>CM053249.1:39219758-39819758 GCA_028583405.1 Pogonophryne albipinna
TCCGCATACAAATGTAAAGTAGCTTCATTCACATTTTCACCTAAACTGTTGATGTAGATGGAGAATAAAAGTGGACCTAAAACAGAACCTTGGGGAACACCATTAGCAATGTTTAACCACTCAGAAGACAGCCCATCAAAGTGAACACATTGGGACCTTTCAGAGAGGTAGTTCACAAACCACCCACTGCATGGCTGGATATGCCAATACTGAGTAGCCTCTGCTTTAAGATGTGATGATCGACGGTATCAAACGCTTTAGACAAGTCAACGAATAGAGCTGCACAACTCTGCTTATTATCTAAAATACTCTCCACATCATTCATCACTTTCATTGTGGCAGTGATGGTGCTGTGTTGCTTTCTGAAGCCTGACTGATGTTTAGACAGGATGTCATTTGTACATAAAAACACCTTTACCTGTTCACTCACTAGGCGTTCGAGAACCTTAGCCAGAACTGACAACTTAGAGATTGGTCTATAATTAGTGGCCTCCCCTCCTTTTAGTAAAGGCAGGACATATGCTGATTTCCATGCTTTTGGAATTGCATTTGTGCTGAGGGAGAGGTTAAAAAGTGTAGTAAGAGGAAGAGCAATAAAATCTGCAGCTATCTTTAAAAAGAAAGGTTTTACGTTGTCCGGGCCAGCCGGTTTCTTAGGATCTAGCTTAGATAAGGCTTCAAGCTTAGATTACTTGTTAAAATTGCTATTGCTAACACTTTAGACCCTGTACTTTCCCCATTATAGCTTGTTGCAGTGATTATCAGAGAGACTGCCGGAGGTGAGTGGATCCTCTGTGCAGTGGTGGTGAGTAACTGAGTACATTTACTCAAGTACTCTAATTAAGTTCACATCTGAGGTACTATTTTATATCACTTTATACTTGTACTATACTAAATGTTGGAAGCCAAGTTTGTACTTTTAACTCCACTACATTTATTTTACAGTTACTGTATAAATTCAGATTTTGACACACAAAAACTTTTAATGATGATTATTTGGTATAGATGAAACTATCCAAAATGATATTCAAGTAACTGAAACAATGAGTTGTTTAAGTAAAATTAATTGGCAGCCATTTTACTTTTGATGAATGATATTTCACAGTTCCAGCTTTTTAAATGTGAAGATTTGCTGCTTTTGCCTAAAAATATTTCTAAATATATAAATATTTTTTGAGTTTTTTTGAGTACTTTTACTCCTAAGTCTTTTTATTACATTTTAATAATCGTACTTACACACCTTTACTTAATCTCAATGCAATACTTTTACTTGAAATGTAATATTTTTACAAGGTGTTATTTGTACTTTTAATAAAGTAAACCACTGCCTTTGCGGTAGGATTATTAGTAAGATTTCCTCTCTAAAAACACGCCCCATGTCCTCAGAAGTTCTTCAGCCATAAAGAACTCCCTCTCAGCCTGTATAAGACTCAGAGGAGTTTGAGATAAATCCAACATGGAGCCCTTCAGTGTCGAGGGCGGTGTTAAGGCTCAGTCACACAGAAGAAGACTTGGAGACAACTTTCAAATCTGTTCAAATCAACAGATTTATGAGATCAGCTGTGACCGACAGTATGACTCTGCTGGGCTCTGACACACACGTGTGGAGGTCTCTGTGAAGAGTAACACAAGCAGTCTGCTGTACCCTGTTTCTGTGGATAGTTATTCCTGCATCACTTCATTAAATGTCTGTATTTGTTCAGATATCTGATGAGTTTTTATAACTTCATGCACTTGCACTTTCAAGAAGAAAAAAAAGTAGCAGTCAGCTGTAAGATGTCCCTGTGCTTGTTGTGTGGATCAGTTCCATCACATGTGGCTCTATGTGGGAGACCTGCTGGTTTTACTTGTTAGCAAAATCCAGTTGGTGCAGAGATGCTGGTTGGAGTCATATTCAGTGGAATTATTATCAGCTCCAGCTTAGTATCTATTGTTATTACTGGATTCCAATTGTAATCCCTTACACTACTTCCTAGTGAAAAAGTAATTGCTTTACTGTTCACTAACATTTGGCTGAGCTAAAGTAGGCATTATTTCTCAGAGTATTCTTTATACATTCAAGGCTTCCAATGGCAACTTACTAAACACATATTTGCATATAAATTAATTGTACTTCTTAAAATGTGTTAAAAACAACACAATCGGACTTCTGGTTATGGCAGCCACTTGAGAAGAGGTGACTCACACAGCTCTGCTTAAACAATTTCTCCAAAAATACTCCAATATGCAACATAGAACGGTAGAGTGTGGATTTTGGGATTTCAAAGTAAAGTCTAAGCAACAGACACTGACAGATACCACATGGACCAGACGGCATGACAGACGGAGAGGACATGGAGAAAAGAAGGACTGCGGGGGAAGTGGACTTGAAGGACAGAATAAGGGGGCAGTACTGGACGCTTTGGGTACATGAAAACGGTTTTCTTCAAGATTTGATGCAGTTATGGCTGCTATTGAGAAATATGAGGAAGGAGATAAGTGACTGTCGAGACGAAAGTCAATATTAAAATTAGAACTAGATAATGCAATTCCTGAAGAAATTGCTAGTGGGAATGCTTTATGCTGAAAAGCTGACGCTGAATTGCTATGCTGAAAAGTAATGTGTAAAAAGAAAGTGGAGAATTTAGATTGAAATGATACATGAACACTGGGGGCTTGAATGTGTGATGAGAGAAGAAAAGAAAGTAAAAAGGCTTGGAAAAGCAGCAGAATATTTGAACTGCAAACTATTGAACTAACTTGATGGCGAATGATCTGTCGCCATGGCAACGGCATTTGATGACACCCCATAATACGCTTAGATGCGTTGATGGCTGCATCGTTACCAAACCTGTGAAGTTTTGGGGCGTTTGGAGCATTTTCACTGAAGTTATGAGAAAACCGTGTTTCATGGCGAGCATTGTGTTGCCTTGGCAACGACATTTGAAGAAATCTCAAAACTGTCCCGTAGATGTCTTCACGGCTGGACTGTTAGCACACATGTGAAGTTTGAGCACTTTTTGACAATTTTCATAGGAGTTATAGCAATATCGTCTTTTATTGCAAGGGATGCGTTGCCATGGCAACAGCTTTTGAGGAAAACTCACTAATGGCACATAGACATGTTGAGGGCTGGACCATTAACTGGACCGGTGATATACAAGCGAAGTTTGGGGGACGATCGGACCGTGTCCATTGGAGTTACAGCGACATCGTGTTTCATGGCGAGGGATGCGTTTCCATGGAAACGGCATATGATGACACCCCATAATTGATGTAGAGCTGTTGAGGGCAGGACCATTAACCATTATCTGAAGTCTGCTGCTCTGATCATGTCAGTTGGAGTGATGACATCATCGTGTTCCGTTACACAGGTGTTTATATTTGAGCTAACGACGTGTCCAGAGGTTTGGGAATTATGGCAGGTTTAAAATCATTCATCACTCTAGCTGTGACATCACGCACTCTCAAATCTGAAGAAGGCCTCTAAAACAAGGTCTGAACAATGTTTAATATCTCTAAAAGTAAGAATCAGATTTAAAAGTTGTTTTACACGAATAATGTCAGAAAGATGTGTAACATTTTAAAGTTGGAATGAGGTTTCTGAGTGAAAGTATGAATGAACAGTTAGCAGTTGAAGTTGCATGAAGATTGTTCAAGTCTGAAGAGTTTCTCCATTGACTTCCATGTTAAAAATGTGATGAATTATGGGATGTATCTCTGGAATTATGAAAGTTATGAATGAGAAAAGTAATAGCCATCGATTCCCGACCGAGCTGAAAGTTTTGATGTTTGAACAGTTTCTGCGATGTGGAATGTTGGAGCAGAAGAGGCGCAAAATAACCCGGCGGAATAATAAAGAATTTCGTGCTGTATCAGCATTCCCACTACTTGTTCTTCTTTTTTTACGCAGCGTGGTTTGTGTGCGCTCCGTTTAGTTTGGTGTATATTTTAGACAGCGCAGATGGTGTTCAGTGGAGGTTTTCTGGGTTGCTTGGTTTCAAGTAGAGAAAGATACTTTCTTATTAATTCATTTAAGTTAATGATGTTTGTAAAATAAATCACAATTTATCATTTGAATTATAATACCCTGAAAAGGCAGGAATGTGACTGAATCATTATTAGAAATAATGCAATGAGGCATAGAAAATGTTTATGATTTTATTTGCATGTGAACTAACATTTGTTTGTCCTCTGTGTTTTGAAGGTTTTCAACCTGATGAGAATCTGACGCAAAGTCTGATTTAAAAACTGCTGAGCAGAAAATAAAGACAAAAGAAAGAATCTGAGTTGTCCAAGCAAAACACTGAATATAGGCCAAAACCCGGAAGAACTTGACAGTGACTGTGCTGAGCGAGTCTGCAAGGACGACGTAGCTAGCTTACACGCTAAGGTACACGCGCGAGACAAATTAGGATGTGTGCAGATCCTGAACATGTTATAAGACCTGAGGGAGATCTGAGCTCGAGAGAGGATCACTTGAATGCAAATATAATTATTCAATCCAAATGTATGTTTTTTAATTAAATTAATTAAAAACTAATTGAATCAAACATAAAAAATGCTGTTATAAAATAATATCATTTTGCCGTCACACTCCAGGTGAGTGGCTGCTGATAGATGAGACATAATCACTTCCTGTGGCTCATCAAAAGAGAGCGGGAGTTAAAACAGTCACATCGCCTGGCTGCGCCCCAAAACACACTTCCTGACATCAGCAGAAAGGAAGTGCCTCCGATCTATAAAGGGAAATGCAGACGAGACGCTACAGGAGGTGGGAGAGGGGCGGGGGGGTTGATGGATCGCCATTTTCCATTTTATTGGTTCCCAGAGCAGTTAAGATAGACGGTATATGACAGTACAATAAAGTATAACATATAAACTATCTACTTACTAAACTGGAAAGAGTGTGCGCACTAGATAATGACAGGAGGCTGCATAATGTGAGGACACTAAAGGACTTGTTCATTTTACGTTTCCCCTTGGAAAAGGAAGCTAATTAAAAACTGACTGGAAGGTTTAATGTCGAAACACAGAGGCGGGTCACAGAGGGTCACATGGGGGGGCAGTACAGAGGGCAAGGGGTGGGCGGGTCACAGAGGGTCACATGGGGGGGCAGTACAGAGGGCGAGGGGTGGGCGGGTCAGTGCTGGAGAGCATCAAAGAGTCTTCAGCTGACAGCAACACCCAGAAGGCCAGGTCGGTGGAATGGGCCATTCTTAACAATAGAATATATGGATTTTTCTATGCAATAAACAAGGTAATTATTGGTTGCTTTCAAAGGGGTCCTTACCAACACTTTTCCATAAAACACTAAAAAAAATTCTCTAAAATAATAATATGTTTGACAAAAACAATTAAAAGACATACATAATCAGGAGATTATACTACAAGCAAAGCATAACAATTGATCATTCATTTGAATGATCAATTGAATGTCATTACATCATTAAGTTATTAAACATAATGGGAAGGTATTATGACTGATCACATAATACAAAGTAAGAGGTCATGGGGATTTTTTAAAGATTACCCAAACTGAAAATTAGCTGGTAGATTGTTCCATTCCGGTTTAAACACGAGGCTTTTGTAGACGATTCATTTCACACTGTTTTAAGTAGATGGGGTTTTGAAATGTATGCATGTTGCTGTCTTCTTCTAGTCTATCAGAAAAGGGTTTTTGATGGGGCCTTTTCAGTAAAAAGAAATGAATCAATGCCATGGATGACCTTCTTTGTAATGAAACGGCTCGATATATCCACAAGGTAGGACATATCTTTATCCAGTTGTTTGAATGGAGTGTCCTCATTTGCTCCGACATGCTGTCCCAGTTACGTGTTCTCAGAGCAGGTAATGAGCTCTCTGCCATTCAATATGCCACGCAGTATCAGAACAAGTCATCACGTCAGTTTTAAATTGCATCAGATAGAGTCTTCACCTGGTCGTGATGCATTCTTCTGAGAAATATTCCGGCACATTTTAATTTATTTAACCCGTTAACCCCTGAGCCTGTTTTTCAGGTCTCAGGATCGAAAATGACATTCCCAGAACAAATGACCATATCTTCTAAAAGGGGTAAATTCATAATCTTTCTTCTCAAAGTAATGATAAACCTGTGAGTTGGATGTAGAAAAGTCAGAATCAATATAGGTGTTTTTATTTTAAAATAAATTCAGATTGACCATAGTAAAAAAAATGTAATTTTGTGTCCGTCCAAAAACAACAACATGACTTCTAGTGAAAACCACCCTTGAATGATGGGATAGTAGACTAAAAGCTTTAAGAATCCAAACTATAACATATAATAAGTACTCTGTATCAAGATTGATGCAAAACAAGTGGCATTTGACCTTTTTAGAGAGAAAAAAACACTTCTGGGATCATTTGGGTGGATTTTCCATATCTCTGGCCCCCCTCGGTCGATTTTGATGATTGACACCTCTTTTGAACCGTTCGAGCCAATGGCGAGCCGTGACTTTTATACCTAGGCCGTCTGACTGGCTTCCTATTTTGAATGTAAATGCTTTTATTTTGAAGGAGAGTTTACGCTATTGACAGGAAGTTGTTGTTGCTATGGAAAGCTTGACCCGTTGTTATAACAAATGCATAAACTTCCCACCGGGCGGAACTTGTCATAAAGTCCGCGAAAATAAAGCCCACCCATTTAGAGGGAAGATATGATTGGTCAATTGTACTGTCATTTGACATTACTCTCTCATTGAGTTACTATAGCGGGCCCTTTGTGAATTTATAGCTGGACCACCAATCAGCTCCTCTCTTCACAGTAACTCACTTCATTTAACCCTTCACATCCCAACAGAAACTGAATAGGCAGATTCGAAGGATTTATTTCTTTGTAAATGTTATTTTAAATACAATTAAATCAAGTTATTTTGGTAAAACTAATGAAAAATATGACTACAAAGATATTTAAAAAAAATTGTATTTAAAAAATACATATTTAAAAAAAAAAAATTAAATATTTTTTTGTAGAATATCTTAGGGCCTAGAGGGCCCTGACGGCTCGCCACTGCATTAGAGCCAATAGAATCGAGAGGGAAGTTCCTAAAATCCATCTAAACATTACCCATTGGTGAATGCCCAAAACCGGAAGCTGGGTTGTAGCTCTAATAGTGCTAATGCTCATATGAAATCTTAGTTTTTGACAAAAATGGAATGATGGATTATCAGTAATCATTTCAAAGTGACACAGACACATTGGATTAACCTATGGATTAACCTTCAGCAGCGTTTTTGTCGTTTTAATGCTATTGAACACAAGTTTTGATCAGAATAACAGCAAAGGTAAGACTATTTTCCGTTTTGCTCCGTAAAGCTACGTCGTGTGATGTCTGGGTTTGCTTCCCCTGCCGCGAGTTTTAATTGCACAGTGCTGATACTTATATTTCTAGAATCTCATCTTTCTAGCTGATATCTTGTTTGTACAGAAGTAATAAAGTATTTCTACCGTGAGTTCTGTGCACTTCTGTGCGTTAGCATTTTTTCACTCAGGGCTCATTTAGACGCTTCTTGTGAGACTTGTGGGTTTTTTTCTCGGTAAAAATTGTTCATATCGTTAGTTAGCTGAGCTTCTTCCCGTTAAGTGGGTATGACACATTAATAGGTTCTTAAATGTTAAGAAGCCCTGAGACACCGTTTCGTGAAGAAAAACCCCGGGTTTAACAGGTTAAAAAAGCTAGGAGCATGCAGAAAGTGTCTTGGATGTCATGAGGAAGGAGGATATTGCAGAGACAATTACCTGTTTAGGAACAAAGACTGTAAAAAAGCCTTAGATGCATAAGTGGGTATTTTTTGACCCGGTGAGGTAGTTTTCTTGAATATCTTTGTAATTAAAAAATGTTGACCCGCATGCATTTTCTATGGAATCCTATGGGAACCTTTGATTCTTATCACCTGTTGCTGTCAGGAATAAATTCACTGTAGACCACACAGACTACATCACAAGTGACACCTCTCAGGAAGATTATTTTACACAGCAAGATCTGATACCTGTCAGTATAATAATAATAATACATTATATTTTTATAGGGCTTTTCAAGGACTCAAAATCGCTTTACAATATAAGGGAAGGTTAGGGTGGGGGGTATAGGACTATCAAATTTGATCAACCGTCATGGATTGATGGGGGGGGGGTATGAGTAGACAGAGGAGAAAAGATGAGTTTTGAAAAGGGACTGGAATAGCGGAGATCCTGGGGGAGGGAATTCCAGAGCCTGGGAGCTGCCACAGAAAAGGCTCTGTCCCCAATGCTGCCAAGTTTGGACTTGGGGGGGACAGGAGTCCGGCTGAGGTGGATCTGAGGGACCGTGGGGGTTGGTAAGGGGTGAGAAGATCAGTGAGATAGGGGGGTGGGGTCAAATGGTGGAGGGCTTTGTAGGTGAGGGCCAGTATTTTGTAGTCGATGTGTTGGGAGATGGGAAGCCAGTGAAGGTCTTTGAGGACTGGGGTGATGTGGTGCCATGATCTGGAATGTGTGACAATTTGGAGTCTATCGAGGGAGGGGGAGCGGATGCCGTAGAGAAGTGAGTTACAGTAGTCAAGGCGGGAGGAAATTAAGGTAAGAGAGGGTTGGATCTTTGCGATTTTGTGAAGGTGGTAAAATTAGGATTTGACCGAGGGGGAGGATGTAGATGACAGGAGGGGGCCGAGTACTGATCCCTGGGGAACGCCTTGGGTGACTGAGGCTGTGGCAGAGGAGTGTTTGTTGAGGGAGATGAAGTGAGATCGGTCTTATCGGTCTGGTTATCTTCATTTCTTACCTTAGAAAATATTTGATGTCGTCAAATTGGTGTGTGTGTGTGTGTGTGTGTGTGTGTGTGTGTGTGTGTGTGTGTGTGTGTGTGTGTGTGTGTGTGTGTGTGTGTGTGTGTGTGTGTGTGTGCACATGATAATTTTCTGCTTTTCAATTATCAATATGTTCAAAACGGTTTTTTTCAAAATGTAAAGAAAAAAATTAAAATGATAAATTGTGAAAATTAAATATAAAATATTTCTTGTGTGAACCAAAATATAATACTAAATATTATACAAGTGATTTTTCTAAACCGAAATGACAAAAATGGCATAAAAACACATATTATTCTAATACGGGTCATTTTTGACCCACTTATGGAAGAGTGTAACATCTAAGGGTTAACAGGTTAAGGTCAAAATATACTAGATGTGACTTCATACTGTTGGAAAGCCATAAAACACCTACTTAATCTAGAATGTTTAAGCCTCCACTATTTTAGACAATAGTGGAGGGGTTTTTCATAAAGAGGGGACACATTCCGCTAAATGTATGTAATTTAATTAACGAACTTAGAGAACTTTCAGTCTCTTGTGACTGGTTGGTCCATGTAAAGGGACGGCAGCGTACAGAGAGAGAAGAGACTTAATACAGGATACACGTGTTTTGTGTTCAAAATATCAAACAAGATTTATTAACTGGAAATGTCCAGTTATTATGAAACATATCCTGTGCCTCTTGCTAGACAGTTGGACGTCCAAGTTCCCACAGCACTGAAACACCACATGAGGAGCAGGTTTGGAGGTCATACTGTGAACTCCCCTGAGGTATTTCTCCTGCACATGTGCTCTTAAATGCTTTTTTATTAAACTAGTAAGGCATATGCATGGCCAAAAATCCAGCTTCTCCCGCAGAAATCTAAATGTGAACGCTGTCTGATGACAGCAGTGATACCAGCGGGTCATCAGCCCTGTGCTCGCACGGGGGAATGTTCATTTAATGACACAAGACATTTCAGCTCGTCCCTGCAGGTCATCTAAAGTGATCTGATCCAATGCTAAACTGTGAGGCCGTTGAATCACCCTCTGAACAATGGTCAGAGGTGGAAGACATACTTAGATTACTGCAGTATAGAGACACTCACATTCAAAATGTTACTCAGTAAAAGTACAAAAATATCTGCAGCAATATATATTGAAGTATCAAATCAAGTTCTCATTATATTCATTTTGGATTATGATATCACTGGTTTAAAATGAGTGATGCAAAACGAGTATAAATGTTACATAATCTATGCACAAATTAGAATGAATATATGTTACAAAAAATGTGATGCATTCATGTGTCTATCATTTTCATTTTGTAGCGAGTGAAGTATGAGATAAATGAATGACTTTATATCCTGTCTGGCATCTCCATCCATAATAGTACATAATGTTGTATAAGGTAATCAAATGTTTGTATTAATCATTTAAACCTGCAAAGGTAACTAATGTTGTCAAATAATTGTAGTGAGTAAAAAGTACAATATATACTGCCAACATGTAGTGGAGTAGAGTAGTATCAGAAAATGAAGTACATGTACCGTAACAATGTACAGTACACTACTTGAGTACATTTACTTAGTTACTTTCCACCACTGACAATGGTATTGAAGAGAGTCAAAGAGAAACACCAATTATCTCCCTCCTAAATGTTAACAGCCATGTTACAGCTGGCTGTGTGTGAGTACAGTTTGGTACTGTCTAATATCTGGACACTCTCAGACAGTTTGGCTCAGCCTGGACCATCTGCTGCTGTCAATTCTTTCCAAACTGCAGTGACATTTAAGCACTGTGCCCGCCCGCCCACACACACACACACACACACACACACACACACACACACACACACACACACACACACACACACACACACACACACACACACACACACACACACACACACACACACACACACACACACACACACACACAGTGTCTTTCCACACAAGCCCATCCCACACCAGGTAACTAAATCACCTTTCACCTCACCCATGTGATACGCCGGATGTTACCGATTACGATTATGCGGTGTAAACAAATAATGATAATAATAGAACAAATAAGCAATGACAAAATAAGCATTTTGGCTCCTGAGCCTATGCTTCCATTTCCACCTTCCTTATTTGACCGTACTCATTTTTCTTAGGTCTTATATCCGTCTGAGTTAAACAAAACAAAATCTCCTTTGTCTGCATCATTTTCATCTTTACCTTGTAATACCTTTTCTCCATGTGATGTATTCTCTTCTTTCCTTTCATCAGTCTTCCCTCCTTTGTTTCCCTATGTGTGCTTCCTTTCCCTGTCTTCTGTATTCAATCACTGACATCTACAGTAAGTAGCTGTAAATACTTTCTTATTCCGTTCATTATCTTCCGTTCTCTGTGCTCTTCTAGGCATCTTTTTTTATTCCGTTCCTTCCTCATATCTTTCCTTACTATTTCCTTCATCCTTTACCTTCCTCTCTTTATTCCTCCTGCCTTTCATTCGTTTCTGCATTTCGTCCTTTCCTTCTCAAAAGAGACCAAAAACACAGCACAAAAACATATGATTGAATAGAACCAACAAAACCCAGTTTAAAGAATCTGAGTCGCTCCAGACTCCAGAAGGTTCTCTGCAGCTGTGTGACGGATGTGTTTGGCCACAGCCTCTCACTGACCTGAATCCTATTGAGCACAGAGCAGCTTATTCCCTCCTCACACTACCTACTGCCACCAGAGAGCCTGTAAATAAACACTTCATGTTCATATAATATCCAACGCTTTCATTAATATTCATTGAAGGGCACAAACAATCCTGAAGCCCAACCATGTAGAACAGGAGAGGGGGGGAGGTAACAGGTACAGGACAGGCTCAGATAGAGAGAGGGAGGGAAGAGCAGCAGGAATACAGACAGATTAGAAAAAACAGACAAAACTTGGTGACGTGCGTCCATAAATGAAACTTGACCTTGCCAACAGCTGTGCTTACTGACTTATGACACAATTATCCCTCGTCAAGCTCCTGTGTGCGTGTGTGTGGCCTAGCATTACTATCCTTGTGGGGACCTAAATCTGTTTACACAGTCACGTGTGGGGACTCGCCTCCCTCATGGGGACATAATGGATAATGTCCCCATGAGGGGAATCGTTAATTTTAGGATGAAGACTTGGTTAGGGTAAGGGTAAGGTTAAGGGTTAGGGTTAGACATGTGTTGGTTATGGTTAAGGTTAGGATAAGTCTCCAGGAAATGCATGTAAGTCAATGTAATGTCCCCTGGAGTGATGTATACATGGTATGTGCGTGCGTGCGTGCGTGCGTGCGTGTGCGTGTCAGGCACATTTGCCTCTGTGTCACAAAGTGAACGATCTAGGCCCTGCAGACTGGAACCAGCCTCTCAGTCAGACCCCCACTCTCACCTCAAGAAATCAAGAATCATTTCCATACTGAAAGAATGAGCTCCCAGCTGAGAGGATAGTGCTAACAGCTACTGTGGGAAAATCAATGAGTAAATTGAATTGTAGCTTGAGTTGAGGCTAGCCGTGGTTACCTCGCTGAGCTTTTACTTGATGGAACTATTCTGTTTTAGCAGTCTGGTTCCTCAACAGACTGCATTGGAGATCATTTGGTTCAGCTTTTGGCTCTGTTGTGCAGTAACTTACCGATTTATTTATATCTGATTAAACAAATTAGATACAGGTTTTAACTCAATGCTGTTGTTGCTGTGTCCTGCTCAGGTGTAACGAGGGTACCTGAGAGGTTTGTGGTGCTTTAAGCACATTATATAGTGCTTTATTTACGACCCCTCAAAGTGTTTACATACTGTTACATCACAGAGCCATGTGCCATTTTGCTCAAGTAAGCTAACAATCATCACACATCCACACACTGTGACGTCGCCAACTCAGGAGCAACTCTGGATTAAGCATCTTGCCGAGGATACATGGATATGTTGACTGTACAGGACTGGGATCGAACCCACAGCCCGCCAGTTAAAGATGAACACACCCCCCACCCCCCCCCCTCACAGCCACATCTCCTATGGGTGTTTCTGGCCTAAACATTATAGAGTCAGCTATTGTTCTTCTATTTTATTCGCAGTAGAAAAACAACGGATCCTGTGTTGGGAAATTCAGATGTGAGGCCCCAGTTCACACACACACACACACACACACACACACACACACACACACACACACACACACACACACACACACACACACACACACACACACACACACACACACACACACACACACACACACACACACACACACACACACACACACACACACACACACACACACACACACACACAGCAGGATCGTTGCTTCGATACCGACAAGCTTAAACATACGCCGCCTTTTCCAGTTTTGCAATATCAACTTCTAATAAACTAATTTTCTGGGTATTTTGAAAGAGGTCGAAAATCTTTTTTACAATTGCAACTTTCTGTCTTAATATGAGAATAAGTGTTTTCCGTTGGGCTTCCCATCCCAAAATGTGCTGAAAACACAGAGTCAATGATCAGGTGAGGGAAACACTCACCACTATGCAGAGTGGCTTTAACAGAATGTGTTCTGTGGATGAGAGAGTGTTCAGTGGAGCCAGAGAGAGTTTCAGGATCCCTGACCACACCCCCCCACTCTGTTGCACCGCTCATCTTTAACGTCGCTGCTCCATCCAGTGAGTGCTGAACAGCAGAACTACATCAGGGTGTTAGTTGTTGAGCACTCATCAATAATGGAGGTGGGTAAAGCAGAGTCCTCTCTGACCTCTGGTCTGTTCAGCTGGAGCCCTCACACTGAAGCTGTGTGGGGAGCAGACAGTAGAACTACTGAGTCTGTGTCTCACTGATTAGAGACTCACTGAGGACTGCAGGTAAAGCACTCAGTCATTCAAGCACCATCCAAAACAGAACAGGAACCACTTAACCACACCTTGACTTGCTTTTTTTACATAACACACTCTAAAAAGTATATTTGTCACATTTGATATAAGCACTAACAATGCAGTGAGATATAGTTCTTGTTTTTAGACAATGCATCTTAAGGTTATAGTTAAGTCAGACTCTTGAAAACATCTTATTTTGAGTTGGATCTCAGATGAAACAAGTTGGTTCACGTCACACGTTTTTAAGCTGCTGTGGTATTTGAAGAATATATATCCTATTATTTAAAAAAAAGGATCTTACTTGATTGTAGAGTCCGAGATATCAGTAACACTTGGCAAAAAGGACTACAAAAGGGTTGACACATGGGTAGAGGAATAGCCACCCAAACAAACAGAAAGTGTATTTCTTTTTTAAACTGGAATCAAATGGTACCAGCTTGACTATTTGTCTGACTGTCTAACCCTGCACTGACTGTCTAACCCTGTACTGACTGTCTAACCCTGCACTGACTGTCTAACCCTGCACTGACTGTCTAACCCTGCACTGACTGTCTAACCCTGCACTGACTGTCTAACCCTGCACTGACTGTCTAACCCTGTACTGACTGTCTAACCCTGCACTGACTGTCTAACCCTGCACTGACTGTCTAACCCTGCACTGACTGTCTAACCCTGCACTGACTGTCTAACCCTGCACTGACTGTCTAACCCTGCACTGACTGTCTAACCCTGCACTGACTGTCTAACCCTGCACTGACTGTCTAACCCTGTACTGACTGTCTAACCCTGCACTGACTGTCTAACCCTGCACTGACTGTCTAACCCTGTATTGACTGTCTAACCCTGCACTGACTGTCTAACCCTGTACTGACTGTCTAACTCTGTACTGACTGTCTAACCCTGCACTGACTGTCTAACCCTGTACTGACTGTCTAACCCTGTACTGACTGTCTAACCCTGCACTGACTGTCTAACCCTGTACTGACTGTCTAACCCTGCACTGACTGTCTAACCCTGTACTGACTGTCTAACCCTGTACTGACTGTCTAACCCTGCACTGACTGTCTAACCCTGTACTGACTGTCTAACCCTGTACTGACTGTCTAACCCTGCACTGACTGTCTAACCCTGCACTGACTGTCTAACCCTGTACTGACTGTCTAACCCTGCACTGACTGTCTAACCCTGTACTGACTGTCTAACCCTGCACTGACTGTCTAACCCTGTACTGACTGTCTAACCCTGTATTGACTGTCTAACCCTGCACTGACTGTCTAACCCTGTACTGACTGTCTAACCCTGCACTGACTGTCTAACCCTGTACTGACTGTCTAACCCTGTACTGACTGTCTAACCCTGCACTGACTGTCTAACCCTGTACTGACTGTCTAACCCTGTACTGACTGTCTAACCCTGCACTGACTGTCTAACCCTGCACTGACTGTCTAACCCTGCACTGACTGTCTAACCCTGCACTGACTGTCTAACCCTGCACTGACTGTCTAACCCTGTACTGACTGTCTAACCCTGCACTGACTGTCTAACCCTGCACTGACTGTCTAACCCTGCACTGACTGTCTAACCCTGCACTGACTGTCTAACCCTGCACTGACTGTCTAACCCTGCACTGACTGTCTAACCCTGTACTGACTGTCTAACCCTGCACTGACTGTCTAACCCTGCACTGACTGTCTAACCCTGCACTGACTGTCTAACCCTGCACTGACTGTCTAACCCTGCACTGACTGTCTAACCCTGCACTGACTGTCCCCTCAAGGAACCACTGACAGCAAACTGAACAGCTGACAGGGGGCATCCTAAAGCTTTCCAAAGAAATGCAAATACAACTAGAGTAGCTTTTTTTTTATCATGGATGCTTGGACAAAAAATGTAATAAATCATTTTTCCCCTAAAATATCATAAATAGATATGTTTTACATTATCTCCATAAGGATGGGTCGGTGGTTTTTCCCAGATGAAGATATTCAGAGCAGAATTCTGCTTCTTTATAGGATACATTCACCACAGAAGACTTGTCACAATGGAATCCATACTGCGGCCCTGTGCTGCATGTTACCCCCCACCCCCCATGTCACAGTATCTTATTGTTACAGATTGAACATGCCATCTCTGCCTTGTGTTGCAGATTATCCCAGAATAATTGGTGAAATGGCAAAACTAACAGATCCTGTCACAGAGAGAAAAGGGAGAAGATGAACAACAGCGCCGTGTCACCCACACACTCGTCCTCTCCGTCACACACACACACACACTATTCCTGTTCCTGTTGCAGGGCACACATCTGCGCAGGATTATCAGATTAACAGTGGCAGATTCTCCCTGTGTGTGGTGCAGTGAATTGGGGCATTTGGGCGGTGTGTGTTGATGCTGCTAAACACACACTATCCACCTGGAGTGTGACAGTGGCAGGAAGTAACTAAGTACATTTACTCAAGTACTGTTCAATTTTTAGGGACTTGTACTTAACTTGAGTATTTCCATTTTATGCTACTTTGTACTTCTACTCCTCTACAGTTCAGAGGTACATGGTGTACTTCTACTCCACTACATGTATTTAATACCTTTAGTTACTTCACAGATCTGGATGAAAGATGTGAAATCTAATCAAGTGTTAAATCAGACTTTAGTTCCACCTGGAGTAAATCCACCAGCTACCCTGCAGTCTACAAAGTCATTCAGACTAGCTGCACCTTTACCAGCTTTGAGAACACTTTCATGATCAATCATTATAAAACATATCATATCTATTATTCTGAAATGGACCAATCTGCACAATGACTACTTTTACTGTCTTTCACTATATTTTGATGAGAATACTTTTCTACTTTCACTTGAGGAACATTTTGAATGCAGGACTTTTACTGTAACAGAGTATTCCTACACTCTGGTACTTCTACTTTTACTCAAGTACAAGATCTGAGTACTTCTACTTTTACTCAATTACAAGATCTGAGTACTTCTCCCACCTCTGGACACTTCCATCAACCCCCCCCACTCCACTGCCGCTGTCTCCCTGCCCTCTCACGCTCTTCTCACCGACTTGGAACATCCAGGTGCTCTTTTGCAAACTTCAAACGTGCAGCAATGTTTTTTCTGGACAGCAGTGGCTTCCTCCGTGGTGTCCTCCCATGAACTCCATTCTTGTTCAGTGTTTTACGTATCGTAGATTCGTCAACAGAGATGTTAGCATGTGCCAGAGATTTCTTTAAGTCTCTAGCTGACACTCTAGGATTCTTCTTCACCTCATTGAGCATTCTGCGCTGTGCTCTTGCAGTCATCTTTACAGGACGGCCACTCCTAGGGAGAGTAGCAACAGTGCTGACCTTTCTCCATGTATAGACAACTTGTCTTACCGTGGACTGATGAACATCAAGGCTTTCAGAGATACTTCTGTAACCCTTTCCAGCTTTATGCAAGTCAACCATTCTTAATCGTAGGTCTTCTGAGAGCTCTTGTGTGCGAGGCATGGTTCACATCTGGCAATGCTTCTTAAGAATAGCAAATTCAAAACTGGTGTGTATTTTTTATAGGGCAGGGCAGCTTTAACCAACACCTCCAATCTGGTCTCATTGATTGGACTCCAGGTTGGCTGACTCCTGACTCCAATGAGCTCTTGAAGAAGTCTTTAGCCTCGGGGTTCACATACTTGTTCCACCCTGCACTGTGAATGTTTACATGGTGTGTTCAATACAAACATGAAAACATATAATTGTTTGTGTGGTATTAGTTTAAGCAGACTGTGTTTGTCTATTGTTGAGACTTAGATGAAGATCAGAACACATTTTATGACCAACTTATGCAGAAACCCAGGTCATTCCAAAGGGTTCACATACTTTTTCTTGCAACTGTAAATTATATATGTGAGGACTCTTGAATCCTGAACATTTCAATAAAACTAGACAACTTGTTTGCTTTCATTTACACATATGGAGTTCATGTTTAAGATAAGATGACCTTTAATTAATCCCCACTCTGTTATTGTATACACACATATAGGTGTCAGAGCCAAGAGGCTGCCAGGAGCAGTTGGGGGTGTGGTGCCTTGCTCAAGGATTGAAAGGTGCTATATAAATAAACTTGCCTTGCCTATATAACTGTCTGCCAGTCCGATGTCCCTGATAAATAAAAGCTCCAACTATGGCACAGAAGAAGTGGATACTAGGGGTGGAACGGTTCACAAACATTTCGGTTCGGTACGTACCTCGGTTTTTAGGTCACGGTTCGGTTCGGTACGTTTTCGGTACAGCAGAAAAAATGATCACAAAACATAACATATATTTTTTTCATTATTATTAAACTGTGAATAATGTATTCACTCAAATACATACAAAATATAATATAATAAACATTAAGGTGCAGCATTTCGATGAACTGAAATAATCTGTATTTGAACTTTACTGTACTAGTACTCACAAAACATAAACTATTAGTTTTGGGTTTTTAATTATTATTAAACTATGAATATTCACTCAAATAAATATAAAATATAATAAAATAAACATTAAGGTGCAGCTTTTCGATGAACTGAAATAATCTGTATTTGAACTTTACTGTACTGTACCTAAGCAGCCAGTTTGACATTATGACTTGCTTGTCATTGTATTTTCATGTTGTTCTAAAGAAAAATGAACTTGTCCACATTGCTTGCTGAAAGGGCAGATCTGCTGACACTAACAATGTCTCCTGCTGTGGAGAACACCCTCTCTAGGGACAGAGGTAGCAGATACAGCCAGGTAGCGCTTTGCTAACATGGCAACATGAGGAGATTTGGCGTTTGTAATAGCTTTGGCTCGGTCTGAACTTTTTGCGAGTGGTGGAGGCTTCAATGCTAGTGGGAGTTGGGTTTGCACTTCAGTCTTTTTTCTTTTGGTACCGGTGATATTCACGTTCGGGTGATGCCTTTTCAAATGAGAGTGCAAGTTTGATGTATTGCCAGCCGCGTAACCAATGTGTGTTGAACAATGCCGACAAACAGCTTTGGTTCGGTC
Source organism: Pogonophryne albipinna (assembly GCA_028583405.1). Taxonomy (NCBI): domain Eukaryota; kingdom Metazoa; phylum Chordata; class Actinopteri; order Perciformes; family Artedidraconidae; genus Pogonophryne; species Pogonophryne albipinna. The sequence goes on from CM053249.1 coordinate 39,238,412, forward strand.
CACCTGTCTTTGTCCGTCATCCTTGTACGTAACTGCGAAACCAAAATGTTCCCAAACCGGAGACTTCAATGATGCTGGAGGATTTTCGAGCTCAACTTTATCTGCGTTCGCCATTTCGACAGTTCCTCAAATTACTGATTACATTTGAACGCATCCCTCTGACCAGCTCGTCCAATGAAATGACTTGCTCGCTCTATGACGCGTTGAACACAATGGGAGCAAATTACTCTGAATGCTGATTACAACACATCAAACGATGTCTTGCTTTAAACACAGTTTGTGCAGTCTTTCTTTCAACAGATAAACTATATTTATGAAGGTGATAAATAATAACCCCCTCTCTCTTCTAAATTGTCAGATACACTCCTTCTCTTCTTGCCTTTCAAACTAATAGCCCTAATCATACTGCATCACAGCTAACCAGAGAGCATTTGGCTAAAAGGCAACTCAACAAAACAGCTCAACGCTCAGCAAATAGTCTCCAGTAGTTTCCCCTGATGGCAGAAATGGCAGAGGTGAAACAACCGGCGCAATGTTACCGGAGAAACTGGGATTCTATTTCTACAAAGCTAGAGCAGTAAATAACAAAGCCTGGCTGTTATTAATACTACAGGGTGTTTCACACTTTATGATAGCACTTACATTCAGTTTGTCTTGTATTGCTGTTGGTAGCTCTGAGCAGAACAGAAAGGATCCTGTTGTCTTTGTGACAGTGGCACCACAATTACACCGCATGGAAAAACCAGGGGGTAAAAGTGGAAACACTGTCTGTTGCTACTTTTGTCCTAAATGCAAATCACTAACTCAGGTGTCAAAGTCAAATACTTTCAACCACATTATTGAGAGACTTTCTGCACTGTCGTTCACTAATGCTACTTCCACCTGTCCTGAAGAGGTGGACGGGTCAGGAAGATATAAACAGAGCAAAACATCTGAACAAAGAGCCGCTGCTGTAGAGGAATCATATCAGCCTGCAGTCACAACAACTGTGAACAAGGACTAAATGTCAAGCATGTTGTGAGCTGTTAGGGAAATGGCTGAGATCTCTCTTACAAGAAGCATTTACTTATGTCTGATGCAGGCTAGGAGAGTTGAAGTGAAGCAAACACACGTTTACAACGCACGCACCAACTGAAAAGTGACTGTCTACGAGAAAAGGGGGTGTTCTCCACCCTATACACATATACTTTACATTATAGACAGAAAACAAACAGTCAAGCTGCTGTTGGAAACACGAGCATTCAGAGGTATTTCTCGTTTTCTCACAGCAATACTCTCACATTTGAGTACTGTAGGAAGAATATTGATTATTCTGACAATACCCTAACCCTAAAACTGGATTGTCTCCCTTCTCTTGGAGACCAGCAGTGTATTTAAAGAGGCCTTATTTAGCTTTTGGGGTTTCCCTTCCCTGTAGTGTGTTCCTCCATTCGACTCCTGTGTTTACTGGCCTATATACTTGTACATGATAGGCCAAGTTGTGGGATATCTCTTAAGCAGTGATTGGTCAATAAGCAGTTGACCAAACACAACAGAGCCGGCCAGCTAACCAATCAGAGCAGACTGGGCTCTGGTTTCAGACAGAGGGTGAAAAGAGGAGCTGCAGCAAGAACATATGTCCCAGGAACCTTTTGGAACCTGAACATTAGCATAATATGTATTTTCAAAGGGCAGCACGCTGTCACTGACCAGACGGGCCTGCAGAAGTGAGTGTGCAGGGAGTCTGGCAGAAACACACTTCAGACGGCGAGTGCCACTGGGGTTTGCAACATGAAAAACATCCATTCAAAACAGGAGGGATTGCGGGCATCCTCAGTGACACGGTTGTTGGCCCGGTGGCATATGGCCGGCTGGTGGAGACACGTGTTGTTGTCACCAACACACCACAGGCCCTGCGCACTGATTTCATCATCCCATTTACATTTCCAAGCCTCCCAGAGGGCAGGTTTTCTCTGAAGGTAACCTGTGATTATGTGCGGTGGTCACAGTGGCATCAGGTGTGGATGTTACTCTGCCTGGAAGCCTTGGCTTGCACAGCTTGTTTGGATATTTTGTTGGGTATTGCGTTAGGGAGGGGACTTCATTACTGCCATCGCAGCCATCTCACTGCTACCTCTGCAGAAGAACTCAATATTGCATTTTTATAAACTTTCAACACTCCCATCAGACATGTTCTGCAAGCTGAAATTCCAATTTAGCATTCACCCCAGAGGCCAGACGGGAAGTCATAGATTGGTTTAAAGAAGACGGCGAATGAGGAAGAATGTAACTGAAAAATGCTTTGCAGTGAATCAGGAGGCGGACAGACAACCGACTCACATAACAACAGCCGTAGTTCATATGAATAGTGGCAAAAATCTAAAAGAAAGAAAACTGAAAATGAACTCCAAAAATATAACTGCCGCTGAGGCACCAGAGAATCTTACGGAGGGAATGATCCAAGTCCAGGCAAAAACGCCTTTCGAACGTTTATTTCTATGATCCAATATCAACAAAAGTACAATTAACTATGGTTTATTTTGTTGTCCTGCAGCCAGCCTGTAGCTGGTAAAAACATGCCTGTACTGGTGCGCTATCCCACCTCCACCTGTCTCCTACATATGCATATCACCAGGTGTCCAAATCACCCTGTGCCCTAAAACTGCCTGCAAAATAAAAGCATAACAAATTACTTTAATTCAACTAGAATAATTGCAAGAAATAATTATATATTTAATACAAACAAAAACAGCAAGAAAATAAATGTTTGAGAATTAAAAAATACAACGAATATCCATTGAAATATGGAGAAGAGGATGTGAAATGGGGATAGTCCCAATCTGTGCTGTTGTATTTGCTGTAAAATGTCTCTACTCTAGGCTATTTTTATTATATGTACAGCACTTTGGCTCGACCAAAAATCGTTTATAAATGTGCTATCTAAATAAAACTTGATTTGATTTGATCATGAAAGCATGTATTTTAAGTGGTAGCTGAAGCTGTAAGGTAAGTAGAAAAGGAATCCTGCATTCACTTGACAAAAAAAGACTTTGCTCTATGAGCACGACAGGTTTGTTGGTACACCATAAACACAGAGATGTAACTAGTTCATTAACTCAAGTAGTGTACTCACATTTTTATTTTTGTAATGGATTAATGTAAAGAGCATTTTCAATGAATCCTTCTTTTCCGGTTGATGTCATCATATATCTGTGTTTTCAACAAGGATTGAACAGTGACCAAACTGACCAAAGCCTTTTCAATTGCAACCACAAGAACAATTTCTCCTTGGCATGTTACCTGTTCAACACACACCTGCCCTCCGTATCTATTCTGTGTACTGTGTGTCCAGCTTAGGCACAGGACCTTTCCTACCAGTAGATTGGGTTTTATAACAGTACTGACACACTTGGGAGTGATGCACACTTAATGTGTTATCTCTCTTGACTGCAATTGAAACTGCAGTGATGTGGAGATATATCTGATGAGCTTCAGCGCCCAATCAGTAACTGCACAATAGGGGGCGTGACGGCTGTAATAGACTTCCATGAAGGATGTGCTTGTGCTTCCTTGCTCATGGCCGCTCATAGGTCGCTCTTTGGCTGCCCAAGCAGGAATAAAAGCTACAGAACGACGTCCAGTTGAAAAAACTGAAACGTTGACTTTAATTAAAAAAGCAATAATAGTAGGTTGAACCTAATGTTTTTTATTTAAACTTAATATTATGGCTTTCAACTAATCTAATACAGTTATTTGAAATCTGTTGACATAATACATTTAATTAAAGTCAACGTTTCAGTTTTTGCAGTGAAAGAATCGAAGAGCAAGGAAATGTCAAAAAAAGAGACTTATGATGTTCCCTAGGGCTAAATACAGTCATCAGATGATGGGAGGAGGTGCAGGTGGACATGGGGGCAGCTGACTGATGGGTCAAAACTAAAGGCCACGGCAGACCATCAACACACAGGCAGGAAGTGAGCAGCATACATGTTTGTATACTTTTAAAATATAACAAGTTAACCAAATGCCATGACTAAATGGGCTGGTCTGTGAGGGCTGAACGTGTGAAGGACCCTGCCTTTACTTTTCAGTCTGAAGTCAGTCTGAAGCTGCCTCAAGTCTCTCAGTTGACACTTAGGCTGGAGCCACACGAGGACGATAACGCAAATGAACCGAAATCGAAATCAATATCGTCAATAAGTCTTCCGTCCACACGCAATAGGCACCAGAAACGTGTCTGTTCACACGAGACCGCTCGAAAGCGCTGGAGACGCTGTAGTACATATGGGGATGGGGAACAGCGGTCTAAACTGTTTACCCATGACATAATGTCAAATCCTGTTTACAGCCTGCTATTTGAGCACTTCCGGGCAGAGGAGGCATACAAATACTGCAGGAGAAACCTACAATAGAGGAGAGGTCAAATGCTTTGAGTGTGTGCTCACAGCACTACAACATATTTACCTGCTCTGGCCTTTTGCCAGAGCAGGTAAATAAAGTATGAGAGCACACACCATATGTTTTTATAGATCTCTCCACAACTGGAGTCCACCAAAACTCAATGTGGAATATCTAAAGCAGCTACACTCTTCTGTGTGTCTGGTTGGTCTGAATTTCTGACCTTTGATTTTATCATTAGAGTAAAAACCCAGCCTTACTGGCAGGCTGATCAGTTTAAGATGGAAGACAGTGAAGTCAATACTGTGGTTAGTTATAGATCCCCCCCAAGGAATAACTAGAATCATCAAGAAGCTGGTACTAAAACTAAATGACTGCCAAAAAATAATGGTCATTATAGGTTTGAATTATTTGAAAAGGAAAACACCATCTGAGTCGCACATAAAAGGCCATAACAGTGATGATGCATGTTTGACAGGGTTGTAGATTCTCCAAATCCCATTTCCATTGGACTTTCAAAATGTAGGTCATGATTTGATTTGATTATATTTTCTTAAGCACTGAAGGCTTTGCTACTGTTAGACCATGGAGTAGTTCAGTTTTTTTTCTCTGGACAAAATAAGCTTATTCTAATGGACATTTCAGAATCCAAATCCTGAGACCTGTAATGTTGTGGCGTATTTGCTTAGAACCGTGTATAACTTGGACATATTAAATGATGTCCCAATGCAAAATGCAGAAAGAATTTGGTTTTGAGCCAAATGGAATTTCTCCTTGACCACATTGGTCTTGGATGAATCAGGAACATTTGAATCACAATGCGGGTATGGAGGAGGACGGGTGGGTCAAACAAACAAACAGAACCGTCATCCAGGAGACTGCTGTTCAAGTGTGTGAAATCAAAAGGTAGTTTTATTACTTATTACTTAATTACTTAATAACGACTTAATCATGCAGCAAACACACTTTCTTTTTAGAGCAAAAGCATCTGATTTTTTCTACCTGGAGTTTATCCGCCTTAACATTACAAGAAAAACAGCTATGACAAAATAAGCTTCTCTCAAACAGAAGTGAGAATGCAGTTCAGTTGTATTCAAATGTAAATTCATATGGGTGATAATTGTAAAAAACACTTGTTTGCATTTTGACTGAATCATGATCAAATGATTCCACCAGATATGATAGTTGGTTAAACATATTATTAATGAAAACCTATCTGTTTCCATAGAAACATGGAAAATCCATCCCAGGTTGTACTTCCTGATCTAGATGTAGTGGTATGTTGACCCCAAGCCTTGAAGGAACACAGGAAAAGCACAGGGCTAATGGCGGTCCAACTGCTTATTTGTGCCCTTAGGCCTCTCTGGCTATTGCCATCCATAGCATTGTTTTATGTGTCATATATTTATATATGCCGCTTTTGTGGAATACCATGTAAGGAGATATATGGAAACAACATGAGGATATATTAAGGCATTCTTTATCCTGGCTGTTAATATATTGTATTTCAAGATCAAGTGAAAGAGAGCAGTGTTAACTCTACAGCCCTGAATGAGAATGCCATGTATAAAACAGACCTCATTAAATATTATAGAGGCTGAGGAGGAGTTCAGCCTAGAATATTCTATATGTAGCACGTAACATCAAAGTACCATTGTGAGATAACCATGAAACCATGTTTTAATGTTAATTAAGCAATCCAAGAATTCTATTTTTTACGATAGTATTTTCCTGTAACTGAAGGAACCAGCACAAACAATTTATGCTTAACAAATGTATAAAAACACGCAAAAAGAGGAGAGGAAATAAAACATGTTGACAAATCAGAATGGAGGAAAGGCTTTGGTTGGGACTGTAGATGAGATTGACCCTGCATTAACATCAGTCTCACAGGGCCACACAGCTAGAGGATTTTAATTTACAGCCAGGGCAAACGGTCAAAGTGTTAAAGGAAATGGTAGTGGTGAAAAATCCCCAGAGCACCTGACCTCTGACCTCATGCCTTATGACGGAAAACAGTTCCACCTGCAACACAAAGGAGGTGAATATCATTCTGAGAGGCGCAAAGCATTAAAAAGCCATTTAAAAATCTCTCCATTGGCGTTTCTGTCTAGAAATAAATAATGATTACTCCCTGAACACTTTTCTTTGGACACACAAATGACAGACTTCTCAGTTCCATTTCAGAGAGATGTGTTTCTACTCAATGTTTTACTTATTTAACTCCTGGTAGCTGAGTAAAGCTGCCATACTGCATATTTTTAAGACAGCAATGGATGTGTTTGGTAAAGGTGTTGTTTGTAGTGAGAATCACATCCTGATTGATAAGCATCATTCAGCCTCTTTTAGCTCATTGTTTTGACTTCATGGTTTTACTGTTCTGGTTCAGTCTCACGGTTTTCATCAAACTTTTTTTCCAGACACGCCAGTTAAGCTGTTTTCAGTACAAAAGTAATGTGAAAAAAAACAACTGAAAAAACCATTATACACTCACAACCCACCACAACAGCAGACAGAGAGTAAGAAACAAGCCGGTGAATACAGTGGAGCATTTAGGAGAGTGAATCAAGAACAAACCTACATCAGGTGGACAGAAACATGACTCCAAATAGATGATGAAGGATAACATATATAAATACAATAGATAACCTAACATATGGTTATGACATATATATGCTCATTGTTTTGGGACTTTAACTCAGACGCAAACCTCCAAAACAAAGAAGCACTGGACCACCGCTACACTATATTATAGGATGCCTCTCGCCTTGTACCCCATGCAGCTTTGGCATTCTCGGACCACTGGTCCATGTTCTCCCCCAACACAGAAGCTGCTCCGCCTGTGGTCAACACTGTGAGGAGAGACTACAGCTGCTGCTTTCATTGCTAATTCAAGGCTGCGGCTACGGACCTACAACTCTGTGACACTGTGACAACACACATGTTGTGTAGTGGAAGCTTCCAATAGAACAAAGCGGGTCCAAACTGAACATTTCACTGTTTATTATTGCAGCAGTTTACAACAAGAACGGTAGTAGACGGGGAAACATGCACTCAACATCTCATTTCATTTCATACATCAACTAATCGGAAAAACACAGAGCAGGATACTTCCTTGCACTTCAAAATAAAAGCATTTCCTTTCAACATTTCAACAATACAAGATTTGCGTGTAACTTTTTGCATAAACCACAACTCAGGCAACTACATTATGCCAAGAATGAGTTCAATACAATAATTCCTGTAAGCCAGGCCAGAATTGCACTGACAAAGAAGATCAGAGTGGAAAATAAAAGCTAATTACGCTGAAAAATTGGAAAATAGCCATTAAACACATCATACCTGTCCACAAGATCAAAGGATTCAGGAACTAAAGCCTGTCTCCCTGACATCTGCGGCCCTGACTCTTTAGGAGACTGCTGTTGGCCTACATGATGTCATAGAAAAGCCGAACATTGAGATAGATTACTTTACACCACGGGTCAGTGGGTCCCTAGCTTCCAACAGACCGGAAGCAGCATTGTAAATCTGGGGTAAAAAACACATCAAGCACCATCAGCACTGGCGTCCCCCAGGGATGTGTTGTCTCCCCACTGATTGTTCTGCCTCTACACAAACAACTACAATCAGGAGATCCAGATGTTAAACTCATAAGCCTGTATTCACAAAGAGTTTTCCCTAGTGACAAGGTTTTCAGACAAATCTTAGAATTCTGACATTATCAAAGAATTACCCCCTTATAGTAAACACTATCTCCTAGTACATCTAAAAGTCATTCAAACCCTCAAGAGAGTGCCCAATGTGACAAACATGTAGGACTAGCAAGGAGGACTTTAAAGAGCCTTAAGAGTTTATTAAGCAGATGAATAAATGGCACATCTGAATCAGAATCAGTTTTGTTACCATGTAGGTTTACACATACCAGGAAATTGCCTTGGCATTAGTGTTAATTTCGTTGACTAACACTATGACGAAATATGTTCGTCAACAACCTTTTTTTCCATGACGAAAACGAGACGATGACGAGACGGCACCGACGGCAGTAAACAATAACTGTAACGAAATCATCATGCAATATCGTTGACGAAAAGTGACGAGACGAAAATGTAGTTTACTAAATAAAAACTATGCCAAAATCTCTCTTTACTTTCGTTGACGAAAAATGAGGAGACGAAATATTATCAAAGATAACGTTACATCTCTGATAGTCAGTTTTTCTCTCAGCAGTTCCATTTCCGGTGCTGCGGCTGGGCAGCAGCTGTGTGTCTGTGCTGCGCGCGGCGGTAGATTTGAATTATACCGGGCAGCCGTAAAATATGAACTGTCAGGAAGACTCGGGTCTAACTCTATGGTCTAACTCGTGGTCCAACTCGTGGTCTAACTCATGGTCTAACTAACCTTATTTAACAGAAAATAAAATGGCAACAACAGGGCTTGGGAGCAGTGGTCGCACTCGCGTTAACCGAATACCCCCCCGTCAGCGCGAGTGAGTGATAAATTGTGCACTCGACGGATAATAATGGATTATGACGGAAATGTTACGATCCTGTCCGTCAAAATGACTGACAAAGAAAAAGTCTAAAGCCACCACTGCTTGGGAGAAAGAAACGATGTGATATTTGGGCCCATTTTCGCTACAATGAGGCGGAGAAAAAAAGCAAATGCATTGTTTTATCAGAAGGGAAGCAATGTGGCCATAACACAGGTAAAAACACCACAAACCTGACCAGATACTCTCTGCAAAGCTTCTTAATCATTCAACCTGTGTTTTTCATCAAATAAGGACAAGATATAATCTTATTTATTTATATATACTAAAATGACAAATTATTGGTTTTGGCTAGACTAGTTTGACTGAAATGTTCTATATAATCTGATGACTAAAAAACACTCAACAGTTTTCATTGACAAAAAGTAGACTAAAATAATTAGTTTTCTTTGACTAAAATAAGACTAAAATGTTCAGACTTTTAGTCGACTAAAACTTGACTAAATAAAAACAGGATGAAGGTGACTAAATATGACTAAAACTAAAAAGAACATTTAACACAGGACTAAGACTAAAACTAAATTAAAAAATAGCTGACGAAATGATCACTACTTGGCATAAAGGGTGCATACAAAAGACAAAGAGGTCATAGAAATATTCGCCAAACGCTGAATGACATCATCAGTTCAGAAAACATCATGCAGGTAGGTAATGTTAAGGTTTGTGAATTCATTAGAAATCTCTCACACAGCACAGCCAGCTAAAATGCCAGAAAAGAAAAAGATCACGAAAGATATTCGGGAGCTGGTCAAATGTAACAGTGTTGCTGGTTTATAGATGACAACCATCGCTTCTGATCAGCACGGCAGAAGTCACAGAAAACAGATCAAAGGAGTCATTTCCCCTCGTTAAATAGATTCAGTACTACATGTACCAGCATGATGAAAAAAACCTAAGCCAATAAATATAGCTACCAGCAAGAGAATTAGGCTACTGCGCAAGTAGGGCTATGTTTTCAATACATTGCAATTACACTGTCTTAACAGTGGATGTTTATTTGAGATGGCAGATATTACTGTCCGTTGTATGCACATTATCACTTATTTTAACGATTGTCCCATCACACCATCACCTTGCAGCAGGGTCTCCTCCTTACTGAGGGAAGATTTGTTAGATTGACTTTGAAATTCTGTGTGTGTTTCAGAATGTTTGTGAACACACTGAAGTTTTTAGATTACACAAATCATCAGCTTGATCTGGGAGGGTGATGAGTCAGCAGACAGTGGGGTGGGGGGACAGCTGGCCCTCAGGTACGGTCAGGACAATCTGGAAGGCTGTAGTGTACTGTACACATATTCTGCCAATAAAGCTGATTCTGGTTTGGATATATGTCAGCATCGCTTGATACATTAATAACATTCCATTTTGTAGATAAATGCTGAAAATCCCAAGCATCACTACAAGAAGACCTTCTCTGTAAAATCTGACTCAAACAACAAGTACAAATATCACACAAGGTTAGCAAACATGCCAGTGTGTGAGCATACAGAGTAGCAGAATATATGTGGATGAAAAGGAAATAGCAAATCTATTGAAATACACTGTCATAAAGAACTAGAACGTAGTAATAACATATTAGGTAAACATTTACTCAACACTGGAATCTGACATTTTGATGGAAGTTTTGTAACAAAAGTTGTAATTCTGTTGAAGTTTTAAGTCTTAATTTGAGTCAATAAAAAGAAAAGTGGAACCACTCTTCCCAAAATGCAATTCATTTCCATTAGACCTCCCCGGCCTCATTGTTAAACCGCACAGCTCCAGTAATGCAGGCTTACTGTCAAATGTTAAGACTAATGCCTGAACAGATTTAGAAAATCCACTTCACACCTTTTGTGTACATTTGAAGGTAGTGAGGTCGACATGGATATTCTTTTTTTAACCTTTATGTATTCAGAGATTTCCCTGAGAGGAAGCCTCTGGTTTGCAGGAACACACTGATCACATCCGCTCAGCTACACACATTCACACTGCTGGCCACGGAGCTGAGGGGTCTGAATTGGGGCCTCAGTGGCAGTATTAGGCGCTTTCACACCGGAGTACTTTTACCCATACTTTTCCCATTTAGTTCCGTTAGTGCCTGGAATTTTGCATTCACACCAAAAAGAGAACTTAGTTCAGAGTACTTTTACCCCCATTTTTAGTGCCTGCTAGAGAGGTGGGACTATCCTGGGGAGAAAAAAGCATGGGAGCGGTGGAGATGAGGAGGTGTCGGCATTCTGGCGATTTACTCGGAAGGCTTTAGTAGAAGCTGCTGGGAGTCCCAGCAGCTTCTACTGAAGCCAGTCCCCAACTCCGGGGACTTCCGGCCGGGGACTTGGAGTGGCAGTATACGCCGTGAAGTTGTTTGCAGCCTGCCAGTAAACCCAAAGCAGAAGAAGAAGTGACGTCAGCGGCTCATTTGCATAATCTTCCCTCAGGGAACTTATTCCGGTGTGAACGCGATCGGCCCTTAGTTCCATGGGGGCACTAAATGCTAGGAACTAAGTGCTGGGAACTAAGTACGGCAAAGTACTTGGTGTGAAAGCGGCTATTGAGGGAGGGGCTCTTCACCTTTATCACAGAAATACGAGGGAATGAACCTGATGGCCACAAGCTCTATTCCAGAACATTGAGGCCATCCCTGCGCTGGTGAACATTCAACAGAAAATACCAGAATACATGGTGAACTGTACTAATGGTGATTTACGGAATCTTTGTTCCTGGTTGGCTGACCTCCATAAAAGCCAAACACCTAGACAGTTGGGTGGGGCTGGGCAGCTGAAGCAGGGTGATCGTCACATAAAGCCCTTTACCTCCATGAGACAGGGGCCGAGATACTGAGGAGAGTGGACAGCATGGCGAGCGTATTGCGTAAATACGGGCATACGCACCAGTATCAGTTAGTGAATGTGAGTCTCTTGAAACCAGGGATGCGAAAACATATAGTTTGTGATAGTCTCTATTCGCCTTTATAGCTGTATTCATCGTAATATAAACTCAAATACTCTTACCGTTACCCACATGTATTTCTTATCCTGTGTCTGTACTGTAAGTCAAAGTCAGGATACATCTACTGCCTTTATTATTCGATATTAAGTGTACAACTTTTGTGCGCACATCAAAATAGGTGCAATTGTGATTTTTGCCACATTGTCACTGCACTTCCGGCGCAGACTGAAAACTCATCTCTTTCGACTCCACTTCGAGCGATAGAATTACTATCAAAGCACTCATATACTAATAAAGGGCTGGCTTATCTAAAGCTAGTTGAGTAGCACTTGAAATGTTTTTGGAGCAAAAACGCTAACTGAAACCATCCTGTTCATTCGGGTACGCGTTAAAAGCCCACCCATGTTCTGCGTGCGTCAGAAGCCTGATGGACACACACACACACACACGGAGAGAGAGAGAGAGAGAGAGAGAGAGAGAGAGAGAGAGAGAGAGAGAGAGAGAGAGAGAGAGAGAGAGAGAGAGAGAGAGAGAGAGAGAGAGAGAGAGAGAGAGAGAGAGAGAGAGAGAGGGGGGAACAGATCTATAAACTGAGTACTAAAATAAAACGGCAGGCACTCTGTGGGTGCATTCTGCGTCCTGACAGGCATTCATTGTGATTGTTTTGCCCCACGAGCCAAAGCCCACTCAATCATATCAGATTTCAGGAAAAGAGTGAAAGACAATATATGCATTTAAGCGAGGCACCTGCCCAGCATGACGCCCATAACTCACCTGATATGCAGACAATCACATTGGCTTGAAGAATGATCAATATTTCCCAAATGATATCCATCCTCTGTCTTCATTCCACGTAAATTACACACAGGTTAGAAAGAAATACAAACAGGAGACGGACTGTATCAGTTGCAGATGTCCTGCTCTCTCTCACTGGATCCCGCGCTGCGCCTTCCTCCAGGTATTTTCCACTCCACTCACATAGCAGGTGATCACAGACAGGGGAGGGAATGTAGACGAGCACACCACTAAATGTAACAATTCCAGATATGGTGAGAAAAAATGTGAACTCCAGAGAAAGAGCCTGTTCAGTTCACAGCAGTATTCCAGAGCGCACTACGGACACGTCCATCCATCCATCTGGCGCGGATTCACAGAGTGGCCATCCCGTCCTCACCGGGGGGAGTCACACATGACCGAGTCAGGAAGCCTCTGTGTGCGAAGAGAGGAGAAGAAAGCGCAGATTAAAGAGAGGGAGGGGGGGCAGCTGTGGATCACACCTACAAGACGCCTCACAACTCCAAACTCGCAGCCAGGTGGCGAGCCTCCGATATACACTACTACACTGAGAGGGACCTGCGGGAAGCTGCGCGGAGTAACACTAGCATTTCCTGTTTGGACTGTCAAAATAAAAGCTTTAGTTTGTTGATTTAGGTTGGCTTGCATTTCCCTGATCAGGATTACAATTTATACGAAGTGTGAAGATAAAATGTGGACATAAAACCAGAAAACAAAAAACTTGCTATATATAGGTGCTTTCACACAAAGTACTTTGCCGTTTGCCGTTACTTAGTTCCAGTACTGAACTGATGAACTAAGTACAGACCGCGTTCACACCGGAATAAGTCCCCGAGAGAGGATTAGGCAAATTAAGCCGCTGACGTCACTTCTTCTTCTTCTTCTTCTTCTTCTTCTTCTTCTTCTTCTTCTTCTTCTTCTTCTTCTTCTGCTTTGGGTGTACCAGCAAATACAATGGTTGTACGGGGCGTGGTTTGCAATTCGCCCAGCCAATCAGAAATGGGAACCTTTTTCTCCCATGAAAGTACCTGTTCTCTAGCAGGGAAAGGTTCTCATGAACTAAGTTCTAGTTCCGGATGTTTTGGGTGTGAACGCAACATTTCAAGAACTATCGGAACGATACTGGGTAAAGTACTCTGGTGTGAAAGCGCCTTATGAGACACAAAAAAATAAAAGTGCCCAGATTTATTTTTAAATACCATTATATTGGTAGGCAAGTGATTCAAACTATTCAGGGAGCTCGTGCATATTCAGATGTGCTTGTAGTTGTTTTATTAGTGCTTTTATTTTGTATAAACAACAACATGACTTCCGGTTGTGTTCTGGATAACTTCGCAGAGCTTGATTTAGGGTTAGTCCCATCGCCATCCCACACACCCAGCACGAATTGTGGAGAGTAGAAATCTTTCCGGGAAAAGACTAGAGTGAGTGTGGGAAGTGTGTTATTGGGAGGTAAATAAAACACTCTTACAGCACATAAAAAGGGGCGGGGAACTCTGAACCGCGCGCAGCTTTGACTCACAGAGAATGTCTGTCCTGACTGATGAGAACTAAAAGTGGACAGCAGAGGAAGAGGAGCGCAACCCAACCAGGTGGTTGGGACACTACTGACCTACTCACAGGAATGAAACGCTGATGATAATAACAACTGATTTATAAATAATATTCAGGGCGTGAGGGGGGTGCGCTCCCGGTCAGGCGGCGGTGCCTCCCTCTGTGACGGCCCGCAGAGGTCCTGCTGGCGGAGAGGGACAGGCACACACCGGGACACATCGAGGCATCCAGCCCTGCGGCGCTGCACGCGATTAGGATTCACGAGGAGCGACGCGCGCGGCCGCGGACGCATGCAGCGGGTGCGCGCACAGACAGGCGGAGGCACAGGTGGAGGAAAACCGAGCACTGCAGAAAACCATGTCTCATGTGGTGGTGAAATATTGTTTGTGTTTAATGCAATGGTGGTTGTTACTCTGAAGAATAAAGCAAAATACACACACAGCAGTACATTTGACACCCCAACAATCATGTTTACATAAAATAATGTTACACTTCCAGATAGCATACGATAATAATGTATTGTCAGATCAAGTCTGAAATGTTACCTGCATCACAGCAGCTACATTTGAAACATCATACAAGGACAAATATTAGGACATGATGAAAGGAATAGAAACATTTAACATAACCTCACAATCACCGAGAGGAACATTCTCAAAGACCCTCTAACGTATCAATCTGGGATTGAGCTCTGTATTTACTGTGAGGATTGACTGGTGCTGGTGAGTGCTTCAGTCTAACTTTATTAAATTGTGGGACCCTGTTTCTGCGATTTTATGGTAACAATTGATATTCATTGTTCAGAACATGGTGTAGTTTAGGACATCATGTATAGGCGTGTACTGCAGGTGTTCTTCTACACATGTCTACACATTGCAGGATAACATTATTTCCCAGTTCTACATATTTCACTGATCTTCTTCGCCTATGAAATAAACAGCAGGTTCCCCTCCTCCACACATGTTTTAATTGACTACAGTTATTTTAATAACAATGCCGCAACACTTGGTGAGCAAAGTGTTTTTCTTTAGTCTGAGAATAACTGAGCTCCATGTTGTCCACAAATTATCAAAAACACAACGGAGCACATTTCAAACACACTTTAGGAAGCTACACTGCATGTAAGAAAGTAAGCCAATGATTGTTTATGTATATGTTTTTCAGACGTACTACCTGTCCTCAGGTATTCAATGCACCTCCTTAACCATTGAACCCTCCTGTTGTGTTCGGGTCAAATCTCAATGATTCACTACTTTCCTTAACCAGAAATACTGTGTTTTACATTTGATTGCTTCAAGACCTTATGATATACACAGTAGGCTTTTCAACATATTAAACTGCTGATCACCGCTTTCATTGCATTTTTAGGTTTAGTCAACTTTGTTACACCTATGGTGTTCCGGGTAGAAAATGACCGCCATAGGAAATGAATGGGTAACCCAGATTATGTTCATCCATCAGAGAGAACACACAAATCGACATCCATGTTCATTTTTGAAAACATTATCAGTGTCTATTCTTTGTCTATTCAAACCAGTAGTCTGGGACATTCTTTCAGCTTAAAGTGGTGTTAAATAAAATGTGGTGGTGATTAATGTTATGTGTGTTAATGCAGTTACCAGTTACAACAGACTGATCAAATTTGACCGGGAAAAACAAAGTAATTGGGAGGAACGAACACGTAACCAATACTCAGAATAATAACTTATTAATATTTATTACGAGTTTTATATGATTAAATATATGATATTCTAATTGTGTATTCTGACGTGCACATACAGCCTGCTGCTGATCCCTGGTAGTAGATGTTGGGGCTTAGTGTAGGATCTCTCTGTTCATTGAAAAGGAAAGTACCGTTGGGAAGAATAATGTGAATCAGCTGCAGCTCAGTGTAACTGCTCAGCAGACACTCGCTGTGAAAAACTCATTCCCCGTGAGGAAATACCAACCCTATTACTGCACCTGTTATTTCCTGTGGCAGCGGCTGTGAAAAGCCCGCATTTTGTCGGAGGTGTTGCAGTGTTTGAAGGTTTAAGGAGCTGGTCTCTGACTCCTCTGCATTTATCTCTTCCCGCTCCCGGCCCTGTAATGTTCCCAGTAACAAAGGCCGGCAGGAGGTAGAGAATGACGGCCAATCAATACCATACACAGCCTGTTTTTTCAAGGGCCACTTCCCCACATCAGAGAGGTACATCCCTCCGGCCCCCCCCCTCCCAATGGACCAGAATGCTTTTACCCGTCAAGTCTCATCCGGTGTCTCTTTACCACCAAGTGGCCCAAGCATGGTGTACAGCTGCTCCTTCTAAGGAGGGCCATTCAAAGGCTACTTTCTGCTGGAAAACACAAAGCATTCTGTTTCAACTCCATATACAGTATGATTGTTGTTCAGCCCACAATGTGCTGTTAGTGGGAGTAGAACTTTGCTTGAAAAATTGCTCTGTATTAGAAAATAGCAGGGAATAATAAGTATTCAGTATATTAGTAATACTGTATAATACTAATATTACAGTGTAATATCAGAACACTGTTTCTATCAGAATGTGTGTGTGTGTGTGTGTGTGTGTGTGTGTGTGTGTGTGTGTGTGTGTGTGTGTGTGTGTGTGTGTGTGTGTGTGTGTGTGTGTGAAACAAGGCCTCATAAACTGTGGAATTAAGAATGTCAAAGTAAAAAGAAAAGGCCACCTTTAGAAGGTTCAGGTAAACTACTCTTCACATTCTCTGAAGTTGATGGGGTACGAAGTTACGATAGGTAAGTGGGCAAAAGTAAAAACTCGCCCCTCTCATGTGCTAGAAAACTAACAAGGTCGGGTGTTGGTCAATGTAACGCAGCCATGGACACATGTACAGAATACATGTACAGAAAAGTGGACGTAAAATGTGTTGGGAAACGTATGTTTAACGTTTGCTATACAAATGTGAATACAACGTTTGTTAACAGTATGATCCCGGGGTCTGCTCAGACTTTGTTTTCTAGAAAGATCCCTGTTTTTCTGCGCTGACTGGAAAATTGTCTTTTGGATGAAACATCGACATTCAATAGTACATAAGTAAAAATATAGGGTAACATATGCTTCTATCAAGTAATACAAATGTGTGTCCAACCACAAAGGAACGTTTTTTTTCCAACTTATTTTCTGTTCACATGCTCCAGCATGTAGGGGCAGTAGGGGCTTGGACTGGGAGCTGTAGGGTCGCCGGTTCAAGTCCCCGACCAGACCTAAATATGGAGTGTGTACTGCTACTTGGAGAGGTCCCAGTTCACCCCCTGCCCTGCCGTGGTGCCCTTGAGCAAGGCACTGGACACCCTATTTATTTCAACAATCATCTTCAATTCTGTCTCTTTCTGGTCATCAATAATCAACATTTAATTGATGAAAGTTAACAGGGTAAATGTTGACACATTTTCCCCATGCTTTCTACCACTGTTTATTATTAAATACCTAATAACTTTATTGTACTAATTCTTGTATGTGTAAGCTTACTAAAATTACTTCAGATTGCATTTAATTTAGCTGACGCCATTGTGCAAAGTCACAAAGGTTGCAATTAACCATAAAGATACAACATTAGCATCTATATCTATAACATCAAATTACGTCATACGTTTGATGCCCTGAGAGCGAAAATACTTTATTTACAAAAAAACAAGGACAAAAAGCAAAACAAATGGCCAGCCAGAATACTTTTTGCCTCCCTATAGCCAAAGCCTAACCCCCAGTTTCCACCGGGTCCGTCTGCGCCGCGCTGCGCCGCGTCACGGCTGCGCAGCGTCACGGCTGCGCCGCGGTTTTGGCCCGACCTCCTCTAGCGCCATAACCCACCGGACTCGTCCCAGAAGCGTTTCAGAAGCGTAGCGTCGTGCGTGCAGGCTCGCAGTTTTGTTATTGATTCGGGCATCCTGGACATTTGTATTTCTACAAGAAAGTAAGTAGACTACGTAGTTAAATGTTTTATTTTTGTGTCTGTTTAAATTGTGTTTATTGTTGTTATACATTTCCTATTTTTTTGTGTTGTAGTCTACAGACACAGTTAATAATAATTGTAATAGTTATAAGCATTGGTTACATCATATAAAATAGTGTGTTTTTCCACCTCCATGATGAAAACCTCGTCGTCCATTGTGCGTATCGTAGTGGAGGTGTTGTGATGAAGGAGGGGGTCTGCTAAATTAGTATATGTGGGGGATGGGCCTGGCCCGGATGCTCACCTTTCTACTTCCTGCGAGGGGGGGCTGCCTGCCCGACCTTACGTTACGGCTGCGCCGCGGCAAAAATAGGATTCATCCTAATTTTAGAGAAGCGCTGCGCCGAGCCGCTTCTGGGACGCGTCTGATCCGTAACGCGGCGCGTGTGGTGGAATAGCACCCATTGACTAGAGTGGCCGCGATCCTCACGACCGCCGCGGCGCAGCCGTAACGCAGCGCGGCGCAGTGCGGCGCAGCCGTAACGACGGACCTGGTGGAAACTGGGGGTAAGACAGCGTTTAAAGCATCATAAAGGCAATATATAGAGAGCATTATGTATTGCATTTAATTAATGCTGTCAAAATTATCGTGTTAACGGCGATAATTCATTTTTTAAATTAATTGCGTTAAAATATTTAACGCATTTAACGCATGTGCAGAATGGCCCGTCCCATACGTGCCACCAGTGGCAGCGCCAGGGTATGGCTGGGGTAGGCTACACCCATACCAAGAAATGGCTTAGCCCCACCATGAAAAATGATGTTAAAGTAAGCAAAATAAAGTCCGCCAACTCGCGCAGAGTAAATTGCACAGACAGCAGTTAGTAAGATTGATTTCAGTAGCCACTTGACTGGAAATACCGAAGACCAGAAACGGCTTTGAAAACTTTTGTCACGTAGTGATCGTCTTCTCAATAGAACATCTTTGATAATGTCTTCTGGCCAATCAGAATCAAGATAACGGCGTGGTGTTGTTGCAGGAAGTCCTGACGGAGAATACTTTTGCTGTAGTACAGGTTGGCCTAACACATAAATGGTACGCAGGTTATGTGCCTAATCTGAAATGCGTACCGTCACTTGTGTCACAAAGCGCATTTGCGTACGACAGAGTCGGTCTCCGTGTGCACAGACAGGGCTGCTGTTAACGTCGGTCTATACAACGGAATTGTGCCAAAACTACGGCAGCCGGCTGCAGAGGGAGACTCCCCCCCCCCTTCACTGGAGAACTGCGCTAAAACAGCTGATCACAACGTTCACACTCTGTGGTCACGAAGTACTCCACTTGCCCCACCCCCCCACGACTTTCCTGAAGTACTCCCCCGTTGATAGAAATCAACATGTAATGAATTAAGACCCCACGGTTTGATGATTGATAGGTGTGTGGGCTGTCTTTCATTTTGACACACAGGAAAATGTTATAATAAACATATATACTGTATGTTAAATGGATATATCCGCCTTCTTTCATTTATCTTTCCATTCCCACATACATAAAGAAATGACATCTTTTGGACATAGTTCGAATGGTGATTAATCATGATTAATTAATTTTTAAGCTGTGATTAATCTGATTAAAAATTGTAATCGTTTGACAGCCCTACATTTAATACAATGCTTCAGCAGAGGACAGGTCGTTGAATTTCCCCGCCATCTCAAGTTGTCTATTACCGCCGCTGAGGGAGCTCTGGAGAGCCTAAGGGACTGGCCTGCACGTTGGAAATAGAGGCGGAAGGGTTTCACAGTGGAAAGTGAAGCGGAGGGATCTGTATATATATTTATTTGTATTTTATTATTATCATCCTTGTTATTATTCTCATGTGTACTCTGTTTATTTCTTATTCTGTTGCTGCTATAACAACTGAATTCCCATACAGAGATCAATACAGATCCATCTTATCTTGTTCACTCTTGCCTCTGGATGAGTATTTAGGAAGCAGACAGTTTTTAGTGAAGTGTAGTGAATGGGTGAGTAAACAAAGAATATACCTTATGTATAACCTGATTGTGATTCCATGTTGACCGACATGCCCCTTGCCTTTACTCATACTGTATACCATCTGTCTGATTTTGCAGTGCTAATATCAATATGAATATAATATGATAAGTCAAACCTTGGTTTACATGTGTTGTGAGAATTTCTAGTTCTGCCCTTTCATTTTCATACTCAATTTTCTGTTTACATTTTAATTGTCACTTGCCAATAGTCTCTTAGTGTATTCCTAATACATGCCTGAGTCCTTTGCTTGCTGATATAAGACCCATTTCTGTTATTAGCGTTACTATTTGAGTCATTTTCTATTCAGCTTCCTGCAGAAAGGAGAAATTTCCATAGACCCCCATGTTAAAATGCCCAACTTTACAGCAGAAATAAACATCTTTCTACCCCTGGATGCAATACAAATTATTCTGGATATAGTTAGATTCCACCTTCATGACAATGGATTGGGGAGTGCATTTTTTTTATAACGCACCCCTTTTAGTTATATTAGGTCTTAAAGTGTTTGCATAAATTAGGGTGTGGTCACCTTGAGTGACAGGTCTCTGAGCAGGTGGGAGTTAGTCTATGACGTCACTGTCGAGACGGCAGCGGCCGACTCCGCCTACTAAGGGCTTCTCAGCAACTCTGCAGAATCCTATGGGTGACGTCACGGACACTACGTCCATTTATATATACAGTCTATGAATAAAACACATTCCGCCTCAGAAAAATTAGCAGTACGATATTTAGATAAGAGTACCGGTTCCAAACACATAGAAACTGCCTGATGATAATAATAATTAGCATACGTTGCATTCATTAATGATAATTAGTTGCATTCATTCATGCTAATTAATGCAACTTACTAATTGTGCAAGTTGCCCAACATATGCTTGTAGCATCCGGCTATGTGCTAGGGACCCGTACTATACATTTCTATCATAATACTTATACTCAACAATCTGGGTTCACTATAGGACTGAGCTGACAACTAGACTAAGAAGAGTCAGTTGTGGAATTAAAGTTTGAAGGTCTGATATCCACACATTAAATGTACATCGTTTGCAGCCTTTAATCCCAGCCTACACCGTTTATATTGACAATATGCAGCTGTTACATCACTTCTTCTTTATGTGAGCACCTATAGACAGGAACTCACTTTCTTTTCATACTTATTTCTTCTTAGTTTGCACAATGCACGTGCCTTGTTTGCTACCGGCGTCGACAGACTAACTAACCCCCCAGTGTCAGTAGCCTCTGAATTTCTATCCACCAGGGCGTGCAATGATTTTGCCTTCTTCACTGACAACATTCAGAGAATCAGACAAGCAGTCAGTGCCTCTGCATCAGGTACAGCAGATGTGTTGTCCCTGTGTCCACCTAAAAGCAATTCAAACACCATGACACTATTCCATCTGATTAATGATAAAGACCTAGAGGACATTATTCAACTTCTGAAATCCTCCTCCTGCTGCCTTGATATTATTCCAACAGGATTTTTCAAAGATGTTTTTCCTTGCATGGCCTCAGATCTACTTCATATAGTAAACAAGTCTCTTCAATCAGGTGTTTTTCCACAGGCTCTGAAACTGCAGTCATTAAACCGCTCTTAAAAAAGAATAATCTAGATGCTTCAGTAATGAACAATTAGAGGCCCATATCAAACCTGCCATTTCTAGGTAAAATCATTGAAAAAGTTGTTTTTCAACAGTTGAGTAATTTCTTGCATTTAAATAACTGTTTGGATGTGTTCCAGTCAGGCTTTCGTCCAAACCACAGCACTGAGACTGCTCTTGTAAAGGTCTTCAATGACATCCACTTAAACACAGACAGTGGCAGAACTTCAGTGTTAGTATTATTAGATCTCAGTGCTGCGTTTGACACTGTTGACCACAACATATTACTAGACCGACTGGAAAACTGGGTGGGACTTTCGGAAACAGTTCTAAATTGGTTTGAATCCTACTTAAAGGACAGAACAAACTTTGTTTCTATAGGTAAATACACATCTGAGTTGACAAATATGACATGTGGGGTACCTCAAGGCTCCATCTTGGGGCCTCTTCTCTTTAACGTCTACATGCTACCACTGGCTCAGATAATGAAGAACAACAAAATAAGTTACCATAGCTATGCGGATGAGACACACATTTACGTAACAATTTCACCAGGAGACTATGCTCCAATTCAAACACTGAGTAAGTGCATTGAACAAATCAATGACTGGATGTGTCAGAACTTTCTCCAATTAAACAAAGATAAAACTGAGGTAATGGTTTTTGGAGCCAAGGCAGAACGTATAAAAGTTAGCGCTGAGCTTCAGTCTGCAATGTTCAAAACAACAGATAAAGCCAGAAATCTAGGTGTAGTCATGGACTCTGACCTGAGTTTCAACAGTCACATTAAAACAGTTACTAAATCAGCCTACTATCACCTAAAGAACATATCTAGGATTAAAAGACTAATGTCACAGCAGGATTTGGAAAAACGTGTCCATGCTTTTATCTTCAGTAGACTGGACTACTGCAATGGTGTCTTTGCAGGTCTCACTAAAAAATCTATTAAAAAGCTGCAGCTGATTCAGAACGCCGCTGCTCGAGTCCTCACTAACACTAAGAAAGTGGATCACATCACTCCTGTTCTGAAGTCTTTACACTGGCTTCCTGTGTGTCAAAGAATAGATTTCAAAATACTGCTGCTGGTTTATAAAGCACTGAATGGTTTAGGCCCAAATTACATTTCTGACCTCCTGCCAGAGGTGGGACCAAGTCATTGTTTTGCAAGTCCGAGTCAAGTCTCAAGTCTTTGCGCTCAAGTCCGAGTCAAGTCTCAAGTCTTTGCGCTCAAGTCCAAGTCAAGTCTCAAGTCAGGTTGGGCAAGTTCAAGTCAAGTCCAAGTCCTAAACTTTGACAAAACGAGTCATAAACAAGTCATTATGTGCTTTTCACCAAATGTAATGACATCGATCAACAGAATAATACTTAATAATCAAAGTGCTCTTTATTAGTCACATTAATAATTTAATAATCAATTTTCTCTCTGCTGGTAAAGTAACATGTTTTTTTTCTACTTTAAGAGGGATCAGTAAGTAGGGATGTCCCGATCACATTTTTTTGCTCCCGATCCGATTCCGATCATTTGATTTTGACAATCTGCCGATACCGATTTTTCCCGATCCGATCTTTATGCAATGCATTAAGAGAAAAAAAAGGTAACGGCTGGTCATCCAACGCGATGAGTTCAGCTATCTTGGCTGTTATTTGTTTGGCCTTTTCACTGTTCTGGGGCAGTTTCTCTTTCCTTTTAAAAGTCTCTGAAAGTGTCGGTTGTTTCAGTGCCGTTACCTGAGTGGCCGCTGTGTACTCGTCCTGTTGTTGTTGGTGTTTGTTTCCCAGGTGGCGTATTAGATTGGTCGTGTTGAATGTAGCTCTGTTCTTTCTACCACGCGGAACCTCCGCCTTGCAAACATTGCATCTGGCTGTTACACTGCCTTCGCTTTCAATTTTATAATACTTCCAAACTCCTGACATTTTCTCTGTCCCGAGTCCCGAGTCACCAGCTGAACGTAGCCTCTCGTTAGCTTACTGCTAGACACTGCGCGCCCACTCTGTTGCCAGCTTTGAGAGAAATAAGCAACCAGGTCTGAAAACAAGCCCAAAAGAAACAACACATACATGATGTTGTGTCATTTCAAACCAAAACTAAGGCCTCAGGATGACTTTAAGACGTGAACATGGTCATTTTTGTTTTGTAACATTAAATAAAATTAAAAAAAAATTATAAAAAAAAAAAAATTCCCGATCCCCGATTTTTTTTCTCCCGATCTTTTGAAAATCACGTGATCGGCTCCGATCCCCGATCACGTGATCAGATCGGGACATCTCTATCAGTAAGGTAAGGCTACCGTGACGGTTTGATTCAGAAGGAGTTTAATTGATAAGATCCCTGATGTTAAGGTGACCAGAATGTTTATTTCCACTGTGTACAACATGTTGTAAGGGACCCACAATCTATCTTTATGCAAGGGATAATCTGCAGCGAGGCGGTCTTTATGTGGAAAAGAACACCTGCATCTAGATCCCTCTGCAGGTGGTACTTTAACTATATTTTGATGCTAATACTTTTGTACTTTTAATTGTAACATTTTGAATGCAGGACTTTTTATTGTAACCGAGTATTCCTACACTCTGGTACTTTTACTCAAGTACAAGATCTGAACTTCTCCCACCTCTGACAATAAATCCTGAGTGGTTACCAAAAACCTTCTCTGAAGGTTATTTTCATTTTACAAATCCTGCACTCAGCTTTGCTTTCTCCAATATCATTGAAAAGCAGCCAGATGCTGCTTCTTTTTGGGGTTTTCGCTCATTTCTTGACTTTTTCCGACGCGCTTGCATTTAAATCCGTCTCCCCGTCGCTCTGTGCAGCTGGCCTGTACCACTACACCTGCTGTGCCCCCCACCCTTCTTTCACATAATGGTATGATCCTAGTGTGTCCTCGCATATGATTGGCCGCATGGTGGCCCAGCTAAATAAAGTCCCGCCCCTGCCTGCAAGGATTCTCAGAGTCAGCAAGAGTAGGAGCGGCTGGAGATTCTGCTCTCCCCGACGGGAGTCTGCTCTTCTAGCGGCATCTCGCGATCGGCGTGTTGGAGACCCCTGAATTAAATTATCAAGTCACCTCAAGTCAGAAGGCTCGAGTCCAAGTCAAGTCCCGAGTCTTTGGTGTTCAAGTCCAAGTCGAGTCGCAAGTGTTTTGTGATTTTGTCAAGTCGAGTCTCAAGTCATCAAATTGGTGACTCGAGTCTGACTCGAGTCTAAGTCATGTGACTCGAGTCCACACCTCTGCCTCCTGCTAAATTATGAACCATCCAGATCTCTCAGGTCTTCAGGGACTGGTCAGCTTTCTGTCCCCAGAGTCAGGACTAAACATGGAGAAGCAGCGTTCAGTTATTATGCTCCAAATATCTGGAACAAACTCCCAGAAACCTGCAGGTCCGCTGCAACTCTGACTACTTTTAAATCCAGACTAAAGACTTTTCTTTTTGCCGCTGCTTTTAATTGAACTATTCACATCTTAAACTGCACTGTAACTTTTATCCATCTATTTTTTCTTTTAATGTTTATTTTATTATCTTTTCTTTTTAATGACTGATTTTAAATGCCATTTTCTTAATGTCTTTCGTTTTTTGTAAAGCACTTTGAATTGACATAAACTTGCCTTGCCTTGCCTTAGTTTTGTATGTTGAATTAATACCAGAGTTATAAAGGATCTGATTAAAGGCCTTTCCTGTTAATCAATGAGGCAGTGGTGTTTGTCCTGTTTTGCTACATATCGACCAGCAGGAATCACAGTTTTAAAAGGAAAGTGTACAGGTGAACTATTGAGACAGGATCTCAGGCCAGTTGGTTATTTAATTAGTTAAGATTAACCACAAACTATTCATTTTTTTCACATTTTCAAGTTATTTTGAAAAATATATATAAATCTGCTAATCCAAATTTCGAGGTTCACATTGCTGGCAGACTATCTTCTTTACCTGTTGCTGTTCTTCTCGTTCTTTTGTCCCGATCACGTCCAGTGTACCTGCTTTGGTGTTATGATCTGTCCTCAGGAGCCCCCCCACATCTTCTTCACTCTGCCTTGATGTCCTCAGAAGACTGGGACTCTGTTCAGAAGAGGGCACCATGTGCAGCTCTATCTTTCTTGATCATACATCTTATTTTCTATTCAATGATATTCTCATTCTCTTCATTTGATCTTTCAGTCTTTCATTTCCTTTTCCCTTCCATGTGGACTGATTTGAGTGCTTCACACAAGGTTTCTATTTTGATTGAGTTTTCTTGCTCTATGTTTCAATTTGATCAGACCTTTCAGTCGTTCTCCCAGAGATTATGCAAAGTTGTCCTGTACCTCAGCCGAGGTAGATTCGACCTCTGTGCTAGCTGCTTTGGGGGAAACAAGGCAACACTTTTCCGTAGGTTGTCCTTTGAAGAGCATGTTCTGGCAGGAATGTTCACATTCAGCCAGTTTTAGTCTGAGAGTCTGACTCACCTTCCATGTCCAAATGCATTTTCTTTACTCCATCTCACCCAAAGGGCTTTATGCTCCTGGAAGCAGTTGCTAGATTGCAAATAGCAACACTTGTTGGTATACACCACCGTGGAAACATAGAGTGAATGAAGATAGCCTCCAGATTTATTGTGAGGAATTGAGCACAGAAAGAAGCTCACTTCTTTGCTCGTCTAAGTAGAGTTAAACGTGTGTATAGGGGGTATCTAATTAACTCTGAATGTTTTGAGAGTAAACCCACATTGGTCCTCATGGCGCCTCCTTGGCCTGTGAGCCAGAGACCAGGGTTTAGTTCCAGGCCCTCGGGATAGATGCAAGGTCAAAATGGTTTTGTATGCTGAGATGCAGCTTATATTCACACTAACTTCTCGTTCCTCTGGGGCAGGGTGATGACGTTGTCTAAAGATCTGCTTTTCTTTATGCAAATTAAAGCACAACACTGTCAGGGATGGAGGAAGGGGAATAGCCCAGTACTGATGCTCTTTATAACACAGTGATGACAACTGATTTGTTTATGGGACTTCTTTACACATCTTTCTGCTTTTATAAAGCACTGTATAGGCATTATGTTTTTGATAGGGCTGCCCCTCAAATTGCATGGACATGAGCCATCAGTTGGGAGAACCCCCCCACCCCCGAGTTAAATCCATGCTGTCAGTTGAAACCCTGCACTATTTTAGCTGTATCCGTTATTTGGTGTCAATGCCGAGTGGTGTTCACAACATACAGTATGTTTTCCTACTGCAACACGTTGATTCGCTTTTTCTTCCCACATTCCTCATCTATGAAATTCTGTTTGAACATGAAAAGGTTCAGCTCGATTAGGAAACAACGGCTATTACTCCTGACATTCATATAACTTTCATCATTCCACAAATATTAACCATAATCCATCCAGATATTTTTAATTAAATTCAGCTGTAGATTTTCAGCATACAGCCTTCACACTGCAATTTCTTCAGGAAATGCATTATTTAAAACATGTATTCCTAATAATTGTTTGTGCGACCTTAATAATATTGTTAGCAAACACCAGGGGAACTAGGACTGCCGGTTAATGTGAAATGGGGGGGGGGGGGGGGGGTTCTAGAAACTGGGCTAGTTTACTATAACATAATAAGTATGATTATTTAAGGAATACAAGTGTGTTGGCCATTAGCTTATGTTTGTAGTATGTTTAAATATTCATATAATAACGAGTTATTAAACATGCCTAAATATAAATTGTGTTAAAAGAGCAACAAACAACACACTTCAGTATTCTGTGATACATTTGTTGGTACACATGCTGCAATGGTTTCTTAGAATTAGAAGTTTAAGAAGTTCTGTAATTCCTTTTGTAGACTTGATTCCAGAAGCCAGGGGGCAGGCAGATGTTAGGATCAGCTCCAACAGGATCAGGAGTGTACCCTCACTCTAAACACAGCCATTAATGATCTCTTTAAGCTTTTGGAAACATGCAGTCATGTCTTCCAGGGTAACAGTTACACAACATTACAACATCTGCCAGAGTTCAGAGGATGAATGTTTCATATCCATGTACAACATTCACGCCCAAACATCCCAGCTTCTACCTGGACATGTGGACATGCTCATATTCCTAAAAAAAAACCTGTCTGATGATGCTGAGTGAGTGAGTGATTACAACGTCAGGCAGTTGCTGTGATCAAGAGTTTTAAAACGATCGATTAAGTTAAGATAATAAGCTATCAGCAACAGAACAGGCACACGGGATACCCGGAGATGACAACAACCGTAAGTTACAACATGCTTACCGCAATAGTGGTCCGTCTGATACAGACTGATCCAGCTTAGAATTATTTTCTACGTCACAAAAGGGGTGCTCCGCTTAGTGGTCAATTCTCCACCTATCAGGGGAATGAGAGGTTGGGCCACGGCCGGCCATTGCTGCTCGAAAGCGCTGGAGACGCTGTAGTACATATGCCAGGCCTGTAAGTGGCGCTGTAGTCTGCCACAAAAGCAGCGAAGAAGACTTCCCTTGCATGGTTGCCATGGTTGCCCTTCTGTTTATTCTCCGCTGTGGCTCTTTTTCTCCCTCCCCGAGGCAAGCGTTTGCGCCTCCTGCTTTAAAACAAATGAATAATGACTATATAATCATATGTAAGGGATAATGTGCAGCGACGCGGTCATTATGGGGAAAAGAACACCGACAGGCAGATCAGGAGCCCGACGCAAAGCGGAGGGATCTAGATCGGCATGAAGGCACATTATGCAATGTGCAATGTGCACATTATCCCGCTTATTACATGGCCACATTCTCGACAAAGTAACGATATGACTCCCGATATTAATTGAAATGCTTTTATGGATTAGAAAATGATTTTATTGGTTTAAAAAATAGTTGTATGTATTGATTTAAATTGACATGCATCCGCTAAGAAAAATAGTCCGTTTACTGTTTGAACTAACGTAGCAACGGCAGGAACTGCTTCGATAGCGTTTTTGAGGAGCTTTTTGATTACAGATTTGAAAACATCGTTGCTTGCTTTAAAAGTAGCACAATTCATTATGTCAAACCTTGGAAAGTATCTAGATATCCCTGCCCTAATGCCAAAGTAACTGCACACTGAATATGTGTCGCCGTTTGATGTCTATGTCTGGACCGCTGCGTAAAAAGGAGGGTTTCTGCCCCATTACTTCTCTTCTTACTTCTTAATTTTTAAAGACATCTCAGGTTTGATTGTAAGACACACACCATGAATAAGGGGTAGAAACGACAGAAAGCTAACGTGACAAACTCCAGTCAGAGGTACTGATAAACAGAAAGAGATTAAACCCAGGAAGAGCTCAGCCTGCTGATCGATATTCTCATGGTTCAGAGGCTACATTTATGCAGATGAAAGACACTAATTATACTCATGCCCATGTGAGGAAGAAACACTGGGTTGCTAATGGGAACATCAAAACACATTAAGGACAGCCAAATTATTTTTATTTGTATTCAATGACTTCGCCTCCTCAATAACAGATGGAGAATGGAGGGCAGAGAGAGAGAGAGAGAGAGAGAGAGAGAGAGGAGATTTAATGTGGGCTAATTGTGATTAATTGTAATATAGCTGTTCAAAGAGGGCCAGGTCTCAACATTATTCAGTTAGGGTTTGTTTTCTTTGCAGTGACAGCCATGTTGCAGCTGTAAACAGCTTCTCTGGCCCTGGAGGATTAAAAGCATCACATTTGTGGATGATTTCAAATCATCATTAAAAACACCTGTTCACCCTGGCCTTCGGGCCCTTGCCCTTTCTTGGTCCCCCGGCTTCCTTTATTTTTTGTTTGCCTTTTGTTTGTCTGTTTGTTTTGTTTGTCCACCATGAACAGCAACCTTGGGTCCTTTGAAAGGCGGTATATAAATATCATTTATTATTATTATTATTAAAAAGAAAAGTACAATTAAAATGACTGTGTCTGTGTGAAGGGTTAACCAGACTCACTCTTTAAATTACATCTACCTTATCCTTTATGTGGATATACTAAAACTGTGATATTACATAAAGATTATATTGTCAAATATGTTTTATTCACATCCAATATGTGTATGTGTGGATTTGTTTTTGACAAAGGTCTCCAACGTCTTACATTGTGGCTTTTCATCCATCCATCCATCTTCTCCCGCTTATCCGTGGTCGGGTCGCGGGGGTAGCAGTTCCAGCAGAGAGCCCCAAACTTTCTTTTCCCTGGCGACATCAACCAGCTCTGACTGGGGGATCCCAAGGCGCTCCCAGGCCAGCGAAGAGATATAATCCCTCCACCTGGTCCTAGGTCTACCCCTTGGTCTCTTCCCAGCTGGACGTGCCTGGAACACCTCCCTAGGGAGGCGCCCAGGTGGCATCCTAACTAGGTGCCCGAACCACCTCAACTGGATCCTTTCGACGCGAAGGAGGAGCGGTTAAACTCCGAGTCCCTCCCGGATGACCGAACTTCTCACCTTATCCCTAAGGGAGACATCAGCCACCCTGCGGAGAAAACCCATCTCGACCGCTTGTATCCCCGATCTCGTTATTTCGGTCATGACCCATCCTTCATGACCATAGGTGAGGGTAGGAACGAAAATGGCCCGGTAGACAGAGAGCTTTGCCTTCTGGCTCAGCTCCCTTTTCGTCACAACGGTGCGGTAAAGCGACTGCAGTACCGCTCCCGCTGCTCCGATTCTCCGGCCCATCTCACGCTCCATTGTTCCCTCACTCGAGAACAAGACCCCGAGATAGTAGAACCACATCATCTGTAAAAAGCAGTGGTGCAATCCTTAGTTCACCGAACTGCAGACCCCCTCCCCCATGAGTACGCCTCAAAATCCGAACCATGTATATTACAAACAGGATTGGTGACAAAGCGCAGCCCTGGCGGAGGCCAACCCTCACCGGAAATGGGTCCGACTTACTGCCGAGGACCGGGACACAGCTCTCGCTTTGGGAGTACAGAGATTGGATGGCCCTGAGTAGAGACCCCCTCACCCCATACTCCCGCAGCACCTCCCACAGTAACTCCCTGGGAACTCGGTCATACGCCTTCTCCAAGTCTACAAAACACATGTAGACCGGATAAGCGTACTCCCAGGCCCCCTCCAGGATCCTTGCGAGAGTAAAAAGCTGATCCGTCGTTCCACGACCAGGACGGAATCCGCATTGTTCCTCCTCAATCTGAGGTTCGACAATCGGCCTGACCCTCCTTTCGAGTACCTTAGAGTAAACTTTCCCGGGGAGGCTGAGTAGTGTGATGCCTCTGTAATTGGCACACACCCTCTGATCCCCCTTTTTAAAAAGGGGAACCACCACCCCGGTCTGCCACTCCTTCGGTACCGTTTCCGACTTCCACAGACGCATCAACCATGACAGTCCCTCAACACCCAGAGCCTTCAGCATTTCTAGGCGGATCTCATCCACCCCCGGGGCTTTGCCACTGTGGAGTTGTTTAACGACCTCAGTGACCTCCCCCCGGGAGATTGGTGTTGATCCCCCGTCATACTCCAGCTCTGCCTCTAACATAGAGGGCGGAGTTGTCGGGTTCAGGAGCTAAACAGCGGCCACTGTTTAGCTAATTCAACCTATAAATTGAAATAATGAACAATTTACAGGTTAAAGGATTACATTGTTTAAAATAATTCATTTAAAGTTGTACTAGTCACTATTTTAATATCATGAATATGTTCAATGTGAAAAGGTTCACTTGTGATGAGCAGATAATTATCGACCTCCCCTCAGCTCTGTGCGGAAAGATATGTCTGTCACGGTCAGGCTCTACAAGCCCCAGGCATGCTAGCCCCCTGCCTCCCAATTCCCAACCTGACACCATACGTCTCGGTGTGTTCCGTCTAGAGTCAACCCCTGCTTCTTCCCCATTTCCTGCTCCTTTCCAGGTCCACTGGCATTACCTGGCTCACACAGCCAGGGTCCAGGCTTCTGTTCCGTGCCCAGCAGCCATGGTCCCGACTCCAGTTTTGGCTCCAGTACTGGCTCTCCAGCCGACTCCAGCCCCTCGTCTTCTGTTGGCTCTCCGGCCGACGCCAGCTCCCCGTGTCCTGTCGACGTACCCGCCGACTCCAGCACCTCGTCTCCTGTCGACGTACCGACCGTCTCAAGTCTCCTCTCAAGTCCTCTCTTGAGTCCCCTCTCGTGTCCCCTCTCGAGTTCCCTCTCAGGTCCCCTCTCGAGTCTCTTCTCAAGTCACCTCTCAAGTTCGCTCTCGAGTCTCCTTTCGAGTCCCCTCTCGAGTCACCTCTCGAGTCCCCTCTCGAGTCACCTCTCGAGTCACCTCTCGAGTTCCCTCGCAAGCCCTCCCTCAAGCCCTCTCTCGAGTCCCCTCTCGAGTCCCCTCTCGAGTTCCCTCTCGAGTTCCATCTTGAGTCCCCTCTCCAGTCCCTACTCGAGTCCCTTCTCTAGTCCCTACTCAAGTCCCTACTCAATGTCCTGGCCCCTTGGGGGTCCCGCCGACTACTCTTCTGCCGGGGGTCCTGCCAACCCTATGTTCTGTGCCATTGGAGGTTCCGCTGGGGGTCCTGCCAACTCCATGTCCTGTCCCGTTGGGGGTCCCGCCGACTACTCTTCTGCTGGGGGTCCTGCCAACCCTATGTTCTGTGCCGTTGGAGGTTCCGCTGGGGGTCCTGCCAACTCCATGTCCTGTCCCGTTGGGGGTCCCGCCGACTACTCTTCTGCTGGGGGTCCTGCCAACCCTATGTCCTGTGCCGTTGGAGGCCCCGCCGACTACTCTTCTGCCGGGGGTCCTGCCAACCCTATGTCCTGTGCCGTTGGAGGCCCCGCCGACTACTGTTCTGCCGGGGGTCCTGCCAACCCTATGTCCTGTGCCGTTGGAGGTCCAGCCGACACCTGTTTCTTCGGGGGTCCTGCCAACTCCATGTCCTGTGTCGTTGGGGGTTCTGCCAACTCTGTGCCCTGACCTGTTGGGGGTCCAACCGACACCTGTCCCGCCGGGGGTCTCGCCAACACCTGTTTCGTTGGGGGTCCAGCCGACACCTGCTCTGCCGGATTTCCTGCCAACACAAGATCCTGTCCTGTTGGGGGTCCCGCCGACACCTGCTCCGCTGGGTTTCCTGCCAACACCATATCCTGTCCTGTTGGGGGTCCCGCCGACACGTGCTCCGCCAGGTTTCCTTCCAACACCATGTCCTGTCCTGTTTGGGGTCCCATCGACACCAGCCCTTTCTCCGTCATGGGTCCCACTGATACCAGCCCATGTTCCGTCCAGGGTCTCGTCTAAGCCTGACCCGCCAGGGGTTCCACCAGCTCCTGCCGTCCTTGTGCCCGGCCCCCTGAGTTCCCCAGCCGCGGCCTTCGCCCTCGAGCCCGGCCCCCTGACTCTTCCTGCTGCTGCCTTTTCCCTCATGCCCGGCCCCCTGAGTTCGCCCGCTGTGGCCTTCGCCCCTTTATGAACTCTGCCTTGCCCCCGGGCCGTCCGCCTGAGACCCCCACCACGAACTCTGCCTTGCCCCCGGGCCGTCCGCCCGAGTCCCCCTTCTCGGCTTCTGCTGTTCCCCCGGGCCATCCGCCCAAGTCCCCCTTCTCGGCTTCTACTTTGCCCCGGGATGTCCGTCTGAGGTAGGAATACACTGAATACATAAACAACAAAACAAACACTCAATAAACTTTCTTACCTGAACTACAAAATACTTACTAATCTTACCTTACTTAATCTAGCTATCTATGAAAGATTACTGTACCTATGGACGATGACAATGACTATAACGCTGGAATGCTTGGAAACGCACAAGACAATCTGGCAACGAGACAGGGGAAGACGAGAACTATAAATACATAGGATCACGTAATCACAGGACAAGACACAGCTGGGCAGGGGAGGCAGAAACACAAGGGCAACAGTTGAAGACAATAAGATAATCACAACAGCGGGAAAACAGACAAGGCAGGAAACGTACTTTAGACACATGAGGGTAGACAAGACTATCAAAAATAAAACCGGAACCTATCTAAACACATAACATGAAACCTAAACTAGGGAACAATCCTAGCAGAGCCGCCTACGCACAACATAGATAAATCCTTTATTGATCCCAATTTTGGAAATTATTTTGTTATAGAAGAAGCATCAGTGTGTTCAGACATACAATACAAAATACTTAAAAAGTGGAACAGAAAATTAACAACAACAAATGTAAAATAAAAATAAAATGAAAAATATGATATCAAATACAAACAATATAAACAGTATAACAATTCTGGATAATTAATATGTTCTAAAAAGTAAAAAATACTGCAGTGAGTAACAGGAATATATGCATACACTACAGCAGCGGTTCTCAAACTGTGGTCTGGTACTGCAGGTACTGCAGGTGGTCCGTGGAAAAAAGCTAAATAAAATCCACTTTTTATTATCAAGGATTTTCGGGGACCACCTCATTTGTGACTAGCTCTATCAAAATCAGTCGCATTGACCCGAAGACACATTTTGAGCTGTATACACTGTCGGAAAGAGGAGATTCCTAGCTTTCTAATGATATCAGGCAGTGGGGTAGTGGTCGTTGGGCTCATCGGACATTTATGAGAGAAAATATCTAATGTCCGAGTGCAAGTGAATGCACCACAAGACACGAGGCTTGTAACCCCTCCCCCGGCCCTGGCGCAAAACGAGAAGCATCCGGACCCAAGTAGACGGAAGGAACGAGGTATTTGCGGTCAACAATGACAGAGAAGAGACTGTCAAGTTTGGCTGTACTCAGCATTGAATCAAAACGCACTAAAGCTTTGGATCTTAATCAGTTTGTGAGGCGTTTTGCTGAACAGAATGGTAATCGCCGCATCATAACAGTGATTGACAGCTGATAGGAATAATATGATTGTTAATATTATCATATTAATTCAGACAAACATC
This sequence comes from Pogonophryne albipinna, assembly GCA_028583405.1. Lineage (NCBI taxonomy): Eukaryota > Metazoa > Chordata > Actinopteri > Perciformes > Artedidraconidae > Pogonophryne > Pogonophryne albipinna. The sequence continues at coordinate 39,272,990 of CM053249.1, forward strand.
GATGAGACAGTTAATTAATGTACTTATTGCAGCAGTCTGCATACATTTGGTTCCCCTGGTCTAAGAGTGAAACAAACTAATTCAGTTATTGTCCAGTTAAAATGCATTCAATTATGTCTGCCATCTTATATATTTCTATTTAAGGCTTTACTGATGTGCCACAATAATGTCACCTATGTTATTGAGTTAAAATATCAATATTGTGGCTTTCCAAGTTAACATTGATTGATATGACTGCGATTAAATCAGCATATACTTCTGCCAGGGCCAGGGATGCCACCCCTCAAAATCTCCTGCCACCCTCTTGCCACCCCATGAATATTTTTCTAGATCCACCCCTGAGTAGGCTCTATTTTTCGTTTCGTTTAGTAAGTTAATTTCAGGACGAATTTGGGAGTTTGTTTTGAGATTTAAATAGATTTTGAAAGTGGAGAGAGAGAGATTTATATTTTTCAAACCACTTTTATTCACAAAGCAAATAACCAAACAGACACATTGACACACATTGTCAGTTCAGACAACGACTGAAAATAAGATCCTCATTCTCCACAGAACACAAAGCATTTTTAAAGCACCACATGGCCTCAAATTCTCCCACATTTTTTGTTAAGCAAAAGTAACCGTAGTCCGCTTTCAGTCTTGCTTTAACCATCCGCTTGAAACTGCATCGGTATCCAATGATTCCGCAACTTTATTCCTCCTGCTGAGGTAGATGGCCATTTTAGCCTGCCTCAACAAAAAATTCAAAAGCTGACTTTTACACTTTTGCTTCTGGCTATACCTACAACCCAAAATGAACATTGACTTAGAAAAAACCACATTAAACAAAATCAACATCTGAGTGAGTAACTGAAAAAGACAAAGGAGTCGACCACATTCCGTAAAGCAATGAAAAATGTTTTCCCTCTGTTCACAGAAAGGACAGGCGTCAGACACTGTAGGGTTGAACACTGAAACAAACGCATTAACAGCTACCGCAGCGTGGAGAATCCTCCACTGGAGGTCCCCACCCCTCTTAGTCAGCGGAGGCTTGTAGAGCGCTCTCCACTCAGGCCTCTGAGCCTCCGTCAGGCCCAGGTGGGTTCTCCACCGGGTGTCCACTCGCTCCTGCAGTCTGCTCTGATTCAGCACCTTTGTCACCAAATAATAAAATGTTTTGTTGGACATGGTGCTAAACTTAAAATCAGTAAAATTGTCCAACTTTAACAAAAAACCCTCACAACTGAGTTTAGGAAAACATTGCATCTCTGGAAAAGAGTCATTGTCATTTGGAGACTTCAGTCCGTTACAGTGAGCAGCGATCAGCGCCAGCTCTGATTGGCTGAGCTGCTGCTTCCAGCTCTGCAGCAGGAGGCTGACCACCCGGACTGACCTGAGGCTCAGACGTGAGGCTAGGCCTGCAGCATTGTCCAGACGGGGGCCACACACCTCCACCACCTGGCCCAGCGTGAGGATCCTCTCCTCACAGAGTCTCTGTTGTAGAGAAGGCCCTACTCCACACACAAACCGAGATCCACGGACCACCGGCTCTCTAAGGAGCCAGAACAGTGAGCCACAGCACTCTGGTCTCTCTTTTTTGAGTAGCCCCCACACCTTGAAGAGACCTCCATAGAAACCCGAGAGATTGTTCAGGCGTAATCATTTCAGGTCCATTAGGAACAGCGACTCAGCCAGACCCAGCCCACCACAGCGCTCCAATAAGGCCCGAGCTCCGGGTCTCCAGACCAGGTCAGCAGGTCCAGTCAGGAACCTCTGGACGAACCGGAGCCTGAAGGCCGCCCCTCTGCTTGCCAGGTGAACCAGGCCATGTCCCCGCTCCTCCTTTGGCAGGAACAGGACGCTCTGAGGGACCCAGTGCATGCGGTCCCAGAAGAAGTCCACCATGAGAGCCTGCACCCTGGACAGCAGGTTTACGGGTGGGTCGGTGCATGCCAGCCGGTGAGCCAGCATGGAGGAAACAAGGTTGTTTAAAATAAGGATACGCCCTTTAAAAGAAAGTTTGGGAAGGATCCACCTCCACTTCTTTAACCGGCCTTCCACTTTCTCTATAAGCCCGTCCCAGTTTTTCAAACAAAATGTGTCATCACAAAGATAAATACCCAGGTACTTTAACCCTGCCCTTTTCCAACCAAGGCCCCCAGGTAACAACAAGCTGTCAATACTGCCCTCTCCTGCTGCTAAGGCCTCACTTTTCCCCCAGTTGACTCGAGCAGATGATATTTTGCAAAAATTGCTCACAGTTTCAGTTAAAACATTGATGTCATCTTGTTTTTTAACAAAGATCATTATGTCATCCGCATACGCAGACAATTTAAAAACATCCCTACAGCCAGGAAAAGAGAAACCCTGTAACTTTGACCCGGTGTAAAAAGGGCTCTATGGCCAGGGAGTAGAGCATCCCGGACAAAGAGCAGCCCTGTCGGACTCCTCTCTGAGCTTCAAAAGGAGCACACAAACTACCGTTTATCTTCAGTACACTCTCAATGTCCCTGTACAAGACCTGGATCTTGGCTATGAGACCAGAGCTGAACCCAAAAGCTTCCAGCGTCTGCCACAAGTACTGGTGTTCAACTCGGTCAAAAGCCTTTTCCTGGTCTAGAGAAATCAGACCAAGCTCACAGCCCAATGAACCGGAGAGGTCCAAAACATCTCGAATCAGAGTCACGTTGTCAGTTATCAACCTGCTGGGTACACAGTATGTCTGGTCTACGTGAACGACATGCTCCATCACTTTCCTCAGCCTCGTCGCTAACACTTTGGAAAGCAGCTTGTAGTCGGTACAGAGTAGAGACACAGGACGCCAATTCTTAATCTCCTGCAGGTCTCCTTTCTTAGGGAGGAGAGTGAGCACAGCTCTCCTGCAACTCAGAGGCAACCTCCCGTTACTTAGACTGTCTCTGAGCACACTCAGCAGGTCGTCACCTATAACTGGCCAGAGAGCCTTATAGAAGTCTGCAGGCAGGCCGTCTAGGCCAGGAGCCTTCCCACTCTGCATGCTCTGCAGGGCCTCCTGCAGCACCTGGGCAGAGAGCTCCGTCACCAGCTCAGCATGGTCCTCCTCAGGGACGTTAGGAAGGCCCTCATAGAACGACTGCGCCTCCTCTGGCTCGGCCTGGAACTCTGTTCTGTAGAGCTCTTTGTAGAACTCCACAGCACACTGACGAATGTCGGCGGACTCCTGAAGCAGCTGCCCAGCATTGGATCGCAGGGAGTGCATCAGCCTCCTCTGACCATTCTTACGCTCCAGACCAAAGAAAAAGTGAGAGGGAGCATCCATTGTCACGATATTCTGAAACCGGGATCTGACCAGAGCACCCTGAGCAGAAAACCCCAGCAGGTAAGACAGAGCTGAGTTCTTACTTTTGAAAACTTCAACATGTTCTCGCTCTCCTGTGGAGTCTGCCAATCCCTGCAGCTCCACCACTTCTCTCTCCAGAGCTCTCAGAGATCTAGCCATGTCCTTTGTGACATTGAAAGTGTACTGTAGGCAAAGCTGCTTGATCTTCACTTTACCTACATCCCACCACTGCTGAAGAGAATTGTACTCACTCTTAGATAAACGGTAGTTTTCCCAAAATAATTTAAAAACGTTTTTAAAATGGTTGTCGGCCAACAGAGAAGCATTAAAGTGCCAATACGCACTATTACACTTAACATGATTAATAAAAAGTGAGACTTGTACGAGGGAATGGTCAGAGATTCCCACTGGACTGATGGAGCAGCTTCTGCTCACATTAATGTGATGGTTAAAAACATAGACACGATCCAGCCTAGCCAGAGACAACAGGTTATCCCTAGAGTGCACCCACGTGTACTGCCGCTGGCCCGGGTGGAAGTGCCTCCAAACATCACCCAGCTCAAAGCTTTCTGTTAATCTTATTAAGGCACTCTTCGAGGCAGCATGCGGTTCCTGGTGGTTCCTATCCAGCACAGGGTTCTCTGTGCAGTTGAAGTCACCCCCCAGGACCAGATACTCCTCACTATCACAGGTGCTAAGAGTATGTTTTAGTTTCTCAAAAAACAAAAGCCTCTCTGCGCCCACACTGGGAGCATAAATATTTATAAAACATATTTTAACTTTTTAAAATTCAGCATTTATTTTGAGCAAGTGTCCTGATGACCTCATCGACCGTACAGGAGAAGGGTGTAAAGCCCCTCGCAAAGAGAATGGCAACCCCTCCACTATTGCTGCGCTTATGGCTGAAGAAGCCCTCCCCCCCCATCCCCTCCTCCAGTCACTCTCGTTCTCAGCAGTGCTGTGAGTTTCCTGGAGAAACGTCACATTTAAACTCTTGTTTCCTAATAAAGTAAATAAAGATGCTCTCTTAGCATCCCCTCGAGCACCGTTAATGTTTAAAGAGCCCAGCTTTATGTCACTCATAATGAAATTATAGTTGCATCCTAACAAAATAAAAAAATAAAACCAAGATGTACTTATTCATCATTCTTTGCAGTTTCCTCTCTAACCCTCTGAAGTATCTTCTTTAACCGAGCCTTCTCTGGGCCGCTGAAGAAAGGTTCCCCTAAGGCTTCTTTGCGCCGCATGAGAACCCTGGCAGTATTGTGAAAGATCTGCACATCAGCAAAAAAATCATCTAATTTCACCCCCCTCCACCCCTTAGTTTCCGCCAGAAAGGATCTGATCCTCTGGAACGAGTACTCCTCTCCCTTTGCTCAACGATGTCAAAGAATGACTCGCTGTTACTGTCCTCTGAGTCCTCTGAGACTCCCTCTGGCTGAGAGGAGGAACACAGCGACTCCTTCTTTGACACCTTCCCTTTTAACAGGTAACCTTAACAAATCCTCATCTATTACCACATCCTCCAGAACAGACTCAGCCACTCTGGCTGCAGTGTGCTCACTATCTGCTTTCTGTGTGACCTGAGTGTCTGTGTGTGTGATACTGTGTGTACCGGCTGCCTGTGTGCTTTCTACGCGTGAAACCGTTGGCTCTGCCACGGACCGACTGACCTGCGGTTCCACCACCGGCGTTTCCGCCGCGGGCGCGGGCCCGGCCATGGACAAAGCAACCGGCAGCGGCTCTGCAGCTGGCGCGGACCCCAGCACCGGCGGCCCGGCCGTGGACAAAGGGACCTGCAGCGGCTCTGCCGCGGGCGCGGACCCCAGCACCGGCGGCCCGGCCGTGGACAAGGCAACCGGTAGCGGCTCCGCCGCGGGCACCGTCGGGCCGGCTGCGAACGCGGACACCACGGGCGCGTCACCCGCACTCTCCGGGCACGCGCGGATCAGGTGTCCTGCCGCTCCACAACCATAACATCTCAAAATGTCAGACGTAACATGGACAGTATACACAAAATCATCAATTTTAAACTTGAGAGCCAGATTAAGTTCCCCTTCATCCTTCTTCAGGACCATAAGCACCTGTCTCCTAAAAGACACCACGTGCTTGAGGTGCGGGGATTTACAGCCCAGGGGGATCAACTTAATGGGAGACGCAAGCTGCCCGTGTCGAGCCAGCTCTCTCTCCAACAACTCGTTCCTCAGAAACGGGGGTACATTAGAGATGATGACTTTTTTAGCTGGAGTGACAAGGGGTTGCACGGGTAACAGCGTCCCTTTAATCACTAGCCCGCTCTCCACCAGCTGGTTAGCTTTCTCCGTGCAGTCTAAAAAAATAACCACTGCACTATTCATGCGGGAGGCAGATTTAACTCTGCCATATCCCACCACTGCCCCCACAGCCAGACCACACTCCTCCACCGACACACCGACAGGTGGAGAGAGCTTGATGGCGTGTTGGCGAGTCAGTTTCTCTAACCCAGCGTAGCTGCCACGGAACGCCAGTGCAACCAAACAACACCACCAAAAAACACCAAAGTCGGTGAAAAGATGCACAAAGACATAAACTATCACCCAGAGAAAAGTGAATAGTTAACAATGGTTTGAATAGTTGTAAACTTTAAACGATCGCTCTCCGCTATACTCACCGGTCCACTCACAATCAGAGAGAGAGAGAGAGAGAGAGAGAGAGATGCTTAGTAGCAATAATGTAGCCTAGCTCAAGCCTTTATGCAACTTAGTTTATGTTACTTATATGCCTGTGTGTCCATGGTTTTGAGTCTGTGTGTGTTGAGCGCAGCACCGTCTGCTTTTTGCAGCACAGTAACTAAAGCATACTGTTAGAAATTAAAATCAATGTTTTATGTCATAATGTAGCTTAAACATACCGTCAGTTTAAATGCTATTTTATTCTGGAAAAAAACGGAAGTTCTCAATACCAAGCTTTTATTCTGAAAATCCTTCATGACGACATCCGGGACTACCGTTCATTAGTATCATTAAAGTGGCTATTGACGCCGTTAACATGTATTACATATAAAGTTATGAAAGAGATAAGGAGGAGAAAAGGCATGTGGAAGTAAGCAATGAATGTACAATGTCGAAATCCTCTGTTTAACGCGATATCGGACACAGAAGAACGAGGGGGATGTCTCCTACGTCACTACAGCTCACAGAGAGGAGGAGCAAACAGCCAGCAAGCGGGAAAGACGAAGGCTTGTGAGCTCTCTTCTGCACGGCCAGCACCTGGGAGAGGAAGCTGCAGCCTTTCTCTCCTGACTGAACAATATCCTGTTTGTAACATTACCGCGCCATATTTTTAATTAAAGTACCAATTTGAAACCATCTCAGAGACTCCATTTAGTCTCCTTTTTAAAGCTTCTCTCCTGGACGCGAGAATAACGATCACGGTTTACAATACCGGTAGTTTTTTGTAGACCTGTCTGCCCGTTTTGTGAGTGCACTGCGCGCGTGCGCACTTGTGGCATTGTTTGGGATGACCTAATTAAAATACCGTCCGCCGTCCTCTTTGAGAAACATACACAACGCAGACAGACACCGGTCACAAAAGTATAAGATAGGCTTCAATTTACTTTTGATTGTCTATGATTAACTATAAAAAAATATCGGCGTTTTAACACTACGTTTATATATGTACTAGGGCTGCAAGTTAACGCGTTAATAACGCGTTAACGCAAAAAGAAATTAACGCCACTAATTATTTTAACGCGATTAACGCATGTGTATTTTTTGTCCTCGGCCGCCCCGTAGTTTCAGAGCGCATCGAGTTTAAAATACCATCTACAAGCTGATGCTGACAGCCCCGCTCCTGCTGCCCGCTTGCAGCAGACCACACTTCCACGCTCACCGGCAGGCACCGACTGGCTACTGGGAGGACCGGGAGGGTGTGTGTATGTGTGGCGCGTGCGAGCGAGAGAGAGACCTTACGTGCATTGTTGTTGTTAGCGCAGCTAGCTAGCACCAGATGCTAACGGATATAAGGAGCTGTTTCAATGAAAACAGAGGAGCGACATTTCGCCGACAACTGCGCCGAGCACTTGACTTTATGCAGGAAGCCAGACAGTGGGACATTGTACGAAAAGTCAGCACACTCAGCACGGATAGTGCGCGCAACATGATCGCAGCGTCCAGGCAGCTCCCGTTCGAGCATATGCCTCCATCGCACGCACAAACACACACACACACACACACACACTTTGTATTGTATTATGAGACAGGTTCCAGGTTGAATTGAGGCGAATGTTTGTAATGTTCAGAGGTTGTTGTGTTTAATATTCATGAGGATATTTGTCATTGTTCAAATGATAATAAACATTTGCATAAAGCATATTTGTCCACTCATATGTTGATAAGAGTGTTAAAAACTTGAAAAATATTCCTCTAAGGTACATTTAGAACAGATCAAAAATGTGCGATTAATTTGCGATTAATCGCGATTAACTATTTTAATCGACTGACAGCCCTAATATGTACTTATTTGTATGGTTTGCATATGAGGTGGTCCGCGAAAACCCTTGATAATAAATAGTGGTCCGCATAAACAAAAAGTTTGATAACCCCTGCACTACATGAGCATAGACCTACTTGTATATAAGTAGAAGAAGTATCAGAGTGTAGGAATACTCTGTTACAGTAAAAGTCCTTGTTACTCAAGTGAAAGTAGAAAAGTATGATCATCAAAATATAGTGAAAGTAGCGACAGTAAAAGTAGTCATTGTGCAGATTGGTCCATTTCAGAATAATATATATGATATGTTTTATAATGATTGATCATGAAAGTGTTCTCAAAGCTGGTAAAGGTGCAGCTAGTCTGAATGACTTTGTAGACTGCAGGGTAGCTTGTGAATTTACTCCAGGTGGAACTAAAGTCTGATTCAACACTTGGTTATATTTCACATCATTCATCCAGATCTGAGAAGTAACTAAAGGGATTAAATACATGTAGTGGAGGAAAACTACACAATGTACCTCTAGTGGAGTAGAAGTACACAGTAGCATAACATAGAAATACTCAAGTAAAGTACAAATACCTCCAAATTGTACTTAAGTACAGTACTTGAGTAAATGTACTTAGTTACTTTACACCACTGGTAACAACTGTAAGAAACTCTTACCAAGCTTCCACCACACTACACTCTACATGTGCCACTCAATTCGTTTTGTAAATACTGTTGCTTTTACTTTTTTTACCTGAATGTGTACTTTGTCAATTGAAATATATTTTATTATGAATGTGTACTTTCTAAATAGTAATAACTGTTCATTTGTATCTAATATATAAATATATGTATTTGTTGTCTCCATCTTTACTTTTGCTGTAACAATTGTACATGTCACCTTTGTGGAAAGAATAAAGGAATTCTGATTCTATAAATGTTTGTTAAGAAATGGAAAACGTACACTACAGTGCTTTAGTATCTTTTTGCTCATTGCTTGGAGATCCATCCAATAATAAAAATGGTTGACTCACCAGTGGCGGCTGGTGGAATTGTTTCTAGGTAGGGCTGTGCCACATGCAATCAATTTCAGCAAACATCCCAGTATGACTTAATACAAAAAAAAGGAGTTTTCATTTAACAGTCTTACATTTGAATGCCTCCATAAACAATTTAAGCATTTGAGACTGAGGACTATGTACAAAAACTTCAAAACAATGGCATTAGCAATACTTGCATACATATATGTACAGTATGTATGTATAGGTATATATGATGTACGGTGGCCCTGCAGTGCAAGACACCACAGCATTTCAGAAAACACCACAGCATTTCAGAAAACACCACAGCATTTCACATTGGACGGAAAGGGTATTCCTTTAGGGAGAGCACTTCTTGTTTGTGATTGGACAGAGCCAGCCAGACCACTGCTGTGGTTGGTTGTTTTTGCTGCCAGTCAAGAAATGACGCTTCGTGATTGGTCAACACCCGACAGCGAAATATGTCCCAACACATCAGCCGTTAGCACACACTCAGAGCTCACAGCTCCTCATATCTGTTCAGAAACTGGACAAAAGTTAAACAAGTACAAACCACAGACTGTCTATGTCATGGTGAATACAGTCGCTGCTGTATTTATGTCTGTATGACGTTGTGAGTGTGGACGGAGCAGCAACAGGTTAGTTTTGCCTGATGGATCCGATTCCATTCAGAAAACACGCATTTTAAAAGCTTTTGCCTGCCATCTGTCTGCAGACTTGTCAAAGCGTTAATTCATGGTTTTTACTAACCGGTATCAGTATGTTGTTACTTCGGCATCACTTTGAAACATGTATTACAATTTAGTCACGGTCAAATATGTTCATTTTGTTGTACTTGGTATCTCCCATAGTATTTACATGGAGATACGCCCCGCCCCCTCTCCAGCGCGTCTTGTTTGAATGACAGGAGCAAACACAGCTGACAGCCGCGGTGAAACTCGAGCGATTAGAGCGATGCGAATATTGGGTGGTTTACTCCTGTCTTTCAAACAAGACGCTGGAGAGGGGGCGGGCCGTATCGCCATGTAAATCCTATCGGAATCGGATCGATCAGGCTAAACTAACCTGTAGCTGCTCCGTCCACACTCACAACAACGTCATACAGTGATAAATAAAGCAGCGACTGTATTCACCATGACATAGACAGTCTGTGTTTTGTATATGTTGAACTTTTGTCCAGTTTCTGAACAGACATGAGGAGCTGTGAGCTCTGAGTGTGTGCTAACAGCTAACGGCTGATGTGTTGGGCCAATCACGCAGCGTCATTTCTTGACTGGCAGCAAAAACAACCAATCACAGCAGTGCTACTATGGCTGGCTCTGTCCAATCACAAACAAGAAGTGTTCTCCCTAAGGAATACCCTTTCCGTCCAATGTGAAATGCTGTGGCGTTTTCTGAAATGTTGTGGCGTTTTGTGAAATGCTGTGGCGTTTTGTGAAATGCTGTGGTGTTTTCTGAAATGCTGTGGTGTTTTCTGAAATGCTGTGGTGTTTTCTGAAATGCTGTGGTGTTTTCTGAAATGTTGTGGCGTTTTCTGAAATGCTGTGGTGTTTTCTGAAATGCTGTGGTGTTTTGTGAAATGTTGTGGCGTTTTGTGAAATGCTGTGGCGTTTTGTGAAATGCTGTGGCGTTTTCTGAAATGCTGTGGTGTTTTCTGAAATGCTGTGGCGTTTTCTGAAATGCTGTAGTGTTTTGTGAAATGCTGTGGTGTTTTGTGAAATGCTGTGGCGTTTTCTGAAATGCTGTGGTGTTTTCTGAAATGCTGTAGTGTTTTGTGAAATGCTGTGGCGTTTTCTGAAATGCTGTGGCGTTTTCTGAAATGCTGTGGTGTTTTCTGAAATGCTGTGGTGTTTTCTGAAATGCTGTGGTGTTTTCTGAAATGCTGTGGCGTTTTGTGAAATGCTGCGGTGTTTTGTGAAATGCTGTGGCGTTTTCTGAAATGTTGTGGCGTTTTGTGAAATGCTGTGGCGTTTTCTGAAATGCTGTGGCGTTTTCTGAAATGCTGTGATGTTTTCTGAAATGCTGTGGCGTTTTCTGAAATGCTGTGGCGTTTTCTGAAATGCTGTGGTGTTTTCTGAAATGCTGTGGTGTTTTCTGAAATGCTGTGGCGTTTTGTGAAATGCTGCGGTGTTTTCTGAAATGCTGTGGCGTTTTGTGAAATGCTGTGGCGTTTTGTGAAATGCTGCGGTGTTTTCTGAAATGCTGTGGCGTTTTCTGAAATGTTGTGGCGTTTTGTGAAATGCTGTGGCGTTTTCTGAAATGCTGTGGCGTTTTCTGAAATGCTGTGGCGTTTTCTGAAATGCTGTAGTGTTTTCTGAAATGCTGTGGCGTTTTGTGAAATGCTGCGGTGTTTTCTGAAATGCTGTGGCGTTTTGTGAAATGCTGTGGCGTTTTGTGAAATGCTGCGGTGTTTTCTGAAATGCTGTGGCGTTTTCTGAAATGTTGTGGCGTTTTGTGAAATGCTGTGGCGTTTTCTGAAATGCTGTGGCGTTTTCTGAAATGCTGTGGCGTTTTCTGAAATGCTGTGGTGTTTTCTGAAATGCTGTGGTGTTTTCTGAAATGTTGTGGCGTTTTCTGAAATGCTGTGGTGTTTTCTGAAATGCTGTGGTGTTTTGTGAAATGTTGTGGCGTTTTGTGAAATGCTGTGGCGTTTTGTGAAATGCTGTGGCGTTTTCTGAAATGCTGTGGTGTTTTCTGAAATGCTGTGGCGTTTTCTGAAATGCTGTAGTGTTTTGTGAAATGCTGTGGTGTTTTGTGAAATGCTGTGGCGTTTTCTGAAATGCTGTGGTGTTTTCTGAAATGCTGTAGTGTTTTGTGAAATGCTGTGGCGTTTTCTGAAATGCTGTGGCGTTTTCTGAAATGCTGTGGTGTTTTCTGAAATGCTGTGGTGTTTTCTGAAATGCTGTGGTGTTTTCTGAAATGCTGTGGCGTTTTGTGAAATGCTGCGGTGTTTTGTGAAATGCTGTGGCGTTTTCTGAAATGTTGTGGCGTTTTGTGAAATGCTGTGGCGTTTTCTGAAATGCTGTGGTGTTTTCTGAAATGCTGTAGTGTTTTCTGAAATGCTGTGGCGTTTTCTGAAATGCTGTGGTGTTTTCTGAAATGCTGTGATGTTTTCTGAAATGCTGTGGCGTTTTCTGAAATGCTGTGGCGTTTTCTGAAATGCTGTGGTGTTTTCTGAAATGCTGTGGTGTTTTCTGAAATGCTGTGGCGTTTTGTGAAATGCTGCGGTGTTTTCTGAAATGCTGTGGCGTTTTGTGAAATGCTGTGGCGTTTTGTGAAATGCTGCGGTGTTTTCTGAAATGCTGTGGCGTTTTCTGAAATGTTGTGGCGTTTTGTGAAATGCTGTAGTGTTTTGTGAAATGCTGTGGCGTTTTCTGAAATGCTGTGGCGTTTTCTGAAATGCTGTAGTGTTTTGTGAAATGCTGTGGCGTTTTCTGAAATGCTGTGGCGTTTTCTGAAATGCTGCGGTGTTTTCTGAAATGCTGTGGCGTTTTGTGAAATGCTGCGGTGTTTTCTGAAATGCTGTGGCGTTTTCTGAAATGTTGTGGCGTTTTGTGAAATGCTGTGGCGTTTTCTGAAATGTTGTGGCGTTTTCTGAAATGCTGTGGCGTTTTCTGAAATGCTGTGGCGTTTTCTGAAATGTTGTGGCGTTTTGTGAAATGCTGTGGCGTTTTCTGAAATGCTGTAGTGTTTTGTGAAATGCTGTGGCGTTTTCTGAAATGCTGTGGCGTTTTCTGAAATGCTGTGGTGTTTTCTGAAATGCTGCGGTGTTTTCTGAAATGCTGTGGTGTTTTCTGAAATGCTGTGACGTTTTGTGAAATGCTGTGGTGTTTTCTGAAATGCTGTGGCGTTTTCTGAAATGTTGTGGCGTTTTCTGAAATGCTGTGGCGTTTTGTGAAATGCTGTGGTGTTTTGTGAAATGCTGTGGCGTTTTCTGAAATGCTGTGGTGTTTTGTGAAATGCTGTGGCGTTTTGTGAAATGCTGTGGTGTTTTCTGAAATGCTGTGGCGTTTTCTGAAATGTTGTGGCGTTTTGTGAAATGCTGTGGCGTTTTGTGAAATGCTGTGGCGTTTTCTGAAATGTTGTGGCGTTTTGTGAAATGCTGCGGTGTTTTCTGAAATGTTGTGGCGTTTTCTGAAATGCTGTGGCGTTTTCTGAAATGCTGTGGCGTTTTCTGAAATGCTGTGACGTTTTCTGAAATGCTGTGGTGTTTTCTGAAATGCTGTGGCGTTTTCTGAAATGCTGTGGTGTTTTCTGAAATGCTGTGGCGTTTTCTGAAATGCTGTGGTGTTTTCTGAAATGCTGTGGTGTTTTCTGAAATGCTGTGGTGTTTTCTGAAATGTTGTGGCGTTTTGTGAAATGCTGTGGCGTTTTCTGAAATGCTGTGGCGTTTTCTGAAATGCTGTGGTGTTTTCTGAAATGCTGTGGTGTTTTCTGAAATGCTGTGGCGTTTTCTGAAATGCTGTGGCGTTTTCTGAAATGCTGCGGCGTTTTCTGAAATGCTGTGGTGTTTTCTGAAATGCTGTGGCGTTTTCTGAAATGCTGTGGCGTTTTCTGAAATGCTGCGGCGTTTTCTGAAATGCTGCGGTGTTTTCTGAAATGCTGTGGCGTTTTCTGAAATGCTGTGGCATTTTCTGAAATGCTGCGGCGTTTTCTGAAATGCTGTGGTGTTTTCTGAAATGCTGTGGTGTTTTCTGAAATGCTGTAGTGTTTTGTGAAATGCTGTGGCGTTTTCTGAAATGCTGTTGTGTTTTGTGAAATGCTGTGGCGTTTTCTGAAATGCTGCGGTGTTTTGTGAAATGCTGTGGCGTTTTCTGAAATGCTGTGGCGTTTTCTGAAATGCTGTGGCGTTTTCTGAAATGCTGCGGTGTTTTGTGAAATGCTGTGGTGTTTTGTGAAATGCTGTGGTGTTTTGTGAAATGCTGCGGCGTTTTCTGAAATGCTGCGGCGTTTTCTGAAATGCTGTGGCGTTTTGTGAAATGCTGTGGTGTTTTCTGAAATGCTGTAGTGTTTTGTGAAATGCTGTGGCGTTTTCTGAAATGCTGCGGCGTTTTCTGAAATGCTGTGGTGTTTTCTGAAATGCTGTAGTGTTTTGTGAAATGCTGTAGTGTTTTGTGAAATGCTGTGGCGTTTTCTGAAATGCTGTGGCGTTTTCTGAAATGCTGTTGTGTTTTGTGAAATGCTGTGGCGTTTTGTGAAATGCTGTTGTGTTTTCTGAAATGCTGTGGTGTCTTGGCACTTCAGGGCCACCGTAATGATGTATATAATATATGTATGGAAATATATATATATAATATATGTATAAGTATGTATATATATATATATATATATATTAATGCTGTCAAAATTATCGCGTTAACGGCGGTAATTCATTTTTTGAATTAACTGCGTTAAAAATATTTAACGCATTTAACGCATGTGCAGAATGGCCCGCCCCATACATCCCACCAGTGGCAGTGCCAGGGTATGGCTGGGGTAGGCTACACCCATACCAAGAAATGGCTTAGCCCCACCATGAAAAATGATGTTAAAGTAAGCAAAATAAAGTCCGCCAACTCGCGCGGAGTAAATTGCACAGACAGCAGTTAGTCAGATTGATTTCAGTAGCCACTTGTCTGGAAATACCGAAGACTAGAAACGGTTTTGAAAACTTTTGTCACGTAGTGATCGTCTTCTCAATAGAACATCTTTGATAATGTCTTCTGGCCAATCAGAATCAAGATAACGGCGTGGTGTTGTTGCAGGAAGTCCTGACGGAGAATACTTTTGCGGTAGTGCATCTCTATATAGGCTACATTGATACAACATTACGTGTTGATAGAAATCAACACGTAATGAATTAAGACCCCACGGTTTGATGACTGATAGGTGTGTGGGCTGTCTTTCATTTTGACACACAGAACAATGTTATAATAAACATACATACTGTATTTTAAATGTATATATCCGCCTTCTTTCATTTATCTTTCCATTCCCACGACAATATACATAAAGAAATGGCATATTTTGGACATAGTTCGAATGGTGGTGATTAATCATGATTAATTAATTTTTAAGCTGTGATTAATCTGATTAAATTTTTTAATCGTTTGACAGCCCTAATATATATACATATAGCATATTATTTTGGAAAATGCCGTTAGACAACCAACAACCATCCTGGTTGGCTGCTGAAGCCTCATTCTGTAAACAATCTTCACTACCTGCTCTCTTGACATGCCCCACAACTGTGGATCTCTCTGCATATAAAAATAACCCAACACTTGGACATTCCCTTAGGATCTGGGTACAGTTTAGGAAAAAATGTGGACTTGTATTAATGCCCCTTTCAGCACCTATTGATCAAAATCATTCTTTTCCCCCATCACTGCAGGACCTTGCTTTTAAAATTTGGGTGACAAAAGGTATTAAATATTTTGGAGATTTATATATTGATGGTACTTTTGCCTCATTCACCCAGCTGAAACCATGGGCGTAGGAAGCATCCTGAATGTGGGGGGGACATTTTTAACAGGGGGTGTGGGGGTCCTCCCCCACGAAATAAAATAGATGTCCTGTATTCTGGTGCATTTTAACAGGTGGTTTGATACTTTTATGTGGCTATACTAGCATGAGGAAAATGATGGGTACATTTTGTAATTTCATCCAGTAGTAAAGAAAGGAAACATATTTGATTATTAATTCAGAGCCGTCTTTGAATTAATAAAAAGCAGTTTAAATGCCCATTTTTTGTACATTTATATACAACAATACATATTTGTGAGTGCATTGAGAGATATTGTTGTGGAGAGTCATTTATATATACATCGCAAAATACATTTGTGAATCCTTCTGTGAGCATTTATTAATATTGAGACTGATCTGACTCCATACAGATGTTAAGTTCACCTAGAAATGGTATCATTGACTTAAATGTTCACATAAATGTTGCTCTTCTGTCTATATTGGTCACATGATGCCCCTTGACTGAAATGCTTCCTGTTCAATATCCCCACTGATTTCCTTAACACTCTGGGATGAGAGTCCACATCACAATTTACTCTAAACTGCCATTTCCCTTTCATCACTCACCTCAGCAACGGACCTCTCTCCACTGTCCCTGTGTTCTGCCTCTGACTCACTCTCAAGCGCCTAGATGTCAAGAGAGGTGGTGAAGTGATCATTATCTATTGAGCAGTATACTCTTTCACATTGAACCATAACAAGTCATACTGAATGTAAATACAACTGACTCTAAAGTAAGTCCCAGTCTGTGACATTGGACATTTTGAAGACTCAAAGTCCCAAGCAGTAGAATATTAGCTAGTCTATGTAATGTGCACAGAAAATAAATACATAACTGAATACTGGGATGGAAATGGCCTATAAGCACTCAGTAAAACATAAACACACACAAAAAGCTTCTGAATGATAAGAAGTATAATTAAAACATAATGCACATTACCATTTTGAGAGAGAGTACTGAAGTTAAAGAACTCAGAAAATGATCTCTTATCGAACTGAGGCTCCAGTAAAACACACTGACTGCGCCTCTACATGGACATCATGGTGTTTACATGAGCACAGAGAGATGGGGTTATTCATGTTCCCTGTTTACATGATAAATACTAGTAACCTGGCATTTCGATGCCTTTTCTCATCTAAACTATTCAGTATTTGTATCTCTCTATCATGACATAAAGACGAAACTCCTCTCAAGAAGTGAGACGCTTGTGCTGCCGCCGCCATCACTGTTAACTGATTAACTGCTCCCAGCTGATTACTTACTTTCCTCTTCTTATGTCCATGTTGTCTGGGGGAGAAAACATATCAAACCAAGAGATCGTCAGCTTTGATTTTCGCTGTATTAACAATGTCCTGAACATTTGGTGTGTGTGCCTTACCTCCGCTACCGGCATCGCTTCATACAACAGATCTGAGCTGTCCAACTATGACCAACGTCTTGGTGCCAGACACCACAGCACACCTTCAGAGGTCTAGTGGAGTCCATGCCCCAACGGGTCAGGGTTGTTTTGGCCGCAAAAGGGGGACCTACACAATGTTAGGCAGGTGGTCATAATGTTATGGCTGATCGGTGTATTCAGAATGACATTTCCATTAATTGAAGAAAATCTTTGTACATTTTGATTGACGTCATAAAACTGCTTAGAGCTCTTTTGGAAAGTAAATATTGGATATTTATTCACCTTAAAGGGGGGGTAGGTAAGTTTCAGAAACCGGCTGGAGTGCACTAAAATTTGAAAGTACACAGCCGAAAAGAATCCGCCCCTTCCTTCAGACTTCCTTACAGAGCACCTCCTCCAACACACATGAACGCGCACATGACTTAGGTTGGCTCTATAGTTCAGGGGAATTGTAAACCATACAAAACCTGTCCAAGAGAAAAAGAGCGACCACGGCGTCAGATTTCAACTCGGTGTGTATGGGGGTTATTCCCTATCTTTATTCAAGAGCGTGGTATTTACATTTGAGAGCATACTTTATTGATTTCCTTCACTCAAACCCTGTCATCGCACCAAAGACAAACCAAAGAGTAACCGCCCTTACGGGACGCTGTAATAAGTAAAACGAACGCACCCGCAAGGACACCTGGCCTCCTATTGGTTGAGGGATTTTGACAGGATTGTTGCACAAAAGTTTCGAGCGCGCAGAGAATAAATCTGAGAGCAGAAAAAATCCGTAAACAGCAATATATCTGAGTGCAAGCGTACAGTTTGAGCAGAAGCAAATCTAAGTGCAAGCAGGCACTATTTGAGTGCAAGGACAGGGTGAGGGAAATAAATACATAAAGTATGCTCTCAAATTTAAATACCACGCTCTTGAATAAAGATAGGGAATAACCCCCATAGGTGTGTTGCATCAGTTGTCGCCATCGTTGAAAAGCAACTCCGATATTGACTCTGGTTTGAATTCTCCTAGTTTCCACTTTGTTTTTGTTCCTAATTTGCTCCGTTACATTATTTCCTTTGCCACCAGTAGACGATGTTGAACCTAACTCTGCCATGGTGAAAGTGGCCGCCTGTTGCTGGCGAGTCATTGAAGTACTGCTGCAATGCACGCCCAATGACGGCACGCCCAATGAGGGCACGAGATACATTTGTGCGTGCACGAGATGGAAGGCTGACAGACAGGACGGCAATCCAATCCGTTTAGCCGGCCGGCTAAACGGATTGGTCGTACTTTTTACAGTACTACGGCTTCCACAGATGAAATTTTTTTATGGATTTTTTGTCAAAGCACTTAAGATATGCATTGCTATCGGGATGTTAAGAGCATTCCATGGAATATAACAAAAAGTGTATCTCGAGCCGGTTTCTCAAACTTACCTACCCCCCCTTTAACTTAACAATTTTCTCAAACTGAGCCCTTTAGTCAAACACTAATCGTTAACATGCTAAAACTTCAGTCATGCAAATCAAAGTGTGGGTCAGAAAGAGATTACCTGATTCCCATAATAGCTCCACCGTCCATCAGCAAATGATGGAGCAGTTTAAAAATGTCCACCTTGCTGTCAATACTTATCAGCTTAGTGTCTAATGGGAATTGTTTCATCTGCACTCAAATGGCTCCATAGTTTGATGAGAATATCTTCTCACTTAATTACAATTAAAATGTGCATCTTAATCAAACATAATTGTTATTTCTAATCTGTATTTAAAGGGAGTGAATTCTATTATTGCAGCCTTTGATTACTGTGGGAGAAGCCCTGGGGAAGAAGAGGTCGGGGGCTGGATAAATTAGAGGTCCACCCTGCTCCATATTTATCACAGGAACATGACTGGGGGGGAAATATTCTCTACTCTCTCCACCATGCTGATGCCTTTCTTTAGCCTTTATCTCAATTCACAAAATGAAATGGATTTATTTTCTTGATAAAACCATATCAAATGTTCACCATCTGCCGACCAACATCTGATATCAACATTTCTGTGACTGGTCAGATGTGTTAACTAATAATGTCATCTCACACATTACAGTTCCTTCAACATGTTTGCTGTTGCAACATGTAAAAGTGATTACTATTTAATTGACTTGATTTATTTTTATTTTCCTTCTATTTAACGTGTCTCGTACAAAGTATCTTTATTGCTGCTCTTTTGAAGTTAACCAAAAGCCTGAAACATTTTTCCACACGTTCTTCAGTATATGACCTGCTTTCTTGCTAACCATTCCAGTGTGCAGATGTCACATGGCAATGTATTTTAATTATTCATTATTGCATGGTTTTAAGTGTGTGTATTTTATACCTTTTTATTGTGTGATTTTACTCTGAAATGTGTTTGCCTTTTTAACTGGTTTTAACTTCCTGCTGCATGCTTTTATTTTGAAATGTTTGGATTGGCCTTGCCATGCTGATTGACAATGAGTGACCACACCTGGAGCCAATTTACACGCCTATAAAGGGAAGGAGAAGAGCAGCAGAGGACAGACGGAAACTGAGAGAGGCTGAAGGAGACAGCAGAGGCAGAGCGCACCAGGGACGGAGACGGAGAGACAGCAGAAGCAGAACGCACCAGGAGCAGAGGCACACGCAACAAAGGGATTAAAAGACACGGCAGTCCGAGAGAGGGTCGACGGAGCACCTTTGCAGCCCCGGGAAAGACTGGTTTTGAGAAAATACTTTTAACCCTTTTAACATTTGAATTCTTTGTATTGTTTTAACTACGTGTAATTGTATTTTAACATAGTTTTAGACTATCTTTTTACTGAGATTATATTTTAGACAGCTCTGATTTTAGTTTTCTTAGTAAAGATTTTATGTTCTACTGAATAAATTATTGTGTTTTAAACTTAGTAGTTGGCTCCTTGATTACCCAGTTTTGCTCGCCACCTGATTTAAAAGAACCCTTTCCCTCTCCTTAAATTATTACCCCTCCCCCTCCTTTACACATACGCCAACCGTGCATGCAGCCTGTTGCATTTTCTCCTGTTCATTTCTAATATGTTTTCTTGTATCTTTTTCTCTTAATAATCACTATTCTGGCTTGTTGAACTGTGCCCTATCTGGTCTGTCTTGTGGAGAGAGTTTTAGTCGGCATTGAGTTAATGTTGTTGTGATTCCACCTTATTTACACCAGGGAGAAGCTAAAGCCAGCTAGCATGGTGGTCGGAACAACGGCTATCCCCACTGAAATCCGGAGGACACAAGGGATTCACGGAAGAGACAAAAGAGGAGAGCAGGGTCCAGATTTATTGAGGGAATTAGATATATAATACATTTTCTCAACTCAAAGATGCTTTACAGTATGAGGGAGGGTAGACAAACAAGAACAGGCAAACAAATAAATATAGCAAAAATAAACAAAGGCAGTCAAGAGGAAGTTGATTGAGGGGGGGGGGGGGGGGGACTCATGGGTAGACAGAGTTGAAAAGATGTGTTTTGAGGCGGGACTGAAAGACTGTGGGACTCAAGAGTCACGAAGATCTTGGGGGAGGGAATTCCAGAGCCTAGGAGCTGCCACTGAGAAGGCTCGGGCGGGCTGGCCATCTGGAGAACCACAGAACGGCCGGTCGTCAAGGGCCGTTGACGGCCGGCCGGCCGGCCCTTTATAAAAAAAAAAAAAAAGTTGTTTAACGTCATCATTTAAGTGGCGCTGACGGCCGACAGCGGCCGCTAATGCAGTTGTGTGGTCATCTGTCAAATAATCACAAACGAAGAAGAAAAAAGACCGGCCACACGAAGAGAAGGGATTAGACGCAGTCCCTGTCCCTGCAGACAGGGAGAATGAAAAAACATGGATACAAATCAAAGAAAAGGGAAAGAAAAAGGTGGGGCCGAGAAGGCAAGAGAAAAAAAGGTGAAGTCACTTGCAGGTGAAGCATATAAATGTCGCAGATTGACAGACCTTTTTGGCAGCAGCGCTGCTACAAGCACTATCAGCAGCAGCTTAGAACACGTGCAAGATGATGAAGAGAATGATGAGGGCGCGAGTTCAGATATACAGCCAGCCTCCTGCGTTCATGATGAGGGACAGAGTTGAGCTGGTGGAAGAACCAGCTCAACTGGCACATACAAGTGCAGGGCAAGAGGTGGGTGAGAATTATCCCTTGAACTCAGTGGTGTTTTCTCCTGGAGGCCAAGGGAAGCCAGGCTTCCCCTGTTTTTTTGGATTGTAGTTATAATTTTAATAAATAAAAACACTTAGTTTAGTTTCGGTAATTATTCTGCCGGCCCATCTCTCCCCCATTCTCGGAGTATTTTACAAAGAGTGAAACGGCGCCCCTCTAGATGTTATGGTGAAACAGTAGATTGCACTCTGTTGCGAGAGGAGGCTAGCCGAAATTGGCTTCCCTTGGTGAAATAAAATGGAGGGATTGACCAATCAGACGAGGCTCACGTCAGAGGCGGCTGGCTTCCCCACAATCCAATCAAATCGCATCAACTTCACTTCGTACTGTAACTGTCATCACCGCCCTTAGAAAGTAGCAAGCGACTGAAGCAAGTGCAATTATGGAGGGTGGAGATTTGGAGTATTTCATCAAAAACTATTTTACTAAACTTCCGCTACAGTAGCAACTAAAAATGAAATCTGATGACCGGCCTGTGACAGTCGCAGATTGATCAAGGTGTTTCTTATAAACTGTAGGGGCAGGGGAAAAAAAAGGTTAATGCATGTAGTTTAGATTCAAATGAAATGACAATCTATGATGCATGTGTATTATCCTCGCAACTCCAGTCGTTGAATGTCCACTTTTATGTAAGGTTTGAGGGTGTGGTTCTGCAAGCCCCATTTGCATATTCACCTGTCGCGGCGCGCCCAGAGGCTTTTTAGTGGGCGCGTCAACAGGATGCCACGGGTGGTTCTCACGGGAGGAGAAAGCGTGTGTGTGGTGAATGCGGGTATTCAGCGGGATAGTTACGTTTTCTCAGCATGTATATATGTTAAGATGCAATGGGGAAGTAACTGAAAGTAACTATGGAGTCAGATTTGGGTCAATATTCTAGCGCGTAAAACAAGCTACTCACGAGCGGAAAATGTGCTTTTACACGCGCATAAAATGACTCTCGCGCGCAGATTAAACTCCCGCGAGCGGCTATGCGCTCGCTCGCGAGAGAGACAGCCCTCTTGCTCCCTCGCGGGAGTGTCAGCCTCACTCGCTCGCGGAGTCTGTCTACGCGCGCATGACAAGTTTCTGACACTTTGTGGCGGAGCCACTAGACTTTGATTGACAATTTACGGATAATTTACAAAGGCTTTAAAAACACAGCAGGAGCCTAAGACAATTATAAAACTTGTCATTATTTCAGTACAGTTCAATTGGTTTTATTTTCATAAACGGTAGTGCCAAAGCAGTAGGCTATAATATATGAATGACTGCTGTATAGACTACAACCACTACTTGTTTAGCTAGCATAAACTCAACAAAGCTAGCGTTAGCTGGCTGACTGACGTTATTTTGCCGCAAAACTGCACGATATAAAACGGTGGTCTTCAAAGCGGATTTAATCCTCAATCACAATAATAATATTCAAAGTAATACTGGGCAAGTAATGGGCAAAACTTACCGTTGATTGATGCGCCATGTCAGCGGACTGGTAGCGACACGAACCGTTAGCCCGCAGTCTCCAGTCACCCGAGCCTCGTCGTTCTGATAGCTCCGCCCCTTCGCTCCAACCCCCCTCACTCCCCCACATCTACAGGTGAAAGTTACTTTTGCGACACATTTATCGCAAGAAGTGTAGCAAAAGTCAAGACCGCAGATTCGTCTATTTATACTGCCACAGAGCAGATTCGTCAAGTTGTAAAGACTGATTTGAGAGGTTGTAATAACCAAGTTGCAGTTGTAATGGAAAATATATTTAAAAAATGTGTATTTTTCTGCACGTGAACATTTCATCACTAAGTTCATATTTTATACAAGTGTACATTTGGTTCACAGTTACGTGGATATTTTATACACTGTTTTAAGCTGAATACCACATTTTAATTGTTTTATTATTATGTTTATTGTTGTTATTTGTAGGGCTTTGTCCAAATATTTATTTTTGTTTTAAACTATGTTGAAACATTAGTTTAATATCATTTTTTTAGTTTGCTATGAAATTCTGAATGAAAGGCTGCACGCGAGACTGGTTTCTCGCTGGGTTGAGTCGTGTGGGGTCTTGAGTGAGATGCGGCACAGCAGGCTGTCAGTTTACTCTTGCTAGGTTAGTTTGGCTATTATCATCAGTGTTGGGCAAGTTACTTCCAAAATGTAATATATTACATATTACTTATTACTCTCTTTTGAAAGTAATAAGTTACATTACAAAATTACTGTCTCTGAAATGTAATGAGTTACACTACTTTAGTTACTTTTTTAAGTTACTTTCACCAAAATAACCGCAAAAGAATTTTAAATGCTAAAATGTAGTTTAGTGCAGCTCATTATGCATCCAGTGAAGGGCGATGTGGTATAGCATAACAACTGTGTAGGCCCTTAAGGCTACTAACAACTTGTATTACACGGCTTAGTTGAATACTCGATTCTGATTGTAAATTCTTAAAATGTGACACGTTGTTAATACAGTACAGACCACTGTCAAGGAATATAATGAAGGTTGCTAAGGAAAGAAAGAGAAAGGAAAAGAGGTTAAAAGACGGAGCGCTGGACGTCAGATAAATCACCAGAAGAAGGCAGACAGGAAGTAAACAATAACAGGACACGGAATGGGCTCTGTAGTGTGTTTAGTATATGGCCGTGTACAGGCCCGGGTCCAGAACCAAATGACTCGGGGTGCCTCTGAGGTTACAGGGGGCGCAGCAGTAGCAGGTTTACATGAGCAATAGTGGCCGGCAACAGCAATGAAAAATAGCATTGATGGTCCCCAATGAACAGATTATGGCATTTGTTATGTTTTGAAACCAAGCAAGTGAGAACATTTCAAGTGAGTTAAAAGTGCAATCCTGAAATATCTCATATAGTCCAAAGTGGACTGTGGCAAAGAAAAGCACAAAAGCTTCAAAGCTGTACTGATAAAACAAATGAGAACGTATTGTAAATCAAGGCAAATATTATTTGAACCAGCTCATGGTTTGAAATGGCAAACATTGAAAAGCAAAAGTATTATTCAAACCATGTACTACATCATCACCTTGGTCTCATCATATACTCTGGGAAGAGAATATTTACTGTGCTTGAAAACTGGTATCACATCATCATGTGAGGTTGACTTTGTGACCTGGAGAACATTTCAGCTGGCTGCAACATCAGCTTGTTGATAAGCTTGGGATATGAGATCTTTCTGTAGCCATTCGTGGTGAAGGCATCTGTGCTATTGTATGCATTATTTTTGACCCAACATTTCTACAGGCATGGCAGAATATGGCACTATTTTCACATGAATATTCTAGCCCTTGTCTATTTGTATACCACGAGCTGCAACATGACCGCCGAACCCCACTGTACAGGCGGGTACTTGTTTAGATATACCTGGGCAGGCTCTGTTTTGCCGTGGTATCCTGGCACCTGCGGGCCGCAGAGGGGCTGCGTAGTTTCGGGCAACGAAGAGTGCTGCTCCGGGGGCGAGGGCGGCGAGTCAGGCGGGAGTAAGCTAGTGTCCACAACGGAGGGTAACGTGATGTCCCCATCTGGCCTGTTGTCTGCAGTAGATGCAGTGTTGCTGGCGTTTAGTGATGGTTGCTTTAACCATTTTCGTATAAATGATTATCCACAGTGTGTCACTGCTGTGGAAGCACTTTGGAAATGATGCACGCGCAGCGGAGCAGGTCACGCGCACCTGACACAATTTGTTGTTTATTTTTCGCTCCGTTCTCTTTTTTGAATAGAGGGTGCATAACATTCAACTGCCCGAAGATCCCGACGCGAAGCCTGAAGGGTAAACACCAGGTTTACTAATCTACCCGCACAATTTGTCTGGTGTCGGAATGTCTCGCTATGTTAGTACATTCTTAAAAAACAAAACACCATTTCATTTCGGGTTAAAATGTGTTGTAACTGCGTTACTGAGCATTGTAACGGGTAATATATTACCCACATTTCATTAGTAATGCGTTACATTACTTCGTTACAGCAAAAAGTAATATATTACTGTAACTCCGTTACTTTTGTAACGCGTTACACCCAACACTGATTATCATTTATATTTATCTGCAACAATAGATAGCAGGAAGTGGTTCATGAAAGGAATATGGCAACTCAGCGCCAGATGCTGCACATTAGAAGACATCAGTTACGTTACCAACGAGCTAGCAAGCCAGCCAGGGACAAGGGAGGCGGGCAATCAATTATATTTTGAAGAGAAATTGACTCTCAAGCCGGCTCTCTCACAAACTGCTGCTCTGTGCGCAAGCAGACCGCTGCACACGCTCTCTGCCTCTCTCAATCTCTCTCTTTCTCTCCATCGCTCAACCTCACTCCACCTCTCCACCCTGTGTGCGCTCCTCAAGTTTGCCTGCGTGCTGCCCAAGTTAGCACAGCGTTACAAATGTGCCACAAAACCAACCAATGGATGTAATCTATAATAAGACCGTCAACAGCCTTAAGGCAACCTAAAATCTATGACCTAAAACCCCTCTGTTTCCCCCCGTTGACAAATCTCGAGCGTCTAACAGCCCCCTCCCCCCCGTTGAAAATTCAGATTTCCCGGGAAATGTAAGTTTCGGGGTGGGCCCGCCCTGGTAAATCAAATGTCCGCCCAGAGACGTATGTCTGCCGCCGGGTCTGCGCCTTGACATGATCATCCACAGGTTTATTTCCGACGATAGTTCAGTCTCTGTGAGATTAATGTAAGGTGTGGAATGTCACATGCACACAAAAAACAAACGTGTGTCGTGGATTTGAAGATGTTTGTGTGTAGACATGACCCCAATCCACCATGTCTGGACACAATTTTGCTCACCCATGTTTGTATTGGTGTGAAAGAGCTGGTGACAAGCTTTACCTCCAGTTTAGAACACAAGGTGAGCAAGGTGAGCAAAGTTTAAAGCCTCCCTAAATACACCACACTTTGTCTGATTAAAGAGTGCAAGCAGATTACCTGTTTATAGCCTCCCAACACTAGAGGCCTAATCTGGGATAAAAGAGTAAAACACATTGTGCTGAGCTGCAGGTCAGCCTGCTGGAGCAGCTTTCACACTTTTCATAATGACCTTTGGCCTCTTTATTGATTTGATAAGCTGCCGAGCCAGAGAGGGAGTACTGGATCTGATAGATGATGGGTACTTTTGAGTAGCAGTAGTTTGTTTCAGAATATTTTCCTTAAAGATAGAATACCTTTTGGTTGTACATAGCTGCTCCAGCCTGTGTTTACCGGGGAACATTGGATATTAAAGTAGAACTGCTACATTCAGTGTGTGTAATGGTTTTAATCACTGGGCTCATTTGTTTTTAGGAGGAGACCTCTGAGGATAATTGGGCTCTTGAGGAGATCTTAAGTAATCCAAGAAACATGTTGAGCATTTGTTAGCCTTTAGCTCGTACCAACCTAGTGTTGTGCACACCATGGAGATACTGCTTTTAAAAACTGTTGTTGTTTGATAGTGAGCCTGCTGGCTAAGAAAAAGCTTGTACGTTTTAACATTAATTTAACTCAACTATATTTTCTTTGTTTTATGTATTACTTATTATTTTAATATATGGAATGGCACGGCACAACTTCTAATTATTTAAGGTTGAGAAAACAGTGATGGAGACTCACCAGTATGGCTGCCGAGCCATGGGATGTCATTTCCCAGGATCCTCCATGGGTGTCAAAACATTATCTTCTTGTGCCTGCAACTGAAAGAACGCTGAACTCTGGTTGTATTCAATGTAAAGAACTAATTGGTTACTGTAGCCTGCGATACACCACGTCACTGGATCAACAAGCGCACCCCCCCCCCCCCCCCCATCATGCTCCTCTCCCATGCTGCCCGAGGCGGCCTGACGCACATATCTGTATCCTTTCACGGTACAGACGCAACAGCTTTCTCTGAAACACTCTGTAAAGGCGATGGGGTCTCCAGGAAATGAGGTTCATAAATTGGCACCATATGCAGTGGCGTTTTTATATGTACAAAAGTGATGGGGCACGAACAACTTAGATGTGTATATAAAAGCTTCTGGTACTTTTTTAAACACGTAAACAAATAGCTGTAGGCTATCTATGGTTCCGATAGAGAGAGAGGGGGGGGGGGGGGTGTTAAGGAAAACACAAGGCACTCATCACCGAGGTCACAATATCAATCGATCCAGCAGAGCAATAGCCTATAGGCAAAACACAGAAGATCAACAAAAGATATGACATCAAATGAACTTAGCAAAGCTGAAGTAGATGACTTCATTCATTTTCTTTCTGTTGTACTGATTGTAATCGCTATACGCTGCTCTCTCTCGGCTCCTCTTCACATCTACACTTTTCGCGGCACACGTACTTACAGCCAATCAGCTCTCTGAATTATGAGATGACGTTTGGTGGGGATGGCAGCACAGTGCCCCTATGGTGATTATTTTTTTGCCGCACACATTGAATAGAAAAATACTCTGAGCATGCTTAGTGTAGTTTTTACAGTACACGTTCATTTTAACAGCAGAGAGAGGGGCTTGCCCCACATCGCTCAACACGGCTCAATAGGCACACTGTAGACACTAATTAGAAGAACGCAGACTAAAACAGCAATGTACAGGCGAATCAGATGACTAAACATGATCTTAAAATATATTTTAACATATATTTTTTTGCATTACTTTCTGCTGACACTAGGTGGGGCTGTGCCTGCCCCTAATGACGAGTCGCCACTGGCCATATGGATGTGTTTGTCCCTATTAGAGAACACTCAAACACTTTCCCAGTTAAGATAGTTTCTTTTCGCTGTGCTTACACTGTGGTCTGCAACAACAACACAAAGGAAAGTATATTAGTTTAACAAACAATTACAGTACAATTGACTTTACACAATCGAGAGAAATACTCATACACTCATCAAACATATTAATTACCAAGCTACCGCTAGCATACTGCGCCGCATGAAGCTAACAAGCTAAAGACATTAGGCCCACTGCCATAGATACAAAATGATAACACTGGCAACTTTGCAATTATATAGACACACTGACCCGTATGGACTGGCATAAACAGCGGTATAGGTGAGAGGCAAGAGGAACGGGCACCTTGTCTTATTCCTGTAA
Source organism: Pogonophryne albipinna (assembly GCA_028583405.1). Lineage (NCBI taxonomy): Eukaryota > Metazoa > Chordata > Actinopteri > Perciformes > Artedidraconidae > Pogonophryne > Pogonophryne albipinna. The sequence continues at coordinate 39,300,897 of CM053249.1, forward strand.
AGCCTGACAGATCAAATCATTTAATAATTAATAATTATAACTAGAATTTGAATTGAAAAAAAGACGTGGAAGATTTTGAACATTTCATATGTTTTGCTCAGTTTATTTTAAACTGGATCCCTTTTTACAAGCTCTCTATTTTGCCTTGTGGTAGGCAACAAAACCGTTTCTGTCCTTGTTGAGGCACAGATCGACTTTACATTTCCCACAGTACACCTGTGAGGAATGATAGCCTGTGCAGTGCTGGCATGGTTTCACATGTTGGGGAACGATCAATGCCATCCTTTCTCTCATCCACAGACACACTATAGAGTTTAGCCTTTTATTATTGTTGGGCCCTCAACTTCTGTCCTCAACTATGTGCTTACCTGGTCTTCACTTTCCTCCTCCTCTATCTGAGCTTCCCTCATTAAGCTTTGCATTAGGAGTCAAGTCCTCCTCATCATCATCATCCTCTCCTCCTCTTCTTCTTCAAGTGCTCCGTGTCACTTGAATTGTCATCCATAATCAGCAACAGAGTATTCTTCATCTAAAAATACATGCAAACACAAATGATGCTGTACTCTCTGAATTGTTCAAAAACATACAGGTTATGCTAGCCAAAGAAAATAAATAAAAATCAATAAGTTGTGGCAATTGTTACTAATGAATGATTGCACCATTTGAGTAATTAGCATGAGACAGGGTTACAAAAAAAAAAGATGAATATCTAAATTTCTACTTTTAATATATTTTAAATGTTAAACCAAAGTTGTTCCAATCAGGCAGCAGGATGGAAACGTCTGTTCACTTTAACTAGCTGGGGTGAGTTTGGTGCTGAGCCCCAAGCTCGTTCAGTGGGGGTTCCAGAACGGGCCGCACAAACTCTGTTAAATTGGGCATTTTGTCTCTGACCCATCCTTTACTTCCCTCCTTGAGTCTTAGCAGGCTGTGTGCTGAGAGTAGTGTTCCATGTACATTATAATTCACCGTGTTCTCTACACAGAATTATTTGTAATTTCATTTAATTTAAAGCATAGAGGAAAATATGAAACATTGATAGTGGCAGCCCTTAAAAAGTCAACTCTAGAATGGCAAACTAATCTGTATGAGTCAAAATGATGCTGAACACATATCTGGCAAACAGTACATGACATGATTCAATGTGTTTATCCCTATTAATACAAGATCAATGGGAACTGTTGGTAGGAGTGAGCTCTCATGATGCTGCGGTGCAGAATGTGTGATGCGTCATCAGGCCGGGGTTTAAACAAAAATTATCACATGGTCCCGTACTATAACTCATTCCACCTCCAAACATCCATTGACATGCTTCTCATTCACACACACACACACACACACACACACACACACACACACACACACACACACACACACACACACACACACACACACACACACACACACCAGCAGGAGGTGGTTGCAGTGCAGTCCACATATTGAGTGTTAAGTAGTCCTTCTGTGCAGTGGATGGGGAATGGAGTGCAATGTGCATCTGTATGTTTAACCTGCACTCACATGGACTCATGACGCGGTCAGACACATAGAGTGGACTGTAACATATATGCTCTGCTGCAAGGATCCCTGGGAACATGTTGTGCCAGGGAGGCTTCAGGGTGGTATTGGCTGTATCAAAAGCAGACACATCTGGTGGTCTCCATTGAAACCTCTGCATTGTCTGCTTCAAGGTTTCCTCTCTGGAGCGCTGGCTTTCTGATATTGCAGGTTATTGAAATTATATACGTTTTTCTTTTCTTTGTTAGCTGTAGTTTACTTTTGTGTTGCCTCAAGGCCATGGTAAATCACATTTTCTGTCAACCTGCGTCTTAATCTCGTATTTCCGTCCATTATAAGGCAAGGCAAGTTTATTTATATAGCACCTTTCAACACAAGGCAATTTAAAGTGCTTTACAAAAATGAAAGACATTATTATAATAGATATTAAAGGGAGGCAGACAGTGTCCAACAGCGAGAGAAATATTATCTTTTGATCCCGTTTGTACGGTGGCCAGCAGGTGCAAACGCGGAACAACGGCCCAAAACGCATACATTAGCAGGAAACACCTGCAAATAATGAAATGAAAAACAAACAAACCCTGAAAACAAATACAACAGAAAAACGCTGCATTTACAGAAATGATGCAGACTAAATACAACACACAAACCCCGAAAAACAAACGCAACAAAAAAACGCTGCACGATATGCAAAGTCCAAAGCATGTACAAATCCCAAAACACATACAAAAAAAAAACATTCCGGAAGTGCTCCAGGCCTCTAGGGGGCGCGCTACGTGGAACAGATTGATGTCTGACCAGACATAGAGAGAACGAACAAGAGTGATTGAAATCGGGAGGAAATAAAGTTCATTTAAGTGGAGAAGGTAAGTTTTGTTTTGTTTTTATACATAGAGCGTCATATTTATATAGTTAGCGTGCCTAACCACTACATCAGCTGAGGAGAGGAGAGCTTCACGTGAAGAGAAGATACAGTGAGGGAAGAACATTGTTAAAAGAGATGACAAATCAAGTGCAGGCAAATAACACGGGCCATAGTGAGTACCGCGGAAAAAGGACATTTGAATTCTTAGCAGTTTGTTTATATGTATGTATTTGTGTATAGATGTTGCAACTATACAGAGCTTTAGCAATTGCCTGTAACTATGGTCATGCTAATAAAGCTATTTAATTGAAGAGAGAGAGAGAGAGAAGTGACAAAATGTGAAGAGGGACAAAGTAATGACAGGAGAGTAGTGTGCATTAGACATGCTCAAGAACAAATATAGAGAAGACATTCAAGGATGTATCTTTCTATTTATTTAGCTAACCACTATTTAGACTATGTGTTTTTGATTGACTTGATTACATGGATTTACTACATCAATGTATGTCTTTTCAGGCCGCCATGTTTTGTCCTTTCTGTGGCCAACATCTGGGGACAGTTCAAGTGTTCTGTGGCTCCTGTGGCAAACATGTACAGTTTGTGGCAGAAGTTGAACACAACAGTATATATGTGTAATTCTTGGCACAATTCAAATGGGATCGAAAGATAATCTTTCACTCCCCATTGACTTCAATACATAATTTTTCAGAAATAAGGTCCCATGGGGCGGAAGTAGATGGGCGTGACTTCGCCACTCTATGGAATCGAGGGGAACTTGTTAAGGCTGGGTCAAAAGTTCAGGACCTATAATGGCAGAGACCAGATGGATTCAGTCTTTTAACAAAGTTTAATAAAGGAAAAAAGGAGCAACTAAAAAACAATCCACAAAATGAAGGTGGATCTAGTTCACGCCGGTGGCGGCGGCAGGACTCAGGCTGGCTCGAGCAGACACTGGAAATAAAGAGGAAAAAACAAGGTTACTCTTCAACAAAAACAGCAAGAGAAAATCACACTAAGCTAGGATACTACGACGTTCAGCTCTACCGAGTGAGACGGAATTATCTGGCACTGGAGTGTGAATATGACCAGGGTTTTATGGAGGAGTTGATTAGATGAGTACAGGTGCTCCTCATTGTGAACCAGCTGAGCCTTCTAACGATCACCAAACTGCACAGGAGAGAGAGAGAAGACAGAGGGGAGGAGGCGAAAGCAAAACACCTAAACCATAACAGAACTCCCACATACTCTTTATTTGGTAATGTGTGTGTGTGAGACTGACGCATAGCCAAAACCGGAAGCTGCAATAACTCTGGTGGCTACCATTAGCAGCTGACTTTTACTCCGATTTTTACATAAAAATGGAATTATCAATCAATCAATCAATGTTTATTTATATAGCCCAATATCACAAATGTTACATTTGTCTCAGTGGTCTTCACAGTGTGTACAGAATATCAGTATGACAATACGACACCCTCTGTCCTTAGACCCTCACATCGTACAAGGAAAAACTTCCGGAGAAAACCCACAGTTTAAAGGGAAAAATGGGAGAAACCTCAGGGAGAGCAACAGAGGAGGGATCCCTCTCCCAGGACGGACAGACGTGCAATAGATGCCGTGTGTACATTGAAAAGATAATACATTTGCAACATAGGTAGTCCAAATGTTTGGAAATGCATGTGTGTATAATAGGAAGATGAATCCACGAGGATATCCATCCAGAATTATGGATTATAAATTAAAAAACCTATGGATTAACCGATTCAGCCGCGTTTTTTCTCGTTTTAATGCCATTGAACACGTCTTTTGATCAGATTGACAGCTACGGTGAGACGATCTCCCGTAAAAGCTAAGTAAAGGTACGTGTTGTGATGTCTGTGTTTGCTTCCCCTGTCAAGAGTTCGGATCACTCAGTGATGATATATATACCTAAATAATCTGTGGAACCTCAGCTTTAATCGGATATCTTGTATGTGCAGCTACGATAAGTAATAAGGGTATCTTTTATCTTGAGTTCTGTGCCAATTTCCATTAGCATTTTTCGCTCAGGGGTCATTTAGATGCTTCTTATGAGACTTGTGTTTTGTTTTGGTAAAAATGGTTTGTATCGTCAGTTAGCTGAGATTCTTCCCGTTAATCTGGTATAACACATTAATAGGTTCTTAAATATGAAGATCCCCTGAGACACAGTGTCGTGAAAAACAAACAAAAAAAGGACCCGCCGAGGGGGGCTTTGGGGCTTAACAGGTTTCTATAAAGCCCACTGAAACAAACGTGTTTTGACTTGACTTTGATTTGATTGAAGGCTGATTCTAATGTATCCATATCAATGTTAAATAAACACTTATATATAATAAACATTAATAATGCTTTTTCATCACCCGAAAATATATAAAAACATTCATTTGAAAATTGAGAGCTAAGAATGGAAACATTTACTAATTTCTGCTTTAATGCCACGATTTAGTTTTGATCTGCAGAATCACAAAATAGGGGAGATTGGGGTAAAATGAGCCAGTGGGTAAATTGACCCAACCCTTTATATCTGTGCACATTTGACTAATTCTATACCCATAGGACAAAATCAGCCTGTCCTCCTACAAAAAACGACCATATAGGCCGATTGTTCATGTCCTTATTACGACCCAGAGACACGTTTTAAAGTGTATGTTGTTTCTTACACGACCACTAGAGGTGCTCTAGTGGTCGTGTAAGAAACAACATGCTCCCGGCCCGTTCATTGCAAACGCTCCGGAGGGACGTTTATTCACAAATAACCCTCTCTGGAAAATCCTAAATTGTGGAATAGTTTGGCCATTAAAATGCTTTTTGATTCGATTTCTGGCGAGAAGTGTATATTGTACTCTTAGAATCCACGTCCAGTCGATGTGTAGGATCTATAGTTTGATAGATATTACGAAGATGATTTGAGGTGTCGCCAGGATAACGTGTATACAGCTTCCATGTACAGTTAGCGTGGCTGAAAACAGTTTTTCCGGTCTTGAAGTTTTCATAATAAAACCGGATATATTCCCCTCACTGTCAAATGATTACACAGTGATATCTGAATTACTCATCCACTAGAAAACATCAGTTTATCCTTGTTAATTACACAATATTGATTGGTTTAAATTGTGTACAATGCTTTTGTGTTTTTAACCTTCGATTCAGAGAAACCGAGTGGAAACAGTCCTGAGTAAATCTGATTTTGTCAGAAATCGGGAGAAATGCGGGAGAAATATGACCCCGGGAGGAAACCGGGAGAGGGCAATAAAATCGGGAGGGTTGGCAAGTATGCCCCAAAGCCAGCTTCTGTCGCCCGGGTCTGGTCCATCGAGACACTCTGCTTTCACTGCCACCCTTCTGGCAGCGCACCCGACCCCATCGCTGTTTCCCGTAGGTGGTGGGCCCGCGGGACGTAGAAGCGGAGGTGTTGCCCACGTTGCCTTTTCGGGCTGGGCCCGGCCGGGCTCCGTGGCAAGCCCAGCCACCAGACGCTCGCCGACGAGTCCTCCTTCTGGGCCTGGCTCCAGAAGGGGACCCCGGGCTTCCTCCGGGCCGGGTATCCTCACTACTTGTTTTTTCTTTCATGAGGTCTTTTGAACCAATCTTAGTCTGGCCCCTTGCCTGAGACCAATTTGCCATGGGAGACTCTACCAGGAACACAAGGTTCCAGACCACACAGCCCCCAGGTTCATCAGGGCACACAAACCTCTCTACCACGGTAAGGTGCTGGTTCTTCAGAGAGGAAATTTCGGAATACATTTACAAAATCGCACCGTAACTCCGAATAACCTGAAATTTCACACACATATATCCGGGTGGACCTGCTCTACAAATAATCCTCTTGGATCCCTAAGCTCCGCCTACATTTATTTTCTTCTAAATTAGCATAATGTTCAAAACAGTGAAATATTCACTTAAATTTCAATTTTTGTTTTTTTTACCCTAAACTTAGTATACAGCATCCGTGGAGGGTCACACACATTACCCTAAGAGATGAGCATGTTCAAACGATAAATATTTCCGCCATGAATTAAAACGTACTCGCAAAAAGGCGGGGCTTAGAAATAAATGCTCATAACTCATCAACAATGTATCCATTCACCACAGATTTTGCTGGATAGGTTCAGTCTGTCTTGGGAAATAGGCACACCAAACCATTTTCATTCTGGACTATAGGGGGTGCCAAAAACACCACAAATGTATAACTCAAGAACGGATTGACGATTTTTTTATATTTGTTTTTACATATTATCTGGGGATGACTACGAACTGAGATTTAAAGTGTCGTAACAAATGCAGAATGTGGGCGTGGCCTATACCGTTTTTTTTACATTGCGTAAGCATAAAAACGGACGCAAAACTTGGGACACACGTCACAGCCCACGACTTTTTCGAGAATGTAAAAAAAACAACGTAATTTTTCAAAAAAACTGCTCACTAGCGCCCCCTATTGTGTGGTAGTCACATATAGTTTCTCAGAACTTCACGAAATTTGGCACAGACATTCCTCATGGAATTGCGGACATATTTGTAATTTGCTTCCATTAGCCCCGCCCCCGACAAAGTTGGCCATTTTGAAAAATGTGCGTTTTCCAGCCATTTTAAGCACATTCTTGTGAACTCCTCCTAGGGGAATCATCGGAAAAATTCCAATCCAGGACACGTTCAGCCCCTATCCAATATGATGCTAAATTGAGAAGAACATTTTTGATAGCTAAATCGTGGAGGTCGTAAGCTAACAGTGAATACACAATTTTTGACAATTTACATGTCGCAAATTACTCCAAACTACTCGGATATAGTTATTCCGATATTCACGAAACGCTGTATACATATTGCTATTATGATTGCACACATATTTCAAATTGCCTTCCATTAGCCCCGCCCCCCAGAAAGTCGGCCATTTTAAGCACATTCTTGCGAACTCCTCCTAGGGGAATGATCGGAAAAATTCCAATGCAGGACAGGTTCAGCCCCTGGCCAATGTCATGAAGAATTGCGGATTACATTTTTGATAAATTAATCGTGGAGGTCGTAAGCTAACAGCGAATACACCATTTGACGATGTACATGTCGCAAATGACTCCAAACTACTCGCATATAGTTTTTCCGATATTCACGAAACGCTGTATACACATTGCTCTTATGATTGTACACATATTTCTAATTGCTTTTCATTAGCCCCGTCCCACAGAAAGTCGGCCATTTTCAGAAATGTGCATTTTAAGCACATTCTTGCAAACTCCTCATAGGGAAATTATGGAAAAAAATTCCTATCCAGGACAAATTCAGCCCATATCCAATGTGATGCTAAATTGCGAAAAAAATAGTTGCTAGCTCAATTGGGGAGGTCGTAAGCTAACAGCGAATACACCATTTTTGACGATTTACATGCCACAAATTACTCCAAATTACTCCAAACTACTCGCATATAGGTTTTCCAATATTCACGAAACGCGGTATACACATTGCTCTTATGAATCTGGACATATTTCAAATTGCCTTCCATTAGCCCCGCCCCCCAAAAACTCGGCAATTTTCAAATATGTGCGTTTTTCATGCAATTTAAGCACATTTTTGCAAACTCCTCCTAGGGAAATGTTTGGGAAAATTCCAATCCAGGACATGTTAAGCGCATATCCAATATCATGCTACATTGAGAAGGAATAGTCCTTCACTCTAATGGGGAGCTCGTAGGTTAACGGAGAATGTACAATTTTTGACCAATTACATGTCATATAAGCTACTGAGACCTGCCTGTCTGCCTGGCACATCAACACACTCACCTCCTGTTGGTCCAACAACGCCCTTTGCTGGCAGCATATTCATTACAACAGACACCTATACACTCCCTAACCCTAACCCTACTGTCTATTTGTAGATATCTCCTAAAGCCTACAAATAAAGTGTGAAATGTAGGCCTGTTACATATATTATTGAGCGATATATATTATACACACTGTTCTGCTTTCTGCACCGACCTCAGCAGCTGTTCTCACTGTAAACATTGCGTCACAATGAAAGCAGTTGTATTAAAAAAAAAATAGCCTAACATCCAGGGGAGATGTGATTAGTGAGTAAACAAACGGTAAAGGGCAGAAACTCTGATGCACATTTCATCATCTTAAATAACTTATAATCACAACGGGAACAGTTTGCAGAGCTGTGCTTCGTTGACATAAGTCCAGCCATGCGTCACGCCTCTTTTAAACATCACTGTTGGCTGAAATCGTCTCCGGAGAATACTTCAGTGTACCCTCGGTTATAGCTCCTCTAGAGACACTCCTCTCTCCTCTAAATCAGTGTATCCTCGGTTACGGCTCCTCCAGACAGCCTCCTCGATAATCGATCCTCGACGAGCCTTTAGAGAAATTAGTTTTCCTTCGAGACGGCGCGCCGACATCCGTATCCGGGTCGCTGCCGGAGGACCTGGGATTCCGGGACGGGAAAATTAGAGAAATGGCAATCGGCTCATTCCTGTCTGCTTGACGCCGGGACGACCGGCTGCCCTCCCCGACAGGCGCAAGGACGCGAGGGCCCGCTCATCACTGCGCGCACATGTGCGACTGCAGTTTTAATTATTTAAGTATTATTCTGTTGATCGATGTCATTACATTTGGTGAAAAGCACATAATGACTTGTTTTAGACTTCAAAGTTTAGGACTTGGACTTGACTTGAACTTGCCCATCCTGACTTGAGACTTGACTTGGACTTGAGCGCAAAGACTTGAGACTTGACTCGGACTTGAGCGTAAAGACTTGAGACTTTACTCGGACTTGAGCGCAAAGACTTGAGACTTGACTCGGACTTGAGCGCAAATACTTGAGACTTGACTCGGACTTGAGCGCAAAGACTTGAGACTTGACTTGGACTTGAGCGCAAAGACTTGAGACTTGACTCGGACTTGAGCGCAAAGACTTGAGACTTGACTTGGATTTGAGCGCAAAGACTTGAGACTTGACTCGGACTTGAGCACAAAGACTTGAGACTTGACTCGGACTTGCAAAACAATGACTTGGTCCCACCTCTGGTATATTCCCCTCAAAGCCGTGGTGCTTAAGGGGGATGGCTTTTTCGGGCTGTTCCCTGGCCTTCACATAGCAGTTACACTAGGTAGTATATTCCCCTCAAAGCCGTGGTGCTTAAGGGGGATGGCTTTTTCGGGCTGTTCCCTGGCCTTCACATAGCAGTTACACTAGGTAGTATATTCCCCTCAAAGCCACGGTGCTTAAGGGGGATGGCTTTTCGGGCTGTTCCCTGGCCTTCACATAGCAGGTTCACTAGGTAGTCAATTCCCCGCAAAGCCACGGTGCTTAGGGGGAATGGCCACGTGGCAGTTTCGCCAGGCCCCTCTACTTATCAGACTAATATCACCAGCGCAGTTAACCGAATATTTTCCGTCTATGGACGATTTTTTTTTAACAATGACGGAAAAATCTGAAAGCCGTCCGTCATTTGGACGGATTAGAATAAACTCAAAACAGCGCCACAGTTTCCCTGCAGCGAGGCTCCGGTGTTATGCCGTGTTATGCCGTGTTATGCGGAAAGGAAATTATACAGTTTCCAAACCTAACTTTGCCGAACAGATCATTGAAATGTCTAAGTATTTGCTTTACGCTGTGCGCACTCCAGCGAGGTGCAGTGGACATGCATAACACGGCGCTAACAGTCCCCCGTTGACAGTTCACGAGCGTGCTCTCTCCACTCCTCTCCTCTACTCAAACTATATGCTGCTTCTAATAAACATATTAAGAAACACGTGAGTTGTCTGACTGAAATATTATTCTGCACAATGACACTTTGACAACAATGACTACAAAACTATTTTGATGCTCATACTACTTACTTAACATTTTGATTGCAGATTGTTTTACATGTAGCAGGGTATTCCTAAACTCTGATACTTCTACTTTATATACAATATCTGAGAACTTCTCCCACCTCAGGTATTTCTAAACATGAGTATCTGTACTTCTACTTGAGTGAAGGATCTGTGAACTTTTGCCATTTCTGGATATGTGTTGTGTTCTGGAGCTTGCAGGTCTTCTCTCTGAAAACACACTGTGGTGCGCTGGTAGCATGTTCTTCCCTTTACACTAACACACACACCTGTACAGCAGCCTCTCTGTACAGCAGCCTCTCTGCACACACACATGTCCAGCAGCCTCTCTGTACACACACCTGTCCAGCAGCAGTGATCTGTATGCAGCCGTCCCCCCCCCCCTCTGTTCAGAACTCCCCCTGTGGAGCCGGCCTTCAAAGCTCCCTAAAGTGGAACTGCCTCCCTTCCCAAGAGAGAGCACTGCGCAATACTCATGTGTGTGATGTGAGTTGAATTTTCATGCATTCTCTTTTTCTCTTATGGCATTGCCATTCTCCGCAGTGAAATTGAATCCGCAGTGGGAGTTCTGGAAGGTCATCATTCAGGCTTTGTGGATTAGTGGTGTGGCTACAGGGAAGCCCACTGTACTGGGAGTGTTGTTGGAAACACTGTTTTTCACTCAGCTTTTATACTTGCTGCATTATTGTACTTTTAAATAAATGAAAACAGCCTTGCATATATTTTCTTACACACTTATATAACTCAATTTGTCAGTAAATGTGTGGTAGCCTGAGTTCCCATCATGGGAAAAGAGCAGGCAGGTAAAGGAAGAGGTAAAAGGTGACATCATTATTCTCTTATTCTTTGCTGTCACTGAATAGCTTTGATACTATAGAACAAATTGTGTGTGAGTGAATAACAGGCGTTGATCAGATCTATAATGAATCTTACATACATGTGGATGTGAGTTCATTTTAATTCATGTATCTCAAGATAAGAAGATCTTTTTATAACCGCTCTGATAAAAGTGTCTTTAATGATAAAACTGAGTGGTTTTATCATTTGCTTTAAAGCTGCTTGAATATTTTATTCACTAAGTTATACCAAACGAAAAATAATATTCAGATTGAACATAGTAAAAAAAATGTAATCAATTTTTTTTTACTTATAGTGAAAACCACCCTTGAATGATGGGATAGTAGACTAAAAGGGAGTTGTGTGGCGCAGTGGGTTAGTGTTCGGATCAGGGGGTCACAGGTTCAAACCCCACTGCAGTCAGCATGTCGTTGTGTCCCTGGGCAAGACACTTCACCCCAAATTGCTCCTGTGGGGATTGCCCACAGTATTGAGTATGTAAGTCGCTTTGGATAAAAGCCTCTAACATGTAATTAATTAATTAATTAATAATAAAGCCGAATGCTGTTTTGCACATCCTCCTATTAATATCTTTGTACATCCAGCACCAAACTGTTTTATTGTAGATACCATTATCAGTATCTATATATTTTCTATTCTATATTTCTCTCATTGACCTTCTACTTTCCTCCTATTTTGTATGTAGGCCTACTCTTAATATTTAAATGTTTTCATCAAATATAACACATTCAACAAAACATGCAGCAGCCCTTAGGCAAGGCAAGTTTATTTATATTGCACCTTTCAACACAAGTCAATTCAAAGTGCTTTACAAAAATGAAAGACATTGAGAAAAAGGCATTTAAAAACAGTCATTAAAAAGCAACACAATCTACCTGCATTGCAATTACTCTAAACGTGTAATAACGTGCTTTAACCACTAGATGGTGCGGGTCACGTTTACAGTGGTTACACAAAGAGTTATTATTATTATAGTTATTTAATTAAAAAAATTATATCAAACAAAATATTACTATTAACTTTATTGTGAAATTAAAACAGAACGGTAAAAGAATAGTTTCCGGTCTATTCTGAGGCCCAATCTCTGTAGATAAATAAAGAACTAAGCCAGATGTGTATGCAGCCGAACCATTTATTACAATGCATTTATGTGATGACTTTCAAAGAGTAAAGCAAGCACTAGCTGAATAAAGTATGATTTTATCTTTTACGAAAAGTTTTTTTCATATGGAATACAGTCACGGGGTTTGTCGAGCAAAGCGCATGGTGTAGTCTCAAACGATAGCTGAGGATGATGGGTAGTGTAGTGTCTTCTGCCATTCCAATTGAACGGGAAAAACACAAAAGCATTGTACACAATTTAAACCAATCAATGTAATCTGGTGTTTTTGAGTTGATGAGTAGTGCAGATATCACTGTAAAATCAATCGACAGTAAAGAGAATACTTATTTACGGGTGTAAAATCCTCCGTTATCCAATGGGAATGGACGCTCACATTGCCTTTAACTGCCGCCGACATGGACCGATGCGGTGCTTCCCTGAGCGTCAAATACCGCCGCCGATGGGAATACATTGGAATCAGTGCACTCGGTGCATCACAACTGCACGCCAAAGGACGCTGACCAAGCGTCGCTATTGGACTATCAGGGAGTGAGACTGTGTTGGAAAAACAGGCTCAGGGCTTAAGGGGAGTAGAACCACATGTCTTTCTGTAGCGGTGAGATTCAGTTTTTCCCTACACTGAGCCTGTCACCATCTCTGTCTGATCAGAGGAAACTCGGAGAACTTGTTTAACCAGTGCTGTAAGACTTACCCTCCCCCCTCACCCCACTCCCCCCTCACGTACTTACTCCCTCTTCCATTTTCTGACGCATCAAGCCCTCCCACGTCATCCCCCTCACAGCCCCCTGTCATCCCTCCCTCTGCCTATTATAACCTCCATGGTCCAGCTCCGAGCAGGCTCCATTCAGCTGATGGTGTGTGTCAGTGGACTGGCAGAGAGAGGCAATGCGTTGGTACTGCTGCTTATTTAAACCTTATTGCATAAGAAATTGATGCTTGATAAGACTCTGGAAAGTTCATTAACAGAAACGGCTACAGTCAAGCTGGTTCCACAAATCATAATTGCATAAGTCATCATGACACTTTGTTCACTTATGCTGTATAATCATTTGTATTTGGACAAAAATGTATTAGGCCTACTAGTAATCCTTAATATGATTTATGTAATGTCGCACTGATACCTACAATTCTTTTTTAACTGAGTCTTTATCTTAGACTTTATTTAACTGTTAATATTCTGTTACATTAACAAGGCATTAAAAGCAAACTATGCAGAGACCCTAACACATTTACCAGCTGGGGAACTAATTGTGTTAAAACACTGAAAGAGAAATCCATCATGCTGACAGAAACTCTGCCAGAGCCAGCTAAAACTCTCTCCGTTTGAAGATTCCATAGTGTAGATAAATACACCGCAGTGCTCATGACAAAAAAAGACCATGCGGTGCATCCTGAGATGAACAAGTACATCCAAGAAATGTATTTCTGACTGATCTGCTGGTGTTTGGTCCTGGAAGCTTTTCCGTTTCTTTAACTGGGCTCTTGTAAAGCCGGTTCCACAGCGACAGTACCTGTATGTTTATCCCTGCCATTCTTACCGCCACTTTGCAGCTAATGTTTTTGTGTTGCACAGCATTCACACTTAATAATAATAATAAGAAGAAGAAGAAGAAGAAGAAGACTTTTTGACTTTTGCAAAAACACTTTATTTACATACGATCAATTATACATTCGATCAATAAAGTGCTTAATTGTGCAATACAATAAACAAATCACTTAACATAATACATTAAAACCTATGTCTTAAAAACTTGTGCAAAGTGCAAATCCTCATCCACCACAGAACACACAATATCATCATAACACCAACGCTGTTTAAAAGCGTCCAAGTCTCCAATATGTTTATAAAAACGATGCTCCAGCCAGAGTCTGGCTCTGATGCTCCAGCCAGAGTCTGGCTCTGATGTTGCACAGCCAGATCGCTTTTGCCTCTTCCCCTTTCTTATTTTCAACCCTGTTTTTCCTACTTAAATAAATGGCCATTTTTGCTTCGCCAGAGAGGTAATTCAGGAGCTGCCACTTTTCCTTGTTTGTCTTTTTATATGGAGCCCCCATGATAAAAACACTCTCTGTAAAAGCTATACTAAAAAGACTAAAAACCAATGTTAAAAGAGAGAAGAAACCCGTGAGTCTCTTGCACTCTGTAAAAACATGGAAAACAGTCTCTCTAAAACCACAAAATGGACACTTGTTAAAAACAGCAGGATTAATAATGGAGATAAAAGAATTACAGGCGATGGCACCGTGTAAAATTCTCCACTGGAGGTCGGCAGTACGTTTTTTTATGGGAGGTTTGTATAAAACCCTCCACTGTGGGCCTGGTCCGCCTCCTGCACCCAGTCTGGTGCTCCACACAGTGGAGGCCCTGTCCTTCAGTGCATTTTTATTGGTCGTCTTTACAATGTTCATGTATATTGTTTTCTTGTCCACTGTGTGGATGGTCATTTGTCCTTGGTTTGCGACCTTGAGAAGGGGGCCGGTCAGTTCTCCGAGCCCTGGGCTCAGGTAGATCTCCGGGAAAGGGTCTGCTGGGTCCGGCTTGGCTCTTCCCTGTCCGTAGCTCCTTAACAGTCTTTTTTCATCAGGGGAGAGGATCTGGCTCCAGAATTGTAGGATCCTCTAGGCCACCCGGACAGAGTGCAGACCCAGCAGAGAGCCCAAGGCCCGGGCATCGCTCAGCTCCGGCCCCACTGCATCCACCAGCTGCTGAAGGCACAGGGTCTTGGATCGGCACAGCGCCACCGTCAGGCCGGGTGTTTCACTGCTGCTGACGTCCAACCTAGCTTTGTGAATCAGAGGCTCTTTCAACAACCAGTACAGAGAGTCAGTCTTTGGACACCTTTTATGGTTAAAAAGGGCCCAAGATTTAAAAACACCCTGATAAAAAGGAGGTAGCCCACTTAACTTTAAAATGTTTAAATCAGTTAAAAACAGAGCAGCATCCAGCCCCAGGTTACTCACGCGTCGGAGAATGCAGCTGCTCACATCTCTCCACACCAAATCAGCCGGGCCGGTCAGATACCTCTGTAAAAACTGTATCCTAAACGTGGCTGTTCGGCTGGCCAGGTGGATAAGGCCCTGTCCCCCCTCCTCTCTAGATAAAAACAGCACCCCCTGTGGCACCCAGTGTAGACCCTCCCAAAAGAAATCTACCAATTTCTTTTGTATTTGGGCTAGTAAGCCTGAGGGAGGGTCCACACAGGTAAGACGGTGCCACAGTTGGGATGCCACAAGGTTGTTTAAAACCAACACTCTACCTTTAAAAGACATCTGAGGGAGCAGCCACTTCCACTTGGACAGCTTTCCCTCTATCTTTCCTATGACGTCCTCCCAGTTCCTCAGGACTATGCTTTTATTACCCAGGAACACACCCAGGTACTTTAGCCCATCTTTCTTCCATATCATGTTCTGGGGAAGAACTGGGAGACCGCCACTCCACTCACCGACAGCGAGGGCCTCACTTTTCCTCCAATTCACCCTCGCTGCCGATGCTGAACTAAAATCCCTCACAATGTCAACTAAAATGTCTGTATCTTTTTGGTCTCTAATAAAAACAATGATGTCATCCGCATATGCTGATAAAAACATGCCTCCACCAAAACCAGGTAAAAACAGCCCTTGCAGTTTGGAGCGTATTTTGTTGAGGAGGGGTTCTAGGGAGAGTGCATAGAGCATGCCAGACAGAGCACAGCCCTGTCTGACCCCTCTACACACTCTAAAAGGAGCACACAGCCCACCGTTGAACTTCAGCACACTCTCAATCTTATTGTACAACACCTTGATCTTGGCTATAAAACCAGCGCTGAACCCAAACTTCTTCATTACTTTCCAGAGGAAGCTGTGCTCAACGCGGTCGAAAGCCTTTTCCTGATCTAGAGAAATCAGACCAGTATTAATGCCCAATGAGCTGGAGACCTCCAAAACATCTCGAATTAGGTGGACATTGTCCACCATGGACCTGCCGGGCACACAGTAGGTCTGGTCCCGGTGGATGACCTGCTCCACAGCCCTCCCCAGCCTGGTGGCCAAAGCCTTGGACAGAAGTTTGTAATCCACACACAGCAGAGACACAGGGCGCCAGTTTTTTATGTCCTGCAGGTTTCCTTTTTTTGGTAACAGCGTGATCACCGCTCTCCTGCAGGACATCGGCATCGAGCCAGAGGCCAGACTTTCATTAAAAACGTCTAAAAGGTCATGTGACAAGACGTCCCAGTAGGCTTTATAAAACTCTACGGAGAGGCCATCGATACCAGGAGCCCGCCGTCCCTGCATGCCTTGCAGGGCGGTCTGCAGCTCCTGGATCGTTAACGGCCCTTCGAGCTGTGAGTTGGTCTCCTCGGAGACCTGAGGTAGTTCGTTGCAGAACCCCTCGGACAGAGTTTCCCCCTCCTCATACTCGCTTGTGTAGAGGGTGGAATAAAAACTCACAGCTCGCCTCCTGATCTGGCTTGGCTCTGTTATTTCTTGCCCTGTGTCTGACAGCAGTGAGTGGATCACTCGCCTCTGCCCATTCTTTTTCTCCAGGCCGAAGAAGAAGCTAGTGGGAGCATCCATCTCGTTGGTGTCGAGGAACCGGGACCTGACTAGTGCACCCTGAACTTTAACGTCCAGCAGGTTGGCTAAAGCCATTTTTTTCTCTTTGAGGATTTCAATATATCCTCGATCTCCTGTGGTCTCACTTATTGTTTCTAGTTCCACTATATCACTCTCCAGGTCTTTCATAGATCTAATGATGTCTTGTGTGACATTGAGGGTGTGCTGTTGGCAGAGCAATCTTATCTGAGTCTTACCATGGTCCCACCACTGCCTAAGGCTGCTAACATCTCCCTTCCTCTGCCTAAAAACACTCCAGAAATAAATAAGGGCCTCTTTAAAATGTTTATCAAATGTTAAAACCGAGTTAAAATGCCAATATGCACTTCTGGGTAAAACATTTCTAATAAAAACATTACATAAAAGCAAAGAGTGATCCGTAAAACCAGCAGGTGATATGCTGCACATTTTAAAAGTGTTAAAATGATGCTTGAAACAATAAAAACGATCTAGTCTAGCTGATGAGATTCTATTCTCTCTGATGTGGGACCAGGTGTGCTGCCTGTTGTCTGCGTGCATCCTTCTCCATACATCCACCAGGCCGTGGGAGTGGACCAGCTGCCTCAGAGCATGCTGGGATGCTGGATGCGGCTCTGCATGGTTGCGATCTAAAGATGCATTTTCTGTACAATTAAAATCCCCACCCAAGAATAAAAAATCCTCCGTGGCACACCCGTTTAAAACATCATTAACTTTGAGTAAAAACAGCTTCCTCTCTGTACCGTTTGTTGGAGCATACACATTTATAAAAACAGCTGTAAAAAGGTCAAACCGTGCTTTTATTAAAAGCAACCTCCCATTGATAAAGTGCTCGACCTCCAGAGAGACAGGACTAAAAGACTTGGAGAGGAGGAAGCCCACCCCCCCACTAAGAGAGGTGTTGTGGCTTAAAATGACTTCCCCCTCCCACTCCTTTCTCCAGTCCGTCTCATTAAAAACGTCG
This sequence comes from Pogonophryne albipinna, assembly GCA_028583405.1. Lineage (NCBI taxonomy): Eukaryota > Metazoa > Chordata > Actinopteri > Perciformes > Artedidraconidae > Pogonophryne > Pogonophryne albipinna. The sequence goes on from CM053249.1 coordinate 39,318,641, forward strand.
CTGTGCGTCTCTTGTAAAAAGAGGACATCGATATGTTTTATTTTTGCAGTCTGAAATATTAAAGCCCTCTTTCTTTCCTCTCTGGCTCCATTTACATTTAAACTTCCCACTCTAAAAGTATCCATTGCGAGTGAGATGTTAAAAGCAAAAATAAAAACAAATAAATTAAACACAGACATTGAGGTTTTTAAAATCAACGCTGCCCATTTGTTTCCTTACTTTGGTAACAATTCTTTTTAGTCTGTATATTTCCAGCTCATCCAGGACAGACTGCTCTTTCCTGCTTATGTGGAATCTTGCTGAGGCACAAAAAACACACAAATCTGGGAAATATTCTTCTATGATTACGTTATGTTGGTTTTTTGTCTGCACCAGGTAATTTTTTATCATTTCAGCTGAGTACATTTTTTTTTGTTGGCTACTGCTCAAAAAACCTGGCACATCGCTGCTGTCAGACACACAATCATCCCAACTCTCATCCGCCTGTTCTTGCTCTCTTTCTTCCTTTCCCTCACTCACTACTTTACTGTTTTTTGCAACGGTTGGTACATCCTTTTTATTTCTCCTGCGTTTAGTAGCAGTCTTTTTTTTATTTATAATTTCTGTTGCCACCTCCTCTTCCTCCATCTCAGCAACCTCCACCTGCTCACCCCATGTTTTCTTCTCCTCTCTTGTTTTGTCCAAATGTGTTTCCCTATCTATATCCTCCTCCTGTGTTTTACTGACTTCACCTGTCCCTACATTTTCTTTTTCCAAATCACCTTGTGGTTCATTGATTATTCCAGGTTTTTTTTCAACATTTGTATTTGTTTTTTTATCGTTTTTTCTCCCATCCCCCTTTTCTTCTGCTTCACACAAAACCACCACCTCATTTTCCTGGACATAATCACCCACACCCACACCCTGTGCAATACCACCGCACCGCAAGTCGGGCACAGCAGCAGAACCGCGCTGTATAGCGCGCCCTCGCCCGCTCCGCGTCCGAGACGGCACATCGCGCGCCACCGCCAACTGCTCAGGAGCAGCGCTGCCGTCAGCAGCAGCGGCCGCCTCCTGAGGGGGGCCCACCACCACCGTAGCGGCCGCCGCCGTGGGTGACACCCCTCCCTCAGCAGCAGCCACCTGCTGCTCCATTTCAACCGGCGCACCGGCCGCCGGCGCGGCAATCCGCCTCGGCGCAGCCACGGGCGGCCTCAGCGCAACGGACAGCCCTGGCACAGCCGGCGGCCCCGGCGCGGCCGCGGGTGGTCCCGGCGCAGCGGTGGACGACTCCGCCGCTGGCGCGTTGGACGGCCCAGCCTGTGGGTCATCCGGACCAGGCGGAGCCGGATCCCCTTGCCTCGGACAGGCATTCCTGGTGTGCCCCTCCTCCCCGCAACCAAAACACTTCATAACTGATGATGTTGCAAAAATCACATAGTCATAATCATCTACTTTAACGTAAAAACGGAGGTTAAGCTCCGCATTCCGATTGTTCAGTATCATATACACTTGTCTACGGTGAGACACTACGTGTTTCAGTAACTGAGACTTACATCCAGACAGCATCTTTTTTACGGGAGAAACAAGTTTCCCGTGTCTGGAAAGTTCTCTACTGAGGAACTCATCAGTTATGAAGGGAGGGACATTAGACAGTACAACTTTGGTTGCGGGAAGCATCAGCGGCTGTACCTGAACAAACATTTCCCTCACCACGATGCCTGTCTCGATGACGCGGTTCACCTTCTCCACCTGATCCAGAAAGATCACCACCGCGCTGTTCATCCGCGCCAGGGACTTAATGCTGCTGTGCCCGACCTTCTCTCCCACAGCCAGCCCGATCTCCTCCACAGTGCATGGGAAGCCGGCTGAGATTTTAATGCCGTGCTTCCGCGTGAGTTTTGCAAACTCCCCATTTACCATGGCGTCCGCCGGCCGGCGAGACACCGGCAGGAGAAGCCCACAAAACACCCCAAAAACACCACCAAAAAGCACGAAAAGTAAAGCAAATCAAACCACCACCGATAAACTATATTAAATGAACACCCATTACACCAAAATAAACGGAAAATATAACAAAAAAATCTCGCTCTTCTCTTTCTATCGCACTCCAAAAACTCCCAGCATGCACCAGAAGAAGAAGAAGAAGAAGAAGAAGAAGAAGATTCAAGAAACAGAAGAACAATAGTGGAATGCTGTTGTACAGCATTCCACTAATAAAGGTATATAATTGTACTAAACAATTTCCAATACACTGACAGGAGAGAAAAGGGTGAGTCACAGAGATAGGGACAGGCAGTGAAGACAGAGCCTGAGAGGGGGTGAGACTTTCACTTCAATGATTACATATTGTCACCTCTTCTGTAATTCCAGATTGTAGAGGGGATCATCAGTGCACTTGGTACGCCCCTTTCAGATGGGGAGAAAATATCTTATATAATATATAAGAGTAAAAATGGCGTTTCATCAGCGACAACTTTTCCTCAAGTCAAAGTGTAATACCCATGGATGTATTAAGAGAACGCTAACACTGATACAGTATGTGGCTATAGACAAAAGCAATGGATTTTAGTATCCTGGATTAAGACGAACACACTAGTAGATCACAGATTATCACAGAAGCACTTTAACTTTGTTTTAAACAAAGTTATTTTTGATAATTTTCAACATTAACATTCAAACCATTTTAACATCATCTTTAAATTGTTGGAGTGTCAATGTTCAAATGTTCAAGCATATTACAGATTTTGACAAAATGTGATAAAATATCATTCAATCTCTAAATGTAAAATCTAATATATGATCATTTTAAGCTTAATACATGTAATGCAAATAATTAGCTATTTCTGGCTATTAGTGTATCATAGCTTTCATAAATGCTTTTCACGTCTTAAAATGCCCATATAGAGTTCAGGGGCATCAGATTTTTGTTTTGGAGGATGCAGGTGAATGCCCCTGGTCACCCTGTAGCGAGCTCAGTTTTCTTTTAAACCCTGCAGCCATGGTATGGATTTGATAGGAGTAGAGGAGAAGGTGCCGACCAAGTGTAGGATTACTGGTGCAACGAAAAACTTTAGTACAATTTATCAGGGGAGCATGGATGGATTAAACGATTTGCTCCACACCGCTGATCCCTGTGATCAGCCCCCTCATAGTGGCTCTCTGCTCCGGGCTGTCTGGATACCGCCTCAACAAACCGTCCAAAAATGATCTGCTGAGGCGTAATTTGAGGGGACCGACTCACAGCTCTATGCACAACATTACAGTTAAAATATTAGCTAATTTTTCTCACTGATTAAGTTGTGTTTGGTTGATTGGTTCTGCTTGAAGGCTTAAGAACTGCACATGCTGGTTCTTTAAAACTGGAGGAATGTGTGTTAATTAGAGGCTGGCAGATCTCCAGTAAGAGCACGGACTGTTTTGGAGCCCGGAAAAACGGAGAATGCAGCATCACTCCCCTGAGCCTTGTGGCTACGTAACATCTCTACACTCTTAATGCTGTAAGTTATTATCATAATAATAAAAATGATCACTGTAAGGATTCAGTGAAAGAGAGTAATTACATTACATAAATGGAGCTTTATTGGCAGATCTCAAATATACCATAATGACTGTTTCTATCTCTACAACCTCTTTATGGTCTATTTGCCAGCACAGTTACATTACATTACATTGCATTTAGCTGACACTTTTATCCAAAGCGACTTACAATAAGTACATTCGACCAGGAAGACACAACCTTGAAGAAAACAGAATCATATAAGTACATCAGGTTTCATCGAGCCAAACATTTCAAGTGCTACTCAACTGGCTATAGATAAGCCAGTCCTTTATTAGTATATAAGTGCTCTGTTAGCAGTTCTTTGTTAGTAATTCTATCGCTCGAGGTGGAGTCGAAAGAGATGAGTTTTCAGTCTGCGCCGGAAGATGTGCAGGCTTTCTGCTGTCCTGATGTCAATGGGGAGCTCATTCCACCATTTTGGAGCCAGGATAGCAAACCCACGTGTTTTTGCTGATGGGAACTTGGGTCCCCCTCGCAGTGCGGGTGCAGCGAGTCGTTTGGCTGATGCAGAGCGTAGTGCACGCGCTGGGGTGTACAGTTTAACCATGTCCTGGATGTAGGAAGGGCCAGATCCATTCGCAGCATGGTACGCAAGTACCATTGTCTTGAAGTGGATTCTAGCAGTTACCGGAAGCCAGTGAAGGGAGCGGAGGAGCGGAGTGGTGTGGGAGAATTTAGGAAGGTTGAAGACCAGACGAGCAGCTGCATTCTGGATGAGCTGCAGAGGTCGGATGGCACATGCAGGTAGACCAGCCAGGAGGGAGTTGCAGTAGTCTAGGCGTGAGGTGACGAGAGCCTGGACCAGAACCTGCGTGGCTTTCTGGGTCAGCTGGGGACGAATCTTCCTGATGTTGTAAAGCGTGTATCTGCAGCAACGGGTTGTAGCAGCGATGTTTGCAGCGAAGGACAGGTTGTTATCTAGGATAACACCCAGATTCCTTGCAGTCTGAGTCGGGGAAACAACAGAGGTGCCGATGTTGATTGTCAGGTCAAGAGTGGGACAATCTTTTCCCGGAAGGAAAAGCAGTTCAGTCTTGTCAAGGTTGAGCTTGAGGTGATGAGCAGACATCCACTGAGAGATGTCAGCTAGACAAGCAGAGATGCGTGCGACGACCTGGGTCTCTGAGCGGGGAAAGGACAGAATTAATTGGGTGTCGTCAGCGTAGCAGTGGTATGAAAAACCATGCGGGCTAATGACTGATCCGAGCGAGTTTGTGTACAGGGAGAAGAGGAGGGGACCAAGAACAGTTCCCCAACGTTTTATGTTAGAATAGTACAGGACCCAGCACATAGAAACTGCAGGTATCTATGCTAGTTAGCATAACTAGCATAGAGCTGGTGGTGGATTTCAGACGGCGCCGCCGCCAACACACTCCCCCAATACCAGTGAACATCGAGAACATCTTACAAGTACCTGGGCGTTCATCTGAAGAATAACCTGGACTAGACTGAATGAAATGTGCACAATTAGCACAAGTTGCATTTATTAGCATTAATGGCATTATAGGTAGGCCTGTCGTGATAAGCAATTAATTGACTTATCGTACGATAAATAAAAATGAACTCGATAACTTTTCTGACCTCGATAAATTGCTGTTTACATGAGGATGTGACCAGCATTTTAGCCAGGCGTGCTGTGGCTGCCGGTGTCAGTACCATATGTGTTCGCCCTACCATATGTGTTCGGGGTCCGTCGCTTACCAATGACGTCACGCATTGTGATTGGCTGTACGGTAATCGCACGCTGATTGGTGTAACTAGGGGCGCTGACTAGGGTATACCGGGGATAACGGGTCACAACCGTAAGCGACCTGTTATCATTCAGGAAACGACAGCGAAGCATCTGGGGTGTTTTCTCCACATAACTGCTAACGTCACTGTCACTAGCATTCGTTTATACATACTGATAGAGATTAAAAGGGATAACTAGTCCGCTTTTCAAACCTCCGCACGTCCTTATCTAGCTGGTTATAACACAGGAAGGAATCCAGAGCTACCAAGTAACCGTTAAACAATAATCTACTTTAATGGTAATATGACAATGCAATACAATCAAATACAGTACAAATTCAATACAGTTATCTTTGGGATCCCAACTTTACCTGATGCATTTGAGCCAGCCAGCCAGCCAAGAGACTGAACCTAGCGTGTGTCTGTGTTTTATACTGGTCTTACAATGGGATGGGAGGAGATATCTGATCCTCCTTTGTGGACCTCCCTGATTGGCCGCCCAAATATCATAAACACCTTAGACCTTAGGTTTCCCCAATCACTGTAGGTCAGCCCTTATCTCTTGATCTAAGATGGCTGCCAACCAAGACATGCTCTCAGCCTCCCCCCATGTCCCTTTGTTCTCCAAAACACATGTCAGCAGGCCCTGAATCCAGCTCACGGTTTTACACAGATTATTTCCCATTTAAGCTTATTCATAGTTTGCTAACATGAATACATACAAATATTTCACTTCAATAATCCCCCTTTTGGTCTCTCTCTAAAGAGACCAACTTACACAAGGCACTTGAAACATAACTACTGTCATTCCTTGCCACTGTGTCTTTCCCCCAATATTGTATGAATCTATCAGAAACTGAGACCCAAAGTACTTGAAATCTTTGGGAACAGAACACCACTTTCCATGGCCGTGAAGGAACCATGAGAGGGCAACCTGAGCGCTAGAAAGCAGTCTCGTTTTGTGGTGAATCCTCAGCCCCCCCCCCCCCCCCTGATAGGGAGGGGGAGATGCGGCTTTCCCTTCACTGGTGGAACTGATCAGAGAGAAGTAGACTCCTCTGCTGCCTCGACAAGTCCCCCAGCCCGCTGACAGCCGCTTCCTAGTCGTCTGCTGTAAGGATGTCCTCGAGGTCGTTGTCGTCCAGTCCACTGATGGCTGCTTCCGAGTCGACCTCCTCTGCGAGGGCCACTTCCGTCCTGATGTCGTCCCCGGTCCTAGCAGGTGGTTTCCCCGCCGCACACTGGCTCCCGTGGTACGAGCTGTCCCCCTTTCCTCCCACGCGGACGGCATGAGAGATCCGCTGGGTCACTCGGTCGGGGCCGGAGAGCCTGGGGTTGAGCCACTTTGTCCTGATGACCTTCAGCCAGACGAACTCCGCTGTGTCCGCCTCCTGGGTCCCCCTTTGGCATCACCAACCTGTGTGGAGAAATCTGATACAAATCCCTCAAGCCTACGCTCAGGGCTCCGGGGCCCTCCTATCTGCCAATGCAGCTTCAGAATCTCAATACTTGGATAAAAATACTAAAAGTAAAACCCCCACATCGCTAGGTGAACTAAATAACATATTTCAATAGCTCTGAATTTCTGACAAGCATCTGTGTTTATTTTTAAATGAAATCCCTGAGATCCTATTTAATATAATATGAACTGTTAATGTTTCTGGTAAAGAAACACACTAATGTTATGGATTCAAAAACAACCAAAATCATGATACTGACAAAGTGAATGATTTCCTGGTGATACTGCTTCTTCCTGTCAGTGCTGAGATATTATCAAGCTCAAAAATGAATACAGAATTCCAACAAACTGTCATCAAATGTCTTTCTATTATGAATTTAGATGAAATGTATATCCCCATAATGACCTAAACAATAGAGTCTATGGCTTTTACTTCTTTACCAGGCTAGTTACATGATGCTGTCTAAATTAAATTATGTCTCATTACATTACTATGTTTTAGCTTTAACTGTAATATGTTCTTTCTACATTTCAAACCTCAGTTACTTTAATACCTGTTGAAACATTACTCACCGGTCAACTTACAGCAGCCCCTTGGCCACTGATTCTGCATCTATGTTACCTGTTATAACTCAATCAATATTAGAGACATGTCAACATTCATCAAACAGTATCTTATCCCCAGATATGGAGCAGGTCCATTCTAAAACTGTCAATCAATGGTCAGATTGAACAATTGAGTTGGGGCAGCAGGTTCCTTTCAGTCCCTAAATGAAAAATGTACATTGTGAATTTTACACTCCCCCTTTTTACACATGAACCTCATGTGTAACCATGGATTATAAGAAAATGCCAAACATTTTCCCAAATGTACATCCATCATTTCCACAGTAAACACTTCAGTGAGATGAAGTGTTTCTCTCCATCCTTCAGTCCTAAAAGAAACAGAATCTTCATGTTTTAGTTTGAGTTTCACATTCTGCCAACTGCCACCTCCTGTGGGAGTAAAATATCATCAAGTGGACTAGAAACGGGTAATAATATGTTAGTCCAAAAACATGCTTGGTTAGTTATTGTTTTAGAACCATGCAGTTACACTGATCACATGCCGGCATTCATTCACACTCACACCGTCTGTCAGGTTGTAAAGTCTTGGTCTGGACAGATTCACCCCCGAGTCAGTCATTGACAGTGCCTTCCCAAGTTACACTGTCGGTCAGGGTCAGAGGTCAGTTGGTCTCAGTGTTTTTGGCCATGTGTCGTGCTCTGCAGAGACTTTGATATTTCAGCATAGGCCAGTATCCTTTGTCTACAAAAATCTGTCATATATGGAGCGCCATCATCAATCAATTCACGACCACAACTATAATTTTCCAGATATCTCTAACTTTTCATCGGAACAGCTGTTCCCCACATTCCCTGAAAAGTGTTCGCCAAAAATGTCACTTCCTTATAGTACTACTACTGCAATTAATTTACACCTAATTAGTATTAAAATGTCTAATAGATCTATTTCAGAAACTTGTGTACATCACTACTATCTTGTGTCAAACCATTACTAGGATCTGTGTAGCTCTGCTATGCATTTCATAGCTCATCTTCAATTCTGGTCCACCTAAAAAACAATGTTAAACTCTTTAGCAGTGTGTGGAACATCGGGTGTCCGACCATGCAACAATTACTCCCTCCTTTATCAAGGATTTAAAACAGAAGTCATTTCATATTTCCATCTTAAAGCCCTCCTATGGTAATAACTATGGCACAATGGTGAAATCAATACTTTAGATTGGAATACTATATCTGGCTTGGCACTAGCTCTCCCTTTAACATTATCCATTCAAATAAAGGTTTGTCTTAGAGTGGTTCCTAAAACTATCCCTTTAATGGTGATCAATATTGTAACAAATGAGATCACTACTTTATTCACACGTGAATAAAAATCTCTTAGAGAATAATTTGTTAACATGATGAAAAGATCGAAGAATATGGTTATGGAATACTATATGTAACCCCCTTTGTCCCTCAGTGTGTTTTAGGATGATTCTCATTTTACTTTAATAGTTACCTTTTTACTGCTATTTTCAATTTACCAATTGATTAATTCATGGTTAATACAACTTTTTATCTTCACTTATTTATCAAGTCAATTCAAGTTCTCTAAATGTGCGCTTATAAGTGTGTTTATGTGTAAACTCACTCATTCCCGTTGATTCCATTCTCCTCTCCTCTGGTTTATCTCAAGCCGTGATCCCTGGCCACCTCACATTCTCGGCCAAGTCCCCTGATTCTGACTCCTCCCCCTTTGTCCATCAGCTGTCACTCTTTGAGGCAGCCATCTGCCCAGCCACATCTGCAGCCCCCATCATGCCACTGTTCTTGCACTGCTTTGCACTTCATCTCCTCCTTCACAGTCTCTCTGCTGCTTTATGGAGGGCGGATTCTGCTCTCATGTCCCACACTTTGCTCTTGTTCGAGGGACTGATAGATCTCTGCCTGTCAGCAAGCTGTTTGGTTCTGGATGCCACAGGTGGAGATAGTTCTGGATGCAGTTCTTATTGTTGTTGTTGGTTCAGCTCTGGTTCACTGAGAAGGAGGAGTCTCCTGTTGGGTTAGGCCTTTGATTGCTCAAGCGGATCGGGGTCTTAGCCGTCTGACATGCAGAGAGAGAGAGTCCAGGTCTCGGGACGCATAACCTATAGAATTTCTAGCACACTGAGGTTAAATAGATCCAACCCTTTCCACTCCGTCTCTTTCTAATCATACTATCTGTCTTAGTAGTTAAATGCCATCCAAACAACACAATTAATGTCTACTAATGATATTACATAAACTCCCTCCAATAATCGTTTCATCCATTGTGACATATTTACCCAAACTAAGTTTCTCAACACCCACATGTTTCCAGCATCGCCTATTCCACACACTATGAAAGAACCCCTCCGCATTCAAAAATCCCACTGCTATCTAGCAACAATTGTAAAGTTGCAGAGCACACTAATCAGATCACAGTAATGTAATTTGACCCAAGTGTATGCCTATTTCGTTCCTAGAAATGTTAGCAGACACCAAACTCCACCTACCACATTTATAGATAAATTGATCTAGCAAAATGAAATCTTACGTAATTCAAAATGTGACAAAAGAACAATGATTTGTCTTACACAAGATTGTGTTCTAACAGAATGACTCTTGACCCCATGTGGCCTGAAGAACAAAAGGAGCTCTCAACATTAACACAGTGGACTCTCAGAGATGAGATCTAGCCATAAGGTGGCTGACTTTAAAATGAACCGTGACAAAGAAACCACATGCGTGTGGGAACATTATAGTTTCAGAAATATAACTCAAAACAACACTACATTAAAATAATAAAAACATGAAAAACAAAACAACTTAATCTACTCTCCTCGTTCGTGTACATCTTTACACAAACTATTTCACCATCTTGTATGCCAACTTTCTGGCCAACCAGCTTAGCAGCATAGCACTGGCCTCATGTGAGTGGGGGAAGGGAAGGGGATCACTCAACACATGTGCAGATATAAACCACACTGTTTGTAGACTGAGTCCAATAAAAACTAAACCATACGACTTGTAGTCTGGCTTCAATAAAAATGTAACACCTTATATCCTATTATATTATCGTGTAGAAATCGGAGATCAGTACAAGCCTTTTCTCTAGCCCCCTGTTTGATTCCACCTAAAATCAATCTCTTAATCTGTTCCCATTGCTCCCGGTAACTCCCTGGAATGTCAGAATCGTCTTTACCATTCTGACGTTCCATATTCACTTCGCTTTTATCTATCTGACTTAATTAATATGCGTTCACTTGTATTAATATACTGGGCTATTGTCGTTGTTACTATTAACGTGCTTCCCGTCTTCAATACCGGCCAGCAATGTAATGATTAAACTCCAAGTTTGAAGCTAAACCATATAAAAATGTCAAAGGGGTGTTACCCCCTTTTAGCCACTAGATGGCAGCAGCAGACCACAAATGAGCTTCACCCTTCTGAGTGCATTTTTCGAGCTCTGCAGACAACCGCTCACACAGGTATTGTTAGGTAAAAATCACACAGATTTATTCCCCGTACAGTTTGTCCAGCTTTTATAATGTGACGTAACCTTCATCACACGTTAGCTTTTCAAATTAAGTTTACAGTCAAAGGGAAACAAGAGCCGGTTCCGTCACACTTTTGGTGAGGTTCGCGTTCTCTCCCTCGATTTTAACATATAACAGACCTCTGGCTTTTTAGCTATTTCAGCCTTGGTCCATCATCCCAGTTTTAAACGGCGACCCAATCTTAAATATCGGGTTTCCAGGTTTTGCAGTGCAGGACTGAAACCTCGCAACCTACAAACTGCACCGTCTCTACGCCACTCAGGAATAAAACTACCTGTAGATCCACGCCAAACCGCTCTATTTACGTTACGCAGGACTTTCCGTCAACCTGGCGATCAACGTTCTCGTTTTGTATATAACTTTCCTAACATATTAAAATATGCATTGTATATTCCATTTAAACTTTAAAAACACCGTGAAACGTCTACAGACAATCCTAACTTTTTAGCGTATCCAATTACAGACTTTCGATTTTCAAAACAGTCGTCTGCGAACCTTATTTGTAGAGAGTTGTGCAGGCCTGCTGATTGTCTGAGATGTTTGAAAGCGTTTGTGCTCGACCTATTCCGGTCGTCTGGATTCTTCCTCAGCATTGTTCGGCACGTCGGGTCACCAACTGATAGAGATTAAAAGGGATAACTAGTCCGCTTTTCAAACCTCCGTGCGTCCTTATCTAGCTGGTTATAACACAGGAAGGAATCCAGAGCTACCAAGTAACCGTTAAACAATAATCTACTTTAATGGTAATATGACAATGCAATACAATCAAATACAGTACAAATTCAATACAGTTATCTTTGGGATCCCAACTTTACCTGATGCATTTGAGCCAGCCAGCCAGCCAAGAGACTGAACCTAGCGTGTGTCTGTGTTTTATACTGGTCTTACAATGGGATGGGAGGAGATATCTGATCCTCCTTTGTGGACCTCCCTGATTGGCCGCCCAAATATCATAAACACCTTAGACCTTAGGTTTCCCCAATCACTGTAGGTCAGCCCTTATCTCTTGATCTAAGATGGCTGCCAACCAAGACATGCTCTCAGCCTCCCCCCATGTCCCTTTGTTCTCCAAAACACATGTCAGCAGGCCCTGAATCCAGCTCACGGTTTTACACAGATTATTTCCCATTTAAGCTTATTCATAGTTTGCTAACATGAATACATACAAATATTTCACTTCAATAATACTAGCAGGGGCGCCGTAAGGGGGTGAAAAGTTAGGACGATTCTAAGGGCCCATGACTGACAGGGGCCCCAAAATGTTCAGAACATTAAGAAAAAAAATGTAAGTAACCTTTCATCAATCCTCAATAATTAACATTAATAGAACGTTATATTGATAAGTTACTCACTAAACTTACGATTCATTTAACTTATTTTCTTCCAAAAGTTAATTACCCAAAGCCTCTGTACACCCCCTTCTATTTACATGTAATGGTATGGTCCTGCCTCCAAACGCGGTGCGGCACCGGCACTTGCAGAGAGTGAAAGCATGTGAGGAGGGATGCTAGTACTTAGCCTACATACGTGTGTTGTACCATGTCTCAACGACCAACAAAGTCAGGCTCTAAGAAAAGAAGAGAAAGGAGAGAAAGACAAGAGAGAGGGACTAAAGGGCGACAGTATGTCGCCCAGTTTTTCACAAGAAAAGGTGGGTGTGGTCCATGAGTGGTGGAAATTAGTCTGTTAGCTAATGTTTTTTTGTTTACTAAGCTGACATTAAGTACTGTTAATATCTTTACAGAAAATTCAGAGGTCTTTAATTTCACTGCTCTTTTAGCTGACATTTTAAAGGTATGGTAGGTAATTCACTTCAGAAACACTTTTTGTTATATTCCATGGAATGCTCTTAACATCCCGATAGCAATGAATATATGAAATGCTTTGACAATAAATACATACAAAAATGTCATCTGTGGAATCCGTGGCGCTGTAAAAAGCACGACCAATCATCTGAGCTGGCCCGGCAAAAATGGATGGGCTACCTGCCTGTCAGCCTTCCAACTGTGCACAAGCTTATCTCGTGCCCTCATTGGTCATGTGCGCGTTCGTGTGTGTTGGAGGAGGGGCTCTGTGAGGAACTCTGAAGGAAGGGGCAGATTTTTTTCGGTTGTGTACTTTCAAATTCTATCGCACTCAAGCTGGCTTCTCCATTCTTACCTACCTACCTTTCATAAATGCAGGCACATTTTTAGCGCCTATTCATACTAAATCAGTTGTCCCTCCCCCTGGTGCCAGGTACAACAGATCCATCTTTAGGCTCAGCAGCCCTGTCCCCCCATAATGCTGAACCTGAACCAGCTTTTCTCCCAACTGAAGGAGGTGAGCAGCATTGTGTTGAATGACATGCCACTTAACATATCTGAAGGGAGACTGGAATACAATATATATATATATATATATATAGACGCCAGCCCCCCGTGTCATGTCAGTGGTTCGGCCCACTCCAGCCCCTCGTGTCCTGTCGGCGTTCCGGCCGACTCCAGCTCCCCGTGTCCTGTCGGCGTACCGACCGACACAAGTCCCCTCTCGAGTCCCCTCTCGAGTCTCCTCTCGAGTCCTCTCTCAAGTTCCCTCTCGAGTCACCTCAAGTTCCCTCTCGAGCCTCCTCTCAAGTCCCCTCTCTAGTCTCCTCTCGAGTCTCCTCTCGAGTTCTCTTTCAAGTCATCTCTCGAGTTCCCTCTCAAGTCACCCCTCAAGTCTCCTCTCGAGTTCAATCTTGAGTCTCTTCTCGAGTCCCCTCTCAAGTTCCTTCTCAGGTCCCCTCTCGAGTCTCTTCTCGAGTCCCCTCTCAAGTCACCTCTCGAGTTCCCTCTCAAGTCCCCTCTCGAGTCCCTTTTCAAGTCACTTCTCGAGTCTCTTCTCAAGTCCCCTCTCAAGTTCCTTCTCAGGTCCCCTCTCGAGTCTCTTCTCGAGTCCCCTCTCAAGTCACCTCTCGAGTTCCCTCTCAAGTCCCCTCTCTCTTCTCGAGTCTCCTCTCGAGTTCTCTTTCAAGTTCCCTCTCAAGTCACCCCTCAAGTCTCCTCTCGAGTTCAATCTCGAGTCTCCTCTCGAGTCCCTACCCAATGTCCTGGTCCATTGGAGGTTCCGCTGGGGGTCCTGCCAACTCCATGTCCTGTCCTGTTGGGGGTCCCGCCGACTAATCTTCTGCCGGGGGTCCTGCCAACCCTATGTCCTGTCCCGTTGGGACAGGACAACTACCCAATGTCCTGGTCCATTGGAGGTTCCGCTGGGGGTCCTGCCAACTCCATGTCCTGTCCTGTTGGGGGTCCCGCCGACTACTCTTCTGCCGGGGGTCCTGCCAACCCTATGTCCTATGCCGTTGGGGGTCCAGCCGACTCCATTTCCTGTCCCGTTGGGGGTCCTGCCGACTGCTCTTCTGCCGGGGGTCCTGCCAACCCTGTGTCCTGTCCCGTTGGGGGTCCCGCCAACTACTCTTCTGCCGGGGGTCCTGCCAACCCTGTGTCCTGTGCCGCTGGGGGTCCCGCCGACAACTCTTCTGCCGGGGGTCCTGCCAACCCTATGTCCTGTCCCGTTGGGGGTCCCGCCGACTACTCTTCTGCCGGGGGTCCTGCCAACCCTGTGTCCTGTGCCGCTGGGGGTGCCGCCGACAACTCTTCTGCCGGGGGTCCTGCCAACCCCATGTCCTGTTCCGTTGGAGGCCCCGCCGTCACCTGTCTCGCCGGGGGTCCTGCCAACTCCTTGTCCTCTTCCGTGGGGGATCCTGCCGACACCTGTCCCGCCGGGGGTCCTGCCTACTCCTTGCCCTGTTGCGTTGGTGGTCCAATCGACACAAGCCCTTGCTCCATCCGGGGTCCCATTGACACCAGCCCAGGTCATGTCCAGGATCCCGTCTACGCCTGTCCCACCGGCTCCGGTTCCTGTCCGGCCGACACCGGGTCCTGCCCGGCCTCCGGAGCTGTGCGGTCTTCGCCCTCGAGCCCGGCCCCCTGAGTGTCGCGGCCTTCGCCCTCAAGCCCGGCCTCCTGAGTTCCCCAGCCGTGGTCTTCGCCCTCGAGCCCGGCCCCCTGAGTGCCGCGGCCTTCGCCCTCAAGCCCGGCCTCCTGAGTCCCCCAGCCGTGGTCTTCGCCCTCGAGCCCGGCCCCCTGACTCCTCGAACTCTGCCTTGCCCCCGGGCCGTCCGCCCGAGACCCCCTCCTCGAACTCTGCCTTGCCCCCGGGCCGTCCGCCCGAGACCCCCTCCTCGGACTCTGCCTTGCCCCCGGGCCGTCCGCCCGAGACCACCTCCTGTTCCTCTGCCTTGCCTCTGGGCTGCCTTGATTACCCCTCCCTGTATTTAGTCTTGTCTCTTCCTGTGTTCCCCTGTCGGTTCATTGTTTGTCTTTACCTTTCCTGTCACCCTCCATGTTTGACTGTCGGTTTTGTTTGGATGCTCATGCTACGGATTTATGGATGTTACAGTAGGTTCTTTCATGCTACGGATTTCTCGATGTTAAGTCATTTCTTGGTAAATAAAGCTCGCCTTTTGTTATTTTACCTTTTTTGTCTTTTTTTTAAACTGCATTTGAGTCCTAAAATTCCCGGACCCTGACACGCGCGAGACTGGTTTTTCGCTGGGTTGAGTTGTGTGGGTTTTTGAGTGAGATGCGGCGCAGCAGCCTGTCAGTTTACTCTTGCTAGGTTAGTTTGGCTATTATCATTTATATTTATCTGCAACAATGGATATCAGGAAGTGCTTCACGAAAGGAATATGGCAACTCAGCGCCAGATGCTGCACATTAGAAGACATATGTTACGTTACCAACGAGCTAGCAAGCCAGCCAGGGACAAGGGAGGCGGGCAATCAATTATATTTTGAAGAGAAATTAACTCTCAAGCCAGCTCTCTCACAAACTCATGCTCTGTGCGCAAGCAGACCGCTGCACACGCTCTCTGCCTCGCTCAATCTCTCTCTCTCCATCATTCAACCTCACCCCACCTCTCCACCCTGTGTGCGCTCCTCAAGTTTGCCTGCGTGCTTGCCCAAGTTGGCACAGCATTACAAATGTGCCATAACCAACCAATGGATGTAGCCTATAATAAGACCGTCAACAGCCTTAAGGCAACCTAAAACCCCTCTGTTTCCGTAACAACAATTCACGAGCGCCTCCCTCACCCCGTTGACAAATCTCGAGCGTCTAACAGCTGACTCCATATGATATTGTCCTGATGCTGTTAGGGTGATGCCCAAGCCCCCAGGAAGTGTGCCGGACTCTGAGGAAAATATTCGTTGTGGCCAAACGGCGGTACTACCCTTCCGTATCAGTCGGTGGGCCCAGAAATACTTTTTCCCATTGACTAACATCGGGAAAGAGACGTCTGTAAATCGTTAGATAATTAAAAAAAAACAAAAAAACTACCCAGTATGAACATTTGTATAGCCCTTATTAAAACATTCGGTCCTCAAGTTGTAAACTGTGCTAATAACGTTATTCTGAGAGTTATTTTCCTCTGCATTATGAGCGCAGATCTAACCCACGGGACCGCGCCGCCCGGCACGTTCATGTGACGTGTTCAGTACTACATGAGTTTTACCTATACCCATGGATGCACAATAAGAACGGATTATTTGATTATATGAATACTTTTGTGACGTTTCGCTCTCTCAAAAGTTGGGCCATTTTGTCTTCATGCGCCAATGAGAAACTCTCAGGAATGAACGAGGCCCCGCCTCCCACGCTGTATCCAGTTCTTATTATACATCTGGTGATGCCCCATGATCACAAAACGACCCCTCTAGAGTCTGAGTGCCAAGGACCTCATATTATGTATGTCATTAATGTTATTTTATGTTATTAACCCATTATAACAATTTGCTTTTCTTTTTTCTCTTCTCTTAACTGAATAGCCCTGTCTTTAAGTATAATACAATTTAAAGTCCTTTTCCTGCACCATTTTAAGGCTTCAAAACAGGCATTTTTACTGTATGTGTTTGGAGAAAAGACAATAAATGGCACAGAATTGTACTTTATAAACTCGCTTGAAGAAATACACACTGGCTAAGCCGGCCAGGTTGTGTGTATATATATATATATATATACACACATATAAATAAAACTGTCCTAACAACTATATTTTCTATGGCATACTCATATTTATTCATAGTACTGCCTTATACTGTTCATAGTGTATATACTATCAGACAGCGACGTGCGGTCAGGGGAGGCAGGTGAGGCAGAGCCTCACTTGTCATTCTCCAATGTAACGGAAAAAAAGAATAATAATACAAATAATAATAATAATAAAATGTGTCCACTGATCTGTGTTGTAAATGTGATTTATGTTTGATTCCAATCGCTTTTTATAGTAAAAATCGGCTAATTTGCCGAGCTCCGCTACAACTACGGGGAGCGATGAGATTGAGAAGTGAGGCAGGGACGAGCTCTGCCTCACAGAAGCCCACAGTAACTTGCTGGAGCACGGGCACTAATTTAGCGCGGGCACTTATTTTGTGAGCGCGCTCCAGCCAGTTACTGTGTGGTGAGGTGAGGCACAGATGAGCTCTGCCTCACCTCAGAATGCGTCACCCCACAGAAACTGGCTGGAAAGCGGGCCCTAAGCGCATGCCTGCACCATCTCACTGTATGTCACCAATGTAATGTTTGTAGATCCCTTTATTACATTTATCCTCGCCATCCATAGTCTCTAAATAACTTATTTCACGTATATATGATATTTAGGCTCGCTGGTCTCATCATACAACGGCAATGAAAAAAGCACCAGGGGAGGCAGCCACAACCTCTGCCGCACTGAAGGGGGCGCAAGTGAGCCCACAGGTTCTTGTTGCTACGGTTATTCTACGCAGAGACGGGAGACGCGAACAACAAACTAGGCTTTTGAAACTAGAGGGAGATAAGGAGGACTTTTACAAAAAAGTAATAGAGATTGTTGTCCAGAAGGAGAGCATGGACTTCATCTTCACGTCAAGGTAAGACCACATTTGTAATGAAAATTGGATCTTACTAAGAGAGAACAATCCAATATTTAGATTTTGGGTATCCTTTTGTTGAACGGTCTGTTTAAAATGAATCGAAGCATCAGACTAAAAAAGCTTTTGAAAATAACAGAATATTTCGATTAAAGGTGGGGTAGGTAAGTTTGAGAAACCGGCACGATATACACTTTTTGTTATATTCCATGGAATGCTCTTAACATCCCGATAGCAATGAATATCTTAAGTGCTTTGACAAAAAATACATAAAAACATTTCATCTGTGGAAGCCGTAGTACTGTAAAAAGCACGACCACTCATTTTAGCCGGCCCGGCTAAAATAAACTGCCTGTCAGCCTTCCATCTGTGCACAAACGTATCTCGTGCCCTCATTGGTCATGTGCGCGTTCGTGTGTGTTGAAGGAGGGGCTGTGTATTTTCAAATTCTAGCGCACTCGGGCTGGTTTCTCCAAAATTACCTACCCCGCCACCTTTAAGGTCAAAATATATAATATTTGTAAATCTGACTCTGAAAGAGTCAGTGCCTCACCAGCCATGAACCTCACCGCACGTCACTGCTATCAGATGTATATAATTATATTATACCATGAATAACTCTGCAATACTTCTGGTAAGATGCTCACCACATTTGTTGTCTTAGTACTTGAACTCTGTGCGATGAAAGTAAACCCTTGTCTTACACCAACAATGAAGAACACTAAAGCTTGAACAGTCTGTGTTCATCACAGCGTGCTCAAACTACAGGGGACAGCTCGGGGAGATTTTCAATTAAATGTTCCAAAGCAACACACTCTCACTCCATAATCGTCCAGGAGCGATGTTTGGTCAGTGTCCGTGGCGTGCAGTTGTGACGCTCCTAGGCTCCTTCAGCTTCATAAAGGGACGCAAATAGCTTTCAACTGATTGCAATGTATTCCCATCTGCAACGGGATTTGACGCTCATGGAAACACAGCATTCGTTTGTGTCGGCTGCCCTTAAAGGCAATGTGAGCGTCCATTCTCATTGGATAACGGAGAATTGTACACCCGGAAGTAAGTATTCCCCTTACTGTCGATTGATTTTACAGTGATATCTGCACTACTCATCGACTAAAAAACACCAGATTATCCTTGTTAATTACACAACATTGATTGGTTTAAATTGTGTGCAATGCTTTTGTATTTTTCCCCTTCGATTCGGAGAAACAAATATTTTTTCGGAGTAAAGGATGGCAGAAGACACTACACTACCCAGAATCCCCAGCTATCGTTTGGACTACACCATGTGCTCTGTTTGACAAACCCCGTTTTTTTTCACCATTTATTCCAATGGCTGGCGTCTATGTCACGTGATCTTCAAATTTCTCCCTGCAGAAAAAAAAAACATGGCCGAACTTCGTTTTATTCTCGGTGGAAAATGCCTATTTTAAAGTTAGTTTGGCCATTAAAATGCGTTTTGATGTCATTTGATGCGAGAAATATGAGTTGTTATTTCAGATTATGTGTGCAGTGGATGTACATGATCTTTAGTTTGCTAGTTATTACGAAGATTACTTCAGGAAATTGCGTCCATAGAACGTTTTCATTGTTACCAAGGTGGTTGCTAGGGACGCTGCTATCGATATTATTTCTGTTATGTTGTGTAACTGTTTAATGGTGTTATCTTTATTGCTACCCCCTTCCCCGTCAATGTATAGTGTTGGTCCACAGTGCAAACATATTAGTTTAACAAAATCCGCATCTAAAGATAGCCTACGTTATTTTCCCCTGTGCAATTCCAGTCTCACATCTCACAGCACATCGTCATTAACAAATACCGGAAACAGACCGAAAACATTAAAAAAAATAAAAATAATACTTTATTCCGAGTGTGCTTGCTTTTCTCTTTGAAAGTCATCACATAACGGCATTGTAATACACGGTTCGGCTGCATTAAATATTACATATCTGCCGTAGTTCTGTATTTATAGAGCCCTGATGAGAAGACTTCTAGACAAACATGAGGAACTGAAAACGTGACGTGGATCATAAATATATCAGCCATTAAACAACATCTTACATTTCTTTTCACACAATACTTCTCCTTGCAGTATCAACACTAATTCGGCTGACTTTTATATTTGATCCAATTGGTAGATAGGCTGTATTTACACCATAAAGGTGCACAGCTGATATAAAGGGACACCTAGTGGTTAAAGCATGTTATTGAATTTAAATATGTTTATTATTAGATATTAATAGGATCCCTATAAAGTATATTCATTACTCATTATTCTCTACTAATAGTTAATTAAAGACTGTATATAATGACTATTTTGCACATCCCTTTCAAGATGTTCTAAGGTTTATTGACATATATCGGCCTACACAACTATGGTGTAGTTATGCATTGAATGAAAAACTTAGGTCGCAGGTTCCTCAACAGTGCATTACAAGACATCTATCAATATTTGTGCATACCTCCAGCAATGTTAACTATGTTGAAGCACTTATTTTAACTGATATTATACATAATGTATTATACTCTTATAAGATGTATGTATATATTTCATCTCCGGCCTTGTCAGGTATTGAACAATCAATAAATAAAGAACACAGAATTGTTAAATATAAAACACAGAATTTGTGTGATTATACTAAATGATTTACAAATAAACACCACTGCATATTTACAACTGTTACACATGCTGATGTAACGCAAACTCCCAGTAGAGACGTGCCATAGAGAACATGTTGCGAAACAGAATAGCCAGCATGTGTAGGGGTGGGGGAGGGGGGGACGCGGTGGACCCGTTCAAATCCAGTTTTGGACAGTCTGCCGTGGTTCCATCCCATTTCAAGTGCTGTTCGAGGCTCGGCATAACCCTCGGAGCACACTCTCCAATCACAGAGCTTGAGGACTATCACGGGGTTTGTCAAACAGAGCACATGGTGTAGTCCAAACGATAGCTGGGGATTCTGGGTAGTGTAGTGTCTTCTGCCATCCTTTACTCCGAAAAAATATTTGTTTCTCCGAATCGAAGGGGAAAAATACAAAAGCATTGCACATAATTTAAACCAATCAATGTTGTGTAATTAACAAGGATAATCTGGTGTTTTTTAGTCGATGAGTAGTGCAGATATCACTGTAAAATCAATCGACAGTAAGGGGAATACTTACTTCCGGGTGTACAATTCTCCGTTATCTGTTACGAACTCAGACACTTAGGATGTAGGACCCAATTGCACGACCCGGGAGACAGAGGTAAAGTATTTGTAAGATACTTTATTTTCCAATACAGCAGTAAACAACAAAAAGGGTAACTATCAATCTCTAGCTGAGATGACAAAAATAGCGAACAAAAAATGAAAGCGCTCACGTAGTGAGGAATGAAACTTTTCACCAGCACAAGAAACATCGACCTGACCATAGCATAAGACAATACGAACTGACAAA
Organism: Pogonophryne albipinna; assembly: GCA_028583405.1. Classification (NCBI taxonomy): domain Eukaryota; kingdom Metazoa; phylum Chordata; class Actinopteri; order Perciformes; family Artedidraconidae; genus Pogonophryne; species Pogonophryne albipinna. Next base: position 39,339,863 of record CM053249.1, read on the forward strand.
GAACACTGGGAGACAGGGGAATTTAAGCACAGGGTGACAAGACACAGGTGGGACAAATCAGGGGCGGGGCTGACACTGATGAGCACAGGAGACACAGGATGGATGACAGGTGCAAACAATCAAGAAGCCTGGAATGAGAGAAAGCAAACATAAACAACATGAACCTCTCTAGCATTTCTGTCGGTGCACAATAGTACCCCCCCCTCTAGGGCCAACTCCTGATGGCCCAGGCTGATTGTAAAAGTCGTGGATAAGAGTCTTGTCTACGATAAATGAAGCAGCTACCCAGCTTCTAGCCTCAGGACCATAACCCTTCCAGTCTACCAGGAATTGCTTCCCCCTCCCCCTATTACGGACCTCCAGTAGCTTACGGACCTTGTAAACCTCACCCCCTTCAAAGAACTGGGGCGGTGGAGGGGGCTTGGAGGCGGGAACAAGTGTGCTCTCACACACCGGCTTGCTTACCACTATTGCGGTAAGCATGTTGTAACTTCCGGTTGTTGTTGTCATTGTCATCTCCGGGTATCCCGTGTGCCTGTTCTGTTGCTGATAGCTTATTATCTTAACTTAATCGATCGTTTTAAAACTCTTGATCACGGCAACTACCTGACGTTGTAATCACACGTTACTACAGCTTAAGCACTCACAACTCTCCTTCTCTTAGCGACTGTAACTCCACAGTTGCCTACACTCTTTTCGGGTTTGCTAACGGTAGCTACTTTAGCTTGATAGCTAGCCATGGCTCTTTCCCCACCCTCGGGTGCTATTCCCTGCTCTAACTGTCTCATGTTTGGTTACTTCCCTACCTCCTTTACTGGTACCGATACATGTGTTAAATGTAGTATAGTTGTTAGGTTTGAGGCGGGAATCATAGCCATAGAAGCCCGGCTCCGCATCTTAGAAAGTAACTCAGCTACAGTAAAGCCCATGTTAGCCGGTGCGGACCGGCAAAAGATAGCTCCTATTAGCCGTCCCCCGGCAACTCCCGAGCAGCAGGGAGACTGGGTGACTGTTCAGAAGGGGCATAACGCGAAACCCGCAGGTCCCCACCAACCCGTTCACGTATCTAACAGATATTCCCCACTCAGCGAGACACCCGCTGAGAAGCCAACTCTGGTTATTGGTAGCTCTATTATGAGATACGTGAATTTAGAGACCAAAGCCTCCACAGTCACATGCATTCCGGGGGCCAGAGCGGGCGACGTTGAGGCGCATCTTAAACTGCTGGCTAAAAATAAACGTAAATACAGTAGGATTGTTATTCACGTCGGTGGTAATGATGTTCGTTTACGCCAATCAGAATGCACCAAACTTAATGTGGAGTCGGTGTGTAGTTATGCTAAAACAATGTCGGACACCGTAATATTCTCTGGTCCCCTCCCCAATCTGATCAATGATGACATGTATAGCCGCATGTCATCATTTCAGCGCTGGTTGTCTTGGTGGTGCCCAGCAAACAATGTGGGCTTCGTAAATAATTGGACAGCCTTCTGGGGAAAACCTGGTCTGATTAAGAGAGACGGCATTCATCCTACTTTGGAAGGTGCAGATCTCATTTCGGCAAACATTTCAGGGCTTTGTGGACTTAATCCATGACAAACTGGAGTTGAGACCAGGAGGCGGAGTCGCAGTCTTACACGCTTCTCTGCGCTCTCTCCTAGGCAGTCATCCATAGGAATCCCGAACCCAATAAAATACCCAATATTAGCGGTGTGTGTGTCTGCCCAAGGACAATTAAAGGTAAAACCTAATAGAGGTGTCATACATAATAACCTAATAAAAGTAAATGTAACAACTACTACAGTGCAACAAAACAGGAATATTAAATGTGGTCTCTTAAACATAAGATCTCTAGCATCTAAAGCAATATTGGTAAATGATTTAATATCAGATTATAATATTGATATATGCTGTCTCACTGAAACTTGGTTGAGACATGAAGAATATGTCAGCATAAATGAGGCCACTCCACCCAGCCATATCAATACTCATATTGCCCGAGGCGTGGGCCGAGGAGGTGGAGTTGCAGCAATCTTTGACTCAAGTTTACTTATCAATACTAAACCAAAATTAAATTATACCTCCTTTGAAAGTCTCGTTTTTAGTCTTACGCATCCGACCTGGAAAACTTTGCAGCCAATCTTATTTGTTACAGTGTACCGTGCACCAGGTCCTTATTCAGAATTCTTATCAGAATTCTCTGAGTTTTTATCAACTTTGGTTCTTAAAACAGATAAAGTAATTATCGTAGGTGACTTTAATATTCATGTTGACGATGATAAAAATAGCCTTACTGTTGCATTTAACTCTATATTAGATTCTGTTGGTTTCTGTCAGAGTGTAAATAAACCAACCCACTGCTATAATCACACTCTCGACCTTGTTCTGACTTATGGTATTGAAATTGAGCAACTATTAGTCGAACCGCATAATCCTGCTTTATCCGACCATTTCTTAGTAACTTTTGAAGTACTGTTACTAGACTACAAAGCATTAGTCAAAAGCTCCTGCAGCAGAAACCTATCTGTTAGTGCTATAGCCACATTTAAGGAAGAGATTCCACCAATACTTAACTCGATAGCATGTCTGCATGTAGGGGAGGAAACTTATACAAAATGTACACCACCCCAAATTGATCATGTTGTTGATAGTGCTACAGATGCGCTGCGAATAAAATTAGACTCTGTTGCTCCTTTGAAAAAGAAGAAAATAAAACAACATAGATTAGCTCCATGGCATAATGCCGAAACCCGCAAAATAAAGCAAAAGTCGAGACAACTTGAAAGGATATGGCGTTCCACTAAACTTGAAGAATCTCGTTTAATTTGGCATATTACTCTCAATGAATATAAGAAAGCACTGCGTAAAGCGAGAGCAGCCTACTACTCTTCATTAATAGATGAGAATAAGAATAATGCAAGATTTCTTTTCAGCACTGTAGCCAGGCTGACAGAGAGCCACAGCTCGATTGAGCCTTCTATTCCCATAGCACTCAGTAGCAATGATTTTATGTGCTTTTTTAACGATAAAATTGTTACTCTTAGAAACAAAATTAATGACCTCTTGCCTTTGACCAGTATAGTGTTATCAACAGCTCCCGGAAACGTAAGTTCTAATATTACACTAGATAGTAAACTAGAATGCTTTTCAGCCATTAACCTTGAACAATTAAATTCAATGATTCTCTCTTCTAAACCATCAACGTGTATGTTAGACCCAATTCCAACTAAGCTGTTGAAGGAAGTTTTTCCATTAATTGGCACTTCTTTATTAAATATTATGAATATGTCTTTATTATCAGGCTATGTTCCACAATCATTCAAAGTAGCAGTGATAAAACCGCTTCTTAAAAAGCACAACCTCGATCCAGAGGTTTTAGCCAATTATAGACCTATTTCTAATCTTCCGTTCCTCTCAAAAATTCTTGAGAAAGCGGTCGCAAAACAGTTGTGTGATTACTTAAAAAACAATGATTTATTTGAAGATTTTCAGTCTGGCTTTAGAACACATCATAGCACAGAGACAGCTCTGGTTAAAGTCACAAATGACATTCTAATAGCCTCTGACAAGGGACTTGTCTCTATTCTTGTTTTGCTCGATCTCAGTGCTGCATTTGATACTATCGATCATGATATCTTATTGCAAAGACTAGAGCACTTAGTTGGCATACAGGGAACTGCTTTAGGCTGGTTTAGGTCCTATCTATCTGAACGCTCTCAGTTTGTACGTGTCAATGATGAATCTTCCACGCAAACCAAAGTTAGCCATGGAGTGCCACAGGGCTCAGTGCTCGGACCTATTTTGTTCACATTATATATGCTTCCGTTAGGCAATATTATAAGGAATCATTCTGTAAATTTTCATTGTTATGCAGATGATACTCAACTATATTTATCAATCAAGCCTGATGAAATTAATCATCTAAATAAAATTCAAGACTGCCTCAAGGACTTAAAAACGTGGATGACCTTAAACTTTTTGATGTTAAACACGACCAAAACTGAAGTTATTGTACTTGGCCCGAAGAATCTACGAAACAAATTATCTAAAGATGTACTAGCTATGGATGGCATTGGTTTGGCCTCCAGTGAGACTGTAAGGAATCTTGGTGTTATATTTGATCAGGATTTATCCTTTAACGCCCACATAAAATCAATTTCAAGGACCGCCTACTTCCATCTACGTAACATTGCAAAAATCAGGCATATCTTGCCTCAAAACCATGCAGAGAAACTAGTCCATGCATTTGTTACTTCAAGGCTGGATTATTGTAACTCTTTATTATCAGGGTGTACCAAGAAGTCAGTCAAGTCGCTTCAGCTGATTCAAAATGCTGCAGCTCGTGTACTAACCAGAGTTAGGAAAAGGGACCACATTACTCCTGTTCTGGCTGCCTTACACTGGCTCCCTATAGAACACAGGATAGAATTTAAAATTCTTCTTCTCGCCTACAAAGCCCTTAATGGGCAGGCGCCATCTTACCTTAAAGAACTCATTATACCCTACTGTCCTACTAGGGCATTGCGTTCCAAGAATGCAGGGTTGTTGGTTGTTCCTCGAGTCTCTAAAAGTACAATGGGAGCCAGAGCCTTTTCTTATCAAGCTCCACATTTGTGGAATCAGCTTCCAGTTTGTGTTCGGGCGGCAGACACCCTATCCGTTTTTAAGAGTGCGCTTAAGACCTTCCTTTTTGATAAAGCTTATAGTTAGGGCTGATTAGATTCAGCCCCTAGTTTTGCTGATAGGCTTAGTTTGTCGGGGGACATCTTACTTCTTCCTTCTCTCTGTCTATACCTGTGTACTCTCATGTTCCGATTAACCCAGCTTCCCCAAATTTCTTTCTTTTTGGTGTCTATATACGCTGGGATCCGGAGTCATGGATGATCCTGCGGTCCTGTGTCCTGCATCGCGAGCCCTGGATCTTGAGTCGTGGCTGTGGTCATGGATCATAGGTCCTGGATGGATATCCTCGTGGATTCATCTTCCTATTATACACACATGCATTTCCAAACATTTGGACTACCTATGTTGCAAATGTATTATCTTTTCAATTTACACACGGCATCTATTGCACGTCTGTCCGTCCTGGGAGAGGGATCCCTCCTCTGTTGCTCTCCCTGAGGTTTCTCCCATTTTTCCCTTTAAAACTGTGGGTTTTCTTCAGAAGTTTTTCCTTGTACGATGTGAGGGTCTAAGGACAGAGGGTGTCGTATTGTCATACTGATATTTTGTACAAACTGTGAAGTCCACTGAGACAAATGTAACATTTGTGATATTGGGCTATATAAATAAACATTGATTGATTTTACTGACGTGAAACGTTGGATGCACTCTCATAGTCCTGGGGAGTTGTAAGCGTACAGACACCGGGTTGATGACTCTGGACACCGGAAAAGGACCCACAAATCTCGGAGCCAGTTTCTTTGAGGCGACATGGAGTGGTAAGTCCTTAGTGGAAAGCCAAACCTTTTGGCCTGGACTGTAGGAGGGAGCGACCCTGCGATGGACGTCTGCAACAGCCTTCATCCGAGCTGAACTTCGGAGAAGAGACTGGCGAGCACCAGCCCAAACTCGGCGACAACGTCTGATCATTGCATGAGCCGATGGAACCATCACCTCTTCCTCGTGGTTATGGAAAAGCGGAGGCTGGAAACCATTGACACAATGGAATGGAGAGAGACCTGTGGCTGCCGTAGGAAGAGTATTGTGGGCAAACTCGACCCATGTGAGGTGGTCACTCCAGGTGGTCTGGTTCCGGGAGACGAGACAACTTAGCGTAGTCTCTAGTTCTTGGTTCAGACGCTCCGACTGTCCATTTGACTGAGGGTGATATCCTGATGACAAGCTGACGGTGGCACCTATGAGTCGACAAAACTCCTTCCAGAAAACGGAAATTAATTGTGGACCCCTGTCGGAAAACATGTCATCAGGGAATCCATGGATCCTGAATACGTGAGTAATCATGACCTTTGCGGTGACTTTGGCAGAGGGAAGCTTGGTCAATGGGATTAAGTGAGCCATCTTTGAAAATCGATCCACCACTGTTAGGACCGTAGTCTTGCCTCTGGATGAAGGAAATCCAGTCACAAAATCCATCGAAATGTGTGACCAAGGACGTTGGGGAATCGGCAGCGGCTGGAGCAAGCCCATCTTGACTTGAGATGAGGTCTTATTACACGCACACACCGGACAAGCCGCTACGTACTCCGCCACATCCTTCCTCATGGCTGGCCACCAGAAACGTTGTTGAATCCTGAACATTGTCCTTGTTACTCCCGGATGGCACGAAAGCACAGATGAGTGAGCCCAGTGGATGACCTTGGAGTGAAGAGCCTCAGGAACAAACAGCAGATTGTTGGGACACTCGCTAGGTGCTGGATTCATGCCATTCGCCTTTTTAACGTCCGACTCCACTTGCCAGGAAAAGGCTCCGATCACACGGTTAAGTGGAAGGATGGTCTTGGGCTCTACCGCAAGTGGTTCGGGATCGTAAAGACGAGACAAAGCATCAGGTTTTTGATTCTGAGACCCGGGACGAAAGGAGAGTGTGAAGTTGAACCTACTAAAGAACAGTGTCCACCTGGCCTGACGGGAGTTGAGACGTTTAGCCTTTCTTATATATTCCAGATTCTTGTGATCTGTCCAGACTAAAAACGGCTGCTCTGCACCCTCTAGCCAGTGTCTCCATTCCTCGAGGGCAGCTTTCACAGCTAACAGTTCCTTGTTTCCCACGTCATAATTCCGCTCTGCCGTTGTCAACTTCCGCGATAGGTAAGCACATGTATGCATTTTGTTGTCTTCTGCAGAACGTTGAGACAGTACTCCTCCAATTCCCTCATTGGAAGCATCAACCTCGACCATAAACTGGCGCTGGGGATCTGGAATGGTGAGTATGGGAGCTGATGTGAATCTCTCTCTGAGGCGTTGGAAAGCGAAGTCCGCCTGGGGTGTCCACTTGAAGGGAACCTTAGGAGAAGTCAGAACATGCAGAGGGGCAGCAACAGAACTGAAATTCCTAATAAACTTCCTATAGAAATTAGCAAACCCTAAAAACTGCTGAACCTTCTTTGTGGAGTCTGGTGTGGGCCACTTGGATACTGCACTGATTTTAGCAGGAACCATTTGCATATGATTAGGTGAGATTATGTATCCTAAGAAAGACACCTCTTCTGTGTGGAACTCACACTTCTCTGCCTTAACATATAGCTGATTCTCCAGCAGTTTCTGCAAAACCTGGCGGACATGGTTAACATGAGATTTTGCATCTGGGGAGAAAATCTGAATATCATCCAGATACAAACACTGAAATATTCAAAAATTCCCGCAAAACCTCATTCACAAAAGCTTGAAACACAGCCGGTGCATTGCATAGTCCAAAAGGCATTACTAGGTACTCATAGTGACCACTGAGTGTTGAATCCTGTCTTCCACTCATCCCCTTTTCTTATTCTAACCAAGTGATATGCATTTCTTAAATCTAACTTGGTGAATATCTTGGCAGTTTGAAGCAGTTCAAAAGCAGATGACATGAGTGGCAGAGGATAGCGGTTCTTCACCGTAATGTCATTTAGTGGACTGTAGTCTATGCAAGGTCACAGAGACCCGTCTTTCTTTCCCACAAAGAAAAATCCCGCTCCGGCTGGAGAAGATGAAGGACGGATAATCCCTGATTTGAGTGAAGAGGAGATGTATTCGTCCATTGCTGCTCTCTCAGGTCTCGAAATCGAGTAAAGTCTCCCCTTGGGAATGGGGGCTCCCGGTAAGAGATCAATGGGACAGTCAAAATCTCGGTGAGGAGGTAGCGACAAGGCTTTGGACTTGTTAAAGGCTTCCTTTAAATCATGGTAACAGGGAGGTACCTTCTGTAGATCAGGATAGTCAGGGTGATCTATAATGATTCTACTAGAGTCTGCTGGTCCTTTATCGGTTCCGAAAGTCCCGTCATGAAGGCGTCACGAAGAGCCGGAACATTCCATCCGCTGTCCGCTGCACGAAACTCGATGGCATAATCAACCACCTGATGGTCGAGCTGACGTATTTGAAACAGTCTTCTGCTGGCCTCTGTAGCAGGCGATGAGTGGTCAAAAATGCGACTCATAGTCTCTATGAAATCGGCCAATGAGTAACATAGTTCGGTGTCTCTAGACCATTCTGCAGTAGCCCAGGCTGCAGCTCTTCCCGTTAAATGTGACACAATAAACGCCACTTTACCATGGTCAGATGAAAAAGCTCCTGGGTTGTGTTGAAAATGCAGATCGCACTGTACCAGAAAGGCTCTGCAATTCGAGGAATCTCCGGAAAATCTCTCCGGAAGAGCCAACCGTAAAGGGGAAGAAACAGCCTGACTTGGGTAGTCAGCTGGAGTATTGACAGGCAACCCCTCAGCTGTGGATGACGTCACCGGAGGAGCAGTCTGTTGGTGAGTGAAAAAATTATTCATTTGGGCAACCAGTTGTTGCATCTGTGTAGATAAGTCTTATCTCAGCTCTTGCATTTCCTGGCTGACTATGCCCAGCTGTTCCTCGTGATGAAAAATCTTCACGCCATGTGCTGACAGAGCGGCGTGAAGCGTTCTTGGGTCGACTGGGTCCAAAATGGTCAGTTCGTTCCGTTACGAACTCAGACACTTAGGATGTAGGACCCAATTGCACAACCCGGGAGACAGAGGTAAAGTATTTGCAAGATACTTTATTTTCCAATACAGCAGTAAACAACAAAAAGGGTAACTATCAATCTCTAGCCGAGATGACAAAAATAGCGAACTAAAAATGAAAGCGCTCACGTAGTGAGGAATGAAACTTTTCACCAGCACAAGAAACATCGACCTGACCATAGCATAAGACAATACGAACTGACAAAGAACACTGGGAGACAGGGGAATTTAAGCACAGGGTGACAAGACACAGGTGGGACCAATCAGGGGCGGGGCTGACACTGATGAGCACAGGAGACACAGGATGGATGACAGGTGCAAACAATCAAGAAGCCTGGAATGAGAGAAAGCAAACATAAACAACATGAACCTCTCTAGCATTTCTGTCAGTGCACAACATTATCCAATGAGAATGGACGCTCACATTGCCTTTAAGGGCAGCCGACACAAACGGATGCCGTGCTTCCATGAGCGTCAAATCCCGCCGCAGATGGGAATACATTGCAATCAGTTGAAAGCTATTTGCGTCCCTTTATGAAGCTGAAGGAGCCTAGGAGCGTCACAACTGCACGCCACGGACACTGACCAAACGTCGCTCCTGGACGATTATGGAGTGAGAGTGTGTTGTCCAAAGCAGTGTTTACTACTGTGCTTTCCTTCTGACCCTTCCTTTTAGAAAACAATTCAGCGTCACCAGACTCAGGCGAGTGCTGTGAAGGCAGACGCCTTCAGATGATGTTTTAATTTTAGATTTTATTTATTCATCCATCTTTTCCCCATGGGTGGCTGCAGCCCAGCCTGGCTTAAATCACAAAATATATTACATTATGTCGTTGTTAGCAGAACAAACAGGTTATTTCCTCTTCCTCTCTAGCTTACTTTCCTCTGGGCCAGACCAGACGGAGATGTTATAATTGCAGTTTAAGATTTGCTAAGAATAGCAACATCCATTCATATTGAGCAACACAAGCCTGCTCCTGTCTGACCATCAGCAAAGTGCTGGGTTATGTTTGTTCCTAGAAATCAACGAAAAATTATATGAGTGTGTACCAGAGAGTAGGAAAACTCTGTTACAGTAAAGTCAAATGTACAGTAAATGTTATTCAAGTATAAAAGTGTTATCATCAAAATATAGTTAAAGTAGCGACAGTAAAAGTAGTCATTGTGCAGATTGGTCCATTTCAGAATAATATATATGATATGTTTTATAATGATTGATCATGAAAGTGTTCTCAAAGCTGGTAAAGGTGCAGCTAGTTTGAATGACTTTGTATACTGCAGGGTAGCTTGTGGATTTACTCCAGGTGGAACTAAAGTCTGATTTAACACTTGATTGACATCTGTACAGTAACTAAAGGTATTCAATAACTGTAGTGGAGTAAAAGTACATCATGTACTTAGTTACTGCTTTCTCCCTCCTCTTCTTGTCCTCCTCCCTCCATGTAGTGTTCCGGGTCAGGGTTAGGGTTGGGCTGCAGAGAGCTGTCAGTCAGCCCACTGCTGGTGTTGGGCTCTGTGGGGGTGGGGGTGGGGGTGGGGGGTGGTGCATCTGACAGCTGCTGAAGGGAAAACTCCTACCTCAAATGCCTCAGCAGTGAATGGCCTTTTCAACAGTAAATATAAACTATGCAATTCCTGAAGAAATTGCTAGTGGGAATGCTTTATGCTGAAAAGCTGACGTGTAAGAAGAAAGTGAAGAATTTAGATTTAAATGATACATGAACACTGGGGGCTTGAATGTGTGATAAGAGAAGAAAATAAATTAAAAAGGCTTGGAAAAGCAGCAGAATATTTGAACTGCAAACATTTGAACTAACTTGATGGCGAATGATCTGTCGCCATGCCAACGGCATTTGATGACACTCCATAATACGCTTAGATGTGTTGATGGCTGCATGGTTACCAAACCTGTGACATTTTGGGCCGTTTAGAGCATTTTCACTGAAGTTATGAGAAAACCATTGAGCATTGTGTTGCCATGGCAACGGCATTTGAAGAAATCTCAAAACTGTCCCGTAGATGTCTTCACGGCTGGACTGTTAGCACACATGTGAAGTTCGAGCACTTTTTGAACATTTTCATAGGAGTTATAGCGACATCGTCTTTTATGGCGAGGGATTTCATGGAAACGGCATATGATGACACCCCATAATTGACGTAGAGCTGTTGAGGCATGGAGAGGTGATATACAGGTGAAGATTGTGGGACGACCGGACCGTGTCCATTGGAGCTACAGCGACATCGTGTTTTATGGCGAGGGATGCGTTTCCATGGCAACAGCCTATGGTGAGATCTCAGATTTGGCGTAAAGCTGTTGAGGGCAGGACCATTAACCTTTATCTGAAGTCTGCTGCTCTGAGCATGTCAGTTGGAGTGATGACATCATCGTGTTCCATGACACAGGTGTTTATATTTGAGCTAACGACGTGTCCAGAGATCAAAGGTTTCCATGGTACTGAAAAGGAATCCAACTTCGATACAACCAATGTTAATATCTAGGCCGTCTCCGATACCGAACTCCGGTGCTGATAAGGCTCCGGTGAACGGCCGTCCAATCTTTTTAGGACTTCAAAACCCCCCAGAATCTACACGCAAGATCAACGTAATCTGCTTAGGGGGGAGTTTACAACGTGGCCTCTAACACCAAACTGCCCGTCGCATCACTTATTTCAGGCACTAAAGCGTCGGTCTCCGACCGCCAGGATAGCAAAACGGTGTGTATGGTGTAGTAGGTGTTGGTGGGCTGGTAGAACCCCAGAGCAGTATCTAAACTGCCCCTGGAGGAGAATCCCTCTGTTAATGGGAGACTCCCTGGTAATTAGGGCAGCTTCAGAACCCACAGTTCCTAACCCCACCCTCTCTTGATCCCCAAATATATCAATCAAAACAATGCAAATGTAATTTCAAACACAGCCAGAGTCAAACATTAATGTCACAGCAGTGACATCACCACATCAGCAGAGTATATGTCATATTTCAACATTCATCAAAACCACCTCAACCACAGTAACCAATGTGAAACTATAGTTTAACCTTAGCAGAGTTTTTATTCCCCTTAAACAATTTTAATCCAAAGTATCAACTAATGTCAGCCTTTTCCAAGGAAGGGTATTCTTACCTCACTCTAAGACCAAGCAGACACCTTCAGAAACCACGAGAGAGAGAGACCAGGAGTTTGGGTCGAAGTGTACAAAGTACAAACCGGATTTATTAAGGTTTTAATAAAAAAAATAAAGACACCAAGTCAAAATACAATAGCAACAGGTTCAAAAGTCAAATGTCGGGGGTCACGTGATGGCGGCGAGGTGAACACACGTTTTGGCTGGAGCTCCGTGCCACTCGGTTCTTATTATGCTATTATCCTGTTATTAACCGTGTTTTGGAAGCCACTTTTCGTATGAGCATTTCAGGCTATGTCCTTGGAAAACTTTTGGCCACAGTCTTTTGACAAAATTGGAAGAACTCAAAGGAATAGAGACAAGAAAGACACCGCTGAATCTGAGCCTGGTGAATGCACGCAAGATGGCGACCAAGCCGAATCTGTTATCTCTGACGAACTCGACCCTGCCCTTGCCAAAGCCCTAAACTTCATGACTGCTAACATCATAAAAGTAAAAGATGATAAACTCAGCCCGCTGGTCGAGACTATTCATAACCACTCTGTGGAGCTCCAGTCTGCTAACAGACGGCTAGATGAGGCAGAGACCAGGATCATGGCCGTGGAAAACTCCGCCACAGCGCAAGAGCCGAGGATAGCCGAATTAGAGAAGCAGGTCAGTGCTCTGGCGGAGAGTTTAGATATGGCTGAAAACTACAACAGGCGTCTGAATATTCGGGTCGTCGGCTTGGCTTCTTCTTCTTATCGTGTCCACAAGGCAGTCAGTTACAGGGCTTGGTTAGATGTGGTTCAGCCACAGCTGAACACATTGCTGTCCCTTCTCATTAAACTCTGCCAAGTCCGCAGTCGCAGTCACACACAACGTCCCCGTCATTTAGGTATCCCCATTTGGCGAGAGTGGCTTTTGCACGTCCAACACCAGATCTTATTCTGTTTAGGCATTTCCACACTGCGTAGTTGGTGTCTGCTCCAGGGGGCAGTGCCTCGCTCGCCTTTAGCTCCATTGTTGTTGCTGATGGGAGGTTGTCAAGTCTTTCTTCCCACTGAGTGACTCTTTCACTGCTTATGCTCGGTGTTCCGAGGGGTGGGACGCTCTTCAGGAAACTTTTCCTGGATTTAAGGCGGCTTTTGGCTGGCACAAGGCCAAAGAGAGGATGTCTTTGGTCAGTAGACTGTTGTTGGCGCTCTTTCTTGCTTGCTGCATTTCGTCGTATCTCTGGTGGGGCTATGCCTGCCAGGATGTACAGACGGTCTGTAGGTGTTGATTTCAGGCAGCCTGTGATAATGCGGCAGGTAGTATTGAGGGCGGGATCCAGCTTCTTGGCATGGGCAGCTCGTTCCCATACTGGGCAGGCATACTCGGCAGCTGAATAGCAGAGGGCTAGTGCGGTTGACTTCAGAGTCTGTGGGTTTGCACCCCAGGTCGTGCCGGTGAGCTTGCGGATGATGTTATTCCTCGCACTCACTTTGCACTTAGTCTTCTCAGTGTGGGTCTTAAAAGAGAGGCATCTGTCCAGGGTTACCCCTAGGTAGACTGGGTGCTCACAGTGTTCAAGGGAGGTTCCTGACCAGCTGACCTTCAGTTGGCGCTTGGCTTCACGGTTTCTCAGGTGGAAGGCACACACCTGTGTCTTAGACGGCTTGGCTGAGGGCACAGAGACGGGGCAACCGGTGGATTTCTTTGAATCGTGGTTGCCACTCACCCTTGGCATGGCTACCAAAGCGGGGCGCATACAACTGGAAAGAGCACACCGCTCGTTAGCTCCCAGACCGGACCCGAACAAGTACCCCAGGTCGGTGTTGCTGCGACTTCATACATTCAGAGACAAGCAGAAAGTGATGGAAGCGGCACGGCGAGCCAGTCAAGACGGCACCCTTACACACAATGGATCCAGGCTCTCTTTCTACAGCGACTTCTCTCCGGTGGTGATGAGGAAACGCAAGGCGTATGATGCGGCGAAACAGCGGCTGCGGGAGGGAGGAATACCGTATGCTATGCTCTTCCCAGCTACTCTACAGGTGTCCCACGGAGGCTCCAAGAAGAGGTTTTCTTCCCCGGAGCTGGTACGCGATTTCCTGGTCTCCCTGTCTGGATAATAATCTCCTGCAGCACGGATCACCAGGTTGTCTCACCTTTATTGTTTTGATTATAGCCCATGCTATTCTCCTTTTCATACAGACTGGTCCTGTTTTTATAACACGGCATAGACTTAAAACTTTACACTCTTTTTCACATAGTCCGAGTGGCGCGGTTGCCCACATGTGAGTATTACTTTTATATTGTATAGGGATTACTCCCGTACGGGGTGCTTTTTTTTCTTACAAATGTTTACTCTAATCCACTGCCATTTCGCTCTTTGTGGTGCGATTGAGAGTTACTGGTTTGGTGAACAGTCCCTGTTATTTTGGGGAAATGCCCTCAACTTGTATTTGTGTTGTTTACAGTTGTTATGCTTGTTTTGTTCAGTGTTGTTGTCTTGCTCAGGACATGCATGTCTCAGGTTTGAGTTGCGTATAATTACGACTGTATTAGTCACTTGATGCTGCTATTAGAGGAGGTGGGGGCTGTGCCCTGGGATTGGGCTGGTTATTATTTCATTAACAGGACCAATACAATGTATCATGACTATGTCTAATTTAAATACCATAAAGCTCTGTTCTTGGAATGTCCGTGGTCTCCAGAAGCCTGCCAAGAGGATGGCAGTATTGTCATATTTGAAAAAGGAGGATGTTTCTATTGCTTTCCTTCAGGAGACTCACTTGGAAGACAAAGACATTGCAAAATTACAGAAAAGCTGGGTGGGGCAGGTTTTTGCAACATCATACTCATCATGTAGTAGGGGTGTGGCCATTCTGGTTAGTAAAAAGCTTGCCTTTAGGTCCCTTGACTGTGTTAAAGACAGTCAGGGTCGCTATGCGATTGTCAAAGCAGTACTCTCTGGTAAGGCTATAACACTTATGAATCTCTATTGCCCTCCTGCTTATCCCACTGATTTTCTGTCCAAGGCCTTTGCAGAGTTTACAGAACTGGCATCTGAGGACTCCTTCGTGGGAGGTGATTTTAACTGCCATCTTAATCCCTCTCTGGATAAATGTCCACCAGGCATCAATCCCCCTTCAAAGCAAGCTAGGGTGCTCAATTCTATATGTAATGACATTGGGTATTCAGATGTATGGAGGGAGCTTCATCCCACTGACTCAGAGTTTACTTTTTTTTCTGCCCCTCATAAAAGCCACACTCGAATTGATTACCTTTTTATTCCATGTTCAAAAATGTTCTTGGTTCTGTCATGTACCATAGGTAGCATTATCCTTTCTGACCAAGCACCCCTATATATGGTGTATTCTCTTTTTGAGGAAAGGGCATTGTCAAGGCGCTGGAGACTTCATCAATCCTTTATTTGGAGCAAAAGAAGAAGAGGCGCAAAATAACCCGGCGGAATAATAAAGAATTTTGTGCGTAGCATAGCAGATAGTTGGAATGCTGTATCAGCATTCCCACTAAATAAGAACAAGAAAATAAAAGTCTAAATGCATGAAAAAGCAGCAGAATATTTGAACTGAAAACTTTAGAACTAAAAGCATACGTCACCAATAATGTCTAAAATATGTGGAACATGTTGAAGTCAGTATGACGTCTCCATCAGATGGGAAAGAATAGGCTGAGACAGTCTGTTAAACGCCAGTGACCATGTCATTAGTCTGCTGCTCTAATTATGTCAATTGGAGTTATGACATCATCGTGTTCCATGACACAGGTGTTTATATTTGAGCTAACGACGTGTCCAGAGATCAAAGGTTTCCATGGTGATCAGTGAGAGGAAAGCATTTTCATTGTTCTGAATGAGAGATAAACCTCTTACATGTGAACGTTTTGTTGAAGAACCGTAACAGATATCTGTGAAATTTCAAAGCGTGAAGCATTTCAAGGAACTTGAGCATCTGAAGTGTACTTCTTGTGTACTTTCGGGTTAATTATGTGGCCTTTTTGGCAGATTAACTAAAGGTGTGCGGCTGCTTTGGTGGGGAAAGGTGAGGCTGAACTTACATTGGGGTTTAATGGAGACATGTTGAAAGTTGTTGTCACTTCATGCCCTCAAGAGGCATTTTGTTTAATTTTTTAATTTTATTTTTCAAGCTACGAGATATTTTCCTACGTTTGTCATGAAAAATTACGTCTCAGGAATGTAGGGTTTGGGAATTATGGCAGGTTTAAAAGAAAATATGAAGGCAAAATTAAATCTGTCCTCCACTCTAGCTGTGACATCACACACTCTAAAATCTGAAGAAGGTCTCTTTAACAAGGTCTGAACAATGTTTAATATCTCTAAAAGTAAGAATCAGATTTAAAAGTTGTGTTACACGAATGTCAGAAAGATGTGTAACATTTTAAAGTTGGAATGAGGTTTCTGAGTGAAAGTGTGAAGGAGCAGTTAGCAGTTGAAGAAGGAGCAGTTAGCAGTTGAAGTTGCATGAAGATTGTTGAAGTCTGAAGATTTCTCCATTGACTTCCATGTTAAAAATGTGATGAATTATCAAATCAAGTTTTATTTTTATAGCACATTTAAAAGCGATTGTTGGTCGAGCCAAAGTGCTGTACATGTAATAAAAACACATTACTACAATCACAATAAAAAACAATAATATACAACAGAAATATAAAAAACACAGGGAATAGTCAGGTGTCATGCTCCGCTCTGACTAGAAGGTCAGGGAGAAGAAGTGTGTTTTTAGTGAGGATTTAAAAAACCCTAGTGTCTCGGCCGACGTCACATGGAGGGGCAGAGTGTTCCAGAGCCTGGGGCCAGCTGCTGCGAAGGCTCGGTGACCTAGGGTTTTAAGTATTTTGACAAAATATTCCGTCTCGGAGCACAGATGGCAGTAGGGGCAAATAATCTGGGTGTGTTGGGCGTGTCGCTGATCCATGGTGTGGCTACCGCAGCTGGTCGTGTAATGTCCCTGGCCACAGTGGGGTCACGCACGTGTGGCTGGGACTCACCGCGCCCCCCCCCCCCCGGATGTGGCCGGTCTGGGTCAGTTTCCAGGCCTGAATTTTAGCGCCAGTCCGCCCCTGAAGAGCAGGATCCACCACAGCCTGTTACAGTGCGAAGTGGTTGGGATTCCAGCGGTGGTGTGAAGGAAGGAGTCTAGAGCCTCTATCCCAGGGGTCGGCAACCCCTGGCACGCGGCACCGTAACCAGTGGCACGCTAGGAATAAGTGGAATAAGTGTGCAAAACATTTAAATGTAGGATCCTGAACGAGACCGCCGCCAGAGCGCGTATCCCCGTTACGTGAAGAAGGAAGCCATGCACGCAACGCAGCCCCGCTCTCTTTAACTCCGGGCGATTTGCTGCTGCTTTCCACTGTGGTGTAGTGCTGATCGTTTCACCACGGAGGAACGCACTGCTGCCGCGCCGGCACTTCACAAATTGCAGTACCCATAATGAGCTGTTTTGGTGGAAATGTTGAAGTGCTTTCTCATCTGCATGCCAAATTACCTCTTTCACAGCAATTGGCAGATATGCGCGACGTGTTATTTACGGTAAATTGATTTACGACTCCCGCCTAAAGATTGTTTTAATCAGTGACGGAGCAGGCCCGGTAGACAATGGCAGGTCCGCTACCTAAGAAATCTAAAATAAATGTTCGGACATTCCAGCCCTCGTGGACAGAAGAGTGGGGTTTTGTGTTTCAGAAGGACCGTGCTGTGTGTACTTTATGTCTGGACATTTTTGTTTGCCGGACGTCAAGTGTCAAACGGCATTTTGAGACCAAACACAAGACAACTTTCAAAGATGAGGCAGACAAGACTGAATCCATCAAACGTGCCGTGTCTGGTTATGGGAAACAGGCAAACACTCTCAAAGCCTTTGCCACTGCTAACAATGATTCTACCGAAGCAAGCTATCGCATTGCTCATTGCATCGCGAAACATGAAAAGCCATTCACTAACGGTGAATATATTAAGGAGGCTTTCTTCTGTAGCTCAGAGGTTTTGTTTAATTCCTTACCAAACAAAGAGACAATAAAATCAAGAATAAAAGCAATTCCAGTGTCAGCCAGATCTGTTGAACTCATCGAGGAACTGGCAGAAAACATTTGCGCGCAGCAGACAGCTGGTTTGAAAGAAGCCACGGTATTCAGCGTTGCACTGGATGAGAGCGTGGACGTGAACGACATACCACGCTTGGCAGTCATGGTAAGATACTGTGATTCGACTGTAAGAGAAGAGCTCTGCTGCCTAAGCCCCACGGACCGAGCTCGGGTCCGAAAATACTATATATGTAGCAACAGTGCTATACAGTGTTGAAAGTGTGCCGGTCCTACCCGGTCCTTAGTACCGGTAAGAGATTTCCAGGCGGTCCGGAGGACCAGGAAGAATTGACAGCTCCACCCGTGGAATTTATACTACGAAGGGAAGATATTTTGGTTTGGATTACTGGTCTGGGGGAAGCTCGCGAGTGTGTGTGTATACGTGTGTGTGTGTGTTTGTGTATTTTTGCGTTTGTGCGTATTGTGTTTGTTTTCCGGGGAAAACACTAACGAGAAACACCGGCTGTTGTTATGCCTGCTGTGACCTCAAGTTACTCCGTTCTCCGCTTGTAATTATGCCGTTACAAGCTTCAAAGTTGTATTTATCATCTGAATTTGCAATTTACAAGTTTCCTATTCTGAAAGCCAAGACTTTGTTTATTTAAAATCAAACAAAACACCCGAACCCCGAAAAACTATTTTTTTACGCAAATCCACGTTTATTTTGAAATGAGCCGTTGCGACTTCCGACTGATTTCGATAGAGCGGGTCACATATTTGCTTTTTCCCACTTGATCAGAACAGCGGGAGGAGAAAATAATGGAGTGACTGAATGACAGCTAGAAAATTAGGCTGCGTGGTAATTAAAGCAAAAATGCAAACGACGATTCTTCAGATGTTTAAGAGAAAGGAGAGAGATGAAGAAACTCAGAATGTGCTTAAAATTAGAAAAACAACGCCCACAGATGACACAGGTGATGATGCTTATTTAGCCCAGAGAATGGACATGAACCTGGCCATGATGAATATAATAAGTTAGCTAACTAGCAAACTGTATATCTCTATATGGGGTGCTCAACCAGTCGATCCCCAGTCGATCGCGAGATGTCTAAAAGTAGAACAACAATATTCTGTTTTATCGTTAATGTCCTACAACAGGGGTGGCCAAACCTTTTGGCTCAGGGGCCACAATGATGTATCAATGTGACAGCCGGGCCGGGGGGCATTGATCTGTACATTTCCAGATCATTTCTGTACAGATCAGTACATTTTTGACTGTCTGCTGAATTTAGTTATACATTTTTATTCTAATTTATAACAGTTGAGGCCCAGAGGGAGGAAGAGGAAACTCAGCCAGAAGAAGTGGCAGCAGGTCCCTCAGAAGCCACCACAGGTGATGCTAGCCCTACTGCATACCCTTCTATATGGAAAGAAGAACAATATGAACAGTTCAAACTGAAAAATGAATGGATGTATGCTCACAATGGAAGGCTAGGCTGTACCCCATGCCATGATGTGAAGGATCTGGGTGTCATGGCATCCCGTGGTGTTAATATTGCTATTCAGTGGGCTGATGGAAAGATAATCCCAGCTGGTCAATCAAGGGATGTCCAGCTTTCATCACTGCGCAAAAAAATCCGTGAGCACAAGAACTCTGCAGCACATAATGAAGCAGTCAAGATTCTTCAGACAGCAAATAAAGATATTCTTCTGAACATGAACGCGAGTAGTCAGGAGTCTGTGTTTGAGTCTACTGCCAAGGTATTCATGACAGCCTATTATGTGGCCAAGAACAACAAGCCTTTCACAGACTTTGAGAGTCTGATTGACCTGCAGCATGCAAATTCTGCTGATTTAGGGCGTGTTTTGCATAGCAAAACTGTCTGTGTTGACATAATTGAGCATGTGTCATCACAGATGAAAAAGGAACTTCTAAAAAAGATAATAGAGACCAAGAGCAAAATCACAGTATTGGCTGATGAGTCAACCAGTGTTGGGCACAAATCAACACTAATTGTGTTCCTGAAGGCTAGTGTTGATGGAGACATGGAGCCCATTGCCTTTCCATTGGACCTGGTTGAGCTGGATAGTATGTCTGCTGCTCATATCAAGGAACAGATTATAATAATAATAATAATAATAATAGATTTAATTTGTTAGCGCTTTTACAGGTGCTCAAAGACGCTTTACAGATATAGTGAAGGGAAAAGAAAAGGAAGGAACAACAAATAAATATATAGTTAAAGTTAAAGTTAAAGTCAAATAATACAAAAACAATCACACATTAAAAGCCAGATTGAAGAGGTGAGTTTTTGTGAGTTTTTTGAAGGTGGTGAGGTCAGTGCAGTCTCTGATGGGTTGGGGGAGTGAGTTCCAGAGGGAGGGGGCAGCGACGGAGAAGGCTCTGTCCCCCCAGGTCCGGTGATTGGTGCGGGTGGGGATGGATAGGAGGTTGGCTTCTGATGAGCGGAGGCAGCGGGAAGGGGCGTGGTGGTGCAGCAGGTCTGTGAGGTAGGGGGGGGCCTGATTGTTGAGGGCTTTGTGAGTAATGAGGAGGACTTTGAAGTTGATTCTTTGACGGACGGGGAGCCAGTGGAGGTTCTGGAGGACGGGAGTGATGTGGTCTCGGGAGCGGGTGTGGGTGAGGAGGCGGGCAGCAGAGTTCTGGATATGTTGGAGTTTATTGATTAGGTTGGATGGTATGCCGTAGAGGATGCTATTGCAGTAGTCGAGTCGTGAAGTGATGAATGCATGAATCAGGGTTTCAGCAGCAGAGGAGGAGAGTGATGGGCGGAGACGGGCAATGTTTTTGAGGTGGAAAAAGGCGGTCCTGGTGATGTGATTTATGTGGTGGTTGAATTTGAGCTGACTGTCGAAGATGACTCCGAGGTTGCGGATGTGAGGGGGGGGAGATAGAGTGTGGCTGTCAATGGTGAAGTTGAAATTCTGGATGTCTTTGATACGGGATGGGGGGCCGATGATGATGATGTCTGATTTGGCACTGTTCAGTTGGAGATAGTTTGTTTGCATCCATGCTTTTATTTCTGAGAGACAGTTGGTGAGAGTGGAGTGTGTTGTGGGGGTGATGGTTTTTGTTGAGATATAAAGTTGGATGTCATCAGCGTAGCAGTGAAATTGAAGGTTGTGGCGACGAATTATTTTGCCAAGGGGGAGCATGTAGAGGATGAAGAGGAGGGGGCCAAGCACCGAACCCTGGGGGACGCCTTGGGACAGAGGAGCAGTGGAGGAGGTGCAGTTGTTGATGTTGATAAACTGATGTCTGTCGGTGAGGTAGGATTTCAGCCAGGAGAGTGCAGTGTCGGTGATGTTGAGTGATGATTCGAGGAGGGACAGCAGGATGGCGTGGTTGATGGTGTCGAATGCTGCGGTGAGGTCGAGGAGGATGAGGATGTTCAGGTTGCCGGAGTCAGAGGAGAGGAGGAGGTCGTTTGTGATTTTGAGAAGAGCTGTTTCGGTGCTGTGTTTTGATCGGAAACCGGATTGAAATGGCTCAAAGAGATCATTGGAGCTGAGGTGGGCTTTAAGTTGTGAGGCAACGACACGTTCAAGTATTTTTGACAGAAAGGGGAGATTTGAGATGGGCCGGAAGTTGGACATGATGTCAGGTGTGAGTCCAGGTCTTTTGAGAATGGGTGTGACAGCAGCCAGTTTGAGAGAGGGGGGAACTGATCCAGATCTGAGGGAGGAGTTAATGATGGTGGCAATGAGTTGGGAGATGGCAGGGAGGCTCTCTTTAACAAATTTGGAGGGCATTGGGTCAAGTGTGCAGGTGGAGTTAATTCCAGTCATGAAGTCGGACAGTTGCATGGGGGTCACAGGGGAGAAGTGGGACAGGGGCTGTGAGGTGAAGGGGGGGGAGCCAGGAGGGGAGGTGGGGGGTGCTGATGAGGGTGTCAGATTGCTGTAAATGTTGCTGATTTTGGTTTGGAAAAACGAGAGGAAGGAGTTGCACTGTTCGGTGGTGAAGGATGAGGTAGCGTTGTCACAGGGTTTGAGAAGTTTGCTGATGGTGGAGAACAGACGCTTGGGGTTGCTGGAGCCAGACTGAATGAGTTGTGAGTAGTAATTAGACCGGGCTGCTTTGAGTGCGTTACTGTACTGCTGGAGATAGTCTTTGTAGATTTGAAGATGGACTGTTAGTGTGGTTTTCTTGTGTTGGCGTTCAAGTTGACGTTTCCTTGATTTCATTTGGCGGAGTTCGGGGGTATACCAGGGGGCGGAGTGTATGAAAGAGACATTTTTTGTTTTTGTGCGGGCCAGTTCATTGAGACAGAAGGAGAGGGTGCTGTTATAATAGTCCACAAGTTCAGATGGCTTTTCAGAAAGTGGGGGGGGGGGAGACAGACATCTTGCAGGTAATGGAGACAGTGATTGCTGAAGGTGAGATGGGTTTGAGATTTCTGTAGGTTATTGTGCGTTTTTGCTTTTGGGCGGGGATGGGGATGTTGATGTCCATGATGATGGCCAGGTGATCAGAGATGTGGAGATTGAGGCTGGACAGATGATGGATGGTGAGACCAGTGGAGCAGACCAAGTCCAGGATGTGACCACGGCTGTGTGTTGGGAAGTTGATGTGCTGAGAGAAGTTGCAGCAGTGAAGGGTTTCCTTAAATTCAGAGGCATATTTGCAGGTCGGGTCGTCAACATGAATGTTAAAATCACCTAAGAGGAGAACAGATGGGGATATGGCAGAAAGCTGAGTGAGAATGTCAGAGAGGTCGGAGAGAAAGGAGGGGTTTGGCTTCGGGGGACGGTAGATGATGGCTGTGACCAGGGGAGTGGGACCAGAGAGTTTAAAGATCAGGTGTTCAAATGAAGAAACATCAGGGATGGGGATTATGGTAGCTTTTATTTCCTTTCTGATAATAGCAGCTATACCACCACCCCGCCCTTGTGGTCGAGGTTTGTCAATGTATGTGAATCCTGCTGGGGTGATTTGATTTAAAGAAAAATAGTCCAGGGGTTTTTGCCATGTTTCGGTCAGATACAGAAAGTCCAGGTTATTGTCTTTAATGAATTCATTTAGAATGTGGCTTTTATTGTGGATGGAGCGTGTGTTGAGCAGGGCTGCTCTGAGGTGACGTTGCATTGGGGGGGGTTGTGTGGACCGGGGGAGTGGAAGGAGATTGGTCAGATTCACGTGTTGTTTGTTGTGATGGCGTAGTGTGGGCGTGTGACAGGACCGAATGGACGGGATGGAGTGTGGAGACGTGGAATGAAATAAAAACTTACGGCCAGAGCCTCTGTGTGGAGGACGGCGTTTGCGGAGTATTTCATTATCTGCGAGGATGTCCATGCAATCCGGACGCAGGCGGTTATTAAAGGAGTGGAGATCTGACAGGGAGTAGAGCGGCGGCATGATCCGGTGAAGTGGCGCTAGCACGGAGCTAGCTAATGCTGGGGACCCGGGCAGCAGAGACCAGGAGCCGGATAACCGTGGAAGAAGGAGCGGTGTGAGTCCAGATAAAATGAGAATTATAATCCACAGCATATCAGGAGAATAATTCCAGTGGTTTCCAGAGGAGAATCGTAGGAGGGGCTGACAACCTGGTGCAGAGTGGGAGCCGGGTGACCAGCCTACTAGCTGGTTAGCTAGCTTGATAGCCACCGGCTGTAGGCGGCAGGGAGAGACGATGTCAGCGGGAAAGCCGGCTGATCGCAGCGGGATGGGAAGACCCACACGAGCCGCGGAGTTAGGGTGGAGTTCGGGTGGAGTTGGGGTGGAGACAGAAATGTTAGCTCAGCAGACTTCAGGGAGCCGAGGAGCATCTAGGTAGCAGCCGGCTAGGTCCGATAATGCTAGCTAGCTAGCGGGCTAGGGACCGGTGAGCAGGAAAGAGCCAGCAGGTAGGAGATGACAACACAAATATCTGTGTCGATTCGATATAGTGATGCTGCTATTTTTGCTGATGACTGACGTTTCAAAAGTAGAGAGCCAGACAGGAGAGGTTCTGATCTGGACTAAAGAACAATATTTGGGGCGGAGGAGCGGCGAACAAACAACGCCAGCACCCTCGGCGACCCGGTTATGAGGTTATTATGGGTTGCTTGCTTAAAAATGGCTTCACTGTTGAGTTGCTGAGAGAAATCCTCATTGGATTTTGCAGTGATGGGGCCAGTGTCATGCTGGGAGTGAAGTCAGGTGTTGGGAAGTTGCTCCAGGATGACTTCCCAGGCATCATACTATGGCACTGCCTTAATCACAGACTGGAGCTTGCTGTTGACCAGGCACTGGATGTGACAGGGGGAACAAAGGACTTCCAGGCATTCATGGACAGCCTATATTCATTATATAGCCAGTCACCAAAAAACATGCGGCAGCTGAGTGAATGTGCTCACAACCTGGACATCGCCCTCAGGAGGATTAGAAAAGTGTTCAGTGTTCGCTGGGTAGCTTCTTCATGGAGGGCAGTCTCTGCAGTTTGGCAGTCTTATCCAGCCTTGGCACAACATTTCTGTGAGGCATCAGAGGATGATACAAGGGACCAAATTCAAAGGTCTGCTTTCTAAGTTGTGCTCCATCAACTTCCTGAAAAGTCTTGCACTGATGGCAGATGTTCTGACTGAACTTAAGAACTTGTCAGAAATTCTTCAGAACAGGAAGACCACACTCCCAAAGGCCCATGACATCATGATGATGTATGTCAAACGCATAGAAAGTTTCAATCGCTACTGTTATCTATGTTGGTTATTCTCGCGTCCAGGAGAGAAGCTTTAAAAAGGAGACTAAATGGAGTCTCTGAGATGGTTTCAAATTGGTACTTTAATTAAAAATAAAGGCGCGGTAATGTTACAAACAGGATATTGTTCAGTCAGGAGAGAAAGGCTGCAGCTTCCTCTCCCTGTGCTGGCCGTGCAGAAGAGAGCTCACAAGCATTCGTCCTTCCCGCTTGCTGGCTGTTTGCTCCTCCTCTCTGTGAGCTGTAGTGACGTAGGAGACATCCCCCTCGTTCTTCTGTGTCCGATATCGCGTTAAACAGAGGATTTCGACATTTTACATTCATTGCTTACTTCCACATGCATTTTCTCCTCCTTATCTCTTTCATAACTTTATATGTAATACATGTTAACGGCGTCAATAGCCACTTTAATGATACTAATGGACGGTAGTCCCGGATGTCGTCATGAAGGATTTTCAGAATAAAAGCTTGGTATTGAGAACTTCCGTTTTTTTCCAGAATAAAATAGCATTTAAACTGACGGTATGTTTAAGCTACATTATGACATAAAACATTGATTTTAATTTCTAACAGTCCCTCCTTACACACCTAAAAGGTGTGTATAATACTGAAATCAATGAGTTCTTCATCTGAACTTTGCATAGTACACAACTCATATCAAAAACATACAATCAAAATGGAATGGTTCAAATAGCCTCAACTTTACAAAAAATACTTTGACTGTGCTTAAACATAAAAGTTTTCCCTTGTGCATAACTTCTAGTGTTAACATTCAATATCATTCTTCAAAATAGCAGCAATGGCTTGGTATCAGAACATTTCTTCCTCCCTCCTTTCACAGAAACCGTTCTCATACCACGCTCAGTGTTAAGGCACTTGTTTTTACAAAGTGAAAAGAAACAAACCATTTTAAAATAGCAATGATTTATAAAACATGAGATCTACCATATTAGAATAGTATAAAATAATAAAGAATAAAATAAACTATATAATAGGAATAGTGTAAAGTAAATTGAATTCACTCCATTTTAGCATTTTAGTTTGCTCACTTCTTCACATGATTTCATAATTTAAAATATCACATCAGCTGGACATTCATTGAATAATCTCATCTTTGAACATCCATATCATTTAAACTATCTCATCATTTTCATCAATATCTGTATACGGGGGTGGGTCGTCTTGTTCTGCTAGCATTTGTAACTGTCTCCTCATGAGAAATGTACCCTCCCTCCTTTCATACCATTTAAGGTATGAAAGTAATATGTTCTCTAGAAGAGGCCGTCGTGCTCAATCGGTACGTTAGGACATGGAATTAATGCAACATCTAGGCCTCTCCTGGGCCCCCTATGTTATCCTTGTACACTGTGGAGCCTAAACTCCCCCTGGGACTGGTCTCTTAGCCCTACTGGCTTTGGGGTGTTTCGCCATGTTGATTAACTACATAAAAAAAACATCACTGGCTGTGCTAGTGCACAGGTCCCAGTCCAATCCTGTGACAAGACTGAATACGAGGTTTTAGTTCCACGATACCACCAAACATCTACTCTAGGATACGGCATTCTAGACTGTCATTTCTGGGAGAAGATTTTGGTCAGTTACAACAGTTGTAGAATTTCATCACTTAAAAGTTCCTACTTGGTGGCTTTGGGGGGTCTGTTCTAATGCAGTGATAAAGTCCCTGAAATGGTGTGAAAACCGGTGGAATATCAATAACTCATTATACTAATTTATCTTCAATTTTGGTCTCCTTGAAGAACCATGCTAACTCCTTTTACAGTGTGTGGAAACTTGGGTGCCCGAGCATGTGATAATTAGTTCATTTCAGGAATTTTCACTCATGGCAGATATGTTTCTCCTTTTAAATAACATCTCTAAATGTCAGGTCATCTGGCTAAATGGATGAGCATTAGGAGGTGGTGGCACTTGTCTTTTAAAACTCATACTCTGGTGCTGTGCGCTCCCTCTGAAGCTGCAAGTAAGATTTAAAACATCTGCAGGGTGGGTTGAGCGACCCCTTCTCCCTGAAAGATATTTGTTGTCAAAAATATGTACCATTAAAATGAGTGATCCAAGGCCCCGCACGTATTACTCCCAATTATACTAGTTTTTTTTAATTAAAATTTGCAATCGCTCTTTGCCTAGTTTCTTTTTAAAACTCTACATCTTGGACGACAAACAAATGTTGTTTCCACCTTAACAGTTCTCCTATGGTAATATCCATGCTACAATGGTGAAATCAATACTCTAGATTGGAATACTTTCTTTGGCTTGGTTCTAGCTCTACCTTTAACATTTTCCATTCAAATAAAGATTTGTCTGCTTTTATAGAGTGGTTATTAAAACTATCCCTTTAAACTGTAGATCTATATTGTAACAAATTAAATCTTCCCCAAATTCTCACATGAATAAGAATCTCTTAAAGAATAATTTGTTTATATGATGAAAATATTGAATACTATGTTCTACCCTCAGTGTGTTTATGTGTAAACTCACTCACTCCTGTGTTCCTTCTCTCCCCTCTGATTGTCAAGCCACGACCCCCTCACGTTCTGCTGGCCCATGCCAACTCCTCTGGTTCTGTCCTCTCCTCCGTCCTGTTTTCTCCTCAGTCCATCCGCTCTTGGATCCTTCCGCTGTAACTCTTTCCAGTGGCCCAACTGCTTTGCATTTCATCTCCTCCTTTTCAGTCTCTACGCTGTTGCATGGAGGGCGTATTCCGCTCTCATGTCCCACACTCTGCTCTTGTGCCAAATCTCGTGGCTCAGTTTGGAACTTCATGTCCTGTACTGGGACCGATGAGAGTTTGCCTCTTTGTCAGAATGCTGGTTTGGTTCTCGATGCCTCAGGTGGAGATGGTTCTGGATGCCTCAGGTGGAGATGGTTCTGGATGCCTCAGGTGGAGATGGTTCAGCTCGGGTTCTCTGTCTGTTCGATGGAGGAGGAGGAGTCTCCTGTGGTGAGGTCATTTGTCTGAAGATGGGGTCGTAGCAGTCTGACAGGCAGAGAGAGAGAGAGAGAGATCTCGGGACGCATTACCTATAGTTAATTCTAACACACTGAGGTAAAATAAATCCAACCCTTTCCACTCTATTTTCCCAATCTTACTATCTGTCTTAGATGTTAAATGTCATCTAAACCCAATTAATGTCTACTAATGGTTTTACCATATCCCTAAACATTGCTTTCACCCACTGTAACATGGCTACTCCAAATAACTCTTTCTGGAAACCATCTTCTTCCATAAATTGGAATACCCACATGTTTCAAGCACCACATATTTCACACACTATAAAAGAACGTCCCCATATTTTCTCCCTCACTTTAAATCTCACTGTTATTTAGAACATAAGTAACTTCTGTGACTGGACATATCTGCAATGTCGCCACAATCTGCTGGGGAATTTTGTTCATAGAGTTTGTACGTACAAAGCTGTACTTGTGAGTTAGTAGCCTTTTTCTACTGTAATCATTTTCAATAATTGTGCTCAGGTCACCGGTTGGTTGTCCATAAACTTAACAGGGGGTGTTTCTGGTACAGACTAAAACATGGATCCAGTGTATTTGGAGATTCCCCTAATCTGTAAATCCCCATCACTGATTATCCCGATCACTTAAACCCATCTCATCATTTGATACAAGAACTGCATATATGGGGGGTGAATCATCTTGATTGTAACCGCCTCACCTTTGGGAACGAGTATCTCTAACTCCTCCTCTTGTTGCTCAGCTGATCTTTTGGCTCTGGGGATAAGTGAAAGTCTCTGAAACACAGCTGGAGTTTTGTTAGTGATGTGGGCATTCTCTATGAGTGGACTAATGGATCCATGTCTTACTTGATATTGTACTCCCCATCCAACCAGAAAGGTGCCAAGTGTAATGAGCACAATCAACAATGCTATTCTGACTCTTATCCCTAGGGGACCCCACAATTGCTTTGGCTTTGTTCTTGACATCTCTATTTTCTCCATGGTTGTGTCAGTTACAGAATTTAAATAATGAGTACTATAATAACGTATACAAAAATTGGACTCTTTTTCAGATGTAAAGCAAAAAATAGGTTTTCACTTTAGTGTACAATCTATAAAAATCTATAGACAATTCGTCTTTTGAGCTGTTTCTATCTTTATCTTATTTCTATTTATTGTTTTGTTCCAGCTCTGCCAAATCAGTCCTAACTCCCAATAATGTTCTGGAAGTTGCCAGTGAAGGGTGACAATGTGTGAGGTGGTGTCAATTTGCTCCTTTGTCTTTACCTTTAAACCGGAGCGCGTGTGAAGTTCGTTACAACTTCTCACTGTTCCGTCCACCGGGATCAGCTCACTGTCTTTTGTGAACTTTCACCCTCACCCAATCACCTGGCCGAACAGGAGTCTCTTCTGGTGTTTCTGTAGCTTTCCTAGCCTGTGTAGACAAAACTTGGATAATATTACTCAGAGTTCTGACATATTCATTACTTTTATTCGTCTAATATCTAAAACTGGACCACTCCCTCCTTGGAGAAGGCCCAAGCTTTGGCATACCTTTTGTCGTTATGAGACCTATTGTTAACTACATGTTATTATTTATGAACTACAACGTCACTGAAATCAACATATCTGTATAATCATGACACTCCCTCCTTTGAGCATAACATGCTCAATTAATATTGCAATGATTACCCTATTCTGAACAGGACATGTAAAACCCCTAACGTTGCATTAAATAAATACAACTTCTCCGTGTACCCATAAGGCGTACAAAAAATATCGTGTGATGTATGGTTTTCTGCTGGTATAAAAACATTTAAACTAAAATCTGCCATTAGCACAAAAAATTGTTTACTTGTTTCAATAATGGCTTTTGTCCTGGTATTATGCATCATTGTTGCTGCGAAAAACAATACCCCTGGTGTCGCTAATGCGTCTCAATAATTCTAGGATTAGAGGATTGGTTGATACTGCTGAACAAAGATATGATAAAATAATATTTCTCTAAACTAGAGGGAAAATACGAACTATTCTCACAGAGGGTGACATGCATGGAGGGCTGGTGCCCCTCACTCAAAATGAGATATTGCCTTACGCACTACATTATAAATCAGTAAAGTTACTCAAGAATAAATAAATAAAAACTGATTCTTGAAACTGTTGTAAAAACCCTACAACTTCTTCATCCAAGCTCTCAATCAGTGTTATGTTATTTAATCTGCAGCTCATTGCCTTAAAACAGATACTTCAGACTGATTATAACATTTTGTTTATGAGAAAAATGTAATCTGACTCCATAAATCACATAATTGTTTGACTAAAAAACTACACTTCCACTAACAGGAAATGAAGTTCCCCTTTAAACACAGCCCCGGTCTTCTGACGGGGTCTATCTATGTACTGGCTGGAAAATGTTGTGCCAGTCTATGTCGCTCCGTCACTGTTCTCCCTCTAACAGTCACTCTCTAGTTCTGCTGGGTTCTTGTTGACTTCTTCACTGGTTTGAGACAAGCGACCCTATCGGACACCTCCCTTTGTAGCCAGACTTCACCACAGCAGAATCGAGTTTCTGTTTTCAGGTCTCAACAGCTCCACGTCAGGTGTATCGCCGCCCCTTGAACTGCAGTCGGTGTAAACAGGAGGACTTTGTAAGGATCCTCCGTCTTGGGCGAGTACTAGGTTTCCGTCTTCATATTTTTAGTGGAAACCCGTCGTCTTGACCTCACTAGCTGTGTGGACACAATAGTTTTCTGTGTAGGGGAACAACATCACTCGTAATCTCTTTCCTTCTCATAATTACGAAAATAGTCTGCTAAATGTTCTATTCTGTGGATGCTTTATGTGTAAATGCAATATGCTACTCTCGATTTTGTTTTACATTAAACCTCTCCCTCCTGTGGTGACAGATATGGCTCAATGTAGCTGGATTTCAAAATACCCTTGTGCTGAAGATGCATCACCTGGTGGTCTGGCCCTCTGAGCTTCCTCATTGTTGTGGTTGATACCAGGCTGTCAGTGGCATTTGGGTCATGTTTGGCGATGCTGTTCGTCTTTGACATCCCTGGGACCCCCTGCCTCATCATTGAAACCTCCCTTGGGTTAATGCATGGAGGGCCGTTGTTTGGTGCATGTGGTGGGTATTTCATTTGTTGTTGTGGACAATCTCTAGCCCAATGGCCCATTTGGCTGCAATGGTAACATCCCTCAAACCGCAAACGTCTTCTGCCTGTGCCTCCTTGGAAACCTCCTGGTTGTTGGTTCTGCTTCTGATTCTCTGGCACTATCTGAGATTTAACTGTTTGAGATGTCTGCCCTGCATTCTCTGGTTCTTCCTGAGCTTGAATTGTTGGAGGTGTCTGCCCTGCCTTCTCTGGAAGTTTCCCCTCCCTTCTCCTTGTCTTGTTCCTACAAGCTACGGTGTCTTTTGTTTTTTCTGCTATGTCTTCCCTCACTGGCAGGTCTGCTACTCGGACCACATTTAT
This sequence comes from Pogonophryne albipinna, assembly GCA_028583405.1. Classification (NCBI taxonomy): domain Eukaryota; kingdom Metazoa; phylum Chordata; class Actinopteri; order Perciformes; family Artedidraconidae; genus Pogonophryne; species Pogonophryne albipinna. The sequence continues at coordinate 39,370,820 of CM053249.1, forward strand.
GCTGTGTGCCAATAGGCTGGCATATTCCAGATGGAGTATCAGACTTGTAACTCTTATAAATCTTTCTTCAGCTTCCCTCCATATCAGTGACGTGCGGTGAGGTTCATGGCTGGTGAGGCACTGACTCTTTCAGAGTCAGATTTACAAATATTATATATTTTGACCTTAAAGGTGGCGGGGTAGGTAATTTTGGAGAAACCAGCTCGAGTGCGCTAGAATTTGAAAATACAAAGCCCCTCCTCCAACACACACGAACGCGCACATGACCAATGAGGGCATGAGATAAATTTGTGCACAGATGGAAGGCTGACAGGCAGGTTATTTTAGCCGGGCCGGCTAAAATGAGTGGTCGTGCTTTTTACAGTACTACTGCTTCCACAGATGAAATGTTTTTATGTATTTTTTGTCAAAGCACTTAAGATATTCATTGCTATCGGGATGTTAAGAGCATTCCATGGAATATAACAAAAAGTGTATCTCGAACCGGTTCCTCAAACTTACCTACCCCACCTTTCACAAAATGGCGACTGCCGTGTAGCTTATTTTCAACATGAGAGCAAGACAAGATGGCAACTGATTTTCCAACCTTTAACCTGAAGAACAAAGGGATTTGAAAACATACCTCGTCTCTCTCACAGGGGAGTTGAAATAATGGCGGGGTGATCTTTAGTCTAGAAAATTCAATACAAAACAACACTGTAGTTTAAAATAACATTTCTATCTAGTTTACTATGAAAAATGGGCTTTATCTTATTGATATCATCACTTAAAGTTAGGAACCCTTATGCATAAGCTATAAACCTATCTGCGTAATATTTGACTTTATAGTCCACTATTGGTCAACTGCTGCCATTTAGACACGTTAGGTGGGAGTAATATGGAAACCTATCGGCGACTATTAAATGACAATCGTCAATTTAACGTAATGCTGCTGAAACCCCAAATACCGTATTCCACCCGCAATATCTTGGTTGAAAATAGAACAGTTATGACCACTGATAAAGGCTCACACCTTAATCAAGCCTTTTCCTCGAAAAGGACTTTTTAAAAACATTTCTCAACTGTTTTCGACTAGCACTGTCTTCAGTTACTCAACCCTAAGTTGATTCGCTATGCCTTGTTGGTTTTCAATTACTCGGTGCTTAACCAATTCGCTATGTCCCATAGATCTTAACAAAAATCGTTAAATGGACTTAGATATCCTTACGTCATAGGCTAACTAACTACTAACGTAACAAGAGACACCTACATGAAAACACAACAAGACACCTACCCGAAGTACAATGACCACACACCTTTATATTTAAAATACAACACACACACAAATGAATAGCATGCAGGGTTAAATAGAAGAACAAAAGAAAGTGTGAACTCACCCTGCTTGCGACAGAGCAGCGCCATGAGGTATAGGATGCTTATATTTATCAAATTTGGTTGTTTTAACATTAAATGCACAGCTATTTTCAGGATCCGCTGGCCTCCGTCAAACACAAACCTATTTTGTCCTGCATAAACTATGAAGAATTCGATATAACAGGCTTCTTCTTACCGAGTTGATACAGCTCGTTGTGTGTCTGAACGGATGCCGCGTCTCCGGAAAACAGCTGGTTGTTAGTCTCTCCCGGTTCAACGAGAATCACGTCAGCTGCTCCCAATTGTTATCTATGTTGGTTATTCTCGCGTCCAGGAGAGAAGCTTTAAAAGGAGACTAAATGGAGTCTCTGAGATGGTTTCAAATTGGTACTTTAATTAAAAATAAAGGCGCGGTAATGTTACAAACAGGATATTGTTCAGTCAGGAGAGAAAGGCTGCAGCTTCCTCTCCCTGTGCTGGCCGTGCAGAAGAGACCTCACAAGCCTTCGTCTTTCCCGCTTGCTGGCTGTTCGCTCCTCCTCTCTGTGAGCTGTAGTGACGTAGGGGACTTCCCCCCTCGTTCGTGTCCGATATCGCATTAAACAGAGGATTTCGACATTTTACATTCATTGCTTACTTCCACATGCCTTTTCTCCTCCTTATCTCTTTCATAACTTTATATGTTAGCCACTTTAATGATACTAATGGACGGTAGTCTCGGATGTCGTCATGAAGGATTTTCAGAATAAAAGCTTGGTATTGAGAACTTCCGTTTTTTTCCAGAATAAAACAGCATTTAAACTGACGGTATGTTTAAGGTACATTATGCTATAAAACATTGATTTTAATTTCTAACACTACCCAGGACAACATGCAGTTAATGCCAGTCAGGCAGAGGAAGTGATGGAATTCAAGGGAGAGGAGTTAAGAGTTGGCAGGTCTCCCATCATTGACTCTGCTCAGTTCATCCGAGCAGTGGCAGACAATATGAAAGAAAGACTCTTCACAACCACAGCAAACAGAGCACAGGCAAGTGTTGCAGCCAACCGAAAAGAGGCTTATAACAGTCTTATCAATCAAATGGCAGTCCTCAACCCTGACAACTGGGACCATGACAATCCTCGATTTGGAGATAATGAGGTGAGGGCTTTGTGTGATGTCCAACATGTGAACCAACAAGAGGCCCATCTTGGATTCACAGAATACAAGGCCAGTGGAGGAAGAAACATTCCCAACAAAATGAAGAAGTTGCTCATGGCAGTGGACACACTGTCTCCAAGCAATGCTGACTGTGAACGGGGGTTCAGCACAATGAACAACGTCATAACTGAGTATAGGAGCAAACTTACAACAAAAAATGCAGCAAATCTCCTCTTCATCAGCTCTGTGGGACCACCATGCAGACAGTGGGATCCACTGCCTTATGTGAAGACCTGGCTGGGCAAAGGAAGAAGAGCAGCCCACTCAACAAGCTGCATGGCTCGCCGGTACACAGAAGAGGAGAGCTACTTCAGCCCTCTGTGGAAAATGTGGAAAAGTGTGTAGTTTACCTCCCTCAACATGCCTTGCTAATGGTCTGTTAAGTTTTGACCAGTGGCGGCTGGTGGAAAATATTTTTGGTGGGGCTGTTGATATAGTGAGTAAAACATTTTTTTTTGGGAGAAATGACCCCTTAAATTAGGACTTCTGGTGATGTAATGGCGCATTTCCAATGCAGCGTGGAGCTCGCTTTAATGCTGCGTTCAGACCGGACGCGATGCGAATATTCGCTACGCTCTAAATGCTCCTACCGCATCGCTCTAGTCGCTCGAGTTTCACCGCGGCTGCCAGCTGTGTTTACTCTCATCATTCAAACAAGACGCACTGGCTCGGGAGCTACAACTACAACAAGATGAACATATTTTACCGTGATTAAATTGTAATACACGTTTCAAAATGATGCCGAAGTAACAACATACTGATACCGGTTAGTAAAAACCATGAATTAATGCTTTGACAAGTCTGCAGACAGACGGCAGGCGAAAAACCTTTTAGAATGCTTGTTTTCTGAATGGAACTTGGCTAAGCTAACGTTATATATGCTCCGACCGTCCACACTTACAACAACGGCCTATACAGACATAAATAAACCAGCGACTGTATTCTCCATGACACAGACAGTCTGTGGTTTGTACTTGTTTAACTTTTGTCTAGTTTCTGAACAGATCGTATCTGTCCCCGGCTGTTTGAAGAGCAAGCATGGGAAACAAAAGATAGCATTTACCTGTTTGCATCCAGCTAGCCATGCCTTTCTGGTGTACCAGCTGCGTGAGAAGCCTCGTTGATACGTTTTGTCTTTTTCACGAGCTTGCTGTGATATATACAAATCGGGTTGGTCCGGTCCAAGGTCTTTAAGTATCAATTTATCTCCCAAACTTCTCCTTTCGAAAGGATTGGAGAGTAGCTCTTGCACGGAATTGGGTGCGGACTGAGGTCCGGCGACTCCACCTGCACACCATTCTCATCCAAATACTGAGTCCCCTTGGTCACTCACGAGTCTAGAAAACAACTCACGTCAACGCACGTAAGCAACGTGAGCGCCCTCGTGACCAAAATATTTGACGGCGCTGATTGGCTGAAATTATGTTTCGGCGGCACAGTTTACTATTGAGACTTTTGCAACGTGCTGGTTGCTGCTGTTTGGCTCGGGGGCTCCGCCCGGTAATGATAAACTGATGCCATGGGCAAGGCCAGGCAGGAAACATGTGACTTATCAGTAACTTTAGACATCGTAACACAATTTTAAACGAGATTTTATTGTAGATTATACATTTTACTGATACCAATTGTATGATATTTACCTTGTTGATTAAAAATAAAAATATATAATATATATATTTTTTAAATATTTTGTTTTTAAATATTTTTTAATATATTTTTTTGTATGTGGGAAGAGGTGGGGCGGCGCCCCTAGCGCCCGCCGGCCGCCACTGGTTTTGACACAAGTTGTATGCACAATTGAAAATAAATAATTGACTATAAATATTGTCAAGTGTTTCTAATTTCTACCCCATAAAGGCATTAAAAATGTGAAGTTTGTGTTCAGGGATGCATGAAGCTGGGGGCGGGAGGAGAACAATATGAACCAATGAAGGTCGGGGTAGCATTCTAGTACCTGCAAGAAATTCAAACCACTTTCACCCCTGGTGCTATATCTGAAGTGTCATTCATGAAACTATTAATATTCCACACCCATCTGACCGGAGGAAACTTGGCTAACTGACGATACGAAAAAAAAAAAAGTTTTTCGAAAAAGAAGTCTCACAAGAAGCCTCTAAATGAGCCCATGGCAAAAACGGGCAATTGCTATTTCTGCTCATAACTCACAAAAACGATCATTTATAATTCATACTTTCTGCACAAACAACACATTTTCTGAAAGCTGAGATTCCACAGATTCCATGGGTATACACCCCATCACTACAGGCACAACATTAGCCGAGCTAGCAGCCAGAACATAGCAAGTAAACAATATCAGTTTTCAAATCCATGACAATAATTAGGTCTTACCTTGGCTGTTTTGTGATCAAAAGTTGTGTTCAAAGGAATAAAAACGCTGCTCAAGGTTGATCCAATGTCTCTTGTCACTTTAAAATGATTACTGATAATCAATCCTTTCATTCACGGCAGAAGAGTAGGTCCAACGATTAACAGTCCGGGGCTTCAGCTGCGGGAGATGCAGTTTACGCATAGCTCCCCCTCCGCAGGCGTAACGTATTTACGTATTTTGAAACTGCCACTCGATTCGATTGGCTCTAACGATTCAAAAAAGGTGTCAATCACCCAAATCGACCAATGGGTTCCAGAGATAGGATCTTGCGTAAGTATAAGTAAAGGCAGTATAGCTGGTTTACGCACACGCCCACTCTTTTTACGCAGCATAGTATAGCATAGCATAGCATGTCCCGCGACGACAGGAGAGCAGAGAACGGCAGATCGATCAGCGAAACAGCAGGATTTGTTTTCTTTGTCTTCATTGTAACAATGGCAGTCAGAAAGAAGACTTCTTTGTCCGTCGAGGAGGCATTGGACATCGTATTTCAGGACTCTCCGTCGGAAGATAGTGATCTCATCACGCATAAAGGGGACAGTAATGACTCTGATTATGAACCTCCGTCACCGGAAAGGTATGTAATCTCTCTGTTTGTATCTATTACTTATTTATTTGGTGTAAGAGTATTCATCTGTTTTTATCTTTTTGTTATTTATTTGGTGTAAGAGTGTATTCATCTATAGTAATTTCACACACGTGACAATAACACGACGGCATCCATCTTGTGATATAATGTTCTTTCACACACTCAACATCAAACAAAGAAGATGGATGCCGTTTCTTGTTGTTGAAATAAACAAGACATATACATGTTGAATTTAACACGATATTACATTACATTTCATTTAGCTGACACTTTTATCCAAAGCGACTTACAATTATTACTTATATTATATATATATATATACACATGCATACATAATATGTATATACACAATATACATATATAAATATATGACGGACGGAATATTATTAAATATTGAACAGATTTACACGGTATACATTTTGAGTGATATAATGTTATTTCACACACTCAAAATTGATGTTCTGCTGTTGTTGTAGAGAAATTATTTCTGATTTGAGTTACATTTTTGAAAGTACAAGCCAGAGAATTAATCTATTTGTTTTTTCCACATTTGTGACCCGCTCTATCGAAATCAGTCGGAAGTCGCAACGGCTGATTTCAAAATAAACGTGGATTTACGTAAAAAACTATTTTTTCGGGGTTCGGGTGTTTTGTTTGATTTTAAACAAACAAAGTCTTGTCTTTCAGAATATGAAACTTTTATTTCCAAAATCACACGATAAATACATTTTTGAAGCTTGTAAAGGGACGAAGAGGCACCTCTCACTCGCAATCTGCTCTTCCGCAGCGCCGCCCCCCCTCCCTCCGGCTGACATTATGAATGTAAGAGTATAGTAATCATAGATAACACGGCAGGGTCCGTTACAGTTTGTTTTCATCTGATTTCAATTAAACAAAGTCTTGGCTTTCAGAATATCAAACTTGTTTCGCAAATTCAGATGATAAATACAACTTTGAAGCTTCGGCATAATTACAAGCGGAGAACGGAGTAACTTTACGTCACTGCAGGCAGAACAACAGCCGGTGTTTCTCGTGAGGGTTTTCCCCGGGAAACAAACACAATACTCACAAACGCAAAATTACACAAACACACACGTATACACACACACTCGCGAGCTTCCCCTCCAAACGAAAATATCTTCCCTCCGTAGTATTTGGATCATTTGCTCCGCTAATAACCAATCAGATCGATGGATTCCAGAGAAGAGGAAACTTTGAAGGCCTTTTTCTCAAAATGATGACTCGGTGACAGTCATTATATAATGTGACATATTTCGCTTAATATTTGGAGTACAAAAACAATCCTGATATCATTAGAAAGCTAGGAATCTCCTCTTTCCAACAGTGTATACAACTCAAAATGTGTCTTCGGGTCAATGCGACTGATTTCGATGGAGCAAGTCACATTTGTTTTCACAGTGAAGAAGGCGATGATGATATGGCTTCTGGATGCCCGAGTATTATGGGGAAGATGCCACCAAGGTCAGGAGGTGCTGCAGGAGGTGCTCTGATGCTGGCAAACAGAAGGGTGAAGACACCTGTGTACTGCAGGAAGTGTCAGGTCCCTCTGTGCTTCATACCAAAAAGAACTGTTACAGGGCATGGCATGACTTACTGGAGTAATACTGTAACATTCAGGGTTTGTATAAAGTTATTTTTTTTACCCAAAAAATGCTTGTTGTATAGTGTGTTGCTAAACTTTTTTAAATAAATCTGCTCCAGTTGGAGTCAAATGTTTCCTAATTTGTATTGTGCAAGTAACATGCATCTCATGCAAAGAGGGAACTTCCCACACACTCCACCCACACACACAGACACACTTATTTTTTTACAATAATCTTAAAAAAAAATAAAATGGAATGAATACCTATAGTGATAATTAAATGTTATACAATGATTTGTACAGTCTGGTACCTGAAAAAGGTTAAATGGCACTGATGGAACCAAATGTACCCAAATGTGCCCAAAGCTTAGTCCGCTTGGACTTTTTTTTACTAAATCTCTCTAAAAAGTTCAATTCTCACTTGTTTTGCCTCAATCTTCATACAGGGTACTTATTATATGTTATACTTTGGATTCCTAAAGCTTTTATGCTACTAACCCATCATTCAAGGGTGGTTTTCACTATAAGTAATGGGTTTTATTTGGGCTGAGACAAGAATTTACACTTTTTGACTATGTTCCATCTGGATTTACTCTGACACTGAAACATCTTTATTGGTTCTGACACTTCTACATCCAACTCACAGATGTGACCTTGCTTTGATAAAATAAATTATTCATAGAACCCTTTTAGAAGTTAAGTTATAGTCCTTTGTTTTGGGCATGTCATTTTCAAGCCTGAAACCTGAAAAACAGGCTTGGGGCTTAAGAAGTTAAAACCAAAGCCTGAAACAACAAAAGGTGAGGACATAGCCAAAGTTTTTATGGATCATTTTGAGGAGCGAGGGATTGAAATAAGCAATATTTTTGTGGCAACAGATGGCGCTCCCGCCATGGTCGGGCGAAACAAGGGAGCGGTCACATTAATTGAGAAACAAGTCGGTCACCCCATCATGAGACTCCACTGCATAATACACCAAGAAAACCTCTGTGCAAAGATGTCAGATTCAGATCTTAACGAGGTCGTGGCCACAGTGGTGAAGATTGTTAACTTCATAGTTAAGCGATCTGCTCTGACACACCGACGGTTCCAATCCCTGCTGGAGGAAATGGACAGCTCATACAAAGGTCTCCCTCTCCACTCGGCAGTTAGGTGGCTAAGCTGTAAACATTACTGTTACACTCAGTTTTTGTAAGTACATTTTTTTTAAGACTACATTTGCATCTTATTACAAATCTCCAGTAAAAAATATTTGGCTTTTCAGTTTGTTTTAACTTGCTATTTTTATCTTTTATTTAATAAATATGTAGGTAATATTTAAATATAATGATTAAGTATCATCAAATGCAATTCTTATTCAATAAAACGGTTTTACACTAAGGATACTACAAAACATGAAACAATAGACACTTTTAAACAACACTATTCTGCCCCCGCTCCCGTGGCTGCACAGACAGACAACAGGTTCCCAACAGGGCCGTATTCAGGATTTCCTAAATACCGATGTCCAAACATGCTAGGGGGGTTCGGGGGTATACCCCCGAGATTTTGGGGATTTTCATGATCTAGTTAGGTGCTTTTTAACTCCTGTGGGGGGTCACATATTGGATAATATATTCATTTCAAACCATGTCAGTTGGCTGCAGCATACATTATTTTTGAAAGTGTAATACATAAGAATCAGTTGATTGTTACTATTAATGATCTGGACATGCAGAAGAGGCTAAAATCATCACAAAATATTGTCAACATTCATTTCAAAAAGGTAATCCTTCTGACATTGGATGAATGTAATTAACTGTAGCTCTCTAGCTAGTTTATTCACTCAATTTAAACCAAAGTTTAGCCTTTAGCATGTTGTCGGACGTCCACTGACTAACGTAGAGCGTTCACACAGGATCTGCTGGTCATATGATGTTCTGATGAACAGGAACACAAGCAGCCCACTTTGTATTGTTATTTTTCATGTTTGCACTATACATTTGCAAAAGTAAAATGTTTATTTGTCAATAAAAACTGCCCTGTCTTTAATCATGAAAATGAATTCAGATGTAGTCTAGTTATAATGCTTTCAGCTCAAATCATGTCATGCAGCTCTCCCCTATATGAAAGTACATAATACGGTATCGGCGATACTGGCCCTGAAATACTTGGTATCGGATCGAATCCAGATGTTGTGGTATCGCCCACCCCTAATGTAACGGCCCGTCCACACGGCGGCGTGCGTTGAAGCTTCAACGCTTCTGCCCATTCACTTTGAATGGGGTGACGTCACGTTTTGCCGAACTGCATTGTGGGAGCTAAGCGTAGATTTGCTTGTGACGAAAGTTGAGCAATGTTCAACTTTTGAAGCTTCGGCGGGATCGTCAGCCAATCGAATCATATGCCAGTACAAGCTCTAGCCAATCAAACCGCGTGCTTGTGTGCCCGGGGCGGGAGATTCATGTGATTGGTTGTTGGTCGAGTTTCAGCCCCCCCCCCCCCGCCGGCAAGCGACAACGCACGCCGCCGTGTGGACAGGCCGTAAGAGTTCTGCATAACCACGGCAACACTGAAATTGCAATACAAAACTCAAAGCACTGTAATTACCATGTTTACCCACTAGGTGTCCTTTTGACCTAAACAACAGGGCAACACAAACACATTTATTTTTGCTCTGTTGTCTGATACAAGCCATGATTAATCTACAGTTTACAATGATTTTAACAAATGCTGTACATACATCCGTTAAATTAAACAAAGCAGGCACAGAAACACATTGATATACTGTCACTCAGAGGTCCAAAGAGTATCCGGCCCTTATCTTAAATAAACATATTCATACCACACTGTAAGAATACTCTATTACAAGTGAAAGTCTGGTAATGAAAATGTTACTAAAGTAAAAGTATAATTAGCTAAATGCTGTTTGAGTATTACATGTAAAAAGTACCCTGTAGTAATTGTAACCCTAACCCTGGAGAACGTAATAGCTCAAGGATTTCTGACAATATTTACATTTTTTTGTAAATTAAAAAACAGAACCTTATACTTTATAAACTCTATATAAGATAGTGAAGCACAAAGTACAATATCTCCCTTTGATTTGTAGTGGAGTATAAAGTGCAACGAAAAGAACATTCTCAAGTACCTCAAAATTCCACCTCTGCTTCTGCAAACATGTGGACTTTCAAGAGAAATCTTGAGGAAATTAAGTCCAAGAAAGATTTTTGCAAACGACAGAAGCGTATTTCAACTTTGGTGTGTTACTTAAGTTCATTGCATGGATGATGTCCGTGAGCAGAAGGCAGGCGTTCACCCTCATCAAGCAACGCCGATCCCTCGATGGAGATGGACACGTTGGGAGGTGTGGCGTCTTCTTTTGCTGAACTTCATGGGGGACATGGTACTTTACGACACTCAGCATAGTCCTTTTTCCACGATATCTTTGCCTCCATTCAGTCAAAACATGTAAATCAGTGTTAACATACAGTACTCACTTTTCTGTGAATGTACTAAGACTGATTGGGTTGAGTTAGCTATTTAATTTAGTATTTAAGTAGCCATTGATTTTACATGTTCTTTTTAAGCAGAGGGGATAGGGTAAGCTTCAAAAGGTTCAAAGGGCTTTATTATTATTTGGGCAGTTTTGGCGCCGTGGTTAGAGCGTTGATCATCAGATCAAGGGGCGTTGGTGAACTCCATTTTTGCTTTGTTCCCAACAGGAAGTAAACCTGATTAAATAATTGGGTTCTACAAGCTCAAACTATCAATTCTCCTGAAAAACACATTTTGAATCAGAATATTAAACATTGAAATTGAGTAAGTTTGAAAATATATATAAATATTATACAGTCAAATTAGATTCCAATATACTTTATCTAAATGTTAACCTAAAAACTGGAGACTGAAGAGGTTTTTCACATAATGACAAGATGTACTTACCTTTAGAGAATAGAGCTTTTCATGTACAAACAGAACAGCAGACACATTTTAACACAAATCAAGCAGAACATTGACCTGGTTCTCTTTAATCAGCTCCTCTGCAGACTCTTCCAGAACTCCATCAGGCGGGAGGGCGGCTTCCGTCTAACTTCAACGTGGTGCTGTTTAACAGACATGTCGATTATTGTAGCGAACACACATAACTGTAAGTACAGAAAGAAATTGGAAACAAAGATTATGCCTTAAAGGTGGGGTAGGTTATTTTGGAGAAACTAGCTCGAGTGCGCTAGAATTTGAAAATACACAGCCGGACAAAATGTGCCACTTCCTTACAGAGCCCCTCCTCCAACACACACAAACGCGCACATGACCAATGAGGGCACGAGATAAGTTTGTGCACAGATGGAAGGCTGACAGGCCATCCAGTTATTTTAGCCGGGCCGGCTAAAATGATTGGTCGTGCTTTTTACAGTACTACGGCTTCCACAGATGAAATTTTTTATGGATTTTTTGTCAAAGCACTTCAGATATTCATTGCTATCGGGATGTTAAGAGCATTCCATGGAATATAACAAAAAGTGTATCTCGAGCCGGTTTCTCAAACTTACCTACCCCACCTTTAACTTCAATTTAACGCGCTACAGAAGGAGGCACCAACAGTTCAACGGTGGTCTTCCTGGATCACCCCTCGCATTCTTTAGGCTGCAGTAAAACAGGCCGTATCACAGGCAGCGTCCATGGCAATGAATGTGACCCTTTTTTTTAGGAATCTGGTGCCACTATATCTGTCTCAGTGTACACAGGAAATAAAAGCACACATGTGCATCACACTCAGTCGGATGCATGTGAGTGAACTGACTTGACTCCCACAGTAAAGGAAAACTCAGTTTGGTGACACACTGCTTTACTACCGAGCAGCATTTGAAAATGTAGCGCTAACTGGGTGACCAGATGTCCCCGTTTTTTAATATACGTTAAAAACACATAGCAAGGTGAAATAAAACGTTTCATGTCAGGAAACACTGGGTAAACAGACTGTGGTCATTCAAGCCAGCCCCCACTTCGGAAAACACAGTCAAGCCAGCCCGCACGTTGTATTGCGGTGCGCAAATATCCTATGCATTACGGTAGAGGCCTGTAAAAGCTGCCTTCAAAATAAAAGCGTTTACTCGGTCAATAACAAATATACCTAAAAAACACACCAAACATATTTATATATACTGGAGCTTAAATTAAGAAATATGTACTATATAATGTGATCAATAATAATTTAAAACATACTACGCATAACTACCACATTATAACTGAGTGAATGTAAAATGTAAGGATACAGTTATGAAGACATATCTGACATTTCCACTGGGTGACTAATTTCAATTGATGTTGACACCATCTCACAACACTCCTAAAATAACATTACTTTCTGAAGCACAATTTAAAATGTATGCTATTTAAAATCTCAAATTAGATCTATTGTCCATCTATATTTTGATTATTATTGAATGGAAACGGTCCATAATCAAAGAGTCATTCGAATTCAATCAAAAACTTATTTCACTTCAGGGTGATAGCAGGAGACCCCATCTAATCACTCCGAGAGAATCTGGACAATCTGATGTACAGTTTCAAAATAAAAGACCTTTGAAGTCTGATATGAGCTATCGTCCTTCTGTTTGTATCCAACAGTTAAAATGTTCAAATTAAATTGAACCAGAATAGTCTCCCTTTTTTCTTTAACAGTGAAGAAAATTGGATAAGTTAGTGATATTTTGACCGCAAAACTCAAAATGTGCCCGGTTTTAATTTTGAAAATCTGGTCACCTTACGCTAACACCACCAACAAAAAAACTCTTCTGAACTACTAGTGCCCCACTGCCACATGTTTTATTCAAAACGGTGAATTTCGCCAGCTGTTAAATAATTTGAAGCAACTACTAAGCCACTAAATATTACATGTTGTGTGTGCCTCGTCCATGACAGCAGGCTAAATTAGCTAGCACGCTAACGAGCTAAATTGCTAAGCTGAAACACTGACGTTAGCTAACGTTTGTTTGATATCCACATTAAGCTGACAAGCTAACGGGGATGTACAGAGTTAATAAAGTACAAAAATATACTTAAATGATTCAAAATCCACGAGTATTCATATTAGACGAGGGTCCATGCGCCCTTCTCTTCAACTGGAACCATCTGCTTTTTTTTAAATGTCTGTACCGTGCACAAACTCCTCTGACGTCATAGGTCCCAGGTACATTTTACTAGCTTTTCACAGGTAGTAGTTCAACACATTACTTTAGTTAGCATTTACTTGGTGCTATGATTTAAATGTACTTACATATAAAGATACAAAATGACTTGCAAATTCAAGTAACACATTCAATAAAAGTAGTAGTATTATTTACTAGAGCACAGCTCTTGCTGTATCAGGACTCTGGGCATATGCACGTACAGAGTGTATAACCGACAGCAACTTAACATAATAAGCCCTCTTTATAAAGCCCTCCATGTTCAGTTTTCTTTGAGCCGTAATGAGAAAGTGTTTTCTTCGTTCTGAAGTCTTGGTTTGGTTTCTCCTATTTTGCACTGTATCAAACTGTAATTCTATTCATTATTTTTTAACCAGAGAAACAAATGACTTACTTGCGATATAGTACAGCGTAATGGAATCTGGTTTTCTTATCCATCACCCAGGCTGTGCACAGAATGTGAATTTAAGCATCGTGGAGCCACATCAGTTCCCTCAGTGCAGTGGATGCTTTATGAAGAGTGTCTGTCTGCTGACACCCATAACCTCCTGCACGTAGTAACAAACCACTTGTGCAATATTGAATAAAGGTAAGGCTGCAACAGTATGGTTCAGTGCTAATAGTTATAAAGCTTTACTTGAAATAAACTTGCTTTGAACCAGGAGTCAGACACAGGCTTTAGACTTCTGCTGACTGTTCTCATTAATGTGGAGGGAGAATGGTGACATGGCTTCTAATCATTTACAGGAAGGTAACAGTTCCTTAGTTTTATAATCCTTACAGCTACAACGTTCACTATTCAGCTCTAATATTATATAGAAGCATTAATATTGATATATTACTGTATACTGGGATTCAAGGCTGATTCTAATAAAATGGTATAAGACCAAGAAAAGCCGGACAATCTAACAATAGAGAGGCAGGAAGTAGCTAATATTGGTTATACATATTTTAAAGGAAAATAAACTGATGCAATAAACGTATTATCAAAGTAATTTTCAATGATCTTAACCTGTTAAGCCCCAAGGTCCCCGCCGGCGGGTACTTTTTTTTTTTTCACGACACTGTGTCTCAGGCAGTAGCGTGGCGTGGGGAAAAAATTAGGGGAAGCCAATAATACCTCCTTTCTTTTGGGTCGGGGGTGTGGTGGTCAATGTAATAACGTAACCAGATGAGTTACCCGGTATCATTTTACACACATTTGTATCATACAGATGCAGGACTTACACACGCCTGTTATCTAACCGACAGGTCCGCACGCACTCTCCAGCCCAAACTCTAACAAGCATTCATTCACAAACTAAATCAGGAGACCTTTCACGTTTTACGTCCGATTCGCTCCTTTTTTCCTCGCTGTACACAGCTCCAGTTTGGGCATCGGCCTGTCATCAGATTGTATTTGTTGTTGCTGCTGTAGCGGAAGTTTAGTACAATTATTTTTGATTAAACACTCCAAATCTCCACCCTCCATAATTGCACTTGCTTTAGTTGCTTGCTACTTTCTAACGGCGGTGAGAGTGGTCAGTGACGCTATCTATCTTCTATCGATTAGATTTATGATTCGAAAATTATAAAAGTAGGGTAGACATGTGGATATTATCCGACTGAACAAAATGTGCATTTATCTAACAGGTTCGTTTTCCACTGACCTTATTTCAACCTATTTTCCAAAATCCTATGGAGAAATCCCATTGCTTTTTTGTCGAGGGAAACCGAGCGCAGCTTACTTCCGGGTTTTAGGACGCGTCACTGCCACACTAAGTTGATGCGATTTGATTGGATTGTGAGGCAAGGGAAGCCAGCCGCCTCTGGCTTCCCTTGGCATGGCCCTGACTAATCACAGGTTGGCAGGGGCATGACGTGAGCCTTGTCTGATTGGTCAATCCCTCCATTTTTTTTCACCAAGGGAAGCCAATTTCGGCTAGCCTCCTCTCGCAACAGAGAGTGCAATCTACTGTTTCACCATAACATCTAGAGTGGCGCTGTTTCACTCTTTGTAAAATACTCAATGAGAATGGGGGAGAGACGGGCCGGCAGCAACACACAACAAAGAATTAACGAAACTAAACGAAGTGTCTTTATTTATTTATTAAAATTATAACTACAATCCGAAAAAACGGGTAGTTTGGCTTCCCTTGGCCTCCAGGAGAAAACGCCACTGGTCTCAGGGGATCTTAATATTTAAGAACCTATTAATGTGTTATACCAGATTAACGGGAATAATCTCAGCTAACTGACGATACAAACCATTTTTACCAAAACAAAACACAAGTCTCTTAAGAAGCATCTAAATGACCCCTGAGCGAAAAATGCTAACGCACTTTGGCACAGAACTCAAGATAAAAGATACCCTTACTACTTATCGTAGCTGCACATACAAGATATCCGATTAAAGCTGAGGTTCCACAGATTATTTAGGTATATATATCATCACTAAGTGATCTGAACTCGCGACAGGGGAAGCAAACACAGACATCACAACACGTACCTTTACGGAGCTTTTACGGGAGATCGTCTCACCGTAGCTGTCAATCTGATCAAAAGACTGGTTCAATGGCATTAAAACGAGAAAAAACGCGGCTGAATCGGTTAATCCATAGGTTGATAATGTTTCTGGGTAATATTTTTTTTAATTTATAATCCATAATTCCATTTTTATGTAAAAATCGGAGAGTAAAAGTTAGCTGCTAATGGTAGCCACCAGAGTTATCGCAGCTTCCGGTCTTGGCTATGCGGCAGTCTCACACACACACATTACCAAATAAGGAGTATGTGGGAGTTCCCCTCGATTCCATTGGCTCTGACGGTTAGAAAGAGATGTGAATCAGCAAAATCGACCAAGGGGGGCCAGAGATATGGAAAATCCACCCAAATGACCCCAGAAGTGTTTTTCTTTTGCTAAATCTCTCTAAAAAGGTCAAATGTCACTTGTTTTGCATCAATCTTGATACAGGGTACTTATTATATGTTGTAGTTTGGATTCCTAAAGCTTTTAGTCTACCATACCATCATTCAAGGGTGGTTTTCACTATAAGTAATTTTTTTTTTTTGGACGGACACAATAATTAAAAAATTTTTAGTGTGTTCAATCTGAATTGACTTTAAAATATAAACATCTATATTGATTCTGACACTTCTACATCCAACTCACAGGTGTAGTAACCTTGCTTTGAGAAAAAATCATGCAAAATGCACTTTGTGATTTTGACTTTTATACATAAATATGTGTCCCCGGTGTGTCGGGGAACCCAAATCTTTTAAAAACGGGTGTACAACGAGCGGATACAGATTCCATCCGAACTGACGTCAAATCGGCAGCGGACCCACAGAAAGGTGCTATCAGAAACAATGCCTGGCGTGTTTTGGACGTCTTTGGTTACATTAGCAAGCACATGTGTGTGTTTAAAAAGCAGGAAATAGAAAAAGAACTCACCTTGTGATAAACCTGCAAGAGAAAAAGCATTTGAGCTCCATACTATTTAAGAAATAATCCTTGACGTGGTTTAAACAGGATGGCGTTTTATCACAACCGAATTTAACTTTATCTCCGGTAGAATTCTGATCAGGCATTAGCTCCGCCTCCTCTTCTTTTCTTTTTGTCAAGCTAAGGACCCAAGATCCGCGTTTCTCTAACAGGGCTTCAAAAGAGGGGTATGAGCAGTATGAGGCATGGCTACAATGGGGGATCTGTTTGATATTTTGAAAAGAAAACTTCACAGACACGTTTTGTATAGGTATGGCCCTACAATATATTTTTCAAATATAGCATGATAGGTCCACTTTAAGTTGAATAGCAACATGAGTCCAGCTGTAATGATGTTCACCATTGTTGCTGTCATGAGGGATTTCGTCGCTGGCGTTGCAGCAGAAAGATGACGTCATGACATGGCGTCACTCAGATCTGCTGGTTCTTAGGAAGTTTTACCAACTGCGCACTGAACTACACGGAACCAGAACATAACTCATTTCAGTGGAGAAGAGAGGGTTTGCAAAGACTGGAAAAGCTCTATATAAATGCAGGCTATTGACCGTAACCAAAGGTCAAAGGGCATATCGACTGGGTCAGCCACAGTATATGGTCACACCAGTGATGCTGCCAATAAATAATACCCACTTCAAATGTATGCTAACAAGGCACAGTAAATGACCAAGACAGTTACACAAAACTAATCCAGGACTAAAAATGTTGCATTATTCCCCGTTTAACATGAACAAACACTCACAACTTGTTATATCTTTGCTTTCTCTCCTTCAGTTTATTTCTTCATTTGTCAAAGGCAGTTGATATGTGTGATCGTCCCCTCTCTGATTTATGGTAACAGAGCTTTAAGACCCATGTGACCCTCAGCCACTGGAACTCCTCCTTTAGACAGGCTGTAGATGTGTAGAGGGAGACAAAATCTCCCCATATTTGCTGTCATTCCTACCACTATATGTCCAATAAAGACAAAAATGCAATAAAATCATCTGTAAAAAAACAGTAGTGATAAACACCATATAACCCAATCAGAAACCCCCATCCACAGCCATCTCTCCATCCCTGCAACACTTTAAAACAAGAAGGATTGAAGACAGGAACAATTTGAGAACAGAGCAATCATGCTGCTTACAGTCGCAGCAGCACTGTTATGTCTTTTAGATTACGTTAAAAATTGCATTTATTCATGACGGCCTCCTTTGCATGGCTGCTCAGTGCACAATATGCAAAGTGCAACATTATTGAAATGCATTGAGATGTATTGTACCTGACTCTGAGACATGTGCAATCAATTCCTCATGCCTCTCACCCCGGAGTAAGTGCTGGTTACACTCTCTGCCATCTGGTGCCACAACAAATACAGAGCTGCTTGGTAAGTCCTGGAGAGTGTGTGTGTGTATGTGTGTGTGTGTGTGTGAATATGATTCCATGTGCTCTGATAACTCAAATAATGATGGTGAGAGAGACACAGGAGGGAGGCGATTGGTTTTGTTAATGGCTGGCCATTAAGCTAAATGAAAGCTGATGTGAAATTGATGAGTTTGTTTTGCGGCTGGTTTGCATATGGAAAGCAAATGTGTTAGAATCAGAATTCTCCGTGCATCCTGCGAGGCTCTTAATCACAGCAAAGGAAACCTTTCAGACCAAATCTATTTATGTCACTTTTCATCACACCAGATGAGGGCTGATTGGCCTCACACTGGGCAGCCAGACACCAATCACTGTTTACCGAACAGAGCAAGGAAATGGAACAGGAGCAAAGAAGAGTCTCAGGCATTAGCCCGAGCCATCTGCTGCTGTTCTCCATGACCCTGACTCTGATCAGTCCCAGATAAAGTGTTTCTGATGGTATCCCAGGACTCACAGAGGATGTGGAGTGATGCATTAGGACAGGGGTTCCCAAAGTGGGGGTCGCGACACCCAGGGGGGTCGCGAGATGATTAAAACATTAAAATTAAAAAAATTGAATTTATTTTTTTTAATCAATTTTTTAAAAATTATTATTAATAATAACGGGTGCATAGACATTTTTCAGGGGCGGACTAGCCATCTGTATAATTTCCCCGCAGTGAGGCTCCCCCCGTTGACAATCCACTAGCGCAGTGTTTCTCAAACTTTTTCATACCAAGGACCACTTAACCAATACAAAAACACTCACGGACCATCTAACTCCACAAATATCCACAAACAATAGGCCTACTTACCACTCCAACAGTACATAACAGCCTAAAACTCTCTGAGGTCTAAGCCATTTTTTCACATGTTAGGCTCGTCTGGGCTTTTTTTGTAAAAATGCTATTAAAACATGAACCTTGGTGACCATCGGGCTGGCCTGCATGGTCTGCCTACAAAACAAAAATAAAAAAACGTTTATGCAGCCCCAACAACAGCCTCTGATCATCAACAGACTTCATGCAATGCTTCATTGGATGCATATATTAGATAATAATCTCTCTCACTCCTAAAACCTCTCAATCTACTTTCAGCATGGATAAATGCTCATAAAATACATCCATTGTTTGTTCTATACGCTTCTTGAAATCCTAAAAACACATTGTTTTTCTAGAACAGATTACAAATCGCCTGAAAATGGTACAAACAAGTGGAAACATGTGTGACAAATGTGTTGCGCTGGGCTACATCATGCAATCAAAACTTAAACTCGCTCCATTGCGGAGATATTCCCGCGAGAGTGAGGAAAACTTAAATTAATTAATTATTTCACTAGCACCCCCCCGTTGACAGGGGTCGCCAGTCACTGGCACTGTTATTTTGGGGGTCGCGGGCTGAAAAGTTTGGGAACCCCAGCATTAGGATGTGCTAACTGTACACTGTGTTGTATACAGCTGCAGAGCTCATTAGGGCCCTGGATACATATGGAGGTAAATAATTCACTAGGCTGTGCCATTCTTAGAATTAGAATACCTTTATTTAACAGAGGGAAACATACAGCTCAAACATTGTTACAGCAAAAGTAAAGTGGCAAAATATGAATTAAGAGGCATGCATAAATCTAACTTTCTTTATTGAATCTGTTTCAGAATTGGCCCACAGTTTCAATGTAACAGAACCGCTGACGATACAAAAGTGCTCAAACTCAACTGTACAAATGAGACTAAAGTGAATACAATAATTTCCACCTTATCAAATTCTAAGGCTAAAGATCACTGGGGACTAGACACAGTATTTATAAAAAAATCATAAAAAGGACTTAGCTAGCTCCATCACCTATATTACAAATCAATCATTAAAAGATAATCTATTTCCATCAGCTCTTAAAACTGCTATTGTAACACCAATTTTTAAATGTGGCGACAAGAAAGAAATATGCAACTATAGACCCATCAGCATTCTACCTGTTGTGTCCAAAGTAGTTGAAAAAGTAGTCGCGAAACAGCTGGTGTCACCTCTAAGCTACAACAACCTACTCCATCCTATGCAGTTTGGTTTTAGGACCAATTATTCTACTGAGACTGCATGCTGCTATTTAGTGGAAGGAATCAAGGCTAAGTTAGACAAAGGAGGGATAGTTGGAGCAGTTTTCCTTGACCTGCGAAAAGCATTTGACACAGTAAACCATACCAAACTTTTATCAAAACTTAACTATTTCAACCTGTCATTTAGCACAATACAATGGGTCAGGTCTTATTTAGCTGGTCGTTCTCAATGTGTCCGTATAAATGATAAACTGTCAGAAACTAAGCCATGCTCATTCGGAGTGCCACAAGGCTCAATTCTTGGACCGCTGTTGTTCATCATATATATTAATGATCTCCCATCTGTTTGTGAGGATGTGGACGTCCAGATGTATGCTGACGACACGGTGGTTTACACTCATGGGAAAAATGCTGAACAGGTTGCCTCTAAGCTCTCGTCGACGCTGCACAAAGTTGCTCAATGGTTAAATGACTCGTGTCTTACTCTAAACACTAACAAAACAGTGACAATGTATTTCACGAATAAGAAAAAAACAACCACGTATCCACAGCTTCGTGTGAATGGTAAAATAATTGAAAACGTCAATGAGGTCAAATATTTGGAAGTGATCTTGGATGCCAATTTGACTTTTGAAGGCCATATTAGAAGCATGACTAGAAAGCTGAAATATAACATTTTCAAATTTAAACATATTAGGAACTCATTAACCATAGAAGCATCGAAAACCTTTTTGCATGCCATGATACTATCACATTTTCACTACTGTATAACCTGCTGGTCCCAAGCAACTAAGACTGCTATGAGACCACTTGAGGTTCTTTATAAACAAGCCTTAAAAGTTATGGATAGAAAGTCATTAAAACACCATCATTGCAATATACTGTCCAAATACAAACTTTTCAGTTTTGATAGTCTTGTTCTACTTTCCCGAGTTCGATTGGTATTCAGAATCATTCACAATTCTACAACACCACCGTTGAGGAGCTTTTTTCAGCTTCGCCGTGAGCAGAGTTGCAGAAACTCCAGATCTGCATCAATGGCAGATCTAACAATCCCTCTGAGACGCACTGCCTTTGGACGATCAGCATTTTCGTTTACGGCCATCAAGCACTGGAATACTCTTCCAGCTGAACTTAAAACCTGTACTGATTTTATCTCGTTTTCTTATGGTGCAAAAAAAATGATATTAAGCAACCAGTCATGCCAACATTAATTACACTGTAATCTGAGTTTTTTTTATTTGAACTGTATTGTCATACTATATCTTAAATATTTTATTTAAGTGTATTTGAAGTGTACTAAGTATTATGTTCGTAACCTGTATTTAAATCAGGCTTTATAATTATTTGAGTGACCAAGATCATGTAAGTGTATTTCAAGTGTACTATGTATTAATTTATTGAGCTGTACTTAAATCAGGTTTTAAAATGGTTTGACTGATAGAGATCATGCAATGTTATTATTTGTTTATGGATTGTTATGAACCTGTCTGAGGACCACAGATGGAAATTAGCTATTAGCTATAATATGGCATATTGCATCTCTTCTCTTGGCTGAGATTAATGTTTTTGTATGCATGGTGCTTCTATAAATAAATACAAATTAAATTATTAAAGATAGGAATTACACAAATTAAGTACAATAAGTACAGTAAAAGTATATTTTTTAATAAAATAAGTGTAACCTGTAGAAGTAGTGTGATGGCAGCCAGATAGCAGTTGTGAAAATAAATGTATATGTTGCACAGTTATTACAGATTGTGTTACAGTATTTGAATAGTCTAACTAAGAGATAGAAGCCAGTAAAAATAAATTATAAAGCGGTATATACTTATTTATATACAGTGGGGCAAAAAAGTATTTAGTCAGCCACCAATTGTGCAAGTTCTCCCACTTAAAAAGATGAGAGGCCTATAATTTTCATCCTAGGTACACTTCAACTATGAGAGACAGAATGGGGGGAAAGAATCCAGGAAATCACATTGTAGGATTTTTAATGAATTCATTGGTAAATTCCTCGGTAAAATAAGTATTTGGTCACCTACAAACAAACAAGATTTCTGGCTCTCACAGACCTGTAACTTCTTCTTTAAGAGCCTCCTCTGTCCTCCACTTGTTAACTG
This sequence comes from Pogonophryne albipinna, assembly GCA_028583405.1. Taxonomy (NCBI): domain Eukaryota; kingdom Metazoa; phylum Chordata; class Actinopteri; order Perciformes; family Artedidraconidae; genus Pogonophryne; species Pogonophryne albipinna. The sequence goes on from CM053249.1 coordinate 39,393,162, forward strand.
TATTAATGGCACCTGTTTGAACTCGTTATCAGTATAAAAGACAGCTGTCCACAACCTCAAACAGTCACACTCCACTATGGCCAAGACCAAACAGCTGTCAAAGGACACCAGAAACAAAATTGTAGACCTGCACCAGGCTGGGAAGACTGAATCTGCAATAGGTAAGCAGCTTGGTGTGAAGAAATCAACTGTGGGAGCAATTATTAGAAAATGGAAGACATACAAGACCACTGATAATCTCCCTCGATCTGGGGCTCCACGCAAGATCTCACCCCGTGGGGTCAAAATGATCACAAGAACGGTGAGCAAAAATCCCAGAACCACACGGGGGGACCTAGTCAATGACCTGCAGAGAGCTGGGACCAAAGTAACAAAGGCTACCATCAGTAACACACTACGCCGCCAGGGACTCAATCCTGCAGTGCCAGACGTGTCCCCCTGCTTAAGCCAGTACATGTCCAGGCCCGTCTGAAGTTTGATAGAGAGCATTTAGATGATCCAGAAGAGGATTGGGAGAATGTCATATGATCAGATGAAACCAAAATAGAACTTTCTGGTAAAAACTCAACTAGACGTGTTTGGAGGAGAAAGAATGCTGAGCTGCATCCAAAGAACACTATACCTACTGTGAAACATGGGGGTGGAAACATCATGCTTTGGGGCTGTTTTTCTGCAAAGGGACCAGGACGACTGATCCGTGTAAAGGAAAGAATGAATGGGGCCATGTATCGTGAGATTTTGAGTGACAACCTCCTTCCATCAGCAAGGGCATTGAAGATGAAACGTGGCTGGGTCTTTCAGCATGACAATGATCCCAAACACACCGCCCGGGCAACGAAGGAGTGGCTTCGTAAGAAGCATTTCAAGGTCCTGGAGTGGCCTAGCCAGTCTCCAGATCTTAACCCCATAGAAAATCTTTGGAGGGAGTTGAAAGTCCGTGTTGCCCAGCGACAGCCCCAAAACATCACTGCTCTAGAGGAGATCTGCATGGAGGAATGGGCCAAAATACCAGCAACAGTGAAAACCTTGTGAAGACTTACAGAAAACGTTTGACCTCTGTCATTGCCAACAAAGGGTATATAACAAAGTATTGAGATGAACTTTTGTTATTGACCAAATACTTATTTTCCACCATAATTTGCAAATAAATTCTTTAAAAATCAGACAATGTGACTTTCTGGATTGTTTTTCTCCCATTCTGTCTCTCATAGTTGAGGTATACCAGGATGAAAATTACAGGCCTCTCTCATCTTTTTAAGTGGGAGAACTTGCACAATTGGTGGCTGACTAAATACTTTTTTGCCCCACTGTATATATAAGTATATACTGATAAAATGTAACATGTGACCTTGTGAAATTCTTGAGCTAGTTAAATATAAAATCCACTCAGAAACAGCCAGTATCTAGGTAAAGAGATAACACATATCAACTCACAAACTTCATTGTCATTTTAACAGTTGAAAACAAGTTTTCCTTCCACTCTGAACTTTATATAAAAGAAACCACGATGTTTAAAGAAATGAATGTAAGAAAATTCCTAAATGGTTTGTGTTGGATAAATACTGAAGAAACCAGGGGAGGAGACCATTTTACAAAGAAAATCTACTTCTCAAAAGGATCTGCCATGACGCCAGCTTTCCACTCTTACCCTTCACCAAAAAATGGCAGCCTAATGTGACAGTAAGATCTGAGAGCCCCCTAGCACCCCAGAAGAAAAGATACATGTTCTTAAAGAGGCTCAGGGTGTCAGAGGCTGCTGGAGAACAGACAGCAGGAGAGCAGCATCAGATAAAACACAACATATAAATCAAGCAATGAAGAAATCATCTGAGCAGGTGTGACATTTCATTGTCTGATTAAAGGCTATCAATCTCTCTGACACTTGACAATTATGATCATTACTGTGGTGGTTGATGGGACTGTGCTTATTAGCATAAAGTAACTCATCACAGTGCAGCCATGCTGCTTATTTGGTAAAAAATAAGAACTGCTCCCCACATTCATTCATTAGATGTGACACCTCAGGATTTAAAACTACTTTATTTAATAGCTAATATGTTATAATTCTGAATCAGAATAATGACTTATTATCCAACATTTTCTCTTTGCTGCATAATTAGCTTGTCTTGAACAATAAAGAAACGTGTGAGTTTGCCTCAGTGTCGTGCGTACGCTGGCTTTATTTAACGAGTCATTGCTGCTGAACATTTAAAGACATGTTGGATTGAATATCTATTTACCGCCCCGGAGAGCCATCAGACGGCTGCAGGCAACAGACCAGCGTGTCATTCACGAGTACTTGAGCACTCAGAAATGTGTGCAGTGTCTGAGCGAGCTGGTGGCCAAGTGTGTAAAGGCAATTGATTTGTCCACGTGGAAACCTAGAGAAGATTGGGTTTTAAAGTGGGACAACATTACAGTAATCGCATTTAAGGTCAGTGAAAATCAACAAAATGTCATAGCCCAGAGTTAGAAGCAGAGAAAAGGTTTGAGGCCTCCGTCTGCTTCGCACCGTCCAGCAGTGTCCACACCCAACTGTCCAACAGCTGAAATGGGAAGGGGCTTAATTCAACAAGTTCTGAAACACTGTCTGACATCAAGCCCACTTCATGCATGGTTGACCAGTTCTGGGATGTGTAAAGAAAAGCATTTTAGTTTTCTCTTTATACTCTTTTACTATTTGCAGGCAACCACACTGAAAAAACTGAAACGTTGACTTTAATTAAATGTATGTCGACAAGTTTCCCATTACTGTATTAGGTTAGTTTAAAGCAATAATATTATAATACATATTTTGTATTTAAACTTAATATTAATGCTTTCAACTAAACTTTTGTGAAATCTGTTGACATAATAAATGTAATTAAAGTCAAGGTTTAAGTTTTTTTCAGTGTAGCATAAATTCCTTTTCGGAGAAACTGTTTAGATATGTTATTAATCAGCAAGATCCTGTCATTAAAGTCAGCAAATTACACACATCTGATTCACAACAATTGTGCCATTTTCAAATGTGTCATTTGGACCATGTGCAACTGTTGATTTGACCTAACCTGGCCCTGGACAGCTAAATGCTATCTATACAAGAGATTAACCAATATGAAATGTCTTCTCAGTAACTCATAACAATACTGCTACGGTAACTTATTATTGGAATTGCAAGAATAAAGACATCATTGGTATGTACTATAAAACACAATTACATTTGAACAATAACTGTGATGTGCCACATATAGCAAATGTACTGTACTTATATAACGCTTTATCCAGTCCTTACGACCCCCATGTCATCGTTCATACAGAGCAATGACACTTTTTTTTTTTTTGCTCGGGGAGTTTAACATTCACACACAATCATACACGCCATTGTAAGGTGATTCAGAGAAATATAATAATAATACAAATATAATAACTAACCCTAACGTCAAATGACATGTACAGGTTGTGTTGCCATATCTCGCAAAAGTGTGTACATGATGTCAAAACGAATCTTGGGTTTGAAGATAGGCGTGTTCCAAGCAAGGGACGAATTGCCCCCCGACCCACACACTTTGCGCAGGATTGTGCTCAAATGGGCTCTACTTCTGATCTGGTTCTGATGTTTTAGATTAATCGTAACAGAGCGGACTTTGAGTATTCTCAATGTAATGTCTTGGATAGAAAGTGTTACATTCCCCCACAGGTGAACGTTTCTCCTCAGGCTCTTCTTCCTCAGCTGTCTTACCTGATCTTTACTGACGGATTTGCCACAGGTATGGAAGCAAGAGACAGAAGTATTTGAATTGTATCAGACACCGAATTTATACCATTGAAAATAATTACTTTGAAAATCATGTATCTGAATTTTTTTTGCTCCGAATTTACCTATGTGAAATAAAAATGTAAAAATTCAAGTTAACAAAATTCGAATGTTCAAATTCAGATCCCAAAAATTCAAGTGAAAAAAATTCGACGTCAAATATTTCGGTGTATAAAATTCAACGTCAAAAATTTCGATGCAGCATCATCCGGGCTACTCAGACAGGATAAGGAATCGAGTCCGAATGCAATCAAACCGACTTCTGGCCTATCAGAGCCAAGCGGCAAACCCCGGGACAGTGCAGTGAAGCCCAATGCTGCAAACTGTAGGCGATGGATGCAGATGGGAGCAATTCCCGTAGACCCTATGTTAAAATGTCCAACTTAACATCAGAAAATGAACATGTTTCTAGCCTGGATCCACAAAAACATATTCTGTATATAGTTAGATTCCCCCTTCATGACAACGGGACTGCTGCTCCTAGCTCCTCTCTGCTAGCTCCGTTAGCTCCATTGGCTCCGTGATGCTACAGCGGCTCAGCTCATGAGGAGAACACTACTTGAACTCGGCCGTGTTTGTTGTGTTGGTTCCTGGTGGACTATTCGTCATGCAAATATAGGATTTATCTGCGGTTAAAACAGACCGTCCATGAATGCAGTTTCTTCGGTAAGTCAACCCTGCATACTTTGTTATGTTACTGGTGTTTTTATTAAGCTAACGTTAATGAATGTTTAGAGTTGGGTTAGCATTTGTGCTAACGATGCTATGCGTAGCATCCAAGAGTGTAAAACATTAAGTGGGATGCTACTGTATACCAAAAGGCTTCTGTGCGAGGTTGCTAAAATAAGGTCATCCTTGTACGTTAGATAGTTAGTTTGCTAGTTAGGTTACTGTATGCATTGTTAAGGTTCATTTAAATTCGCTATGCTCTACTATAGCATAACATAGACTAGCTAACGTCAACGTATTGTTGAAGAGAGGCTTAGTGTATATTAAATCAACCTCACAATGAAATGTGTGTATCTTTAAAATATCAACGTCACATTTCAAGATAATAACGCTCCCTTAGATATTGTAATATGGTTTGTTGAACTGGAGTTATTTATTGCAGCTAACCGCCTATCCGACGAACGACCCAAACATTGTTGTTTTTAATATTATTACCAATGCCTCTTTTAATTGTATTATCCTCACACTTGAGAAACAGCCTTATCGTGGCTGTAGAACAGAACATGTAACTTAATGCCTGCATTTAAGGACGATGAATAGCGTAGTCAATGCTTTAGTGACAAGGAAATTATTTGTTTAAATATTAGATACAGTATGACGTTATCTGTGACTTTAGTCAAAACGAAGCTTATCCATTGCATTGCATTTGTTAAATAGGTTTGTGTCTTACCCTTACGTGTGTGATACATATGAATATGGCATATGAAAACAAATTAATTTGACTGACTCATGAAAACCTCATCCAAAGTAACAGTAAAATAAAAAGGACCGACACAATAATACTCAATCAAACTGATACAGTATAAGGACTGTGATATCCAGCAATTTCTTAAGTATAACAATAAGATTATGACCTGTTTTTAAAAGAAGATAAAAAGTTGTTTGCATGTAAAGAAGTCTGTAAGCCACGCATGTAACTTTACATCTGTTTGTTCAAAGTGTCCTCAAGGTGATCCAGACAGGCTGGACCAGAGGAGGAGAGACAGATCTGGACTCCTAACAGCAGAGAACTTCAGCACGGATTCCAAGGTACACCTTTTTCATACTTTACAAAGAATGCATAAAGTAATGACTCTAATACACTGATATACATGCCATTAAACATGACTAAATACTAGATCACCTACACATCAGTGAAGTTGAGTGTACTTTCTTAGAAAAAGGTTACATTTTACCAAGCAACATCACTTTTTTGTTCAACTTTCACATTTCAATGTATTTTAGGCAAATACGATTGAACATAGTGAGAACTGCGACCCTTTGTCTCTGCATACTGACTGTAAAACAACATGTTAAAAGTGATTCTTTCAGTGAGACAACCGAACAGAGCAAGCTTCTACAGTTGCACTAAGTTTTGATAACAGTTACATATTATTTTAATAATACATTTATTTCAATGTTGATGAATTTAGAACAGTTTATTCATAATCTGATTATCTTTGTAGCACACTGTTGGATTTAAAAAACACATTCAAATAAAAAAAAATCATTATATTTATAGCCCCTGAACAAACAAACACACCTCTTTCTTAAATAACACACTTGCTCTGCAATAATATGTTTTTTGATATTTCTGTTAGGAAAGGACACGCCTGAGAGACAGGACTGCTTCACCATTTTCTCTTTCTCTGAGGATCCAGAAGAACATCCAAGAGGGAAAGGAAAAGCTGATGTGATGAGATTTAAGAGCAGTATAGGACATTCACTAAGAGACACTTATATTGTAACACAAAGACCTGCACAGTTTTGTAGTCTAACAGGAACTTAATTTGTGTGTTGTTTTGTGTTTTACGTTGCACCTCAGAGACAGTGTGATTATTGTCAGGCCTATAAAGTTTGGCAAAAAAAGTCAGCTGATCAAATGCATTTGCCTCACTTTATGAGCTTCACATCACTTGTGCTTTGTACCGCCGAGTTTGCAACGTCATAAATAAATGGTGCCAATCTTCAGTCAGATGTGAATGTGTAATCTAACATTTTCAGTAAGAATAACGGACAAAAGGAATGCAAATACAATTTATTGAAATGTGAACTAAAAGTTATCAAGCATGAACCATCACCATTTTTTTTAAATAAAAACGAAATAATATACATAAGTTACACTAAATGTTAATCTGTTAATTGATTAAGTAAACACATTTTGTCAAATAAAGTGACAGGCTAGGCCTGTGCAGGTGGTAACAGCTATGCCCAGCATGGGCTAAGTTCTGTAGGTGCAGCTGGTGCAAGTCCTCCTCCATCAGGTCTGGTCCTCCTCCCTCAGGCCTGGTCCTCCTCCCTCAGGCCTGGTCCTCCTCCCTCAGGCCTGCAGGGTATTTCCTCGCAGGGAAAGACCCTCAGCCCTCTCTGTCCAAACCAACAGACAGGACGTTCATAAAGCTGAGGTTTCCCCCAAAGTCTCTAATCATCCATCCTGTGAATATGAGAGGGGAAAAAATAGTGTAATAGATGCTTTGGACAATAAGAAATATAAAGTTAACTGTTGAGTTGCTCAGTTTTTTAGATTGAAAGGGTTTAATAATACAAACAAAAGGAGAGGCACCGTAAAATAAAGATTGGTCTTTCAATAAATTGTGTTGATTTTGTCTTTTGAATTGTTTGTCTAAAGTCAAGTAGCTAGAACTGTTACTTATAGTTTGAATGATACAGTCTGGTTATAATGTTTGGAGGAGGCATCACAGGTAAGAGCACCATTTGTTGTGTTCCATCCACAACAAATGCACACAGATTGATATGTGTGTATTTATTTATTTACTATTTCTTGATTCATTACTGTCAGTCCAAAACAAGAGATTTTGTTTTAGTAACATTTAAAAAAAAAACATTATCTCTTTTCCACTACACTATCTTGAATACTTTAGTTTTTACGTCACTACATTTATCTAACAGCTTTAACATTGTAAAGGTGTCACTTCGGACTCTGGGTAATTATGACAGCATGTCCTACTATTTTGAGAGTTTGAACAAACCAGACCTTCATCTATTAATGTGGAAAATAATCAGCACATTAAACCATTATGAAAGTTATCATTAGTTAGCTCATTGTTCAAAATGAGCTCCGACTCTTGCATCGGTAATAACAATAAAACAAATGATATAATATAATAGTATAACTTGTGTCTACTTTAAAGACTTTAACAACACTTTCCTAATTATACTAGCATACTTTTACTAAAGTAACATTAACATGTTTAAATGCAGGGCTTTTGTAAGAGAGTATTTCGTATTGTGTCGCATGGTCTACTTGACTTATCTAACCGAAGTGATCGTTACGTTACTTTGCAAACCGTCACACCCCCCCCACACACACACACACACAAAAGGACACGGTAACGTTGTGATTCACATCAATTAATGATAACTACGGAGCTTGCTAACAGCAAGGCACAAGGCTACTTCAATAATTTAGCTAGCTAATGTAAGATACAAATGCTGTCGAGCCCTCACTGCTTGTAAAATAAAGAGCACAAACTGACTACTTACACAAGCGGCGAGCCCCGCTGTTCTCCGTCATTTTTCTCCCGGGTTGTTGTGATCACATGACTGACAAAGCCGTGCTCTCATAGGCCAGAAGTTGGTTTGATTGCATTGGGCTCGATTGCTTATCCTGTCCGAGTAGCCCGGATGATGCTGCATCGCAATTTTGGACATCGAATTTTATACACCGAATTTTTTGACGTCAAATTTTTTTCACTTGAATTTTTGCATTTTTATTTCACATAGGTAAATTCGGAGCAAAAACATTCAGATACATGATTTTCAAAGTAAATATTTTCAATGCTATAAATTCGGTGTCTAATAAAATTCAAGTACTTCTGTCTCTTGTTTGCTTCCATACACAGGACATTAAGGAAACAAACAGCATGTTGTATTTGCTGCAATGAAGAATATCTAACCTCCAATCCTTTTAATTCATTCAACAAGGCTCTCCTCAGAGGTTAATCAGTGTATAACATGTGGCTCTCCTATGGTTAAAAGGGGTAAGGGTCCAACACCTTGGTGAACCGGGAAATCTCCATTCTTTATTGTCTTTTCTTTATTGATTCACATTATTGTGTTAAGTGGAAACCCCATGACCTGCCAAACACATCAGACGGGGGTCAGCTCTAACAGGAGGTTAATGACAGGCAATCATTAACATGACTCCTCCATTAAAGGATGTCCCTAATCCCACACATCCCACAATAGCAGCATTATGTCAGTCAAACTATCAAAAGAAAGGGAAACGATTTGGGAAAAGAGTACTTCTTTAGATAAGTTACTCTTTTATAATGAAGCTGTTGGGTTTTAGCAATCATTCTGCACTTTATTCCTCCAGCTGACTGTGGTGATGCCTTTATGTTGAAAGTAGAGGCCGTTGTGGAGGAAAACAGACAGAAGACAACAGACAAGTGGATTCAGGTGCAGCCAAACAGGATGTATTCAATACTTATACCCAGTACAGGTCAACAATACAAAGCATGACTCTGTGTTCTGGTCTTCTTTTGCATGAAAACTGGATATACCAAAAAACGACAAACAGTATACTATGACAAAGTACTCAGAGTAATGAAATAAAATATGTGCAGTGTTGGTAGTATTGTTACAGAAAATGAAGAGCTGTGTAGGCAAGCATACTGTATACAATGCCTTGCAAAAGTATTCACCCCCTTGGCATTTTTCTTGTTTTGTTGCATTCAAACATTTAATTTAATTCGATTTTTGGAGAATTTGTATTATTTGATGTACACAACATGCCTACAACTTTGAAGATGCAAAAAATATTTGTTATTGTGAAACAAACAAGAAATAATAATGAAAAAGAGAAAACATGAGCGTGCATAACTATTCACCCCCCCAAAGTCAATACTTTGGAGAGCCACCTTTTGCAGCAATAACAGCTGCAAGTCTCTTGGGGTATGTATCTCAGCTTGGCACATCTTTCCATTGAGATTTGCTTCCATTCTTCTTGGCAAAACTGCTCCAGCTCCTTTAGGTTAGATGGGTTCCGCTCGTGTACAGCCATCTTTAGGTCATACCACAGATTTCCGATTGGATTAAGGTCTGGGCTTTGACTAGGCCACTCCAAAACGTTTAAACGTTTCCCCTTAAACCACTCTAGTGTTGCTTTAGCAGCGTGCTTTGGGTCATTGTCCTGCTGGAAGGTGAACCTCCGCCCAAGCCTCAAATTTCCTGCAGACTGAAACACAGTTTCCTCAAGTATTTCCCTGTATTTAGCTCCATTCATCACTCCTATTTTGACCAGCTTCCCAGTCCCTGCCGATGAAAAACATCCCCACAACATGATGCTGCCACCCCCTTGCTTCACTGTGGGGATGGTGTTCTGAGGGGGATCAGAGGTGTTGGGTTTGTGCCAGACATAGCGTTTACCTTGATGGCCAAAAACTTCCATTTGAGTCTCATCCGACCACAGGACCTTCTTCCACATGTGTGGGGAATCTTCCACATGCCTTTTGGCGAACTCCAAACGTGTTTTCTTATTTTTTGCCTTAAGCAATGGCTTCTTTCTGGCAACTCTTCCGTAAAGCCCAGCTCTGTGGAGTGTCCGGCTTACTGTGGTCCTGTGTACAGATTCTGCTCTCTCTGCTGTGGAGCTTACCAGCTCCTTCTGGGTTATCCTCGGCCTCTTTGCTGCCTCTCTGATCAATGCTCTCCTTGCACGGTGTGAGAGTTTTGGTGGGCGGCCCTCTCTTGGCAGGTTTGTTGTCGTGGCATATTTTTTCCATTTTAAAATAATGGATTTGATGATGTTCAAAGTCTGTGAGATTTTTTTATAACCCAACCCTTTCTCATACTTTTCCACAACTTTGTCCCTGACCTGTTTGGAGAGCTCCTTAGTCTTCATGGTGTCGTTTTATCGCTTAGAAAGGCCACTTGCTGTGGTATGGAGGACTGAGGCCTTCTACAACAGGTGAACTTTATTTCAATAATTGTGTGACTCTGAAGGTCTTTGTTTGGGCTCAATAGCAAAGGGGGTGAATACATATGCACACACCACTTTTCAGTTTTTAATTATTTTTTATGTTTTAAAAGATGCTCTTTTTTTTCACTTCACCAATTTTGACTGACGTTGTTTGGGGTCTTGCCATAAAATCCCCCCAAAAATATGATATTCTTTTTGTTTTTCTCAAAGCGACCTTTATTATAAATCTCAACATGTAGTGTATTATAAATGCTGTAAACCGTAGAACAGACTCCTGTTTATTCAAACAAATCAACACTGTCTTGTTTGGATACAAATCAAAGTTGTTGTAATGACAAGAGAAAAGCAAGCGTAGGAATACCAATCTGATATTTGAGCCAGCATTCATCCAGAGGAGCATGCTCCCCCCCAGGGCAGACCTGAAACGGCCTTCAGTACCACTTAGCTCCTCATTTAGTTCCCAAAGACAGCCAGTAACTGATGTTGACAGAAGTCTGACAAAGGTAAATTGATCACTTAATCAGTTTTAATTTATGAGTTGATGGGTCCTGATTAAAAAGCAACACGCCCTCGGGTATTCTTGGCAGATCATTTGACACCAACACATTCAGGAGAGAGGCAGTACATTAGCCCGCGCGTCCGACTGTGCTCCTCAGGGCTTGAAATAGAGAGGTGCATATTATCTTTGTTCATGAGAAAACTCATTTATTTCGTTTTTTCCCACACCTGAAAATGTTCAAAATAAATGTAATTCTGTCTGAACTTTTGTGTTTCAATAATAGACCCACTTCTCTCCGTCTCAAGCAACAGGGAGAACAATGATAGCTGGCATTATCACAGAGGAGCGGTCCTAACGTTTGAGGATGCGTCATAGAGGGACATAAAGACAGGGGAAAGAATCCAAACAAACATCTGCCGAGAACATTTCCGATACTGGCTTCTTTAAATGTATAGGAATTACTAAACATAAATGATAACACTAAATTATAGGAACAAAATATTAATACAATTAACAGGTAAAAGTCAATGGATCCAGATACTCTCAAATATTCAGGTTTGAGGTTCATTAACATTTTTGGATTGACCGAGAGCACTGTAGTTGATCAATAATCAAATGAATTCTCAAAAATACAACTTGCCTAATAATTGCACAGTGTATTGTTTTATCTTTGTGTTTTTTCTTCATGTGAACCTGTTCTTCTGAAAGGTCCTATTAAAGTTTATATTATCATGCTGTGCCTTAGCTTGTGGAACCAAGAGGTCTGGAAACAAATAACACCATTTGATGTGTCGCATTGTGGAGCTCATTTCTGTTAACTGCTTGAATGGATTCACTGCTGGAGTGTTGAGGTGCAGTGGAGACGCTGGGCTGTTTGACCCCTTTTGGAACACACTCATACTAGTTTGTCATTAAGGGGGGTGCTGTCTCAGCTTCCCCTGCTCATGGCACATTGGCTCTGTACACAGACTGGGTAAGCCTATGCACATTTGGATCTTCACTTTGATGTTGAACCACATTTTTACCATATGGGTCCGACCTTCTGAGGCAGCAGCATTCACTGACTCCCCCAACAAACGGTATGATCTCCACCACCCTAACAAGAACTTCTGTTGCCGTTTGCTATGATGGCCTTTATGCAGACAGTTATGTAAGGGATAATATGCAGCGATAGGCAGTCATTGATGACCGGTTACATACTAAATAAACCAACTACTTGAATCATATTACTTATTTTAAGAGGATTTTAATGATTTTGAAATGATTTCATTGATTTTAAAATGATCGTATTGCTTCGGCTAAGAAAAAAATGGCAGCACTGATCGATGTTTTCTGTAACTGTCCAAGACTGTTCACAGTTTGGAATCCATTAACCAGTCTTTGAACGCTGCCAGAGCCCATACCGTGTTCCCTTTAGTATTTACTTCCTGCCTGTCGTCTTCTATTAATTTCTCCAACTTCCAGCGCTGTCTCTTTCAACCTCCTTCCTTCTCTTGCACTCTTTTTCTTCCAAAGTTTTGTGCTCTCCACAAATGTAAAATTAATATTCAAAAAGTGTTTTCAGGGTGTTTTCTGAAAACTAATGTTTGTTGTCTAACAATATAAAATTGACCGGACTTCTTTCTGCGGATTGATATGGATGCACATAGTCCCTTGACCCTTGTGCTGCCTATCGTGTTTGTTTAATAAGTTGGGACATGTTCTTGAGCTCAGAGCATAGCCGCGGGAAGTCATTTTGCTCAGGGGGTGCTGCCAAAAGTGGGGAGGAGGCCGCTTAAAAAAACAAAACAAAGGCGGGGCCGGGCCCAGCTGTCAGCGATACGAGCCGCATAAATTGTTTGTTAAAGGCGAGACACCGCAGGCAAAAACATCGTTTTTCATGCACTGGTCAATTTTGAGATGTTGTGCTATTTTGATTCCATAACATGTTTTCTTTCAGGCTTTTGGAAGGAAAACGTACAAAATACACATTTAAGTGTTTATTTTACTATAGTTTGTCTATTTGCGTCTGTATATTTCTCCTAAATTCACCAAAAGTTAGCATTCTAACGTAACATAAAGTACCGCGACCGCTGTGTGCACCATGTCAACAGAGATATCGTTGGAAAGCTCCGTCTCTCCTGCACAATCTCATCACATCCAAATATGGTCATTTCCTTTGTATCAGCAACCAATCGTGAAAGTACAAAAGGGTCTTAAACCAATAAACGAAATCTCATTGGCTGGTGTCAATTTCTGACAACGTGATTCGTTCAGAAGCGTCACGTGGTGTGCTAAAACACTTCCTGGTTAGCTTTCCGCTAGAAATTGAAATCTCAAAATGGCAAAAGAACGGCGAAAAAAACGTTCACAGAGAAGACAACAACAATTGTCACTTGCACGAAGCAAGATTATACAAAAAACAAATGACCCCGAACATGAAATACCTTCACGGAGTGCGTCGAGGCGCAAGCTGTCATCCAAAGAACAGGAGGGTTAAGCTAGCGCCTCACTGCAATCTATAAAGGTCGTTTTCTCAGAAGGGTTTGTTCATATGTCATTCATAGCGTGAATTATACAACATTGTATACCTAGAAACATGGCGAAAATTGATATTTTAGGGCTGTTGACAGTATTTTCTGATTCATGGAGTGATAAAAAGAGATATCCAATATCCCTTCTGTAAAAGCCTTAGATGCTAATATGACTACAAAATGAAACGAGAATTTTGAACCTGGCTTTATCCAAAGTTCAGATTTCGGTTCCTGAAATGTGTTAAAATATGCGCACATTTAATGAGATAATGGCTCATTTGCATATTCAGAAAACTTGTAATACAAGAAACAATTGCCTTATTGTAGGTAATAAACTGGAGAAATTTCTAGCTGATATCTTTAAGTTAAAAAAAAAAAACCTATTCACCTGGTGTCTCGCCTTAACTGTTAGGCTTTATAGACCTACATCACTTAGCAACAGCTGCACATGCCCACATGCTAACTATGGGTCTTACAAACCTACATAACATTACAAATAGTCAGAAAATATTATTTACAATATTAATAAAACTATGAATTCAATTTTAACTGATTGACAAGGCAAAACACTGCACAGCGGCAGCAGCATTAAAGGAAAAATATCGTTTTACCTTGTGTTGGGGCTACACAAAACTCCAAATGTAGCCTGGGGTGGCACTAATGAAGACCCTCATTAGAGCAGATACATCCACATTGTCCAACATGTTACTGTGGACATGCATCAAAGTCAGATGTGTCAGTCTCTTCTGTGTCATGTGTCACTATGCAGCGATTTAAGAGTCAAACACGGAGGATTGTTCGCTCAGCGCTGTAAATTAAATGTCCCTTAACTTTCCCCTTAACTGCCGAATCGGATGCTCTGAATCGGAAGCCAACTTCAGCGTCGTGTTGTAGAGGTGGTGGGCTGAGGAGTAGCTGGTGGTCCACTCTTTTTATTGGGTTGTTTGTTGGAGAAAAAAAATCAAAAATCCTTTTTTGTGACATTCTAGAAAGTTGTCACTCTGCAGTGTGTGTGTCGCGTCAATTACGTCACTCTCCCACGACCTACGACCAAGATGACTCGGATTTTATTTATCTGGAAAATAAATTCAAGCCACCTGACTGATACAAATATATACTATGACTATTACTGTATACAGCTAATTTTATTTTAAGTAAAATCATAACTATTTTATGTAGTTTAATCATTTTTATTTAGGTGGTCACTCAGTTTTTCAAATGTACACCACTCGCCAACAGGGGGTGCTGCAGCACCCCTACTTCCCGCGGCTATGGCTCAGAGTGAGCGTTCCTTAGTTTGTTAGTTATTTGGGAGGCGTGTCAGAGAGAGCGCTCTGGCTTTTTTAAAGATCTTTGCAAACGGAGCCGACACCAGTGATGGGAATTCATCGTTTGGCTCGGCACACTAAGAAGAGCCGGCTCTTTTGGCTCCCAAGCAGCTCTTAATTTTACCACAGTAGCCTCAGTTTCACAGCTGCGATGCTCCGGCGCTCGCAGTTCACGCGCATGCTCCACTAGCATATACTAGATATGTGTTTGGATGTTATTTGTGTGTGTGAAGTTGTGTCTGCATGCTCGTGTGTATATCTGTTTCTGTATTGTTACAGTTTTACAAAGAAAGAAAGAAAGTCATCTACAGTAAAAAACAAAACAAGAAAAGACAAGCCTTGTCTCTTTATTATAGGACTTCTAAACTGTCTAGCCACGCCAAGTGTTACGCGCTACAAGGGCAGTACAATCCTCCTTAGCAACGTTTTTTTTTATAAGTATGAAAATGTCCAAATTGACCAATCTAATCGAGTTTTAAATCAAGCCGTTCAATCAAAATGTAATATTAAAAAGGCGTGTCTCACTGTCTATATAGCCAGGCATTACATTGTATAATTCATTACACACATTAATGAGGCACTCCCTGCCTGCATCAATGTCTTCCTTAAGGATTAAAACAAAGAATATTACATTTAAAAACAGTAATTAAAAAGCAACACAATCTACCTGCATTGCTCTAAACGTGTAATAACGTGCTTTAACCACTAGATGGTGCGGGTTACAACACAATAAGTTATTATTATTATAGTTATTTAATAAAAAATAATAATATCAAACAAAATATTACTATTAACTTTATTGTGAAATTAAAACAGAATGGTAAAAGAATAGTTTCCGGTCTATTCTGAGGCCCAATCTGTTACGACTGAATAAACGGGTTTGAACTCAAATGCACGACTCAAGAAAAAGGTTTATTCAAACCAAAGCTCAACTACAGGTAAAACTAAATTACTCTTAATGAGGAAAAACAGTATCAAAACAAAGTCACTCTTAATGAGGAAAAACACTAGGAGCAATGAATAGCCAAATACTCAGACAAGACGTGGCTCAAAGCTCTGCTTGGGAGTATTCCTGGCATGATACGCTGGTAGGTTGTCACAAGAAATTAAACGAGAACAATACATACACCAGGTAATGGGGAACAGGTGGAAACCATCAGGAGCGGGGTCGGCAATCACAGGAGTGGGAGACACACAAGGAAGGGAGGTCAGAGTATCTGAAACGAGAGGGAAGGTTACTATTCAAAAATAAAGGGGAAAATCACGAGACAATAGGGGTGTACGGGCCCTTCGGTTCGGTACACGTGTGTACCGAACGAATATAACGTTAAACGTAAAAAATTGAGAACGTGAACAACTTTTTGGAAGTAATCTCAGGTGCTGCGTCGCAGCATTCAGAGTAATTTGCTCACATTGGGTTCAACGTGTCATAGAGCGACCAAGTCATTTAATTGGACGAGAGGCATACTATGAGAGCTGGTCACAGGGATGCGTTCAAATTTAATCAGTAATTTGAGGAACTGTCGAAAACGCAGATAAAGTGGAGCTCGAAAATCCTCCAGCATCATTGAAGTCTCCGGTTTGGGAACATTTTGGTTTCGCAGTTCCGTACAAGGATGACGGACAAAGACAGGTGGACCGAACCAAAGCTATTTGTCGGCATTGTTCAACTAAAATTGGTTACGCGGCTGGCAATTAGGGTTGGGTATCGTTTGAATTTCCACGATTCTGATTCCGGTTCTTAACGGTTCTCAATTCCGATTCTTTGAGGGGCAGGGTAAAAAAATGATACATGCTTCTTCCACCAAAAAAAATTACATTTATTCGAGAAACTTTTACACAGGTTAGTTTACAGTAATATTCACATTAATCAGTCTGTTTATATTCACTGCTATGCAACTGTAACCTGAGAACCACTGAAGCTACAACAGTCCAACTTTTAAAGGAAACCCCCCCCCCCCCCCATTTAAAAACAGTTCTTGTTGAGAAAAACAAGCATATCTGCCTCTCAGGCATACCGGGAAGAAATGTTTGAACATTTTGAAGTAAAATGCTTCAATCTGGTGCACTTTAAGCAGAATTACTAGATACCTGATCTAGGGGGTACAACTCTAAACACCCATATGAAAAAGATCGGTTTACATTTTAATAATTAAATAAGTATGTGAACATAACCAATAACCTACCATAACAAATACATGTAACGTATTTTATTTTTGTTGTTCATTCATATCTTATTTTTCTTTTTTATTTATGCATATTTTTGTATCTCTCCAGTTTAAAACGATATGTCTGGTTTACTGTCCTATAGTATACATTGGAATGATTTCAAACCTGTTTTATCCCAATAATTATAAAGGAGTGCCTTGGAAATATGTGTTTACATAAATTGTGATCAAAACGTTTGAGACCCACTGAGATAACTGTGCATTCACACCTAATATCCGTTTTCAGGTGCGCACCAGACAGTTTGTTACATCGTTTCATTTTTCAGAAGGTTCGGTTTGCGTTCACACGGGCAAAACTCAAACGGACTATAAACTTTAAACACAAGTCATGTGCACGGAAATGCTGTTCACCCATTGGTCAGACATTAAGGGCGTAAAAATTCAAATCCCAGCAATTTCTACCGGAGCCTCCGGCATGGAGCATCGGCAGGTTATTCTCATGCTGCTGTTAATCTGGAGATCAACAGACACTAGCGGCCCGCGCAAATGATTATATAATCAGACAACGTCCGTTAAAAAACATTATAACACATATAATGAGACATTCTGCAGTAAGGAGGGGCGTTTCACCGACGACAGGTGTTTTTACTTTTATGTAGCTGACGGAGAATTTTTACTTTACACGACACTGTTCAACCCTTCATTCTGCTTCACTCTTTAACTAAACAACCGCGGATGTCTTGAAAGAGTCTTTTGCTAAAGATTTTGAAGATATCCGCGTTCTTGTGACACGTAAATACTACGCTTCCTATGTTTTGGTGAGGACTGCGTTCACACCAGCAATGAACCGCTCCAGAGTTCGCAAGCAAGCGCTCCGAGACCACCTATTGTAGCGGACCAGAGTCCGGTTGTTTAGTTCACTTCAGAGGTCTCGGATTGTGTTCACACTGACCCAAATGAACCGCACCAGGGTTAGATTCAACCGGACTATACAAGGCAGGTGTGAACGCACCCTAAAGTGAACTATCTAAACACTCAGAGTTCTTTACCTCTAGCTGTAGTTATCCTTAGGCATCGAAAAGCAGAACCGAAATTCACATTTCTAAATGATGCCGTAGGAATCGAAATGTTGGAACCGGTTCCGAATCTCGGTACCCAACCCTACTGGCAATACATCAAACTTGCACACTCATTTGAAAAGGCATCACCCGAACGTGAATATCACCGGTACCAAAACAAAAAAGACTGAAGTGCAAACCCAACTCCCACTAGCATTTAAGCCTCCACCACTCGCAAAAAGTTCAGACCGAGCCAAAGCTATTACAAACGCCAAATATCCTTATGTTGCCATGTTAGCAAAGCGCTACCTGGCTGTATCTGCTACCTCTGTCCCTAGCGAGAGGGTGTTCTCCACAGCAGGAGACATTGTTAGTGCCAGCAGATCTGCCCTTTCGGCAAGCAATGTGGACACGTTCATCTTTCTTTAAAAAAAACATGAAAATACAATGACAAGCAAGTCATAATGTCAAACTGGCTGCTTAGGTACTAGTACAGTTCAAATACAGATTATTTCAGTTCATCGAAATGCTGCACCTTAATGTTTATTTTATTATATTTTGTATTTATTTGAGTGAATATTCACAGTTTAATAATAATTAAAAACCCAAAACTAATAGTTTATGTTTTGTGATAATTTTTTCTGCTGTACCGAAAACGTACCGAACCGAACCGTGACCTAAAAACCGAGGTATGTACTGAACCGAAATGTTTGTGAACCGTTACACCCCTACTAGACAAAGACAAAAACACTTAACTAAACTTACGTAATTTGCGAGAGATTGTTCATTTCATTTTTATTTGTCCTGGTACGCAAAACTCATTGTACAATAATTGCCAACAAAACTTGTCTCTATTAACACACCATTGAGCGGAAAGGAGCAGGAAGAAGAAAATAATCTTATATGTCCTGCCCCTTTCTAAATAAACTAATTAAATAAAAATAGATGGTCTGCCCTTCATAATACATTTTCTTTTTTTTTCACAGCCAAACATAACAGTGTCTTAGTATACTAAGAAAAACACAATAAATACTTATTTCCCCTGTCGTTAGTTTCCCTGGTGTGTCTTATTGTCTGATTGTGTTCACCTGTCGCCCTTGTGTTTCTCCTCCCCTGCCCGGCTGTTTCTCGTCTTGTGATTACCCCTCCCTGTATTTAGTCTTGTCTCGTCCTGTGTTCAGTGTTGGTTCGTCTTTTGTTTGTGACTGAGTTCACCGGTGAGTGTTCTGTTATCTGAGTTATCCTTGAAATAAAGGTATTTTCAGTTTAATCTGCATTTGGGTCCTGCTTGCGTCACTCTACCGTAACAATGACATTGTGTCAAGATGACACAATCTCTGTAGATAAATAAAGAACTAAGCCAGCTGTGTTTGCAGTCGAACCATTTATTACAATGCATTTATGTGATGACTTTCAAAGAGTAAAGCAAGCACTAGCTGAATAAAGTATGATTTGATCATTTACGAAACGTTTTTTTCATAATACCGCCGCCGATGGGAATACATTGCAATCAGTTGAAAGCTCTTTGTGTCCGTTTATGAAGCTGAAGGAGACTCTGTGCGTCACAACTGCAAGCCATAGGACCCTGACCAAGCGTCGCTATTGGACTATCAGGGAGTGAGACCGTGTTGTTATATCAGGATACAGCCGTTGTGTATTTTATTATGTGAAGCACTAAATAGTTTTAGAAAAATATCGACTCTTTGTTTGTAGATATCTACTAAACTACAGCATACAAATACAGAGAGTAGGCCTGTTATACTGAGTGATATATATTTGACACACTGCTCGGCTTTCTGCGCGGACCTCACAGCTGTTCTCACTGTAAACATCTTGTGTTGTGCACCGTCAAAAGTGTTAGTAATCATGTTTCATGTTTCATTATTGCTCACTTCCTGTTTTGTTTGTTTCACGTCTCATTTCAGGTCCCTTGACTCCCTTTCCTCATATGTTCTCCCGCCCTCATCAGTATCAGCCCCGCCCCGATTGTGTTCACCTGTGTCTTGTTGTTGAGTGTTTAAAGTCCCCAGTCTCCCAGCGTTCAGTGTCAGTTCGTCTTGTCCTGTCCTCATGCCAGAACTCTGCCTATCACGGTTGCTCTTTTGGTTACCTGCCTTATTCATGCTCCTAAAACTTATTGTAAGTTTGTTCCTCACGTTGTGAGTGATTTTTTGTTGTGCCTTTGTGAAGCCTATTTTTGTTCGACTCGTTAAGAGTGCCGTTATCTGTTTTGAATATCCTTTTTGGCAAATAAAGTATATTACTTGTACTTTATCTCTGGCTCCTGGGTCGTGCATTTGAGTCTTTTTTCCCTTGTGTATCCAAGTTCCTAACAGAACGAACTGACCACAATGGACTCAGCTGACCCAAAAGCTCTTCACGCCGCCCTGTCAGCCCAAGGCGCGAGGATTTTTTATCACGAGGAACAGCTGGGATTAATCAGCCAAGGAGTGCAGACACTGGTAGGAAACCAGGCCGAACTTCAGGTTTCCGTCTCTGCACAGATACAACAGCTGGCGAATCAGATGCAGCAGTTCAGCATTCAACTTCCGACTGCTCCGCCGATGACGTCAGTCACAGCTGCCCGCATGCATGTTGCGGATCCTGTTGACGCTGTCAATCCAAGCCAGGCTGTGTCTTCCGCACTACGGCTGGCTCTCCCGGAGAGGTTTTCCGGGGATTCCATCAATTGCAGAGCTTTCCTGGTGCAGTGCGACCTGCATTTCCAACACAACCCATGCGCTTTTTCATCAGACCATGGTAAAGTGGCGTTCATCGTGTCCCATTTAACGGGAAGAGCTGCAGCCTGGGCTACTGCAGAATGGTCCAGAGACACGGAACTATGTTACTCATTACCCGACTTCACAGACACTATGAGTCGTATTTTTGACCATTCATCACCTGCAACAGAAGCCAGCCGAAAACTACTTCAGATGCGGCAGCATAAGCGCCAGGTGGTGGATTATGCTATCGAGTTTCGCACGGCAGCAGCGGACAGCGGGTGGAATATAACGGCTCTTCGCGACGCTTTTCTGACTGGATTATCAGATTCAATCAAGGACCAGCTGGCTCCCCTGGAGGTACCCCGGGACCTGGAATCTCTCATCGCCATTTCCATCCGGATCGACAACCGTCTTCGGGAAAGAGAGAGAGAACGTTGACACAGCCGTGACGGACATCCCAGTTTCCAGGGCTTTTCTCCACGAGCCTTTCCACCAGAGGAGGTTTTCCAGCCAGCGGATTCGGTCCGTTGGAGGACAGCACCTCCGCCTGTTGCAGATGAACCCATGCAGTTGGAAAGGACCAGGCTTTCCGTGGAGGAGAGACAGCGCCGGCTACGAGAAGGGTGTTGTTTCTACTGTGGCCAGCCGGGTCACCAACTCGCGTCATGTCCGGGAAAAGAGCAAGCTTACCAGCCAAGAGGAGGGCGCTGGTGAGCAAGTTTTCCACAGACTTTCCTCCTCGTCCAGTTACCAAGATAAACATTTTTATTAATGATCAGGTCATTTCCCAAGGAGTGCTAATAGACTCAGGAGCGGACGAAAGTCTTATGGATTGGGGCATAGTCAAACAGCTTGGTATAAAAACTGTCCCTCTCTCTTCTCCCATTACCGCCAGTGCTTTAGACGGACGTTTGTTGTTTCCAGTCACCCACTGCACAGAACCTATCCAGATCACTGTAAATAATGACCACACTGAAGTTATGCAGTTTCACATTTTTGAATCGGCTCAGCATCCGGTTATTTTGGGTTTTCCGTGGCTAAAAATCCACAACCCACACATTGACTGGCGCTCAGGAAAGGTTAAGGAGTGGGGAGAGGATTGCATTAACAGGTGTAAACATTCACGCTCTGTTAAAGCACCAACAGACCCTAGTAGGATCGTCATAGATCATCCAGACTATCCTGACCTACAGAAAGTACCGTCATGTTATCATGATCTTAAGGAAGCCTTTAACAAATCAAAAGCCATGTCGTTACCTCCTCACCGACCTTTTGATTGCCCCATTAATCTCTTACCGGGGGCTCCCATTCCCAAGGGAAAACTGTATTCGATCTCAAGGCCAGAGAGAGCGGCAATGGACGACTACATTTCCGCTTCTCTTAAATCAGGGATTATCCGTCCTTCATCTTCCCCAGCTGGAGCGGGGTTTTTCTTCGTAGGAAAAAAGGACGGTTCTCTGAGACCTTGCATAGACTACAGCCCTCTTAATGACATTACGGTGAAAAACCGCTATCCTCTGCCACTCATGTCCTCTGCTTTCGAGCTACTTCAGACTGCCAAGATTTTTACCAAGCTGGACTTAAGAAATGCATATCACTTGGTTAGAATAAGGGAAGGGGATGAGTGGAAAACAGGATTTAATACTCAGAGCGGTCACTATGAATACCTTGTGATGCCTTTTGGACTGTGTAATGCACCGGCTGTGTTTCAGGGTTTTGTGAATGAGGTTTTGCGGGAATTTTTGAATGTTTCTGTGTTTGTGTACCTTGATGACATTTTGATTTTCTCACCAGACTCTAAGTCCCATGTTCACCATGTCCGTCAGGTTCTGCAGAAACTACTCGAAAATCAATTATATGTCAAGGCAGAGAAGTGTGAGTTTCACGTAGAAAAGGTGGCCTTTCTAGGATATATAATCTCACCAAACCAGATGCAGATGGAACCTGCTAAAGTCAGTGCAGTTTCCAAGTGGCCAACACCAGACTCCAGGAAGAAGGTTCAGCAGTTTTTAGGGTTTGCAAACTTCTACAGAAAGTTTATAAGAAACTTCAGTTCTGTAGCTGCTCCTCTGCATGTTCTGACTTCTTCCAAAGTTCCCTTCAAGTGGACTCCCCAGGCTGACTGCGCTTTCCAGCTCCTCAGGGAGAGGTTCACCACAGCGCCGATTCTCACCATTCCGTATCCCCAGCGCCAGTTTGTGGTCGAGGTCGATGCTTCCAATGAGGGAATTGGAGGCATTTTGTCCCAAACATCCTTGAAAGACAACAGGATACACCCATGTGCCTTCCTGTCGCGGAAGCTGACGGCGGCAGAGAAGAACTACGATGTGGGAAATAAGGAACTGTTAGCTGTAAAAGCTGCTCTGGAGGAATGGAGACACTGGTTGGAGGGGGCAGAACAGCCGTTCTTAGTTTGGACAGACCATAAAAACCTGGAGTATATCAGAAAGGCTAAACGCCTCAACTCTCGGCAGGCCAGGTGGACTCTATTTTTCAGTAGGTTCAACTTCACTCTCTCTTTCCGTCCCGGATCTCAGAATCGGAAGCCTGATGCCTTGTCTCGCCTTTTCGATCCAGAACCTTTTTCGGTAGAGCCCAAGACCATCCTTCCATTAAACCGTATGTTCGGAGCCTTTTCCTGGCAACTAGAATTGGACGTTACGCATTAAACCCAGCACCTAGCAAGTGTCCAAACCACCTGCTCTTTGTTCCTGTGTCTCTCCACTCTAAGGTCATCCACTGGGCCCACACGTCGGTGATCTCGTGCCACCCTGGAGTTAAAAGGACTATGTACAGGATTAAGCAGCGTTTCTGGTGGCCAGCCATGAAGAAGGATGTGCAGGAGTACGTAGCGGTTTGTCCGGTGTGTGCCTGCAATAAGACCTCGTCCCAGGTCAAGATGGGTTTGCTCCAACCACTGCCGATTCCTCAACGTCCCTGGTCACATATATCTATGGACTTTGTGACAGGTCTTCCCTCGTCCAGAGGCAAAACTACGGTTCTGACAGTGGTGGACCGGTTCTCCAAGATGGTTCATTTCATTCCTCTAACCAAGATCCCCTCTGCCAAGAGTACCGCAGAGGTCATGATGAACCAGATATTCAGGATCCACGGATTTCCAAATGACATTGTTTCCGACAGAGGTCCACAATTCATTTCAGCTTTCTGGAAGGAGTTTTGCAGACTCATAGGCGCTACTGTCAGCTTGTCTTCAGGTTACCACCCTCAATCAAATGGACAGTCGGAGCGTCTGAATCAAGAACTGGAGACTACACTACGCTGTCTCGTTTCCCAGAACCAGACCAACTGGAGCGACCACCTCACTTGGGTGGAGTTTGCCCACAATACTCTTCCCACGGCGGCCACAGGTCTCTCGCCTTTCCATTGTGCCAATGGTTATCAACCGCCGCTGTTCTCAACCGACGAAGGGGAAGTTAAGGTACCATCAGCTCACGCCTTGATTAGACGCTGTCGCCGAGTTTGGGCTGGAGCTCGCCAATCTCTGCTACGAAGTTCGGCTCGGATGAAGGATGTAGCAGACATCCACCGCAGGGCCGCTCCCATCTACAAACCGGGTCAAAAGGTGTGGCTTTCCACCAAGGACCTACCACTTCAGGTGGCTTCCAAGAAGTTGACTCCAAGGTTTGTGGGGCCTTTTCCGGTGTCAAGAGTCATCAATCCGGTGTCTGTGTGCCTAAGACTTCCCAGACCCATGGGGGTACACCCTACATTCCACGTCAGCAAGATAAAGCCAGTTCATGAGAGCACGCTGATTCCCGCCTCCAAGCCCCCTCCACCACCCCAGTTCTTCGAAGGTGGCCTAACGTACAAGGTCCGCAAGTTGCTGGAAGTCCGCAATAGGGGTCGAGGAAAACAATTCCTGGTGGATTGGGTGGGTTATGGTCTCGAGGCAAGATGCTGGGTTCCTGCGAGGTTTATTGTGGATAAAACCCTGATTCAGGATTTTTATGATCGGCCTGGGCCGTCAGGAGTCGGCCCTAGAGGGGGGGGTACTGTTGTGCACCGTCAAAAGTGTTAGTAATCATGTTTCATGTTTATGTTTTATTATTGCTCACTTCCTGTTTTGTTTGTTTCACGTCTCATTTCAGGTCCCTTGACTCACTTTCCTCATATGTTCTCCCGCCCTCATCAGTATCAGCCCCGCCCCGATTGTGTTCACCTGTGTCTTGTTGTTGAGTGTTTAAAGTCCCCAGTCTCCCAGCGTTCAGTGTCAGTTCGTCTTGTCCTGTCCTCATGCCAGAACTCTGCCTATCACGGTTGCTCTTTTGGTTACCTGCCTTATTCATGCTCCTAAAACTTATTGTAAGTTTGTTCCTCACGTTGTGAGTGATTTTTTGTTGTGCCTTTGTGAAGCCTATTTTTGTTCGACTCGTTAAGAGTGCCGTTATCTGTTTTGAATATCCTTTTTGGCAAATAAAGTATATTACTTGTACTTTATCTCTGGCTCCTGGGTCGTGCATTTGAGTCCTTTTTCCCTTGTGTATCCAAGTTCTTAACATCTTGTCGCGATGAAAGCAGTTAATACAATAATTCAGGGGATGCATGCAGAGCTGTCATTGGCTGAGATAAGTCCAGCCGTGCGTCACGACTCTTTTAAACATTGCTGTTGCCGGAAATACATCCGCGGAGGACCCATCCGTGTATCCTCGATTATAGCTCCTCCAGAGAGCCTCCTCGATGCTCGAAGTGCAATTAGATAGACGTCCTTCAACATGGCGCACTGAAATCCATTTCCAGGTCACTACCAGAGGACCGAGGAGTCGAGGAGGGGAAAGGCATCAGCTGGCCTATCAGCAGCCAGGGCCGATCATAAAGGAGGCACCCAGGAAGCCTTCTCCCTCTCTCACCCTGGGCCTGCTGCTGAGTGAAGAGCCTGTTTGACTGCTTTGTTAGTTGCCGATTCTACTGTGTTTTTCTGACCTTTGTGAATGTGTGTGTGGTGGGAGGTGGAGGAGTTAGGTAAGTTTGGGGTACCCTTTACATCTCATCACGTAGGTAACTAATGTTAGACACACTAGGTTAGTGGATTGTTGCCACCCCTGTATTTTGCTTTGTCCAATTCTTAGTAGTTCAGATGGTGACGGTTTTTGTTTGAGTTTTGGTTTCAGAGGATAGATTTACAGATAGTTATATTTTGTTTGTTTGGCACAATCTCCTTTGTCTCCACCTCACTTAAAGAGCATCTATGGTCAGTATTCTTTGTTACAAAAGGATTACATTTTTGTTAACGTTTACGCTGACTGACTCATTGTATTGGTTGTTGTGTGTTACTGTCTCCAGGTCCCCTAGACCTTAGTGGGGACGTAACCGATGGTGGTATCAAAGAAGTGAGTTATCACTCGCAATCTCTATTTCCTGGTCCTAGCATGCGGTCATATAGGTCAAAGCCACCCATGTTGTCATTGTACTCTCTGATTACTGCAGGTCTTTTTGACCATCTGGTACAGATATCTTCAGGTTCTTTGCCATGTACAGTGAAAGCCATGTTGGAGCACCACCCAATGGCGGTGGTGGAAGGTTCACCTCTGCTCCGCGTGTCCCTTGATGACTGATGATGATGAGCTAGTCAAATTACAAAAGAAGGAACTCAAAGCACCAGGATAGAAGTTTAAACAATAATCTGTTTTACTGGTAGAAAATAACAATACACAATACAGAGTGCTCCGGGCTGAATTCTACTACCGTGTGAGATACGTCCCACGACAGTCAGTCAGAAGACAGCACTGAGCATAAGAATGTTACAGCTTAAATACAAATTCTGTGGGAGGAGTTGTCGGTTCCTCCTCCCTAGCTATTTGTTATTGGCGAGTTCACTTCTGGGCGAGCTGGCCAGTGAGTTGGCAGTTTTCCATGGGTCGGTTTCACTTCTGGGCGAGACCCTAGGCAATGACTCAGCAGTTAACTCCATCTGTTTCGCCCCCTCCTGTGCGTGTTTGTCCCTCTGCCCTCAGGCAGATCCCACAGTCATGCTTTGGAGTAGTAGAATTTTACAGAACGAGGACTCTTTAACAGAAATGAACACATCTTATCATGTAGCTTATCACACAACAGTCACATTCTTCACACTTCCCTGGTATTGTTTTGGGCCAATGAGATCGATTGTTGTGAAGTATTGGTCGAAGGATAGGTGACTTCCTGTGGGAGCAGATTCAACCATGCGTAGGACTGATGCTGCTCCAACGCCCAATCTTTGGTCCCTGAATGTATTCTTCCCTTGGTACATCTTAAAATCCAGTATCAGATCATTTTGAGGAGCAAAAACAAAGACCTTTAGGCCAGTAGTTTGGCTTGCCTGGAACATGTTGCCTGACTGCACAGCAGAATGGGATGATTGCTCATTGATGCAGACCTTTTCAGTCTTTGGAAGACAGACAGCACTCGATCAAGTAATAGCCTGACTCCCAGGTAGCACAGGTGGGAATCTATTAGGATAGACCAGGGGCACCGTAACCAGTGGCACACTACGAATACGTGTGCAAAATATTTAAATTGCATTTTCGGATCCTGAACGAGACCGCCGCCAGAGCGCGTCTCCCCGTTACCTGCAGAAGGAAGCCATGAACGCAACGCAGCCCCGCTCTCTTTAACTCCAGGCGACTTTCTGTCGCTTTCCTCTGTGGTGCAGTGCTGATCAGTTTCACCACAGAGGAAAGCACTTCACTAATTGCAGTAGGCCTACCCATAAGGAGCTGTACAAATGCCGCAGTTTTTGCGTGGCTGTATTTAGTTGAAAGCCCAGTGGCGATCTGTTCATCTCTCATTGAAATAATATGCTACAAAGGGGCGGACTGGCCATCTGTGTGTTGAACTTTCCTGTCGGCTCCCAGACCGTAGTCGAGGAAACAGGGGATGACTCTCTGTCGTCTCCCAGGGCAGAAGCAACAAGCTTCAGGTTCAATAATCCACTTTAGCTTAAATGACCGGAGAGAGGCGAGCTCTTCTTGGGAGGCCGTTGCATTTATTTAGTTGTTCTTCTGTTTCACAAAATACATCACAGACCTCTGTTTTTCTGCTGTCTCGTTTCACTTCCAGAAACAAAACACACGCTCGCTCACTCTCGCTCTACCATCCACACATGCACAAGCCACACCCCTCTCTCTCTCTCTCTCTCTCTTAAAGGTACAGCTATCTCATCTCACTCTGCATGACCCTAATATCATAACATGTGTGTTCTGGAGAATCACAGAACGGACGATCGTCCTTATTATTATTATTATTATTATGCCGTTTAAACCAATTATTTAAATTTGTTGCGCTTACAGGTCCACACACTGCTTCCCCGCAGCGAGGCTCCTCCCACCCTCCTGTTGACAGTTCACGAGCGTCGAGTTCCTGGGGGTGGGCCTCACATCCTCCAGGGGGGACCTCACCTCCTCTAGGGGCGTCCGGGGGCATGCTCCCCCGGGAAGTAAATGTTGAAGTGAAAAGCATCAATCTGGTGCACTTTGAGCACAACATGAATGTATGGATACAGCTCTCAACACTCAGATGAAAGGGAGCTGTATACTTTTCAATACTCCAATCATCTTTAGAATATGATCACAACCAATAACAAATCATTTAAACTTGTTTATTCTTATCTTATGTAACCTAGTTAGCATTCTTTCTTTATGCATATTTTACTAATCACTCCCCTTTTAAACAGTTTTTTGTACTGTCCCATAGTACACATTGGAATGATTTCTTACTTTATCTATATTACATAGATAAAGGTGTGCTCTCCCTAGCTCTCTCTCTCCCTCCCTAGATCTCTCTCTCGCTCGCTCACAGAGGCTGTGTGCTCCTACGTGGCGATGACGGCTTGCATTAAAAAAATAAAATAAACATATTTGTAAAGTGGGGGGACACAAACGGGATATCGAAAAGTGCGGGGGACATGTCCCCCTTGTCCCCAGTGGAGATTACGCCATGCGTGTGTGTGCGTCAAGTGCAATAAATATATGTGCAAGTTACAACACACACACAGAGTAAAACTCTGCCCCTCATGTGCAGTATAGGCTGGCATGATAGGCTGTTCAATGGGGCTGATGTGTTGTGTAGAATCTGTGTGAAGCTGACCTTTGAGCGGCCCAGACCAAGCAAGGAGGCAGAGGCAGAACGTCCAAAATACAACCCGGTATGGGCATTTATTACTCACAAACATATGACACAGCCTCAATCTGCTGTTCACGTGAGCACAGTCACCAGCCACCACAAGGATCTCACACACTACCCAGCCTCAAAACAGACAGGGCAACAGACCCTAAATACACACACTAATCAGCAATTCGACACAGGTGGGGGGGGGAGGAGACAACACAGGGCACCAGGTGAACATAATCAGGAGCAACAGAAAAAACGGGAGGGGGGACACTTTTCAAAATAAAAGACATGTGCAATATACAAGGCCCGAAGCAGTCAGTCAACAGTGACGAAGTTACCTTTGTCACAATCTGCCAGAAGGGAAATCAGCGGGTAGGTGCCACATTGCTTTTCTTCCCGACTGCAACGCTGGTTCCGCAAATCAAGCAAGAACGTGATTGGTCGATATTCATTGAGGGGGTGGGGGGAGGAGGGGTGTTAGATAGATATAGAGTTGTAGTAAGTAGATAGAGTTCGCTATGATTTAGGTTTCCTTTATGGATAGGGTAGATTATTTTAATTACATTTCCTTTTTATACATTTTGCATTTGCTTGGCGAGCTACTTTTAGAACATGCCCCGCGGGCGACTCACGTTGCCCGCGGGCACCGTGTTGGCTACCCCTGCTGTATAGTATGTGTATTCATTCTCTGTCCTAAACGGCTTGTTGGAGCTCCTGCCCGCGGCGCACTTACAGTGTACTGTAAGCGCGCCACAGTTTCGCCGCTGAGAGAGTGTGTGTGTGTGTGGGGAGCTCGATGGATTGTCCATTTGGGCACGTCACTGTACCCAGGAAGAAAAAGAGAAATCTCCAACGAGGCGTTCTGGGGCAGCATAGACAGGTATTTTCTGTGTTAGAGTTTTACTCGTCAAGTAAACAGATATTGTTCTAAACTGTATTAAAGTAAACAGGTATTATCTTGAACTGTATTGAAGTGAACATGTATTATTTGGGACTGTTTTAAAGTAATCCTATATATATAAACCTTCTTACTTTCACTCACTGACCCAGATATCAGCACACACACACACTTACACCTCCTCTCACCAGCACACACACTCTTTTCAAGGTTCTTTCTGGGGCCAATATAATCTCAAGCACCAATATATCTGTGTACAATGTTTGATTGTTTGGGAAGGAATAGTTTGTGTGAAATCTTCCTTGAGAAATTAAAGGAGTGAAGTTAGGTGGAAGATAAAGATTGACTCTGCCTTTGTCTACTCACGCTCTGTTCAGAAGTAATGGACCAATACATCTGTGTACAATGTTTGGTTGCCTGGGAAAGAATAGAGTTTGTGTGAAATCTTCCTTGGGAAATTAAAGGAGTTAACCCAGGTGTAAGATAAAAAGTGATTCTGACCTTGTCTAGGTCCGAGGCTCTCACGCTCTGTTCAGAAGAAAAATACTTTTTCCCAGAACTCTGATTCGCTATATTGGGCCCGACCCAAAGTGAATTCAACCAGTAAGAACACCTCGGGGAGTGAGCAACTGACTCAACTCCTCCCCACGGACTCTCTGATTCGCTTAGGAGTAAAATGGGACGGAAGAGCCGACCCACATCTCCGCCCCAAATATGTCCATATATATTGTTGTTTATTCATGCAAAATGCTCCCCTTGTTTCTGACTGGCTGGTCCCGATACCTGTATCGCACAGCAGTAGAACTGGGAGTCCAGCAGTGACGTGCGGTGAGGTTCATGGCTGGTGAGGCACTGACTCTTTCAGAGTCAGATTTACAAATATTATATATTTTGACCTTAAAGGTGGCGGGGTAGGTAATTTTGGAGAAACCAGCTCGAGTGCGCTAGAATTTGAAAATACACAGCCCCTCCTCCAACACACACGAACGCGCACATGACCAATGAGGGCACGAGATAAGTTTGTGCACAGATGGAAGGCTGACAGGCAGGTTATTTTAGCCGGGCCGGCTAAAATGAGTGGTCGTGCTTTTTACAGTACTATGGCTTCCACAGATGAAATGTTTTTATGTATTTTTTGTCAAAGCACTTCAGATATTCATTGCTATCGGGATGTTAAGAGCATTCCATGGAATATAACAAAAAGTGTATATCGTGCCGGTTTCTCAAACTTACCTACCCCACCTTTAATCGAAATATTCTGTTATTTTCAAAAGCTTTTTTAGTCTGATGCTTCGATTCATTTTAAACAGACCGTTCAACAAAAGGATAGCCTACCCAAAATCTAAATATTGGATTGTTCTCTCTTAGTAAGATCCAATTTTCATTACAAATGTGGTCTTGACTTGAAGATGAAGTCCATGCTCTCCTTCTGGACAACAATCTCTATTACTTTTTTGTAAAAGTCCTCCTTATCTTCCTCTAGTTTCAAAAGCCTCGCTTGTTGTTCGCGTCTCCCGTCTCTGCGTAGAATAACAGTAGCAACAAGAACCTGTGGGCTCACTTGCGCCCCCTTCAGTGCGGCAGAGGTTGTGGCTGCCTCCCCTGGTGCTTTTTTCATTGCCGTTGTATGATGAGACCAGCGAGCCTAAATATCATATATACGTGAAATAAGTTATTTAGAGACTATGGATGGCGAGGATAAATGTAATAAAGGGATCTACAAACATTACATTGGTGACATACAGTGAGATGGTGCAGGCATGCGCTTAGGGCCCGCTTTCCAGACAGTTTCTGTGGGGTGACGCATTCTGAGGTGAGGCAGAGCTCATCTGTGCCTCACCTCACCACACAGTAACTGGCTTGAGCGTGCTCACAAAAGAAGTGCCCGCGCTAAATTAGTGCCCGTGCTCCAGCAAGTTACTGTGGGCTTACGAGAGACAGAGCTCGTCCCTGCCTCACTTCTCAATCTCATCGCTCCCCGTAGTTGTAGCGGAGCTCGGCAAATTAGCCGATTTTTACTATAAAAAGCGATTGGAATCAAACATAAATCACATTTACAACACAGATCAGTGGACACATTTTATTATTATTATTATTTGTATTATTATTCTTTTTTTCCGTTACATTGGAGAATGACAAGTGAGGCTCTGCCTCACCTGCCTCCCCTGACCGCACGTCGCTGGAGTCCAGAGTACTCTGTAATTTGTATTGGTGTTTTTTACCATTAAAATCAGATTATTGTTATAACTTTTATGCCGGTGTTTTGAACTCCTTCTCTTATTAATCTGACCAGGCTCATCTAACGGACGGCGCGGAGCAGAGGTGGGCTTTAAGCCACCACTACTGTGTTTGCTTCTACACTTGCTACAGGGTGTACTTTGAGGGTTTGTGACTCTGCAGACCGTTTACATGCAGAAAAAGCTACATAACACACCAGGGGACAGGTAATAACTGGAAAAGCATGACATGGGACCTTTAAAAAGAGGCCTGAAAAACAGGCTCAGGGCATAACAGGTTAAGACATTCATGTTCAGATATGCTACAAACTATTCAATGTGTCCTAGTTCACTCCTTAAATACAGCACACAGTATCTCAACCCGACCTACTTTCTGCAAATGCGCAAACACTTTGAAATAGCTGAATCAATAAATTGGCATAGTTTAAATAAGTTAAAATAAGTCTTGTTAGTTTGTTTAGTATTTAGCCGTGTAATAAGCCGGATAATGTGCAGCGAGCCGGTCATTATTGAAACAAAAAACACAGACAGTATGTTCACAGATCGGATGTTTACCGCTTCGCTGCACATTATCCCTTACTTGCCATGCAATATTGACAACCATATTAGATAAATGAGAAGCTTGATGTGAAACGCAATACATGCCATCAATCTTTCATTAAGTTTTTCGAGTAACTATCTGTGCTGTTGAGCCCCCTTCGTCCATCATGGCTCCAACATGTTTACGTTTGAGATGTTCCCGCATCACTGTGGTGCTCCCGTGCCATGCAAGTTCGATTGTACACAGTTTGCAGGTAACACACTTGTTACTCTTGTTTAAAGTGAAGTGCTCTCACACTGTTGAAGATTTGATTCGGACCGTGCTTCTCTCCGCCTCCGCCATTTTTCGAATGTTTTTTTTTCCGAGTGACGTAGCCAGCTCCGCAAACAGAGACCCAACGAATCGATAACTGAATTCGTTGCCAACTTTTTTAACAATCAATTTTTTATAGATTTGTTGTTGCAGCCCTATGGAAGTGCATCATTGAGACTATTCTAATTGTATGGATGTGGACTCCAATTGACCATACTCAGGAACAAACTTTGCATTCCTCAGCCAATACGCCTGTTACATCATGCAAGTGCATTATCAGAGTGCTTTGGACCCTTGAAAAAGAAACAATTCATCAAACTTTGCGCTCAGTTGCTACAGTTTCATGCGGGAATGCACATAAAAGCCTCTTTAAGGTTTACTGTACAGGTAGTCGGACATCTTTTTTGAAAAGTTACGGCAATTGCCATTTCCAAGCTCTCTATTTTTAGGAACTCCTCCTACACATTCAAACTGCTGGAATTCAAATGTCATCAATGAAACCTTTTAAATCAAAATGCTATCTAAATATTGAGTGTAAATTTAACAACTTTTCCTTGGCAGTCATTTCGCGTATTTCTTCAGTTTTTGAAGGACATGTACAGTATATGAGGACATATATGACAGTCACAGTGCAACAGTAACAGAAAGTCCCTACACTTGATAAGAGTTCATGCCATTATTGTGTGCTTCCTCTCCATTCTGCCTGTCATGGTGTAGATTATTTCCTCTTCATCAATGTGGATGCACACAAATATTATAATTAAACTGGTCTTGGCTGGCCATTGGACAGGCCAACAAAGCGTATGTTTTGGCTATTCCTCACGTCCAAGTCTCCTGATCCTGACTTGAGTTTATACAGACATGAACAGTGTTTCAGTAAGTCCCAGTTATCTTCCAGAATTCTTCCTTTCCAAATAAAACCAAAAGACAACCATTTCCTTTTCTACTTTGTAGGGCGACACAAAAGGCGTTTAAATGTTTTGGCATAATGTTCAGCAACACATATCTCATGTGGCTTCTCTAACTAGGCAAGCCCTTCTTCTACAATAAACAATTAGGGCTCAACTTGACAGGCCTGAAGCTGGAAGATGTTGAAGTTAACACGGAGACGACGGGCTCTTACATGATAATGAATTCACATGACACAAGCAGAGCATCTAATTTCTCGATGTGCTGAGAGCAAAGGAGAGATGGGTACTAAAAGCTGCAGCAAATTAAAAGAGCATCAATGCGTGTACAGGGAGATTGATGCTCCTTAGCCTGTTAGAGATGTAAAGTCAATGGAGCGAGCATGTCATCTGTTTCAAATAGTTTTTGTCTAACAATGCTGTGCTAGGAGTAACTGAGCTGCTCTCTGTGAAGAAACATGAGTATTGTGCTGTTTCTAAAGCTTTTAAAATTATAATTCCCTAAAGGGATTTCACAGAAAACAATGTGAACAAAGATACCTCCCCCTCCACACATACACCTACTCTTTATAGTGGCTTTGTAATTGTTTAAAAGCAAATCTGCCTCCTCTGTATACTGTGACCTTGTTAGGGAATTAGAGAGCCGCAGAGGAGCATTATCGCTGTATCGACTGACTGTATTGAATTCTCATTAGCAGGCAAGCCGCCAGGTGGAGTGCAGTATAATTCTGTCTGTTGAGAAGAGCTGGCAAATGGCCTTTAGAGTGGATGAGTTGCTGCTGTACTCTATGGAGCGGTACGGCAAGAATCGAGCAGGGCGGCATACAGGCCACAGATGAG
This sequence comes from Pogonophryne albipinna, assembly GCA_028583405.1. Lineage (NCBI taxonomy): Eukaryota > Metazoa > Chordata > Actinopteri > Perciformes > Artedidraconidae > Pogonophryne > Pogonophryne albipinna. The sequence goes on from CM053249.1 coordinate 39,427,738, forward strand.
ACTTTACTGTTTCCAATTATGATCAAGAGTATTTAACTGTGTACCAGCTGTCTGTTGGACATGTTGGATTTGTTTTACTTGTTCAACTCATGGCAATGAAAGCAAAATATGGTTTGCTCTGAGCTCATGACAGAAAGGAGCAGGGAGAAGAACGTTATATTTGACATGTCCTTGACTCAAAATGAGATGTTCTGTCAATCACAGCTGCCAACATACCAATACTCACAGTAACATAAAAACAAACACAATCCAAAATTAAGCAAAGTAATTTACCTTCAGCGAAACAGATTACCTGACATATTTAAAGTGTATTATAATTATTTCCTAAGATGTGTGTAATGTTTTTGGATCATTTGTGTTAACTTGTTAAGCCCCGAGCCTGTTTTTCAGGTCTCAGGCTCGAAAATGACATTCCCAGAACAAATGACCATATCTTCCCTTCTAAAAGGGTTAAATTAATAATATTTTTTCTCAAAGGAAGGTTACACCTGTGAGTTGGATGTAGAAGTGTCAGAATCAATATAGATGTTTGTATTTTAAAGTAAATTCAGACTGAACATAGTGAAAAAATGTAAATTATTGTGTCCGTCCAAAAAACAATTAATTATTTATAGTGAAAACCACCCTTGAATGATGGGATGGTAGACTAAAAGCTTTAGGAATCCAAACTAAAACATATAATAAGTACCCTGTATCAAGATTGATGCAAAACAAGTGAAATTTGACCTTTTTAGAGAGATTTAGCACAAAAAAAAACTTCTGGGGCCATTTGGGTGCTTTTCCATATCTCTGGCCCCCCTTGCTCGATTTTGCTGATTCACATCTCTTTCTAACCGTCAGAGCCAATGGAATCGAGGGGAACTCCCACATACTCCTTATTTGGTAATGTGTGTGTGTGAGACTGCCGCATAGCCAAGACCGGAAGCTGCGATAACTCTGGTGGCTACCATTAGCAGCTAAATTTTACTCTCCGATTTTTACATAAAAATGGAATTATGGATTATAAATTAAAAAAAATATTACCCAGAAACATTATCAACCTATGGATTAACCGATTCAGCCGCGTTTTTTCTCGTTTTAATGCCATTGAACCAGTCTTTTGATCAGATTGACAGCTACGGTGAGACGATCTCCCGTAAAAGCTCCGTAAAGGTAAGTGTTGTGATGTCTGTGTTTGCTTCCCCTGTCAAGAGTTCGGATCACTCAGTGATGATATATATACCTAAATAATCTGTGGAACCTCAGCTTTAATCGGATATCTTGTATGTGCAGCTACGATAAGTAATAAGGGTATCTTTTATCTTGAGTTCTGTGCCAAAGTGCGTTAGCATTTTTCGCTCAGGGGTCATTTAGATGCTTCTTATGAGACTTGTGTTTTGTTTTGGTAAAAATGGTTTGTATCGTCAGTTAGCTGAGATTATTCCCGTTAATCTGGTATAACACATTAATAGGTTCTTAAATATTAAGATCCCCTGAGACCAGTGGCGTTTTCTCCTGGAGGCCAAGGGAAGCCAAACTACCCCTGTTTTTTCGGATTGTAGTTATAATTTTAATAAATAAATAAAAACACTTCGTTTAGTTTCGGAAATTCTTTGTTGTGTGTTGCTGCCGGCCCGTCTCTCCCCCATTCTCATTGAGTATTTTACAAAGAGTGAAACAGCGCCCCTGTAGATGTTATGGTGAAACAGTAGATTGCACTCTCTGTTGCGAGAGGAGGCTAGCCGAAATTGGCTTCCCTTGGTGAAAAAAAATGGAGGGATTGACCAATCAGATGAGGCTCACGTCATGCCCCTGCCAACCTGTGATTGGTCAGGGCCATGCCAAGGGAAGCCAGAGGCGGCTGGCTTCCCTTGCCTCACAATCCAATCAAATCGCATCAACTTAGTGTTGCAGTGACGCGTCCTAAAACCCGGAAGTAAGCTGCGCTCGGTTTCCCTCGACAAAAAAGCAATGGGATTTCTCCATAGGATTTTGGAAAATAGCTCGAAATAAGGTCAGTGGAAAACGAACCTGTTAGATAAATGCACGTTTTGTTCAGTCGGGTGCAGTGATACTTCTTCAGGGTTTTCTGTGCGATGTGTTGTGTCTTTCTCCTGTTTTGATTCCTCTTGCCGCTTGTCCTTGGCAGAGGGAACAGATTGATGACGCAGGCAGTTGAATATGTTAGAGATAAACAATTTCACTCCTGACTTGTTCAGGCAAACTCCATTTGCCTTGAAAAGATGTCTGCGATCCCAGAAAAAGTTTAAATTGTCAATAAAATTGACAGAATGGTCAAAGTATAATTCGCGAGCTATTTAGGTTTAATTGTTTTAATCCGTCCGCGAGCATGACGGCATCTGCGATCCCTCGCTATCGCGGGAAGGGTCTGCTTTATGCACTCCGCACAACGAGGCTCCGGCGAACAGTTCATGAGCGTGCTCACTAGCGCACCTCCCCCCCCTCTCCTGTTCATAAAGTCAAGTACCCCTCAAAAGGTCCGGTTTATTTCATTTTAAGGATGCGCACCAAGCAACATCTCCAGGTGCTCCTTTGAGAACCAGGGCAAAAAAGTTATGTGCACCCCTGGATATATCTGAACAACAAAGTGGTCAAAAATCATTTTCTTCATTTATTGGAAACATTTTCATGATCGCTTTTTTTCGTTATTTAAGAATGGCGTTTATCTTTTTTGAGAATGAGTTCTTATTTTTTTTTACGTATTTGGGTCTATAACAGATGATACAAATGTTTGTGTCAGTAAATGTGTACTAACAGAGGCGGGGGTGTGTGTGGAAATAACGGGGACAGAGCTGGCTGCTGTCAGACGATCAGCTGTGCAGCGTCATCACAAACGGACGTCGCTTCACGTGACGCTCCGGAGGAAAGGACGTCCCATTGCTCTTAAAACTAATTTCCCTGCTTCTCGTGGTTTCCTTGCATCTCTCCATGCTTCCCTGGTGGGAGGGACTAGTCGCAGGGAAACGACGCAAGTGAGGGATGCAAGGAATCCATTTAACCGAAGTGAGAAGGGCCCAGGGAGATCGCTCTTCTGGAGTGAAGAGAGCGGAAATAATGATATTGCAAGTTAGAAACGTAAGATGCATTTTGACAGACAAGATGGACACTTGGGGGGAAATATGCTGCATTTTGAATGTCCAATAGTCCACCATTAACACCTTAGTCCCGTCTCGTCTCGTCAACGAAAACTAAATATACATTTCGTCAGTTTTCGTTATCAAGAATCTATTTTTAGCTCGTCATCGTCTCGTCTTAGCCATGTAAAAAAGGTTGTTGACGAACATTTTTGTCATAGTTTTCGTTGACGAAATTAACACTGGCATATTTAAACTGTCGCACTTTATGTTGCTTCTATCGCGCATTGCCGGTATGAAAGGGTCTGTGCCGGAAATATCAAACATTTAATAAAAGTGAAAAACAATGAACACGACTTAACGTATTCATCATAATTAATTATATTTATTCCGTTTGGATGTAGGATTTTTGACTTTGTTTAGAGCAGTGATCTTCTCTGCAGCAGAGAGCTAAGCGCTGTCAGACCGGACCTAACCCTGAAAATTATTATCATCTGAAATTAATCATTATGTTATTAATATTAAATACATATAAGTATTTTTAAAACTTGTATTTAGAAATACTCTGTTGTAATTATTGATGCATAAATGTGTTCATCCATTCAATGTGGCATCTGCTATAATGGGGTTAATGTATGATATTACTTAATAATACAATACATTATAATATATGATATGATAATTACATTTTAGTTGTATTCATTTCTTATTTCATAGTTTCTCATTATTATTATTTTTATCGCTCATCTTATTTTTGATTTTATTAATCTGTGTGAATCTGTGCTGTCCTGTTTTTCACTCTCACCCTGTTGCTGTTTGAACTACTGAGTTTCCCCACGGGATTAATAAAGGTCCATCTTATCTTATTTTAATGTATAAGTTGATTTACTTCAATCTACTGTACTGTGTAAAAACACCCCAACAATATTACAGGAAATATACTGCATAAAGCAAACTATATACTTTATTTGATCTAAAATATTGATGTTTTTTCATTATAGTAGCTTGTGAAAACCATACAGTAACAAATAAGTGATTAAATGCTACAGTATTCAGCAAACACAACTGCAGAGCTGCAAACATTGCAAACAGACTAAGTTCTACAACACCCAGTTGTCTTTGTGTATTTGTGAATGAAGCGCCATCTCATGGTTAAATCCTGTAATTAAACAAATGGGGAAATTTGGCAACGCCCTCGAGCAATTTGGCAACACCCCCAGCCACTGGGATCCGCTGGGCTTTTGACTGGGACACACCCATGTGAGTCCTATCTGGAGTGCTACATCTGTAACTAAACTCCTCCCTAGTCTTTGTAAAGATACTTGTTGTAGGTATTTAGTCACTTCAGGGAAAGGGGACGTCCATCCCCCAGGCCCTTACTTTTCCAAAAATGTGTCCCCATAAAAAAAAGTTGAATAGCCCTGCTCTAATCCAAATTGGAACCAGAACCTGGAAGAAATCAGTCTGGTTGATGATTTATTGTTAGGTGCAAAGGAGAGGGTGCTGTGTAGAGTGGCACCAAGGATCTCCTCTTAGCTGGGGAAGGACACGGAGAAGACATCGATGATGAGGTGAGAGGCAGTGGAGGCTTGTGGTTTGGAGAGGATTGTTTCGGAGACAAAGAGCGGGGTCTCAGGTTTGTTCAGTCTTCTGGATCAATACATCTTTTCATTACATAGCAAATGGTTTATATTGCAGGATCGCCTACTTTCAGTGTTCAAGACATGCTGCTTTATTTACAGTGATATGTGGTCCACTTGTGCAATCCAAGAAAACCAAGCCAGCTTTCTGCTTATCCAGTTCTATTTGAACATCAGTGAGTCACTTGACTTTGGCTGAAGTAAATAGAGGAGGCAAGATAAGTGACAGTGGGCACTTTTGCAGACTGACAGTGACAAACAGACAGAAGAGAGTGTTTTGTCCACAGTTGAAAACGCCATAGGGCTAATGTTCATTCATGTCCTAATGGTGTTGTAAAGGATTTTTTAGTGAACAAAATAGATCACCAATGAGAATGATAAACCAAACCTGTCAGGGAAGCTTTTATTATTAATAGTAACCACATCACAGAGCCTGAGTTCTGATGACCTTTCACACTATTGACAGTGATCACAAACACTTTGTTGTGTCCACTCACTGATTTGATTGACTCATTTATTTTTATTACAGAAATATTTGATGGACATGAGTTATATTGTTGATTTGTGCTCGTTGTTCTCGAGTCCAGGAGGAAGTTAAATAAGAGACAATGTAGTCTCGAAATAGGTTCAAATGGGTACTTTAATTAAGTAACGTGGTTTTGAAACAAACAGAGCGATTCAGGCACACAGCTGCATGTCGACGAAGGGGGGAGACGAGAGAGCGAGCAAATCTCGCCACCTCTGTCTATATCTGACCTCTGGCTCCTCCTCTCAATGGCGGCTCTTGACATAAAACGGGGTCCTCCCGCCTCATGTTCTTCAGTGTCCGATATCGCGTAAATCAGAGTATTTAGACGTTGTGTGTTCATTGTATAACTCCACATGCCTTTTCTCCTCATACACTCATTCATGACATTTTATTTAATGCGTTTTAATGGCTGTAATCATTGTTAACGTAAAACCGGAAGTGACGTCACTGTTGACAACGGAGACGCCTTTCAATAAAGCTTTTCAAAAAATAAACTGTATGTTGATGTGCGTCCATTGCTCAACAAATCAAAAATACTTACTACGTCTTCGATATGTTGTGATCTTGCCGTCAGCTAAGTTAACTATGCATTTTGAATGAGGCAGAAAAACACACAAAGTTAAACCTAAAAAAAAAGCATTCATACATTTGACAGCCAGTGGACCTTGCACCCTTCTTTTATCATCGCGGTAACTGATTCAGCCTGAGGCCTGCAGCTAACAAGGCCACTCTGTCAGTCTGATCGAGGGGTCACCGTTTATACAGCCGCCAGCAGCTCGCTGACAGACAGCACGCTGTTTTGGTCTCAATAATTCAGATGGATTAGCCTTAGAGAACATCTAAACACACACACACACACACACACACACACACACACACACACACACACACACACACACACACACACACACACACACACACACACACACACACACACACACACACACACACACACACACACACACACACACACACACACACACACACACACACACACACACACACAGCCTCTTTCAAGGTTCCAATATATTTCCCCATGCTTTTTACCCTGCATGTGAAATGGAATGATTCCAGCGGCACTCTATATTCTATGAAATTGAGGTCTCGCATTTCAAATATGAGTAAGATTTCATGTGACAAGTGTCTGTGCTCAGAGTGGAGGGACCAGGCAATCTATTTTCAGGTTAGGTTGGGAGGTTGGGGGGTTGGGGGGGGGTCGCAATGTACTCCAAGACCATACTGCTGAACTTCAGATTTTGTTTGCAGAGTGAACACAAATGCAGAATACATCCCATCATGGATTGAAATATTACTCTCACATGTCACATTTTTAAGAATAATAAAAAAGTATTTAGTCGATAAGATGTTATGGGGATGTTAAATGATAAAGTACTGTAAATGTAGTATTTTAATGTGTTGAATATGGCAGAATATAGAGTAACTTAAAAAATAAATGAACTAACATCGGGGGTTAAATTGGGCCAGGGCTGTCTGGGGCACATAGGAAGATGCTCTGACGTCATCCCCCTGGCACATTTTTAACCATGTATCCATGCCTATGTCCAACACACTCTCACTCCATAAACGTCCAGGAGCGATGTTTGGTCAGTGTCCGTGGCGTGCAGTTGTGACGCTCCTAGGCTCCTTCAGCTTCTTAAAGGGACGCAAATAGCTTTCAACTGTTTGCAATGTATTCCCATCTGCGGCGGGATTTGACGCTCATGGAAGCACGGCATTCGTTTGTGTCGGCTGCCCTTAAAGGCAATGTGAGCGTCCATTCTCATTGGATAACGGAGAATTGTACACCCGGAAGTAAGTATTCCCCTTACTGTCGATTGATTTTACAGTGATATCTGCACTACTCATCGACTAAAAAACACCAGATTATCCTTGTTAATTACACAACATTGATTGGTTTAAATTGTGTGCAATGCTTTTGTATTTTTCCCCTTCGATTCGGAGAAACAAATATTTTTTCGGAGTAAAGGATGGCAGAATACACTACCCAGAATCCCCAGCTATCGTTTAGGACTACACCATGTGCTCTGTTTGACAAGCCCCGTGATTAGTTCTCAAGCTCTGTGATTGGTTGACCTCCAACTGCATTCCATTCATTCCAATGGATGGCGTCTATGTCACGTAATCTTCAAATTTCTCCCTGTAGAAAAAAAAAACATGGCCGAACTTCGTTTTATTCTCGGTGGAAAATGCCTATTTTAAAGTTAGTTTGGCCATTAAAATGCGTTTTGATGTCATTTGATGCGAGAAATATGAGTTGTTATTTCAGATTATGTGTGCAGTGGATGTACATGATCTTTAGTTTGCTAGTTATTACGAAGATTACTTCAGGAAATTGTGTCCATACAACGTTTTCATTGTTACCAAGGTGGTTGCTAGGGACGCTGCTATCGATATTATTTCTGTTATGTTGTGTAACTGTTTAATGGTGTTATCTTTATTGCTACGCCCTTCCCCGTCAATTTATAGTGTTGGTCCACAGCGCAAACATATTAGTTTAACAAAATCTGCATCTAAAATTGTGGCATAGATACGTTATTTTCCCCTGTGCAATTCCAGTCTCACATCTCACAGCACATCGTCATTAACAAATACCGGAAACAGACCGAAAACATTTAAAAAAATAAAAATAATACTTTATTCCGAGTGTGCTTGCTTTTCTCTTTGAAAGTCATCACATAACGGCATTGTAATACACGGTTCGGCTGCATTAAATATTACATATCTGCCGTAGTTCTGTATTTATAGAGCCCTGATGAGAAGACTTCTAGACAAACATGAGGAACTGAAAACGTGACGTGGATCATAAATATATCAGCCATTAAACAACATCTTACATTTCTTTTCACACAATACGTCTCCTTGCAGTATCAACATTAATTCGGCTGACTTGTATATTTGATCCAATTGGTAGATAGGCTGTATTTACACCATAAAGGTGCACAGCTGATATAAAGGGACACCTAGTGGTTAAAGCATGTTATTGAAATGTATTATTTTTATTATCAGATATTAATAGGATCCCTATAAAGTATATTCATTACTCGTTATTCTCTACTAATAGTTAATTAAAGACTGTATATAATGACTATTTTGCACATCCCTTTCAAGATTTCTAAGGTTTATTGACATATCATATCGGCCTACACAACTATGGTGTAGTTATGCATTGAATGAAAAACTTGGGTCGCAGGTTCCTCAATAGTGCATTACAAGACATCTATCAATATTTGTGCATACCTCCAGCAATGTTAACTATGTTGAAGCACTTATTTTAAGGGGGGGACGCGGTGGACCCGTTCAAATCCAGTTTTGGACAGTCTGCCGTGGTTCCATCCCATTTCAAGTGCTGTTCGACGCTCGGCGTAACCCTCGGAGCACACTCTCCAATCACAGAGCTTGAGGACTATCACAGGGTTTGTCAAGCGAAGTGGAAAGAATACTTACTTCCCGGTGTAATATTCTCTAAAGCAAATGAGCTGCTCCGACCCTCGGTCCTGACGGACTCCAACTTGTGTTTATTAATCAAACAAATAAATAAACACAAGGATAATTATGTGTTATTGTTGAGTAAATGGAGAATTCCACAGGGGAAAATAACGTAGGCTATCTATGCCACAATTTTAGATGCGGATTTTGTTAAACTAATAAGTTTGCGCTGTGGACCAACACTATACATTGACGGGGAAGGGGGTAGCAATACAGATAACACCATTAAACAGTTACACAACATAACATAAATAATATGAAGGCATTTTAAACAGTCATTAAAAAGCAACACAATCTACCTGCATTGCATTACTCTAAACGTGTAATAACGTGCTTTAACCAGTAGGTGGTGCGGGTTAAAAAGCTGTCAAGTTTACAGTGTTAACAAAATAAAATATACTGCTGATTCTGGTTTAGTTTACGACGGATATATTTAGTTATTGTTTTGATATTTGTAACACAAAAGCGATGGAAAAAACCCACAGCAACACAGAACAGATGGTCTTAACATGACCCAGCGGTCTAATAAAAAACAATAATATCAAAACAAAATATTACTACTAACTTTATTGTGAAATTCAAACTGAACGGTAAAAGAATAGTTTCCGGTCTATTTTGAGGCCAGATCTCTGTAGATAAATAAAAATAAAGAACTACGACAGATGTGTAATGTAGAATGCAGCCGAACCATTTATTACAATGCATTCATGTGATGACTTTCAAAGAGTAAAGCAAGCACTGCTGAATAAAGTATGATTTTATCTTTTACGAAACGTTTTTTTTCATATGGAATGCAGTTGGAGGTCAACCAATCACAGAGCTTGAGAACTAATCACCTGGTTTGTCAAACAGAGCACATGGTGTAGTCCTAAACGATAGCTGGGGATTCTGGGTAGTGTAGTATCTTCTGCCATCCTTTACTCCGAAAAAATATTTGTTTCTCCGAATCGAAGGGGAAAAATACAAAAGCATTGCACACAATTTAAACCAATCAATGTTGTGTAATTAACAAGGATAATCTGGTGTTTTTTAGTCGATGAGTAGTGCAGATATCACTGTAAAATCAATCGACAGTAAGGGGAATACTTACTTCCGGGTGTACAATTCTCCGTTATCCAATGGGAATGGACGCTCACATTGCCTTTAAGGGCAGCCGACACAAACAAATGCCGTGCTTCCATGAGTGTCAAATCCCGCCGCAGATGGGAATACATTGCAATCAGTTGAAAGCTATTTGCGTCCCAACTGCACGCCACGGGACCCTGACCAAACGTCGCTCCTGGACGATTATGGAGTGAGAGTGTGTTGCGTTACGCTCGTGTTGTGTTCAAGGAACCTGTCCTTGGCCAGGAAAAACAGGTACTCGCTTGTTTAATTATTTTTGCGGTCTAGATTTCTTCTTCTTTTTTGAAGTGAGAAGTTATCCATCAGTCGGACTGACGGACGGACTGACGGACGGACTCCCCACCCCCAAAACGAAAACTCTTCGGTTCTCCACGAATTACACAAGTCACCCAAATCAGCGTTAAAAAAGCGGGAGGCGCCGAAAAATCCCCTATTAATGTATTGATTATAGCTCCGGGTCCGTATTGGTCGGCGTCTGGGTCCGGATCCGGACCGCGGTCCGCCTGTTGCCGACCCCTGCTTTAGTGCATACATCACAATGTGGAGGTTTGTTTACCTTACCCTTAACTGACATGCCATTAACAACATTCTGTAACTTCTGAATATCATCATAATTACAGTGTCCTAGGATCTCATGCCATGTCTGTAAATCATAACACCTGTTGCATTGGTCATCACATTTATAATTTACTGTGTTCAAGAAATAAAGTCTGTTCAATTCATAAATGTGAACATTTGTACTGTCTTTGTGTTGCAGGATGTCTTTGCCCTGCTTGAAGGTTACCGTTGCTCCTTTGGTAGTAGCTGCTTTCACAGAAAAAATGTCTTGGGGGTACGATGGGATGTACAACGCCTTCTTCAGAGTTGTTTTGTGTCTTTTCCCCATGCTGTCCACCATAATAACAACAGCGTCCCCTCTTCCTTCTGCTACACCATTGCACCTGGTACCATCAGCTAATTCCACACAGTGGGATTCAGCCTGGAAGTCATCATCAAACCTCTTGAACTTTGTTACATCCGTGACGATATGTGAAGTCGCCGCTGTGTCCACCATCAGTCCTCTCTCGGTGATGCTGCGCCCTGGCTGGACCTTGTTGTCCACGTCGTTGACTCGGAAAGCATACTCCTCGCCAGTCGTTTCATCCGAAGCTTTCCGCGCGTCGTCCTCCCGTCGCTGCTTCCGCCTGCAGGCCGCATCCCGATGCGTGTTGCTTTTACAATGACTGCACCACAGCTTACGTTGGCATGTTCTGGCCTTGTGTCCATTCAGGCCGCATCTGTAACAAACAATGTCCGCACACTTGGTTCCTTTATCCCATGCTCTTGGTACAGAGGGTCGTCTCGCTCTCAACTGCTCCCGCGCCCTCATGACGTTGTCCTCTGGTGGCGGTGTGCGCATTCGCTCAGTATCCTCATAGCTGTGGAGCTTAGTCTTAAATTCAGCAAAACTTATTGTCTGGTCAATTTGCGTGATGTGTATGGCGAATGGTTTAAATGATTCTGGCAGTCCCTTCAAAACCATTGCTACAAGAAGCCCATCACTTAATTTCTCCTCCGCGTTTCTCAAAACGGTGATGGCGGTCTCTGCACGTATTATATACTCCGTCACACTTTCACTGCTTGACTTTAGGAGTGATGTCAGTTCAGTATATAGGCTGAGAATACGTGGTTTACCTGTGCCAGCATAATAGTCTCTTAAAATCTTCAATGCCTGCCGACCATTATCCGCCGCCTCCCTCATTACAAGGGACAAACTTTTGTCATCAAGAAATTGGATAAGCTCTGCATAAGCCTCTTCATTTTTCCCTTCATCGTCCGCCTCTTCATCTTCCTCAATTATGTCCGTAGGACTCCTTAAAATAGTATTCTTCAGTCCCTGTAAGCGAAGATGGCCCAAGAATTTAGTCTCCCACAGTCCATAGTTCTTTTCACCCCCGTCAAACACTAGCCGAGACCAGCGGCTACTGGAACCTGCGCCCAACCTGCTCATGGCGTTAGCCAGAGATGGGGTCGTTACTAAAAAAAAGTAATATATTTAGGGCTGTCAAACGATTCAAATTTTTAATCAGATTAATCACAGCTTAAAAATTAATTAATCATGATTAATCACCATTCGAACTATGTCCAAAATATGCCATTTCTTTATGTATATTGTTGTGGGAATGGAAAGATAAATGAAAGAAGACGGATATATCCATTTAACATACAGTATGTATGTTTATTATAACATTTTTCTGCGTGTCAAAATGAAAGACAGCCCACACACCTATCAGTCATCAAACCGTGGGGTCTTAATTCATTACGTGTTGATTTCTATCAACGGGGGAGTACTTCAGGAAAGTCGACGGGGGGGGGGGGGGGGGGCGCTAGTGGAGTACTTCGTGACCACAGAGCGTGAACGTTGTGATCAGCTGTTTTGGCGCAGTTCTCCAGTGAAGGGGGGGGGGGGGAGAAGTCTCCCTCTGCAGCCGGTTGGCGTAGTTTTGGCACAATTCCGTTGTACAGACCGACGTTAACAGCAGCCCTGTCTGTGCACACGGAGACCGACTCTGTCGTCCGGTGATCTAACCGCCTTCTGGAAAAGCTTCACAAGTACGTCGGTACGCAAATGCGCTTTGTGACACAAGTGATGGTACGCATTTCAGATTACGCACATAACCTGCGTACCAGTTATGTGCACCCCTGTACTACAGCAAAAGTATTCTCCGTCGGGACTTCCTGCAACAACACCACACCGTTATCTTGATTCTGATTGGCCAGAAGACATTATCAAAGATGTTCTATTGAGAAGACGATCACTACGTGACAAAAGTTTTCAAAACCGTTTCTGGTCTTCGGTATTTCCAGACAAGAGGCTACTGAAATCAATCTGACTAACTGCTGTCTGTGCAATTTACTCCGCGCGAGTTCGCAGACTTTATTTTGCCTACTTTAACATCATTTTTCATGGTGGGGCTAAGCCATTTCTTGGTATGGGTGTAGCCTACCCCAGTCATACCCTGGCGCTGCCACTGGTGGGATGTATGGGGCGGGCCATTCTGCACATGCGTTAAATAAAAAAAATTAATTACCGCCGTTAACGCGATAATTTTGACAGCATTAATATATATATTTATTTTTTTCATGGTAAGAATTTTTAATTTCAAATATTAAAACCACGTAATTCTAATCGTCACTCCATGTGTATTTGTAGACTGGAACAAGCATCCAAGAGCATCTCGATGCCATCACTACAAGCACTCAACCCTATCTCCTGGCTGTTGGAGTTAAGAAGAATGCAATCCACCAGTTCTTCATCATTCTCGACAAGAATGCCATTCCTTGCAGGTCAACCTCTTCTCTTGGTGCTTTTGATGAGCTATTCAAGGCACATTTTGTGTTTGGCACATCATACAACACCATGCTCCACAACATGTACATGTTCATCCAGACCACTGTATACAACATTGATGTCGGCAAAGTCAAAGAGTCTCCTCGTGTTGCTGAAGTTAGGGCAAGGTTGCTTCATTAGTGCTTGAATTTCTCCTCCATTATGAAGGGTTTTGTTTGTCATGCTGAGTTAACTACCTCAAATATGCTTGTTAGACATATACGATCAGTTCACGGTTACTTGCCTGGAAGAAATCTTCGGCTGAAATGTGTTCACACTGGATGTAGCTGTGTGTTTGCTACTTTTTCTGGTTTCAGGAAACATTTAAATACCAAACACACTGAGAATATTGACCAACAGGTTGACACTGTTCCTTTAAGCAGTGTAGAAGAGGGGGTGACAGATAATCCAGTTGAGACGGCCACGTCATCTGATCTTTTAAGAAAGTCCAATAAGAGCACTGTAGATATGTGTAAGAGCACCGTAGATATGTGTGCCACTGCTGTCGCACATCTCAGGGCAACTGGATTAAGCCAGTCTAGTGTAAATAGTTTTGTGTAATCCATGGAAGAAGTCTTTTTTGATATTCATAGTCAGGCTAAAGTTTAGGAATTAGGTGCGTCAATATGGGCGATCATACGGTCATGTAGCCAGTGGTGGAATGGGACTAAAAATCATCCCGGGACTTCGGTACCGCTAGTAAATTGTCAACGGGGGAAGTGGGGGATGACGTGCTAGTGACTTATCCGACCGGCCCACTTCGGTACCGGCCCATCGGGATTCGTCCCGATGGCCAGTCCGCCACTGCACCCAGCCCACGTAAACTGTCAACGGGGGGAGCCTCGCTGCGGGGAAACGGTGGACCTAGTGTCCCGATCGGAGTGGGAATAATAAATAATAATAATAATAATCCGTGCATTTTATCCATTAATGTCCCCAACATTGTGGTAAATAAACCACGCGTTTAATCCATGTTGGTGTACTACAACTACAAAAAGCATCGGTTTGTTTTCTCATCAGGAAATGCAGACCGGCTCAAACAAACGATTTTTAATCATCATCCTCACGATCATTTAATGTATCATATGTTCGCCGAATTGACATGAAAGCACTAATAAATGTAGTTTCATCCACTTGAGTTTACAACTACAAAAATAATCGATTTGTTTTTATATCACATCTTACGGGAGGAAATTCAGCAGCTCTCACTACCGATTTGTTATCCTAATTTAATCATCATCTTCACCACGATCATTTATGTTTATGTTCGCCGAATTGACATGAAAGCACTGACAAATATGAATATACTGTAGTCAACTTCATTAAAACGTTATTAACGTGCCTAGACTCAGTAATTCACCATTTCTACGCATGACAACACACTTTGTCCGTGTTTGGCTCTCTCGCCGCACAGTGAAGCGTTCCCGCATTGACGTCACTTCCGGCTTCCCCCAAAACTTCAAAATGAGTCGAAGGAAATTCCCCGCGATGTTCGAAATTATTGATATTTATCGGAACGGTATCGCACCTTCTTTTTTAAACTGACGGTTCGAGATGACTAGTAGCCCAATATTTCATTGCACAACAGTTGTTGGGATGCTGTCACAGGCTCTTTAATGAATGTATTTATCGTGTGAGTTTGGAAATAAAAGTTTCATATTCTGAAAGCCAAGACTTTGTTTGTTTAAAATCAAATAAAACGCCCAAACCCCGAAAAAATAGTTTTTTACGCAAATCCACGTTTATTTTGAAATGAGCCGTTCCGACTTCCGACTGATTTTGATAGAGCG
Source organism: Pogonophryne albipinna (assembly GCA_028583405.1). Classification (NCBI taxonomy): domain Eukaryota; kingdom Metazoa; phylum Chordata; class Actinopteri; order Perciformes; family Artedidraconidae; genus Pogonophryne; species Pogonophryne albipinna. The sequence continues at coordinate 39,442,773 of CM053249.1, forward strand.
GGTCACAAATGATAGATACAATAATATACATGCACATACCTGCATACATACATACATACATGTACACATACTAACACATATCCAGGGATGTCACATGGGCTGCATGTGTGGCGGACAGGGGAGTAATCATATCAGAATTATAGACGGATAAATAAAGGGGGAATCCCTACAGCGACACCATATCAGGGGGAAGACGGTCTACATAGCTGATCAGTGGCCTCCAATTAGCGTAAAACTTATCTGAGGAACCCCGGAGAGTAAACTTAATTTTTTCCAACTTTAGAAGAGACATCGTATCACTCAGCCACATTTTAAAAGAGGGAGGTAAAGGAGATTTCCACAAAAGAAGGATTTTCCTACGAGCAATCAAGGAGGTAAAGGCAATGACATTCGTTTGAGTGTTTGTAATGTTGATTTCATCTGGGGGCCTACCGAAAATAGCTACATGAGGGGATGGAGAGATTTTTAGACCTACAATTTCAGAAATACATTCGAAGAAAGATTGCCAGAAGCTAGTTATTTTATGGCACGACCAGAACATATGAGTCAGGTCGCAGGGGGCCTGGGAGCATCTATCACACCGGTCATCCAATCTATCTGGATAAATCCTGGAGAGCTTAGCCTTGCTATAATGTAGTCTATGGAGAACTTTAAACTGTATTAGGCTGAGTCTAGCGCAACTGGAGGATGAGTTAACGGCTCTCAGGGCCTTCTTCCAAAAGTCATCAGAGAAGGTGAACTGTAGTTCCTTTTCCCAATTAGTTCTAATCTTGTTAATGGCAGATTCATCAACCGGAGAAAAAAGATCATAAAAGTAAGAGACATGGCGCCTAGACAAAGTTCTTGCTCTAAGTACAAGATCCACTCCACTGGGAGGCAGGGATTGAGGGAATTGTGGAGAGTGGGTCTTAACAAAATCCCTTAGTTGAAAGTATCTAAAGAAATCAGATCCTCTTAGATTAAAGGCAACCTGTAGTTGGTCAAAACTGGCAAACAGGCTATCAATGTATAATTCCCCTATGCAGCGGAGGCCTTCCCTCTCCAAGTGAGAAAATCGGGGGTCAATTGTGGCTGGTAAAAATAGATGGTTGTTACAGACAGGAGTTGCTTGAGGAAGAGTAAGCCAACCAAAGTGACGTCTAACTTGTGCCCAGATCTTTAAAGTGCCAATTACAACGGGGTTAGATGTGAATTGTGAGGGGGAAAGGGGCAGAGTGCTACACGTGAGGGCTTGAAGTGACGTGGATCGACATGAGTTGGCCTCCACAAGACACCAGTCACTCTGGGGTGAAGTGAACCAGAGCATGATCTTGTGTGTGTTTGTGGCCCAGTAGTAACCCATAAGGTTAGGTAAACCAAGCCCACCCAGGAACCTGTCCCTCTGCAGTAATGGTCTACTAGCTCTTGCATGTTTACCAGCCCAAATAAATGAGGAAATAATATTATCAATAGCAGTGAAAAAAGATTTAGGCAAAAAAATAGGTAGGCATTGGAAGATATATAGATATCTGGGCAGTACATTCATTTTTATTGTCTGAACTCTTCCTGCTAAAGAGAGTGCCAGATGGCCCCACCTCTGCAGGTCAGATTTGACTGTTGCCGTCAGGACAGTAAGATTTTGTTCCCGTAGCGCACTAAAAGACTGCGTGATTGCAATGCCCAGATATTTAAACCCTGACGGAGCCTACACACGGCGGCGTGCGTTGCCGCTTCAACGCTTCTGCCCATTCACTTTGAATGGGGTGACGTCACGATTCGCCGAACTGCATTGTGGGAGCAAAGCGTAGCTTCTCTCGCGGTGCTCGCTGCAAAAGTAGAGCAATGTTCTACTTTTGCCGCCTCGACGGAGGCGTCAGCCAATCGAATCATATGCCAGTGCAAGCTCTAGCCAATCAAACCGCGTGCTTGTGTGTCTGGGGCGGGAGATTCATGTGATTGGTTGTTGGTCGAGTTTCAGCCCCCCCCGCCGGCAGGCGACAACGCACGCCGCCGTGTGTAGGAGCCGTGAGTTGGATATTCTAAAAGGCAACGACAACGGAGGTAATTCTGTAGCCAATTGGTTGATAGGGAAACATTCACTTTTTTGGATGTTTAATTTGTATCCTGAAAATGAACCAAAAGTGGTCAAAAGTGAGAGAATGTGTGGATTACTAGCTATAGGATCGCGCAGATACAGAAGAAGGTCGTCAGCATATAACGAGACCCTGTGTTCGATATCCCCTCTCTGAATCCCCTTAATTCCTCTCTCTGCTTTTAGAGCAATCGACAATGGCTCGATAGCAATTGCAAATAGTAGTGGGGAGAGCGGACACCCCTGACGCGTCCCGCGAAAAAGAGGAAAGAATTTGGAGCGCTGGGTGTTCGTACATACAGGGGAGTGAGGAGAAGAGTACAGAAGTCTAACCCAGGAGACGAGGCCTGGACCAAAGCCCAGCTGTTGAAGGACAGAAAACAGATAGGCCCACTGAACCCTGTCGAAGGCCTTCTCAGCATCAAGAGATATGACAACCTCCGGTTCAGCAGGAGAAGGCGGGCTGTGGATGACGCTGAGAAGTCTTCGGAGATTTGTGAAGGAGTGCCTCCCCCCTATGAATACTGTCTGATCTTCCGAAATGATCGAGGGTATAATAGATTCCAACCGGCGAGCAAAAAACTTCGCAAGTATCTACAGACAGGAGCGAGATTGGGCGATATGATGCACAGCTCAACGGGTCCTTGCCCTTCTTAAAGATCAGAGAGATAGAGGCTTGCATAAGGGTGGGCGGAAGTGAGCCTTGGTCGTACGACGAATTAAACATATCTAATAATAATGGGGAAAGTTGATTTGAGAATTTTTTGGAAAATTCTACCGGGTATCCGTCAGATCCCGGTGATTTGCCACTATTCATGGACTGTATTGCCTCTTTAATCTCAGCAAGCTGCAGGTTGGCATCTAGTGTCTGTTGGTCGTTAGTCGAAATCTTGGGCATATCCAATTTATCCAAAAATGTATGTAGCTGATCTTCGTTATCAGGGGATTCAGACGTGTAGAGACGAGAATAGTAGGTTTTAAAGATACCTCCCAGTATCAATAGGTGGGAATTCAAATCGGGGATGTTGGAGAATAGCGATTTCACAAAATTATGATCATCCCAATTGGGAGCATACACAGAAACTAAGATGACCGGCTTCTGATAGAGCAGGGGTACTCAAACTTTTTTGTTAAAGGTCCACTTGTGAATTTTATACAAGGTCAATGGTCTGGATCAATGCCAGTAAAGTAAAAGGAAATTAAGAAGCAGTTTCGGCGTGCTATGCATGGGGCCCCCTTAAGGGGTTTCCCCGACATGTCGTTGCAGTAAATTAAAGGGTCTTTCATGTTGTTGTTGCTGTGGACCCTCTTAATCTTATTTTATTAATTTTTTTAAATGTTCACGTTTATTCTGGTTTGTTTTGTGTTTGTATCTTTTATTTTAAATTTATTTATTTATTTTATGTTTTGTGAGCTGAGCTGTGTGGTTTTATATTATGTGTCTCTCTGTACAGCACTTTGATCAGGAGGTTTTAAAGTGCTATATAAATAAAGTTGGATTGGATTGGATTAATCTACTTTATTTGGGGGCCCCCTTCTGGTCCAAGCACTTGCCTGTCGGTAAACGGCGCCCCTGTATACACACACACATTCAATACATACATACAGTATGATGGCTTGAACTAGTGGGATAAATGGCACTGTTTGTCTGTAGCCAATGCCTTGAACCTCGGCAAAAATGGCATTAGAAGCATTAGAAAGTCAAGGTAAACTTGTGGTTAACTTAAATGCATGTCACACTCGCGCACACAAGTAAATATATATGCACGTTCATTCTCACAACGCGTCAGACACAAGAAAATATACATTAAAGGGGAGCTATCATGCAAAATGCACTTTGTGATGTCGTTTATACATAAATATGTGTCCCCGGTGCGCCGGGGAACTCACGCAGCGTCAGAAAATAAAACCCTCTCTCTTTTCCTCCGTACCCAAATCTTTTAAAAACAGGGGTACAACGAGCGGATACAGATTTGCTGCCGATCTGACGTCAAATCGGCAGCGGACCCACAGAAAGTTGCTATCAGAAACAATGCCTGACGTGTTTTGGACGTAATCTCGTCTTTGTTTACATTAGCAAGCCTCGCTAACACTCAGAGCTAACCTGTACTGTAGAGCACAGTGTTCAAAAAGCAGGAAATAAAAAAAGGAACTCACCTTGTGATAAACCTGCAAGAGAAAAAGCATTTGAGCTCCATACTGTTTCAGAAATAATCTTTGATGTGGATAAGAACAGGATGGCGTTTTATTACAACAGAATTTAACTTTATCTCCGGTAGAATTCTGATCAGGCATTAGCTCCGCCTCCTCTTTTCTTTTTTTTTCAAGCTAAGGACCCAACATCCGGGTTTTGGGTTTCTCTAACAGGGCTGCAAAAGAGGGGTATGAGCAGTATGGCTTAAATGGGTGAACTGTTTGGTGTTTTAAGCAAAAAACTTCACAGACATGTTTTGTATAGTTAAGACCCTATAATATATTTTTTCCAATATAGCATAATAGGTCCACTTTAATTTACATCAGAATCAGATTATTATTATTTTTTAAATATTTTTTAATAATAGGACACAGGGTTCGGTCCGGATTGATTTGCAGTTCGGTCCGGATCCGGACCTTGGTCCGGAGTTTGAGAAGCCCTGTGATAGAGAGTACCAGAAATGATGACATAACGTCCATTTGGATCTAAAATTGTATTAGTAGGGGTGAAATTTACTTTTTTCCGAATTAAAATGGCTGTGCCCCTTGTCTTTAGGTTAAATTGTGAATGAAACATTTGTCCAATCCACGGCCTATTCAGCTTTCGCTGATCAGATTTACAGAGATGTGTCTCTTGTATAAACATTATATCCGCCTTCAGGTTTTTAAGATGTGTCATAATCTTTGTGCGTTTCACCGAAGCATTCAACCCACCAGTGTTCAAAGAGAGTATCCTGACCGCCTGTCCACCACCAGTCCCTGTACCAGTTACATTAGCTATGACACCGCGTACAGCATCGAAGGTGTAAGATCAGCCCTAGAACATCCACAACTAAAAATGGAGGGAACAGTGTACATAAAGATGACAAAACGTACGAATGTAAATGAAACAGCTGCCTCAAACACATGGAAACCTATAGCCCCATCAAGATAAATGCCCCGCCCTCTCCCTCCCATCCTCTACTCCCTCCCACCTCCTCCCATGCCCTAGCCCCCCTCCCTCCCCACCCCTGAGCTCCATCTGCCAATTAAATTGGCAATAACTTCCCTACCTGAATTATCTCTCCTTCTTCAAGGTGTCTCAGTACCCACATTATGCAGATACAACCTCCTTAGTAAGTGTAACAATTGTGAACAGCAAATGTTAACAAGAACATTGCAAAAGTGCTAGAACATCCCGGGTATAGAGTGTAAATACAAAAATGAAAACAATTAAATTAAATAAAAATAGATGTAAACATGTCACATCGTGTGCTGACTTGGCCGAGCAACGTTAGTTATAAAAGAAATTACGTCGCAACAGAACGACGGCTGTAAAGTGCCCAGAAACAATTATGAACAGCATGAGTTAACAAGGACATTCGAAAAAGTGCAAAAAACACCCCGGGTATATAGTGTAAATATATAAATGTAATCATACAAAAAATAAATGTCGCATTGTGCGCTGTCATGGCTAGGTAACGTTAGATTTTACAATCAATTGTGTCCCAACATAACGGTTGTAACGTACCCAGTCCACCATCAATGCAGCGCCAGCGTGGTTTAGCCTAGCCTAGCACAACATCAGTGGTTAGTTAGCCGGCTCGCGTTCATAGCCAGCTGCAAAGGCTACAGCCTCCAGGGGCGAGGGGAACCTTTTCTTAGCCCCGCTTCCAAGTGTGATCTGCAGGCGAGCAGGGAACAGAAGAGCCGGTCTGAGGCCTAGGTTGTACAGCTTTGACATGATGTCTCGGTATTTCGCCCGCTGTTCGAGAACCTCCTGTGTGAAGTATTCGTAGATCTGCACTGGTGTCCCACGGTAGCGGAGAGCCCCTCGTCTCTTGCGGGCCTCCCGGACAATCAGGTCCTTGACTTGGTAGCGATGCAGCCGCAATATCACAGGTCGCGGTCTCGCCCCTGGCTGCGGCCTAGCAGCCGGCGCTCTGCGTGCACGGTCCAGCTCGAGAGGGGATTGGAGAGTTTCATTGCCTAGCAGCTCGACCAAAAGTTCAGAAAAGAAGGTTGTAGACCGGGGTCCCTCAATAGACTCAGGAAGTCCAATGATTCTAATGTTAATTCTGCGGCTCCGACCTTCCAGATCTGCGGTCTTCGCAGCTAGCTTAGCATTGCTATCTGCTAATACCGCACACTTCTCCTTGAGTATACGGAGTCGCTGATCTTGCAGATTGGCATTGGTCTCAAGAGAGTCTATTTGTTCCCCATGTTCTGCAACTGTGGTCTGCGTTTGGTTCAGCTTCGCCTTCAGTACCGCAAAGGCAGCTTTGAAGTCAGCTGAAATGCTAGCTCTGTGCTCCCTCTGTGCTAGCTCTGAGCTAGCTCTGTGCTCTTCAAGCAGGCTAATTATGCTAGCCATGTCTGCGCCAGCAACTTCACTAGCAATTGAGACAGCAGTTTCGGTCTTTTTTGCCTGTTTCGTCTCCGTTTTCAACGCAGGTTTCGGCATCACATCGGCTTGTTCTGATTTATAGTCCAAATTATGTTCGCACAATACGGGTTTAACTCAACTTCGGTGGTTTTAAATTAAATGTAGATAGTAAAGTCGTGGGAGAACGAGACAACGCAGCCCTCACATGTTCGTCCAACCGGAAGTCTTCCATGAAGATATTATTAAGATAAGATGTTACTTTATTGATTGAACATTTTAGTTTAGAATGTGCTGTCCCACGGTAATTCAGAAGGCTCACAGGTCACATTCCGACCATTATTTAAAACAATAGGTGCTTTCACACCGTCTACAGTTTGATTTGTATAGAGGGAGCTCTGTGGCTGAATGGCCAGCGATTAGGTGTGGCACATTTATCATTAGGTGATCAGAGCTAACTGCCTGCCGTCAGATTTCATTTAAAAAACAGGTCTGATTTTAAGACTATTTCTGCGCTCATAAAGAATGATAAGAATAAGAATAATGCGTATTGAACTGGTTTCATTAATTAGTGAGTTTATTTAACACTAGAACCGCCAATCGGGTCAATTTGTGTGATGTGTGTGTGCAATGTAACTTTTTTTCAATAAAATATTAAAGTCTCCCAGTCCGTGACTTTTCCTGAAAGTGTGTTATGTAGCACCCTATGTTGTTAAAAATTGCATTCTAATAGCGGGATTTGACGGTGTTAGGTAGGCCTATACAAAAACCTCTGGCGGTTCTAGTGTTAAGGTAATTAGGTCCAGTAGAAGCCCTTTTTTATCAGTAACAAATTTAGCAGTTGAACATAAAAGTCAACTGACTGAGGGTCACTTGCAATGACAGTGTTGTGTCTAACTGTAAGCTTGTCACTCAGAGTAACCTACAGTTAATTTAGCTGCTGGAGAAGAAAGATCAGGGGGGGAGGGGGGGAGAGAGCTGTGGTTGATGGGTGTAAATAAACAGCTGAGCATTAAAAAAAATATAAATATTTTTAGTGAATTACTGAGTTTAGGCACGTTAATAACGTTTTAATGAAGTTGAATACAGCATATTCATATGTGTCAGTGATTTCATGTCAATTCGGCGAACATAAACATAAATGATCGTGGTGAAGATGATGATTAAATTAGGATTAAAAATCGAGAGCCGTGCTGCATTTCCTCCCGTTCGTTTTTTTCGACTAAACAACATTATTTTGTTAAATAACAACATGGTGATGTTTTGTAAATGATTACATGTCTCTTATTTAGCACAGAGTATGATATCCGTGACATATGGATCTTAACAAATTTCCGCTGTACATCCAGCGTACTGTATCTGACTTTATTTCACATGAGCTCCAGTGTGGAACCCCACTGCACCCCCTGGTGGATCAATGATCCATTGCATGTATTTATCACGGGGGAGATCTCAAGTCAAGCTGGAGGTTTTCCCTTGAGCGAGGGCATATCACGTACCAATCACGGCCCTCGCGTTTCAAACTGTCTGAAATGAAGCGCTACATCTGTAGAGGCAATAAAAAACAGTCTCGCCCAATATCCAGACCCAACCTGTCCGGATCAAGACATCCTGAAACTCCTCCATCTAAGACTGACCAGAAATGACTTTGTGTTCAACGACAAAACCTACCTACAAATTAAAGGGACAGCAATGGGCAAGAGCTTATGCAAATATATACATGGCTAACTGGGAACAGAGAGTTCTACCCACTTGTCCACAATCTCCCAAATGCTACTTCAGATTCCTGGACGACATTTGGGGAATCTGGACCCACACGACAGAGGAATTCCAAAAATGTGTCGACATCCTCAACAGACAACACCCCTCTATCAAAATCATATTCATGACAGATCCCCATGAAATTAATTTCCTTGACCTCATCACCTATAAGGGCTCAGACTTTGAAACCACTGGACAACTCGATTCCAGGGTCTACTTCAAACCCACGGAATCTCACAGTCTCTTACATCGAGACAGTTTCCACCCAAAACACACGTTCAGTGGTATTGTTAAATCCCAACTGATAAGATTCCAACAAATCTGTTCAAATACCAAGGATAGGGATTCCGCAACAACAACCCTCTTCACAACGTTGAAAAGGAGACAATACCCTTGATCCATGCTTCGGCAAGTGCAAAAGGAGGTGTATGAAACTACAACACCACATTTGCATGATCAAACAAAGGGAGAAAATACAAAAATCATCCCTTTCATCACAACCTACTCCTCTCATTCCAAACAAAACTTTGAGAAGGTCATGTGGGACAAACCCCTGGTTCAATCGGCCAAAAGCATCTCGGCTTTCAGGTGAAACCACAACCTAAAGAATCTATTAGTCCGGGCAAAACTCCCCCCCCATGGGCACCAATACCCAACCACCTCAAGGCCCTAAAACCGCGACTAACCCAACCTCTAGAAAAACCTACACCTTGAGACACACAAATTGTGTGTATCTGATCAAATGCGGTATCCTTTATGTAGGTGAAACAAGAAACACCTTAAAAACACGACTATCACACCACATGTACAATTTCCGCCAGGGAATAAAAACTGCAACCCACCTGGTCAATCATTTCACCCTTCATGGACCCCAAAACCTCTATCTCCGGGGTATCAAACACAATCCCAATTGGACTACTATGGACAGACAAAAAGAAGTGAGGAACTGGATAAGAAAACTAGGGACACTACACCCAGGGGGCTTAAACAAATCCTACAGGAAAGTGTAAGGAGTTATATTCACACTTACCCCAAATGAATAATATTTCACAGATGTTCTAATAATAATTGTTATTGTGCTGAAAATATTCTATAAACTGTTCGTGTTCAAATGTTTGCAGAAAAAGTGTGTATCTCTTTAAAAACTGTCTTTGAAATAACTTTTGAAAATGTTAAAAATTAATTTTTGAAAAATATTACAAAATAAAAAAGAGAGTTTGGGAAACCTATGATGGCATTGGCTGAAGTTCCTACTATCTGCTGACACGGGACCAAACCCACTACTGATGGTTCATACCCTTCTCTCTTTTATCAAACATTAAACTTTGATCATAACCTCCAAAAGATAATATGTATTACTTTTTAAAATGTTAAAATAACTCGTAAGCTAATGCTGAGTGCAAATGCTAAAGCTTACGCAAATGCACAACAATGCTAATGCAAACACCCAAAAAACGAATTGCTTATACATGCTAAAGCTTACGCAAATGCACAACAATGCTAATACTAACGCAAATAACCATTAAAAAAACAAATGCTAAAGCTAAATACTAATACTTATGCTAAAGCTTACGCAGAGGCACAACAATGCTAATGCTAATACTAATGTTAATTATAATACTAGCCATGGATGTATAATGAAAACTGAATCAAAATAACAACTCCTAACAAACTGACAAACTAAGCACCATGGGAAAATAGGAAAATCCAAAACCAGGAAGTAAACGGGTGACGTCACGGCCTAATATGGAAATTGTAGTACCGCCGTTTAGACACAACAACAAAAACATTTGTTTTACCTTAGAGTCCGGCGCATTTCCTGGGGGCTTGAAACTAACACCCGCCTTTTTATCACTACCCCATCAAAAAAACAACTCCTAACAAACTGACAAACTAAGCACCATGGGAAAATAGGCAAATCCAAAACCAGAAAGTAAACGGGTGACGTCACGGCCTAATCAAAAATCAAAATCAAAAAGACAGCCGCGACGCGAGGATCACACGGGGAGTGTGCGAGAGGAAATGAGAGGCCTCCCGAAACGCGATGGGCCGTCTTATAACAGCTGCCCAGGTGCAGCTCGTCAGTCCACAATCATCCGACAGCACTGGAACCTGCAAACAAGGGGAGAGAGAGACCACGGAACGCCTAGTGGTGTGGGGGGGTCGTCACACTAACAAACTGACAAACAAAGCCCCATGGGAAAATAGGCACATCTTAAACCAGGAAGTAAACGGGTGACGTCACGGCCTAATATGGAAATTATAGTACCGCCGTTTGGACACAACAAAAATGGTTTACCTTAGAGTCCGGCGCATTTCGTATACTGTAACACAAATAGCTTTACACCCCTGGCTGAAATGTCCTTAAAATGAAGTCTGAGTTCGAAATATAACTCAATTAATGTGTGTACTGTCATTTGCACACATAAACATAACAGTCTGTAATGAACTGGCGGTCTCCTGTGCGCACTGGTAACTTTCTCGTGCGAACAAGAAACGGGGGGTTACGTATTGTAACCCTAGTTCTATAAGCACAGGCTCCGCCCTCTACTGGACTCTATGGGTACTATCTCATCAATGATACGCGAGCGTTCACACACTGAAGTTGAATAAACGTAGCCGGCCAATCAGGGCGAGCCTACCTGAATGCGCGCGCTGGCTCACAGTATATAAGGCAGCTACACCTCCTGACTGTCATCCTACACCCTCTTCAGCAAGATGCATAGGAAAGACAGGGCCCCTAGGTAGAGGGCTCCGCCTGTGCTTGTAGAACTAGGGTTACAATACGTAACCCCCCCGTTCTATCTCACACAGGCTCCGCCCTCTACTGGACTCTATGAGTACAGTGGGTGGAGCCCCGATTAATAAACGCCCCTGTCGCCCCACACATCGACCCACCACACTGCCCCTGACCGGTCTTTGGTAAACAGCCATCGCACCAGAACTTCCTATCACCCGGTTGGGACCGTGGAGAAGTCGGGGCCGCAGCTTACTTGGCTGGGTAGAGCCTAGTTGGTCTGAATAAGCCCATAGCTCCACCCTGCAGGTGCCAGCGCAAGTGACTACACACTGCGCACCACGTTTCCCAGGTCCCTAAGGAGCATGCGAAAGCCTAAGTGTATTATGTCCCATGGGGTCAGATACAGCTTACTGACCCACAGCCAGGGGCGGGTCTAGGGGGGGGCAGTGCCCCCCTAACACTGACCTCTGACCCCCCTGTGGCCCCCCTAACAATGAAAAGTTTTTTTTTTTTTTTTTTTTTAAATGTATATTTTCTGGTACTCGGTACCGCAGGATTTTGTTGCTGTAATGCAGCGTTTCTCAAAGTGTGGGGCGCGCCCCACTGGTGGGGCGCAGAGATGTGATAGATGGGTCGCGAAATACAAAAAAAAATGTTTTTATTTTTTTTCTCACACTGGTGGAATATCAAAACAACGGCCCGCCCGGGGTGCAAAACGCATCAATGAATGTAAATAACCCAATTTGTGTTCTTTGAAATTGAAAAGGATATTGCATTGTGTTTGTTACTTTCGTTGCAGTTGTATGTCTTAAGTGTAATTTGGCATGCTTTTATTTTGAAGGCGAGTTTACGCTGTTGACAGTTGTTGTTGCTATGGAAACAAGAAACGTTTCACAGCGGGCGGAACTTGTCATAAAGTCCGCGATAATAAAGCCCACCCATTTAGAGGGAAGATATGATTGGTCAATTGTACTGTCATTTGACATTACTCTCTCGTTCAGTTACTATAGCTGGCCCTCTGTGAATTCATAGCTGGACGTCCAATCAGCTCCTGTCTTCACCTCGCAGAGACGAGCTTCTTTCATTTAACCCTTCACATTCAAACAGAAACTGAATAGGCAGATTCAAAGGATTTATTTCTTTGGAAATGTTATTTTAAATACAATTTAATCAAGTTATTATTTGTAAAACTAATGACAAATATTACTAAAAACATATTTAAAAAAGATATATAAAGAAAAATATAATTTGTTTTAATGTTTTTAAATATTATTTTGTAGAATATCTTAGGCCCTCAGAGACAGGCTCGCCACTGGTAACAATCTCTCATACACACATGTGAAACGCTCTCACAGACACACACAACAGCGTTACAGTCGGGAAGAAAAGCAATGTGGAGCGAGAGAGAGAGAGAGAGAGAGAGCGAGCAAGAGAGAGAGAGAGAGAGAGAGAGCAAGAGAGAGAGCACACCTTTATCTATTTAATAAAGTTGTAAAAAATAAAGTAAGAAATCATTCCAATGTGTACTATAGGACAGTAAAAAGTTTAAAAGGGGAGGGATTAGTCAAATATGCATAAATAAAAAGAAAGAATGCTAACTAGGTAACATAAGATAAGAATAAACAAGTTTAAATGATTTGTTGTGATCATATTCTAAAGATGTTTGGATTATTGAAAAGTATACAGCTCCCTTTCATCTGAGTGTTGAGAGCTGTATCCATAAATTCATGTTGGGCTCAAAGTAGGGCTGCTCGATTATGGCAAAAATCATAATCTCGATTATGGCAAAAATCATAATCTCGATTATTTGGGTCAATAATTGATATCAGGATTGTTAAAAAACGATTAACCATTTACTTTGAAAACATCAATTTATTGAAGAAAATAATTTGAAAAGTATGTTTTTAACAGTTGATTACTCTGAACTTTAAGTATAATTCAACTGAAAAACCTATTTAAAAAAAATAAAATCGTTTTATTTCGATTATGTTGTTTTCATAATTGTTGCAAGCCAAAATCGTAATTGCGATTAAAATACGATGAATTGAGCAGCCCTAGCTCAAAGTGCATCAGATTGATGCATTTAACTTCAACATTTAAAAAAAATCTTCCTGGGGGTGCATGCCCCCTAACCCCCCTAGAGGATGTGACGTCCACCACCAAATAAAGCAGGTTAAAATAATTAAATTGTATACATTTTATTTTAGTAAACACTGAAAACGGGTCCCACAGACCCAAACAGCACACAAAGGTTAAAGGTAGCATATAATAATGTTAAAATGTGCTAAATATATACACTGCAAAAAAACAAAAAAGAGGAGTAAAAGTAGCTCACGACGTGTTTTATCTTTTGAAAGTAGCTCTCATCCTAAAAAAGGTTGGAGACCCCTGTTATAGAACGATACATTTGACCATTTTAAGCTTGGCCTACCATTTTATTGGAGCGATGAGGAACCTTTTCAAGCCCCACCTGTTCAAAGTGGGGAATGACAGAAACAGTTTGAGAACCACTGCTGTAATGTGAGATTGTGCAGACACCCTTATGTAAAGAAGAGATGTAACTGTTCATTGCCTTTATTTTTATATAAATATGGTGTGAGTGCAAACATTGCACTATAACTTAAGCTGAAGCTAACAGTAATAACTATAAGATCTATCTGAAATAAATAAGTGTACTGAAACAAATACCAATAACTGTATTGCATTGTTTTCTTATGCGCAATTACTTCATACTGTCTAGTTCTCTTTTTCGTCCTGCATTTATTGGGCCCCCCTCAGAAAATAACTGGCCCCCCAGTGGCCCCCCCAGTCAAATTGGTCTAGAACCGCCACTGCCCACAGCCCCCCCCTTTTCACCAGTCCTGTGTTGCCCCAGCAAGCACAGACGATGAGAAGGAGCCAGAGATGTCCAAGAGATAGAACCTTATGAACGGGCTTGGCGTAGACCAAGTAGACCGCCGTACATATGTCCTCCACGCGTAGAGTGTGCACGGACCCAAGTGGGGAAAGGCCCTCCACCCCTGTATGGGGTGGAAGACTAAAGCCGTCTAGCTGTATAACATTTCAGGGAGAAGAGCTCCAGAGGCTCAAACGGTTCTGTAACCAAAGCCTCGAGCACCAATGGCAGTTCTTATTGCAGGGTGGAGACATGCACCACTGGACGCTGTCCATGACAGGACAAGATGGCTGCTGCATACACCTTGACTGTGGCATGAGCAAGCCCCTTATCCACCATTAGCTGTAGATGGGATATAATTGTCAAGATCTGTCTGTGTTGTGTTTTGTCTTGTCTTTTTCTGTCTTTGGTTTCCTGTTTTGTTTTGAAAAGTGTTCACCTCCTGTTTTGCCTGTTGTTTTCTGTCTGTTTTCCCTCCCTGATTACCCGATTGTGTTCACCTGGTGTCCCTGTGTTTTCTCCTCCCTCCTTACCTGTGTCTTGTTTGTATGATTAGTCTTGTGTGTATTTAAGTTCTGGTTTTTCTGTCTGTCTTTGTCGGTTCGTCTTGTGATATTGCTTGTTCCTTCAGATCCAACGGCTGACGAGTGGTAGAGAACGGAGAAGTGGTGTACAGAGTACGTTTTTAAGCGTTTGTGAGTTTTTTTTTCACGGAGCCTACATATTCGGTGTTTTGGTGAACGGTTGTGGGTTTTTTTACGCCCCCCCCCTGGGGGTTCTTCCCCTGAGCTGGGTTTTTGTGTTGATGACAGATTCAATGGCAACTGAGCCAGGAATGGACAAGACCACGGCAACGAGGATCATGGACAACGAGAAAGAGGGGGGCAAAACGGACGGAAAGGAGGATACCAACGAAGGACAAAACAAGAAAACGGGAGAGGAGGAAACAAGAAAGGAGAAGGGGACTGTGAGGTACAGTGTAGAACTAACTGTGGAGGTAACTGTGGATGGAGGAGACGCAGTAACAATGATGGACTTACTAAAAGGGATACAAAAAAAGTGTGGGGTTGTGGACGGGTGCAGAGTGAGAGGGGAGCGGCTATATGAAGTCACCATGCGGACCTGTCTGGGGAAAAGGAAAATAATGGAGGGACTGAGGGTGAACGGGGTCATGGTGCATGCACAGGACCTCTTGAACAAAGATATGACTGTCTCGTTCCTAAATCTGCCGGTATATGTACCAGATAGGATGATTTGTAAGAGACAGAAAGAGTGGGGGGTCGAGCCTATCTCGGCAATCAAAAAAAGAGTGTGGCCGGGCACAGAAATCTTAGACGGCACCAGATTCCTGAGAGTTAGATTCAATGACAAGGTTAGCTCCCTCCCCTATTCCACAAAGTTGGAAACAGTGAGGGGGGCGGAGTACTTCAGAGTATTGCACAATCGCCAGGTTCCTGTCTGCCGGCTGTGCATCCAGCCTGGTCACTTCTTTAGGGAGTGCCCTGAGTTTAAATGCCACAAGTGTGGCCAGGCAGGACATTATGCCAGGGAGTGCAATTTCAGGGCGGAGAGAGAGGAGAAAGAGGAGGAAGAGAAGGAGGACAAGGAGGAAGACGATGAGCAAGATGGGGAGGAGGAAGACGAGGAGGAGGAAGACGAAAAGGACGACGACGACGAGGAGGAAGAGGAAGGGGCGGAAGGAGCGAAGAAAAGACCCTTTGAGGAGGTCAGCGATGAGGATGGTGGCCTGAGTGGGGGAGGAGCGGCGGGAGACGAGGATGGAGCTAAGAGAAGTGCAAGGCAGAGCGGCGGAGGCGCCGAAGGGAGCGGCGGCGGAGGAAAGAAGTGCTGGAGTCCTGCAGTGGTGGAGGACATCTCAGAGGCATCAGAGATGGATGAGGGAGTGCTGGAGGAGGACCCTGTGGGCGCCATGATTTTCGGGAACCCTAAGGATGAGCAGAGGGACAGCGGCACGAAGAGAAGCGGGCGTGGGGGTGTGAAGAAGACCTCAGCGGAGAACGTCGGGCGGAGTGATAAACGCAAAGCGGACAAGGAGAGGGAGATGGAGAAAAGGAGAGCGAGCTCAACAGAGGGGGAGCGCGGGACAGGAAACAGCTTAAGGTAACAATGTTAAGGACGCTTATTATAACAACATTCCTTTTGATGGCAACCATCTCCTCCTTTAATGGCAATGGCCTCAGAAATAGGATTAGAAGAGAACGGGCGATAATTCTATGTGGGGCAAGTATAATATGTCTGCAGGAAACACATTGGGATGGGGGGTGTGTGGAGGAGGTAAAAAAGGAGTGGATGGGCGAAGTCTTTACAAATAATGGGAGTGCACATGCTAGGGGGGTGGCGATACTCATCAACTCAGGGGAGGTAAGGAATGCAAGGAAGGTTGAGGATGATGGTGAAGGGAGAATGATTGGAGTAGAGTATGAATACATGGGGGAAAAGTTCAAATTGATAAATGTATATGCACCTAATAGGCAAAAGGAGAGAAGGATTTTCTTTGAGGGGTTGGGGGGCAAATGTGGGGGGAAGTGCATGATTGTTGGGGACTTCAATGTATGGTGTGGGAGGTTGGATGCGACAGCGAGTGCTCGCTTTGGGAGAGACTCCTCTAGGGGGGCGCTCAAAAGCATAATGAAAGCGAACGGGTTGATTGATGTGTGGAGAGAAAGGAATGTGGATGCGAGGGAATTCTCTAGGAGACAAGTGGAGGAGGGCAAGCTCACACAGAGTAGGATTGACTTCGCTCTGTGCTCAGAAGCTGTAGCTGGAAAGATTGGGAGCATCGAATACAGGGCCACTGCGCTGAGCGATCATATGGTTCTTAGTCTCAGGATGGGACTGAGAATGAATGAGAGGTGTGGAGGGGTGTGGTGCCTGAATGCCAAACTGCTGAATGATGAGGTGTACAAGGAGAGGGTGAGAGAGTGTATAAGGGAGGGAGGTGCAAGAAGCAGTAATATATTAACTGGGTGGGAGGAACTCAAAGATGAGATCAAACAAATAAGCATAAAACACAGTAAGGAAAAAAATATGCTTGTCAGAAGAAGGGAGGAAAGGGTGAAGAGAGAGTTCGTTAAAGAGGCGGAGAAAATAGATAGAGAGACAGGGAGGGATTTAGGAGAATATACGAGGCTCAAGGATGAGCTGGAGGGTATAGAGAAGGACAAATGCAGGGGGGCGACGGTAAGGAGCAGGGCCAAATATGCGCTGGAGGGGGAAAAGTGCACTAGCTTTTTTCTAGGGCTGGAAAAAAGTAAGCAGGAAAGGAATTATTTAAAACAGGTTGAGGGAAAGGATGGTAGGAAAATAAGAGATTTAGTAGGGATAGCAGAGAGAGTAGAGGAGTTTTACGGGGAGTTGTTTAGGGCAGAAGAGACCGATAGGGAGAGTGTAGAGACGGCGATAGACACAATGGACAAGGCTTTAAATGAGAGTGAAAGAGAGATGTGTGAGGGAGAGATTGGCACAGGAGAAATAGATCTAGCAATAGTAGGGTTGGGTAGAAATAAGAGTCCGGGGTTAGATGGGTTAACAGCAGAATGTTATATTACATTTAGGGAACTGCTAATACCGGTGTTGCACAGGGTGTTCAAACACATTGAGGAGGAGGATGACTTGCCGGCCAGCATGGCTACGGGGGTTATAAGCATGATCTTCAAAAAAGGGGATAGGGACAGATTAGAGAACTATAGGCCGTTGAGCATGCTTAACAATGACTACAAAATTCTGGCCAGGGCACTGGGGAATAGAATCAAGAGGGTTATCAAAACAGTGGTGGGTGGGACTCAGGCGTATAGTGAACCGGGGAGGGATATAAGTGATACGACTAGCAGTATCAGAGATGTTATAAAACACATGAAGGGGGGGAAGGGGGGCATAGTAATGAGCCTTGATTTGAACAAAGCGTTTGATCGGGTCAATCATGAGTATTTATATAGAGTGTTAGAGAAAGCGGGATTTGGAGTGAAGATGGTGGGCTGGATCAAAAGATTATACAGTCGGGCGGTTAGCTGTGTCAAGATAAATGGGGTCATAACCAACGTGTTTAGGTTAGGGAGGTCGGTCAGGCAGGGATGTCCTCTCTCCTCCATGCTGTATGCCTTGTCAGCTGAACCATTAGCCACAATGCTAATTCAGAACCAAAACATTAGGGGGGTGGAGATACCGGGGGGACAGGTCAGTCTCCTGTACCAGTATGCAGATGATACCACGGTTACGGTCAGTGATGGGGATAGTGTGAGGGAAGTGTTAGAAGTAGTAGAGCAGTATGGCAGGGCGTCAGGGGCAAAGATAAACACGGACAAATCAGAAATAGAGCTCAGGGAAAGGAAAGATTATTTTAAGGTGCTGGGTGTCAATTTGGGTATAAAGGAAATGGAGGGGAGGGATATGCAATATGAGGGAATCATTAACAGCATAAAGAGGACACTCAGGTTTTGGAAGCTGAGATGTTTGAAGTTAAGAGGAAAGGTAGTTGTTATAAATGGGCTCATAGGGAGCAAACTAGTCTATATCATGACTGTCATGGAAATGCCGGAGAGGGTTCGTAAGGAAATCGACACGGCAATAAATGAGTTTTTGTGGGGTGGGAGGGGCGTTAGAATTGCGAGAGAGGTAATGGAGAATGAGCATAAGGATGGAGGGATGAAGCTGATCAACTTGGAAAGGAAAAAGAAGGCATTAAGGGTCAAAATGATACTTAAATATATCAACGACAAAGAAGATAAAAAAGATCATGCTTGGAAAGTATTCTTAAAAGAAGCAATCAATAAGTGTGGAGGCTGTGGTGACAGCGCTTTATTCATGTCTTTAAAAAAAGAAATGCTTAGCAGTGTTTCGGAGTACCACAGAGAGGCTCTATTGGCATGGGGGGAGTTTTTAAAAGGGGTGAAGTATGAGTGTGTGAATGTTGAACAAGTGTGGAATCAGCCTGTATTCCTGAACCATATGGTCGCTGTGGAGAAGTGCCCTGTATTCGATCTCCAAATGTGGGGGGCGGGTTTCAGACACATCAGGGATCTGGTTTATGAGTATGTTCCGGGGTTTATGGGGGCACAGGTGATAGTGGATGAGGTGAGGGGTGGGGGGGGGAGAATGCCTTTGAAAACAGCGGAAGGGATCATGAACAGGGTGAAAAAGGGAATGCCTGGTGGGTGGAAGGAAATGATTGAGAGCGAAGCTGTAAGAGGTGGAGAGAGTGTGGCAGGAATGTACGTGGGGGAGGGAGAGGTGTGTGTGAAAATAGAAAAGATAAAAACTAAGACGGTGTACAAAATATTGAGGGGAAATAAAATAAGAAGGCCTGCTTCTGAGCGTGTGTGGGAAAAGGTTCTTGAGAAGTTTGATGTGCGGAAGATATGGGGAAATTTAAGGGTGAAGTGGAACAGCATTGAGTGTGAACATTTCGATTTTTTTTTGCGTCACAATAGGGTGTACAACAACTTGATCATAAGCCAGTTTGATGTCACAGTGAAGAGGGAATGTGATGTGTGTAAGACAAAGGTTGAAACGTGTATGCATGAGTTTTTTTAATGTAGCAAGCTGGGAGTGTACTTTGAAAGACTGAAGAAGCTAATTGATAAATGTTGGGGCGGGAGGATAATAAAAACGATGGTATGGAAGGAGTTGTGGCTGTTTGGGGTGCATGAGAGAATGGAAGGGCTCAATGTGAATCTCTGCAATTATGTGCTGAGCCATGCCCGGTATGCTGTGAAGATCAGAAGGGACGTAGCCCATAATGAGAGCAGAACAGTGGATGTATGGGATGTTTTCAAACGGATATTAAGCAAAAACATTCACATGGCATACGCATACCTGGAGAAAGACATTTTTCTGGAGAGCTTTGTGGAAGGGTGCGCTCTGGTGGGTGTAATGGACGATGACAGCCTGGTGGTTGAGTACGATGGGGTTGGCTAGCATGTGCGGTGGGAGTACGGTGTGGAGTGGCTTGATAAACATAAAGTGTGGTTTATGCAAAAATGATTACCTTATTATTAATTAATTGTGTCGGTTTTTTTTTGTTTTTTTTTGGCTTTGTGTGTTTTATTAAAAAAAAAAAAAAAAAAAAAAATGGTGTTTCTCATATTGGGGTTTTTTATCATTATTTACTGTGATTGGACTATCAAAATGGGGTTTTTGGTAGTCTATCCCAGGCAATTGCATTTGGCTTGTTTCTCTAATTTGTCATGTACTGCATGGTTATGTTTTAAAATGTATGGCCACAGTTATGGTATGTAAGACAAGGTATCGCAATAAAATGTAAAATGATGTTTTTTCTAATAAAAAAAATAAAAAAAAAGATATTGCTTGTTCCTTCAGATCCAACGGCTGACGAGTGGTAGAGAACGGAGAAGTGGTGTACAGAGTACGTTTTTAAGCGTTTGTGAGGTTTTTTTCACGGAGCCTACATATTCGTTGTTTTGGTGAACGGTTGTGGGTTTTTTTACGCCCCCCCCCTGGGGGTTCTTCCCCTGAGCTGGGTTTTTGTTTTGATGACAGATTCAATGGCAACTGAGCCAGGAATGGACAAGACCACGGCAACGAGGATCATGGACAACGAGAAAGAGGGGGGCAAAACGGACGGAAAGGAGGATACCAACGAAGAACAAGGACAAAACAAGAAAACGGGAGAGGAGGAAACAAGAAAGGAGAAGGGGACTGTGAGGTACAGTGTAGAACTAACTGTGGAGGTAACTGTGGATGGAGGAGACGCAGTAACAATGATGGACTTACTAAAAGAAATAAAAAAAAAGTGTGGGGTTGTGGACGGGTGCAGAGTGAGAGGGGAGCGGCTATATGAAGTCACCATGCGGACCTGTCTGGGGAAAAGGAAAATAATGGAGGGACTGAGGGTGAACGGGGTCATGATGCATGCACAGGACCTCTTGAACAAAGATATGACTGTCTCGTTCCTAAATCTGCCGGTATATGTACCAGATAGGATGATATTTAAGCGACTGAAAGAGTGGGGGGTCGAGCCTATCTCGGCAATCAAAAAAAGAGTGTGGCCGGGCACAGAAATCTTAGACGGCACCAGATTCCTGAGAGTTAGATTCAATGACAAGGTTAGCTCCCTCCCCTATTCCACAAAGTTAGAAACAGTGAGGGGGGTGGAGTACTTCAGAGTACTGCACAATCACCAGGTTCCTGTCTGCCGGCTGTGCATCCAGCCTGGTCACTTCTTTAGGGAGTGCCCGGAGTTTAAATGCCACAAGTGTGGCCAGGCAGGACATTATGCCAGGGAGTGCAATTTCAGGGCGGAGAGAGAGGAGGAAGAAAAGGAGGACAAGGAGGAAGACGATGAGCAAGATGGGGAGGAGGAAGACGAGAAGGAGGACGACGACGAGGAGGAAGAGGAAGGGGCGGAAGGAGCGAAGAAAAGACCCTTTGAGGAGGTCAGCGATGAGGATGATGGCCTGAGTGGGGGAGGAGCGGCGGGAGACGAGGATGGAGCTAAGAAAAGTGCAAGGCAGAGCGGCGGAGGCGCCGAAGGGAGCGGCGGCGGAGGAAAGAAGTGCTGGAGTCCTGCAGTGGTGGAGGACATCTCAGAGGCATCAGAGATGGATGAGGGACTGCTGGAGGAGGGCCCTGTGGGCGCCATGACTTTCGGGAACCCTAAGGATGAGCAGAGGGACAGCGGCACGAAGAGAAGCGGGCGTGGGGGTGTGAAGAAGACCTCAGCGGAGAACGTCGGGCGGAGTGATAAACGCAAAGCGGAGAGGGAGATGGAGAAAAGAAGAGCGAGCTCAACAGAGGGGGAGCTCGGGGTAGAAAACAGCTTAAGGTAACAATGTTAAGGACGCTTATTATAACAGCATTCCTTTTGATGGCAACCATCTCCTCCTTTAATGGCAATAGGATGGACGAAGATGAGGAAGAGGAGGAGCAGAGACAGAGAGAGGAGGAGCTTATGAAAGTGAAGATTTTGAGGCATAAAAAGGACGAAGTTGAGTTAGCGGGGAGTAAGAGGAATGATGACGTGGTGGTGAGGGTGGTGAGGGTGGTGGAAGAGGAGGTGGAAGATAGTGAAGGACATTCGAGCGATGAGGGGAATATGAGTGATGTTTGGAATGGTGAGAGGGAGGAGAGTGGGAATGAGGAACAGGAGGTGCAGAGACAGAAGGAAAAGGACCTTCTATTTGAGAGGGAGATGAGGGGGGAAAAAGAAGGAAAAGAGAAAGCAGCCACAAGAGCGAGGAGGGAGGAGCTCAAGGGTTGGAAGCGCATCTCAGTTGACTTAGGGAAGGTAAATGATAAAGGTGTCTGGGTGGAGTGCAAGGAGAACGTGCATCACCTCAGGGTTAGGCAAAGGGCGTTTGGGGGGGGGGGAGGGGGAAACAGTGGCGATATGGAGGGACATGTGGGAAAAGAGGAAAGTAAAGGCGATAGCTGTCACTCGGGTAGATGTGGATGAAGGGAGTTGGGGATGGTGAATTGAAAACAATATGATGTGTTAAAGTGTTAAAATGTTGGGAATGATGTTGAGATTAATGATATGGGAAAATAGAAAGGAATGGGCGCTTACTGAGACTGTGAAAGATGGGGAATATGGGATATAGAGTAATTGATGGTTGTGATGTGTGACAAAAGTGTGTGATGGTTTGAACATGTTTCTGCTATATTTGAGAATGCTTCATGAAAGCTGAGATTTTGTTGAAATTGATTTGTTTGAAAGCCTTGGGGTCCTTTCTTTTTGGGGATCAGTAGGGTGGACTATTATGTTTTAAAATGTAACTTTGTTTATATTTTTCTATTAAAAAAAAAAAAAGAAAAAAAAAGAAATGACTTGGTCTGTGGTGAGTGTTCTGTTCAGTCTGCGTTTATAGTTTAGCCTTGAAATAAAGGAGTTCTTTTTGACACTTTAATCTGCATTTGGGTCCTGCTTCCTACACACACCTTAACATTACGAACCGACCAAGACATGGGCCCAGCAGATCCGTTTGAGCAGGAACTATTGGATTATACCTTTTCTTTGTCTGTCTGCGCTCATCGATGGATAGGAGCGGTCAGGGTTCAACAGCGAGATGCTGCTCTGGCAGATACATTCAACCTTACAATGAAGAATCAAGATTTGGTTAAATTCTTACCTGCCTGGCTTTTGGATTACCTCACGGTTTGTTTTCCCGATCCTGAGAGACCCATGTCTCCCAATTCCCTTTTTGATACCACACGCATCGGTGTGGTCCGTCTGGCGTCAGCCCCTGCTTCTCACCCAGTGTTTGCTACAGTCCAGGAGCCATTCGCTGGTACTCGTCTGGCTTTTGGAGGTCCACGGAGCCTCCAAACGGCTCCTAAAAGAAGGAGTCGCAAGGCCAGGTTAGCAGCACGAGCCCAAAGTGCCATAGTTCCGGCCCCAGCAGCTATGGTTCCAGCCCCAGCAGCCATGGTTCCGACCCCAGTGCTGGCCCCAGCAGCCATGGTTTCAGCCCCAGTTCTGGCCCCAGCAGCCATGGTTCCAGCCCCAGTTCTGGCCCCAGCAGCCATGGTTCCGGCTCAGGTACAGGCCCCAGCAGCCATGGTTCCAGCCCCAGCAGCCATGGTTCCAGCCCCAGTCCTGGCCCCAGCAGCCATGGTTTCAGCCCCAGTTCTGGCCCCAGCAGCCATGGTTCCAGCCCCAGTACTGGCCCCAGCAGCCATTGTTCCGGCCCCAGCAGCCATGGTTCCGGCTTCAGTACCGGCCCCAGCAGCCATGGTTCCGGCCCCAGTTCTGCCCCCAGCAGCCATGGTTCCAGCCTCAGTCCTGGCCCCAGCAGCCATGGTCCCGGCTTCAGTACCGGCCCCAGTAGCCATGGTCCCGACTCCAGTTTCGGCTCCAGGACTGGCTTACCGGCCGACACCAGCTCCCCGAGTCCTGTCGGCGTACCGGCCGACTCCAGCACCTCGTCTTCTGTTGGCTCTCCAGCCAACACCAGCTCCCCGAGTCCTGTCGGCGTACCGGCCGACTCCAGCACCTCGTCTCCTGTTGGCTCTCCAGCCGACGCCAGCTCCCCGTGTCCTGTCGGCGTACCGACCGACACAAGTTACCTCTCGAGTCTCCTCTCAAGTTCCCTCTCGAGTTCCCTCTCGAGTCCCCTCTCGAGTCCCCTTTCAAGACACTTCTCCAGTTCCCTCTCGAGTCCCCTCTCGAGTCATCTCTCCAGTCTCCTCTCCAGTTCCCTCTCGAGTCTCCTCTCCAGTTCCCTCTCGAGTCCCCTCTCGAGTCTCCTCTCGAGTTCCCTCTCAAAATTCCTCTCGAGTCTCCTCTCGAGTTCCCTCTCGAAATTCCTCTCGAGTCTCCTCTCGAGTTCCCTCTCGAAATTCCTCACAAGTCACCTCTCCAGTCCCCTCTCAAGTCACCTCTCGAGTCCCCTCTCGAGTTCCCTATCGAGTCCCCTCTCAAGTCACCTCTCGAGTTCCCACTCAAGTCCCAACCCTATGTCCTGTCCTGGTGGGGGTCCCGCCGACTACTCTTCTGCCGGGAATCTTGCAAACCCTAAGTCCCGTGCCGTTGGAGGCCCCGCCGACCACTCTTCTGCCGGGGGTCCTGCCAGCCCTATGTCCTGTCCCGTTGGAGGTGCCGCCGACTACTCTTCTGCCGGGGGTCCTGCCAACCCTATGTCCTGTGCCGTTGGAGGTTCCGCTGGGGGTCCTGCCAGCTCCATGTCCTGTCCCGTTGGAGGTCCCGCCGACTACTCTCCTGTAGGGGTGTTGAAAATAATCGTTTCTACGATGCATTGCGATGCGGACGTGGACGATTCAGTATCGATGCAGTGACGGAAGATAATCGGTTATAGCGTAGTAACGTTGCTTCCTGATTTTCCGGCCGCGGCTTTACTATAACGTTTTTTTTTTTCTGTCACTTTAATATCAAATCGGTCGGTGACGCAGAGATCAGGGAACAGACGTGACAGCGGCACAGCGGCACAGCAACACCAAACACGGAGCAGTCTGTTTTATCCACCAACACAACACCACCAGTCCAGAACCAACAGCAGAAGGACCCGCTCTGAATCACTCCGTGTCGCTGCGGCACAGGGATTTATGTTTTTCAAAAATAATCGCGTTACAATCATGTCAAGTTTTTGGTGGATTTAATTAAGTCTTGGATTGCAAAGTATGAATGTCCTCTAGCAATTTTCAGACGATATATACGTGTGTAAAGTTTGTGAAGGCAGGAGGAAAAAAGCTTCCGCGATCACGTCTCCTCTCCGTTCCTCCAAACCCCGCCCCCTCCCTGAAAATAATGAGTGACAGGCTGATAGTGACCCGATAGAAACTTTATTATTCACTTAATCACTGAGATATAATGAAGCTAATTTAATCTCATACATTCATGGGATTTATGTAACAGTAAAACAGAGAATGTAAGTGTGCACCCACATGCAGTATTTTTGTTTGTATATGCTATTGTAAATACTCCTGTTGTCTGCTGTGTTCAGACTCAAGTCCTGTGTGTGATGCCACATACAGGACATTCAGTGTCCTTTTTTTAACAGAAGACCGTTGCTAGAAGCTGCAGCTAGACTGCAGAAGCATTATTTTTTTGTTTTTGAGGATGGAACAACTTCACACACAGGTATAGGGATGCTAGACCTATACAATTCATTTATTTTGGTTTATAAATTAATGTCAAGACATTTATGGTATTGATTTCTGAAGCACTTTCTAAATAATAAAAAGAGAGTTCATATGTATTTACTGCATGAATGCATTGATGAAAAATAAGCCATGTGCAGTAATATAGAAAATTGAGGATGCAACGCATTGGTATGAATCATGATGCATCGGGATATCGAATTGAATCGAATCGTTGACAGGATAATCGTAATAGAATCGTGAGACCAGTGAAGATGCACAGCCCTACTCTCCTGCCAATCCCATGTCCTGTCCCGTTGGGGGTCCCGCCGACTACTCTCCTGCCGGGGGTCCTGCCAATCCCTTGTCCTGTTCCGTTGGAGGTCCCGCCGACTACTCTTCTACCGGGGGTCCTGCCAACTCTATGTCCCATGCCATTGGAGGTTTCGCTGGGGGTCCTGCCAGACCTATGTCCTGTTCCGTTGGAGGTCCCGCCGACTACTCTTCTACCGGGGGTCCTGCCAACCCTATGTCCTGTCCCGTTGGGGGTCCCGCCGTCTACTCTTCTGCCGGGGGTCCTGCTAATCCCTTGTCCTGTTCCGTTGGAGGTCCCGCCGACTACTCTTCTACTGGGGGTCCTGCCAACTCTATGTCCCGTGCCTTTTGAGGTTCCGCTGGGGATCCTGCCAGCTCTATGTCCAGTCCAGTTGGAGGCCCCGCCATCACCTGTCCTGCCGGGGGTACTGCCAACTCCTGGTCCTCTTCCGTGGGGGATCCTGCCGAAGCCTGTCCCACCGGCTCTGGTTCCTGTTCAGCCGACACCGGGTTCTGCCCGGCCTCCGGAGCTGTCTGGTCTTCGCCCTCGAACCCGGCCCCCTGAGAGCCGCAGTCTTCGCCCTCGATCCCGGCCCCCTGTGAGCCGCAGTCTTCGCCCTCGAGCCCGGCCTCCTGTGAGCCGCAGTCTTCGCCCTCGAGCCTGGCCCCCTGATAGCCTGGCCCCCTGATAGCCGCATTCTTCGCCCTCGAGCCCGGCCCCCTGAGTGCCGCGGTCCTCGCCCTCATGCTCGGCCCCCTGACTTTCCCGGCCGCGGTCCTCGCCCTCATGCTCGGCCCCCTGACTTTCCCGGCCGGAGTCCTCGCCCTCATGCTCCATAACCCCTACCTTGGACTCTGTCTTGCCCCCGGGCCGTCCGCCCGAGTCCCCCTTTTTGAACTCTGCCTTGCCCCCGGGCCGTCCGCCCGAGACCCCTTCCTTGATCTCTGCCTTGCCCCCGGGCCGTCCGCCCCCGAGACCCCTTCCGGGTCCTCCGCTGTCAGCCCAAGACCGTCCTCCAGACCCCCTCCACCCACCCTGTTGGCCTTAGTTTTGTGTCCCTCCTCCGGTCCCCCTCCACCCACCCTGCTGGATTTTTTTTTGCGACGTCTGGGATCCGTCCCTTGAGGGGGGGGTACTGTCAAGATCTCTCTGTGTTGTGTTTTGTCTTGTCTTTTTCTGTCTTTGGTTTCCTGTTTTGTTTTGAAAAGTGTTCACCTCCTGTTTTGCCTGTTGTTTTCTGTCTGTTTTCCCTCCCTGATTACCCGCTTGTGTTCACCTGGTGTCCCTGTGTTTTCTCCTCCCTCCTCACCTGTGTCTTGTTTGTATGATTAGTCTTGTGTGTATTTAAGTTCTGGTTTTTCTGTCTGTCTTTGTCGGTTCGTCTTGTGAAATGACTTGGTCTGTGGTGAGTGTTCTGTTCAGTGTGCGTTTATAGTTTAGCCTTGAAATAAAGGAGTTCTTTTTGACACTTTAATCTGCATTTGGGTCCTGCTTCCTACTCACACCTTAACAATAATAGAGCCCAATGTACCGGACAGAGGCTCTAGACTCCTCTCCTCGTACCAACGTTCAGTCTGCCAGAAGCAGGGACGTCTGTCTGTCTCAGACAGAGTAGCACGTAGCCTGGCCTCCTTCTCGATGGGGCGTACACCTCTCTCTCGATGGGGGCGTACACCTTGCTCTAAATGGGGGCAGCATCGAGCAAAATCCCCAGATACCCCACCTGCTGGTGAGGTATGGGACTGCTCTTCTTCCAATTGACCGCAAACCCCCAACTTGGTTAGGTGTAAGATCAATTGGGCTGTGTGGAACATCTGCCCATTCCCTGGACCTGTCCATGACTCAGGGTTTCCGTTAGCCGGTAATTACCGGTTTTTAGCTGGTAAAATTGAATAAAAACCGGTAAATTCAAAACCTGCCGGTCAAAATGTCCGATGCTCCAATCAATTGGCCGTCGATCATTATCGGCCGATATTCACTCTTAATAGTTTGATCTGTGCTCTCTATAAAGGCCGATCAGGAGAGCTGGATCTGATCGATATGGACATAAACGCGAGTGAAGTGTAACCGGACGCGAGAGAGAGATCAGATCAGCTGCTGCATAATCACCTGAAGCCCCGCCCACTGTTTAGCGCGCTGCATGAGAAACTGACGGGCTGTCAGGAGAGAGAGGGAGGGAGAGAGAGGGAGGGAGGGAGAGGGAGGGAGAGAGGAAAAGAGAGGATCCGTTTCTCCCGTGTTGTTATTCAAAGTTAATGTAAACTTTTGAATAATGTACTTCATCTATTGCAAGTAGTTTATTTGAATGTAATAATTATGTTGTTTGTTGTTTGCAGAATCATTTATTGAAAATGAATCTGAATTTTCTATCTGTTACGATTATAAACTGAAGCGATATAAAAATGAGCCTCATTAACTGAGTTTTAAACATCAGCATATCCGCTCATAGTCCGGTAATTACCTGCTAACGGAAACTCTGCTACACAATTCTTATTATTATTATTATTGAAACATGACCGGTAAGTTTCAAATGTGTCCGGTAAAATAAATTCTGTTCGGACATTTGACCTGCGAGAAAAAATCCTAGCGGAAACCCTGCCATGACTATGAGGTCGTTGAGATAAAATAAAACCCTCATGCCATGGTCGGGAAGCGGCTGAAGCGCTGTGGCCACACATTAGCTGAGTGGCGACAGGGAGTAGCCAAACGTAAGTCTGTCATCACGTCTTGTCACGTGACTTGAATTTTTAATTGAGCCGTCCCTTATAGATACTATCTCTTTATTATGTTTTTTTATTATGTTATATCTATATTTATAAAACGGACAAGTCAAATCAAGCAATCTGATTGGTTCTTAGCCGTGATATACTGAGCGTATACCACGGGTAGAATTGTAAGTTACTTTTCACAACAAATCAGTATCCCTCCGCGTCTGAGAAAAACAGTATATCGTTGGGCTGAAAAGCAAACTGCTTGCAGTTTGCTTTTCATACTGGAACAAGAAAGCAGCGGAGAAGTAACGGGGCAGAAACCCTCCTTTTTACGCAGCGGTCCAGACATAGACATCAAACGGCAAAACATATTCAGTGTGCAGTTCCTTTGGCATTAGGGCAGGGATATCTAGATACTTTCCAAGGTTTGACATAATGAAGTGTGCTACTTTTAAAGCAAGCAACGATGTTTTCAAATCTGTAATCAAAGAGGTCCGCAAAAACACTATCGACCAATCAGATTGCTTGATTTGACTTGTCAGTTTTATAAATATATTTACATTTATTCCGTTACAAAACAAACTTACAAAGCATAAAATGGAAACATTTAAGATTAACTTCGACCTCCGGGGGGGTCTTACTATGGAGGAGTGGATTGAGGAGTGCCTATCTCCCGAAAAAAAAAGCCCCTAAACGACGACATGCAGAGCTACGTGAAGAGCAGGTAGACGAACTGGAAAATTACCACCATTCAAAAGCTTTCTGATGCGGGTCTTGAAACAAAGCAGATAAATGATGACCGTTAGTAGCCACAGGTGCGAAAGCTCTCTCCAGAGCTACTGGAAGCCCAATCCGGAGAAAGTGGAGCAATATTCTCGCCACGCCAAGCAACAGCCTAGAACAACCTCAGCCTAGTACAAGTAACCTCGTAAGTCATGCTACTGATGCTGGACAGTTTTTCAGTGGCTGCACAATAAACGGCAACATACAAATGAATGTAAATAAATAGCCAAATAATGGATCAACGCTCTCTGTCTAATATGTTCGCTAGCTGTTAGTGTTGTTGCATAGCAACCACCTCGCACTATGTTTTGTGCAGAAGGCAACGGAGGGACTATTTTATTTTGAACATCATTATTTACTAATAAAAACTATTTAAATTAGAGTGTGTATTTTTCTTTCATATTGCCACACTTGGTAACCGTTTAATAAAAGCAATAGCTCACTTCAGGCCGTGGTATATGCTCATTATATCACAGCTAAGGGGCGTGGTTCGGCCCGACGCGAAGCGGAGTCGACCACGCCCCTTAGCTGTGATATAATGAGCATATACCACGGCCTGTCGTGAGCTATTGCTTAAGTATTAGTGATGGGAATTCCGGCTCTTTTTGGTGAGCCGGCACATTTGGCTCGACTCACTAAGAAGAGCCGGCTCTTTCGGCTCCTAAACAGCTCTTAATTTTACCAAAGTTTACCACGGAGCCTCAGTTTGCCAGCAGTACATTTTCCGTCACAGGAACACGCTTTGCTGGCGGCGAAAATAATCCCACCACTCATTTGCCCCCTCCAACAGAGTAATTTCAAGTGATTAAAAACTCTCGATCTTCTCTCGAATTATTAATTTTTTTGGACGCCCTCGGCTCGAGTTCAGGGCGTTCCGAGCTGAATAAGGGCGTCAAATGACGGCAAGTCGCCCCTCTGGCGGAAACGCTGGCTGGCCCACCATCATTTGTGTCACTTCTGCGAACCACGGCGCTGAGCGGCGACCTGGGGCCACCAGAATGACCGACAACTGTTCTCGTCTCACCCTCTCCAGGAGTGGGGGAATGAGACGCAGAGGTGGAAAGGCGTAGAGCAGCTATCTTGGCCATGGCTCGTGTGCAAACGTGTCCACCCCCAACAGTGGATTGTCCTGCCAAGCCAGGGAGAACCACCATTCGTCTGGCAGGGGCCCGCCTCTTGACATGAGGCCGGCCCCACTGTTCTCCACTCCCGGAATGTGGGGGGCCTTTAGAGATAAAAACATTCTCTGAGGCCCACAACCACAGGTTCCCCGCTGCGCTCAACAAGGCGGCGGAGCTGACTCCGTCCTGCCTGTTGAGGTAAGCCACTGTGGTGCGGTTGTCGCTCGTCACCAGCACATGTTTTCCCTGTAATAAGGGTTTGAAGTGCTGTAGGACCAGTACTACTGCCTGTAGCTCGAGAAGGTTGATGTGCCGGGTCTCTGTCAGAGGCCAGCCACCACCTAAAGCTGTCACTAGGCAGGTCCCTCCCCTTCAGCAAATGCTTTGGGGACCCCCAGTATCGGAGGTTGCCCTCTACTGAAGGGGGGAATGGTCACCAGACGTCGTTTATGCCTCTTGGGATCCAAACGAAGGCTGGCAAACCACCTCTGTAGGCGACGCATGGTCAGTAGCCCCAGCGGTACCACGTGGTGAGCAGCTGCCATGAGACCCAAGGTCTGCATAAATAAAAGGAGTACAGTACATGTTGTTAATTCAACCATTGTTTATTTTGCCCATCAAATGACAAAAACTTAAATGAAAAGAAGAAATCAAAGATATTCATGTGTAAAAAGTAAAAATGTTGCATTTACAGGAATATTGATGCATGCAATATGTTTTTTGTAGAAACAGGTACAATATGTAACACTCTCTTCCTACAGACTTTTATTTTCATTCTTATTTTTATATTTATGATACATTTTTTCTGCACACTCCACTGGCACTACTCTGGTGGCTTTAACTCTTGATTCTAATAATCCCATTAGTTTTCCAGATGCAAATGTCAAGTCAGTCTCTTTGAGCGTAAATTCTCATAATGAAAATCTGTCTTTTTCATAAATGCTAACACTTTCATGGCAAAGTCTTTGCATGCCTGCGTTATTAAAAAATAAATAAATATCTGCACACTAAATATATGTCACAACATATCCCTTTTCATTTGGATGCGTTTAATTACAGTGTTTTCCTGGATTTGCTTTATTTTATCTGTCATTTTGCCAGTTATTTGAATTTCAAATTGCAGCATGTCAAGCCACTACTGGAAAAGAGGGATTTGGCAAATGGATTTTTAAAACTCCAACATTATGAATAAAGGATGAGGCCAGCTGTGAGTCCCAATTTGTCCTTCAGCCATAAAGCAGCAAACACATGACAGATGTTGGTCCTGAATGATGGTCTATATACAAGTTTTACCAAAAGGCTATTATTTTTAGAAAACAATTCAAACAATAAGATTGTGAACAGCTGCCACTTGGTAACTGTTGTAAAGAGTGAAGAACAGAAAAGTGATGGAAATAACAAGTTAATGAATGTGAAGTTTTGTCTTTTTAAGAAGTGTGCATTCTTTTTGTTTTTTGTTCACTAGAAAAAGTAAGCATGCCTTCACTTTAAAATAAGGTGGTGAGCATGGTAAAGATTATTCTGCTTCACATCAGCATGTCATCGTCAGCACGCCTCCACCTGCTGCCTAACAAGTCATTTGTATGACACATTTCACACATGCTCACTCTCCATTTGATCAGGGTGTTCACATCAGCTGGTCATATCTATAGCACGCTGTCTTTTTTTTTTTTTAAATGAGTCTCTCTCCTCATGTTCCTCCATGCTGCTGTTTTGTGCATCAGATTCACCAGATGCTGCTCAGGAGACACCACTTGATTACTCATCTCATTGCAGACTGCAAATATTTTTTCTTTTAATACGGGATCATCCCATATGAATCTGTTATAATAAACAATGTGCTTGTTCTTTTTTTGTCTCACCTGATTGAGCTATAGCAAAGGGACATTTACCATATTGGTTCAATTGGCTGAAGAGCTACTAATAAAGGCCTACTTATGCAAAAGGTGTGTGAAAATGCTCAACAAGACTAAGGTGTACTGTATCATATATTCCTGCAATTGTACCAAAATAACACATTTCACATCAATCTTTATTTTTCGGTGTTCTTGTATTTTCCTCTTTTTGTATCCAGCTTTGTTTTCATGTTGATACGTTTTAAATACAGATTGCCTGACACTTCCAGTGACAGCCCATGCTTAACATAATTATGTGTGACAAATGGAATTATAACAACATAGCAAAGAGTCAACAGTGTCTTTATAAAATATGTAAATTGGCATGCTGAGCTTGCAATATCATTTGAGATAAAAATGAGCTATTATTGAAATTCATTTGTCAAGTTAACATGATGCTGTGCTAAGCTAATTATGAAACACTGTTTCTCAGATGACCTTTGGGGTTATTCTTGAATATGAGACATATTAAGCATGGTGCTAATTCAGGCAGGACGGAGGCCATGCTTGCATGACCTGATTAGCAACAGCTGCTTCATTTGTGATATTCATGCAGGTTTCCTAAACCCTTCATAATTCCACATTTAACATCTTAAGCAAAGACCAATGGCATCCTTCATGCAGGCTTTTGTTGAATGAGGCCTTCAAGTTGATGTCAGTAAGGGAGATAACTTTCGATCACCTGATCCACCTGCACATGTGTCAATTTTGACTGGATAGAAACGTGTCAACAGCAAACGGCTGCTGTGTCCTCACAGGAAGTGACAATTGCAGCTGTTAATTAGCTAATTCGTTTAACCCAAATCAGGGGTGTATTGAGGGGTTTCTTCAGCAAACATCCGTCTTTGGTGAACAAGAGAAGTGGATTATTTTACTGCCGGGCAACCTCCCCCAGAGTTTAAGGTCCGTACAGTGCTTACACTTTATACATCTCCGCTGCTGTCAGGTGATCAAAATATCTTCTGGAAACACACGGAGCAGAGGCAGAACACACTTTTTCTCACACAGACAGACAGATTTAACATCAGGGAGAGTGTAACATCCATACAAATAACAAAGTAATAAAGTTGGTTTGGTGAAATGGTTTCAATATATCGAACTGGCTTTATTTAGAAATGTTTTGTATGTATCGTCTATCATAGATGGTCACATAGTTTAGTGACACTTAATGGTGAGC
This sequence comes from Pogonophryne albipinna, assembly GCA_028583405.1. Taxonomy (NCBI): domain Eukaryota; kingdom Metazoa; phylum Chordata; class Actinopteri; order Perciformes; family Artedidraconidae; genus Pogonophryne; species Pogonophryne albipinna. Next base: position 39,476,370 of record CM053249.1, read on the forward strand.
ACTGCAATGTTTTTCAATAATTCATTCCAAAAGGTGAACATATTTATCCATTCCCAAAGCGTAAGATCAGAAGTATGCAAAGTGAGACACAGAAAGGCTCACGTGACGACAATGAGTTTCAAACTGTATTCCAACATTGTTCAACTGAAGCAGGGTATATCCACGGAAACAATTCAAACATTTAATATAGAATGAACCCTAATGTGGCAATTAGCAGAACAAGATAAAACAGCCTGGGCAGCGAGTCATTCTCCACACAGCCTCACTGCAGCATCAGACTGTGCCAAAGTAAAAAACTGTAACTTATTAGAGTGTGTATCACTGCATATACAGGAGCACTCCATCATACAGTACAGAGTTAAAACACCTGATCAAAGTGCCTAAGCATGGCTAAAATTATCCTTTACATTTGCATTTTGGTCGGTGTTCATAAACAAACCCAGGCTACAGGTCAGACTTTATATATTTTTTTCATAATTATAGATTTTTCTCAATCAACACTGAGCTGAATCCTTGGCTGTGGACTGGGACAATACTTTGTTTAGATGTGTTTTTTGTTGCATTTCTGTATTTAAACTTGACAGTAAAAGCTTGGAGAGACAGGAAGGGGGGAGAGAGAGGGAGACTTGAGTGAAATTTGTGCTGCTGCATTTAGAAAACATGTTATCTTATCATAATTTCTCATCGTTTTTATGAGAAATCTGTTCACTCTGAAATAAAAAAATTAATATTGTTAGGCTTAAAAGTCCTAAATTAAAAGAATAGTTCATATTATTATTTGAAAATTGTAAGAAATTAAAGTCAATGTTTTATGGCGTAATTTAGATTAAATATATTCTTATAATTAAAGCTGTTTTATTCTGAAAAACCGGAAGTTAACAACACTTTTAACTTAAAACTTTTATTCTGAAAATCTTTCATTTCCGGTTAGCATTAGCATGTGGCAAACCATACGTCTTGAAACCGTGAATTGAAGGTGAAATGACATGTGGTGTTGTACACTAAACACACTGTATTTAACACTCATTTATTGATGCTGCAATACTGTTATAAGGGAATGCTTAAATAACCAGACATTAGAATGCTGTAATAAACACCAGAAAGATGACAGGAATTGCCTCGGACCAGCCCCCGTCGACGCCGGCCAATAGGAGAAGACTACAGTTGATAACCCGTGATGGACAGGGAGAATCGATCTCTTTTCCCTCCGCTTCCCCAAAACTAACGGGACCAACAACTGGGAGGGGGGGGGGGGCACCAACTCGCACATTTCATTGTATATCGCCGCATCATCTGTTTAATTAAATGCTGTTAACTTTTATAAGCTTCCTTGTACTCTTTTCAGTTTATCCTAGTCTCGGGGCTAAAGAAATCCTAACAATATCCAGCCCCAAATGTCTTCTGGTAAAAGCTCTTGAACTTGGACAAATGTATTTAATAACACCTGGGGCTTCATTTATAAACGGTGCATACGCTCAAAAGATGGCGTACGCCAGTTTCTACGCACTGTTTGCGATTTATAAAAAACGAACTTGACGGGAAAATGTGCAGTCCTCCACGCAAACTCTGTCCCATGCGTACGCACTAAGCACAAAAACGGGAGAAACTGCAACACCATTGGCAGAAGGAAGAATGGAGAGAAATATGTGGAAATAATACCATAAATATAATGTTACCTCTCATTTATCATATATGAAGAATTAATTGATTAAAGCCAATCTTAAAATGATTTAACAAACGCCTGTTTGAGACTCCTCAGTGCACACAAAAACATCTCTGCAGTCCCAGGACCAGGCCAGAAACCTAATTGACAAGCTGAGATCAGTCCTTGCCAGCGGAGGCTTCGAAATAAGACAGTGGGCCAACAACATGCCTGACGTTATCTCACACATCCCTACAGAAGCCAAATCAGCTGAGTGTGAGCTATGGCTAAACGCTAATAAGACCGACCCCCAAGAGTCTGCGCTCTGTCTCTTGTTGTGCTGTAGTACCGGTACACTGGGATACAAGCACCGTGCTATTCCTTCAGCTGAACCCACCTTGAGGTACGTGTACTGAGTACTGGCCAGCCAATATGACCCTCTCGGCTACATCATCCCCTTTACCACACGAGCCAAGGTCATAGTTCAAGCCCTCTGGAAGAAGGAAAGTGGATGGGATGCACCACTGCCAGACGAACTTCTCCCTGTGTGGCAAGCCTGGGAAAGAGAGCTGCCAAATCTCCAGAAAATCAGCCTGCCATCGTGCTACACTTCTGACGTTCCCGACATTACCCCCGCCGACCTACACATCTTCTCTGACGCCTCTAAGAGAGCATACGGCTCCGTCGCCTACCTGAGGTTTGAAGACGACAGAGGTAGAGCGCAGGTGTCATTCGTGATGGCAAGGTCACGTGTAGCCCCGAAGAAACAGCTTAGAGCTGTGTGCTGCCCTGACTGGAGCACAGTTGGCCAAGCTGCTGCATACCGAGCTGACACTGTCAATACACAAAACAATCCTGTGGTCAGATTCCACCACAGTCCTCCACTGGATTCAGTCTGACTCCCAGCAAAACAAAGTGTTTGTAGGGACAAGGATAGCGGAAATCCAGGAGCTTGTCGGAACCGACACCTGGAGATACGTCCCCTCTGAAGAGAACCCCGCTGATGACATTACAAGGGGAAAGCATCTACTGGACTTAGCTAAGCCCAATCGCTGGACATCTGGCCTGACTTTCCTTCAACTGCCTCCAGCCGACTGGCCAGCTAACCCCGTGGTTAGTTCTGCACACACAGAGGAGACGCGCAACACCACTTTCTGCGGCAACATTGCAACAGCCGAGCCTGCGGCTCCAGATCTAACACTCTTCAAATCATGGTCTGAACTACTTGAAGTCACCTACCAATCCATGCACGGGGCGGCTGGTCCACGCATGACTTCATCCAGCGACTAGAGACAGAGGTTGTCCTGCTTAAAAGAGCACAGCAAGAATCCTTCCCTGCAGAAACGACCGCACTACGATCAGGGAAACAACTCAGCCCTAGTAACCACTTGCTGCCACTCTCTCCTGTATACGACCAGGCTGTAGGACTAATCAGAGTGGGAGGCCGTCTCCGGAAGGCAGATAAATACCTGAAAGAGGACACCATACATCCTATAATCCTGGATCCAGACCCCATTACACCCAATCTCTTGCTCATGGGGCGGTGAGATGCATCATTGCCACAAGCAGTGTATGGCGACTGCGATCTGCTTGGGCGTCGTCGCTGGAAACACAGCCAGGTCTTGGCTGACCACTTCTGGGCCCAGTTTACACGTAACTATCTCCCTAACCTTCAGCTCCGTCGAAAGTGGCACACTCCTACGCCAGACCTAACCACAGACCAGGTCGTCATGATCGTCGACCCGCAACTGCCAAGGGCTCTCTGGCCAGTTGGACGGGTAACCAAAGTGAACCCGAGCGATGATGGTAGGATACGCTCTGCAGAGGTGAATATTAAAGGCACTACATATATTCGACCTGTGGCGAAACTCATCACACTTCCTGAAATGCCAGAGGACTGACATGCCTACCCCACATTCTAGCAGGGACATTTGTGCTATTACAAATTCCTCTAATGAATTTGGGGGCGGCTGTGCAAACTTCCCTGCTTTGGGACGCCCCCCAGGCAGCCCAGAGACAGTTACCGGACGCACCCCTCACACTGTAACGTCATTAGTCACGCGCAGCGCGCGACCGGTCATAAACAGACTTGAACGGTTCAGCGAGTGAATGGGTCGTTGTGTGTTCCGCGTTGTGCGTGTATGAAACAATAAACACAACATAACATTGGGGAATTGGCCTAGCTCAGCTCGGCATCCATTGTTGGGGGTGTTCCTGTGGACTCTCAGGATGCTCTTGCATATCTCCGCATGTAGGGTTTCTATTGGGTGTTTGTCCCATTTATCAAAGTCTTGATTTCCAAGAGGACCCCACACTTCGCTACCATACAGTATGATTGGTTCTATTATTGAATTGAATATTTTTAGCCAGATTCTAACAGGTATATCTATATTTGAAGACTTTTTGATAGCATAGAAAGCCTTTCTTCCTTTGTCTCTGAGATCATTCATGGCCAGATTGAAATGTCCTGTCGAAGTAATTTTGAGTCCCAAATATGTGTAGCTGTGTGTGTGTTCTATGTCAGTGGAGCCCAGTAAGAACCGGTGTGGGTTTCCCTGACCCCTGGGTCGTTTCTGGAAGCCAATAATCCAGGTCTTTTCCAGATGAACTGTCAGGGCCCAGGTCTGACAGAAGGGTTCCAGATGAACTGGCAGGGTCCAGGTCTGACAGAAGGGTTCCAGATGAACTGTCAGGGCCCAGGTCTGACAGAAGGGTTCCAGATGAACTGTGAGGGCCCAGGTCTGACAGAAGGGTTCCAGATGAACTGTCAGGGCCCAGGTCTTACAGAAGGGTTCCAGATGAACTGTCAGGGCCCAGGTCTGATAGAAGGGTTCCAGATGAACTGTCAGGGCCCAGGTCTGACAGAAGGGTTCCAGATGATCCATTTGCTGTTGTAATGCCTCCTTAGATGGAGCTAGCAATATTAGATAATCTGCAAACAGGAGGCATTTAATGTGTGTGTCAGAGAGGGTGAGTCCAGGGATATCGGATTGTTCTAATGATTTTGCAAATTGATCAATATAAATGTTAAATAGGGTGGAGCTGAGACTGCAGCCCTGTTTCACCCCTCTACTTTGGGGGAAGAAATCTGTTTCCATATTGCCCATTTTCACCGCACATTTATTATTGGTATACATTGTTTTAATGATATCATATGTTTTCCCCCCTACACCGTTTTCAATCAACTTCAGGAACAGACAGTTATGCCAAATTGAGTCGAATGCTTTTTTGAAATCTACAAAACAAGAGAAAATCTTCTTATTTTGGTGGACATGTTTATGAATGAGGGTGTGGAGGGTATATATATATGGTCTGTAGTCCGATGGTGTAAATCCAATCTGACTCTTGCTCAGGACATTATGTTAACTGAGGAAGTCTTGCAGTCGGCTGTTTAGGATGCTGCAGAATAACTTCCCCAGGTTGCTGCTGACACATATGCCTCTGTAATTGTTTGGGTCAAATTTATTTCCATTTTTAAATATTGGTGTGATGATTCCTTTGCTCCAGATGTCAGGGAAATGTCCAATGCTCAGAACGAGATTGAATAGTTTCCACATGGCAGTGTTGAAACTTATGGCTGCTAAATTTCAGCATTTCATTTAAAAAGCCATCAGGACCGCTGGACTTCCTCGGTTGTAGGGCCTGGAGTTTAGCCAGGAGCTCTTCCTCAGTAATGTTATAGTCTAAAGGGTTCTGGTTGTCTTTAACGACTGATTCTAGAATTTGTAGTTTGTTGAGGAGATCATTTTGGGCCGAATTCAGTGTAATGGCACTATAAAGGTTTTCAAAGTGTGTGTCCCAAATGTCCCCATTTTGAATAGCCAGTTCTTCCTTGTGTGGTTTGCTGAAAGAGTGCCATCTCTTCCAGATATGATTTGAATCAATGGACTCTTCAATGATTTCAAGTTGGTGCTGCACATGTTGCTCCCTTTTAGTTCTTAGTGTTCTTCTGTATACTTGCAGTGTTTCCCAATATTGGAGGCGGAGCTCAGGATTGTCAGGTTGTCTGTGTTTTTGATTTGATAAACTTCTGAGGGTTTTTCTCAGATGTCTGCAGTCTGTATCAAACCACTTTTCATTGGTTGACTTTTTTGATTTATGATATTGTGGTTTTTTCAGATTGGATAAATCTGCCACATTGTCAAAGATGCTGTTAATGTCCCACACAGCCTGATTCAGGCCATCATTACTGTGGGGATACGGGGTGTGCTGTTAATGTCCCACACAGCCTGATTCAGGCCATCATTACTGTGAGGATACGGGGTGTGCTGTTAATGTCCCATACAGCCTGATTCAGGCCATCATTACTGTGGGGATATGGGGTGGATAGAAAATTGTCTAATTGGGATTGAATTGTTTGATGTCTGATTGCTTTCTGGTACTCGTCCTTGCTATTGTTTGTCCATCTATAAGGTTGTTTGGTATAGTTCAGTTTACTGGGTTCTGCTGCGTGAGGGTCTGTTACTGTCTTCTTAATGTAGAGTGTAATTTTACTATGATCAGATAAGGGTGTTAGGGGGCTGACTGTGAATGCCCTCAGACAGAAGGGGTCGAGGTCTGTGATGCTATAATCGACTGAGCTATTGCCAAGAGGAGAGCTGTGTGTGTAATGACCAAAGGAGTCCCCTCGAAGCCGACCGTTAACAATGTACAGGCCCTGCGTTCGGCACAGCTGCAGAAGTTGCTGCCCGCTTTTGTTGACAGTTTTGTCAAAGTTGTTCCTGTGGGGATGCGAAGGGAGGGGAATGCTGATTTGGCCAGGTATATGTTTGTCTCCCTGTGGGCTAACATAATCTGGTTCTATACCTGTCCTGGCATTAAGGTCCCCACAGATCAGTACACTTCCCTGGGCCTGGTATTGATTGATCTCATCTTCAAGAATGGAGAAACTATTTTCACTATAATAAGGTGATTCTGATGGGGGGATATATGCTGTACACATGAATATGTCTTTATCCACCTCTCTTTTTATTTTGAGCTAAATTGAAAATGTGCCTTTTTTGATGAGTTCTATTGAGTGTACACGTTTTTCCTTGTACCAAATCAGCATTCCTCCTGAATCCCTGCCCTGGGTCACTCCTTTGAGTTTGGTGGATGGGAACACTATCTCTCTATAGCCAAAGGGACAACCAGTGGACATGTCTCCTCTACTCCAGGTCTCCTGTAAAACCATCACATCTGCATCTCCTAACTCTTTGGTGAAGTCTGGGGTCCTGCTCTTAAGGTCAAAAGCAGAGGACCTCAGACCCTGGACATTCCACATGAAATAATAAATGATCTAGATTAAATTTAACTTAAAACAGAGAAAGATTCAGAGCATTCAACATTAAAATGAGATAAACTCCCAACTCGCTGGTTGTCAATAAATAGTTTGATTTAAGAACACATTAGATATATGGGATTTCAATATACGATAGATTTAACAATTTTACACAACAGTTTTTTTGCTTTTTTTTGTCCACTGTATGCAAGCAAGAAAACAAACAATGACTACTGATTGTCTACTGTGGTGCCTGACCTATCAGGTGGGAGCAGAGCAGGCTGAGCAGCTCGTCGTGTGGGGGGGTGTGGGTGGGTTCAGGGACATGGTGGTGGTGGTAAGGGTTGGGCCTGCTGTTCTCTTCACTGCCTGAGCATAACTCAGTGGGTCAGGGTGTAGCTCCCGTCGCTGTGGTTGGGGTAGGACCCCTGGGGACAGGAGTGGTTCTGGCCTTGCTTGAGGGTAATCATAGTTGCCCTGGTGGGATCTTAGTGGGGCATGGTGTGGAAGAAGATGAGGATGATCTTGTCTCCATGGGTGGTGGTCCAGTGGGGTGCCTTTCTGGTCTAAGGGGGTTTTGGGCCGGGTGTGGATTGGTCTCTGTTGAGAGCGATGTCTTTCAGAAGATGGGGACTGTGTTTTTATACAGATGGACTTGGTCGTATAGACAGTTGATATCCAGGGTGGGGTGGTGGGCCAGGTGGACGTTGGGCCTCAGGATACAGTCTCTGGACATGTTGCTGTTGATCCTGTGGATGGTGTCGGGGTGGAGGTCTTTCCTTGGTAGCAGGGTTGACATGACCACTCTGCTGTTGGGGAAAGTGGTGGAGGCTTTCTCTATCACTCCTCTGAGTGACTCTGACACTCTCTCTTGCTGGCTCCTCAGGTCGTTGGAGCCAGTGTGGATGATGATGTGGCTTGGGGATCCCAGCTGCTCCTCTGACAGCAGGTCCATGGCATGTTGGGTGTTAAGACACCAGATTTTAGCCACTGTGTGGGTGGGGAAAAGTTTCTTTTCATCAATGAATTTGCCATTGGAGTCGATGAGGATGACGATGTCTGGCTTCCCTCTCTGCTGTGCTGGTCTGGAAGGATGAGGGGTGGTGTTAGTCTGTGGGCTAGGGGTGGTGTTAATCTGTGTGATGGGGGGAGATCTGGGAGTTGGGTTAGCATGTGGGCTAGAGATGGAGCTGGGGGTAGAGGGTGGCTGCTGAGTTGGAGGGTTCTGGCTGCTCTCAATGGGGGTCACAGGGTTCTGGTTGTGGTCTGGGTGTGAGTCCAGCTGCTCTTTCAGGGCCTGTGCAACTCTCTCTGTCTCCTGAAGCTCCTCAGATAGAGTAGTCAGTTCTCTCCTGTAGCTCTGTCCCTCCTCTCTCAGCTCCCTCACCTCCTCTGTCAGAGCGGCCAGCCGTGCCATGTGACTCTGTCTGTCCTGCTGCAGCTCTCGCACCTCAGCCCTCATGGTGGACAGCTCTCTCCTGTGGCTGTCTCTGTCATGCCTCAGCTTGGTGAGCTCTTTGCTGATGGCAGACGACTCCCGCTGGACCGTGGTGTCCTGGGTTGGCTGTTGGCTGATCAGCTCTCGCAACTGTACGAGCTCTCTCTCAAACTCTGTGAACTTCACCTTCAGGTAAGTGATGGTGTGGTTCAGCTGGGGGTCCTGGGCCTGTTCTGGGCCGGCGGGTTCTCTCTCCTCAGGGTCAGCAGTGGGGCAGCCAGAAGTGGGGGTGGTGTCCGTCTCTGGCAGGGTGTGGTTGTTCTCAGTGGGGGCAGATTTCTCCTGTTGGGCCCGTTCCTTTATAAGGAGAAAGTCCAGCTCAAATTGTGTGAGGTTCCCCTGACTTCTCCACTCTTGTACAGGTCAGCAAAGAGCCTCTCTGGTCTATCCTTCAACAGTTTTAGTTTGTATGCCTTCCTGGCACTGTCATTGCTATCTTTGATGAATGATAAAAATATAATTTTACCATTAGTTCTTAATGAAATTGATACTGTTTGACTTTGTATTAGCCTACTACTTACAATACATTGAAGTACTTTTACTGTGTATTTTTTGAGTAATACTCTGCCAAAGTCCCCTGCTGAGAACAAAATCAAGCCACTTCTGCTAAGTTTGATGAGGGAATTCTTTTTTGTTGCCATTAGTTCTTCGTGAGATTGATCCTGTTGGACTCCGTACTAGTGAAACTACCCCCACAAGTACTGTGAAGTACTTACTGTGTACTTTTCCTATAATCCTCTGTCAATGTCCCCTTCTGAGAACAAGAATGCATGTTTCTCTGCTATTTTGTATAAGCGTTAAACCTAGTGCTGTCAAAGTTAACGCGTTAATTTTGGCGATTCATTTTAAACATTTAATGCATTAAAAATGGTTAACGCAATTAACGTGGTTTTGTTTACTTCCGGTGGCGGCTGACCCATAACCTTTGGTCACTTCCGCGGGCAAACCGGGCAAACATCTATCCTAACTAAAGGAGAGTCTATGGCGGAAAGATGGATAAGGGCGGACTTTTAGGGGGAAAGTTTCATTTTAAAAAGTTGCCCGACGGCTCATTGGACAAAACCAAGGCAATTTGCACAGTTTGCAACCCGAATTTAATTACCACAGAAGTAGCACGTCTTTAGCGTATCACCTCAAACCAAAACACCCTGCTGAAATTACCTCCACGGGACCTCGCCAGTCTACACTACAGGAGTGTGGCACTCGTGGGCGAATAACGAAACCTGTAAGTGAAAAGTTAACCAATTCCTTGGTTACTTGGATAGTTAAAAACTGCCGCCCAGTTAGCACAGTAGAGGATGATGGACTGAGAGAAGTAATTTGTGTTGCATCGGGAGATACCTCTTATAATTTACCCTCGAGAGGAACCATTATGTCAAGAATACACACGTTGTATGAGGATGAGAGGGCACAGCGGACGAACATGCTTGAGCAAGCAAAGCACATCGCTGTCACAGGTGACCACTGGACGTCTGTCAACAACGATAATTATTTGGGCGTCACAGCGCATTTCATTGATCAAGACTGGACTCTGCAGTAGTTTGCACTTACTGTGAGTAAAACCGAGGAGCGACATTTGACCACACTCGGCACTGACAGCGCTCGTAACATGGTAGCTGCCGCGAGGCTACTTCCATTTGAACACCTGCCTTGCATGGCCCACAGTCTGCAAAGAACGGTCACAGTCTCACTTAAAGACAGTGGATTGGAAAGTGTTCTGGCCAAATGTCGGGCACTTTAAACATAGTCCATCTAACGCTCAGGAATTAAACGAAGAGCAAGTTGCACACGGACTTAAGCAAGAATCACTTGCTCAGGACGTTGCAACAAGATGGAATTCTACGCTGGAGATGGTAAAGAGGATGCAGAGAAACAAATCTCCACTGACCACTACCCTGGCGCAGCAAAAGAGCAAGGATGCCATGGTGAGCTTGCCAAACTGCAAAAGCTGGAGGAACTACTTGAACCTTGCAGGTAAGTTATTTATTTCTTGTTTCTCCTCCCTCTCTTTCTCCCTATCTCCTGTGTACAGTATATGTGTACCGTTTTCTCTCCCTCCCTCTCTCTCCCTCTCGTGTGTGTGTATGTTGTTTTCTCTCTCTCCCTCTCTCTTTCACCTGTGTGTGTGTGCGTGCACTGGTTCTCTGTGTTGTTAATAAAGATTTACTGACATTTTTAACACCTTGTGCTTTCCATTGCAGATATGTGACTGAACTGCTGGGGGGAGAGCAGTATGTCTCCTGTTCAGTGGTCTTGCCAGCCTTACGCCACTTGTTCAGAGTTATGGAGCCCTCAGACGATGATCCAGTTTATGTTCTGAGGTTCAAGAAGGCCTTTACCACAGACCTAGCTCAACGGAAGGATAGCACCAACCTCAAATGGCTGAAGATCACTACTGCCCTTGACCCTAGGTTTAAAGACCTTAAGTGCCTTACAAAAGATGAAAGGAGTGAGGTGTGGGCTTCAGTACGCGACCTGATGATGAGAGAGACACGTGCACAACAACCACCTGCTGAGACAACAGAGGAGCCGTCACCAAAGAAGAGGAGGAGGATGTCCATCTTGCTGTGTTCTTTTGATTCAGATACAGATGACGAGGAGGAGTCCATAGAGCATTATCTGGATCGCTACAAAGCAGAGCCAAAAATGGACATAGAGGGATGTCCACTACAATGGTGGTCAAAGAGAGAGGGAGCACATGCCAGGCTGGCACCCATTGCACGCAAGTACCGGTCAACCCCTGCAACCACAGTGCCTGAGAGAGGTTGTTCTCACTCTCATGCCACATCGTACAAAAGAAGCAAGCTTCTTTGTCCCCTCATAATGTAAACAAACTGGTCTGCCTCAGTAACTGGCTGAATGTAAAGAAGGACTAAGTAAATTATGTCTATGGAGTGAAAAATGTTCAATGTTCAGAATTATTTTTTGTATTTGCACTGAGCATATGTGCACCTTAAGCCATTAAAATGGTCTTTGAATTTAAATATACTTTCTCTGTGTTTATTCTACATTAATTTGATGATTTTACATAACTAAATATTCATTATAAGCTTCAGTCTTAAGTAGAAAAATGCAATTAATTTATTGATAGATTAATCGCGATTAATTACAGAAATTTGTGCGATTAATTAGTTAATTTTTTTTAATCTATTGACAGCCCTAATATATATATATATATATATTATTGTTACATGCTTGGTCAAGATCCATTGGCGTCCCTTTTGAATGCTCTGTGTTCCCTTCTTTAGGTCTAACTGCGCACACACAGTAGCTATGTTTAGTGATAGGAGTCTGGGGGTTGTGGGTGTGGCAAAGTGGGGGTGTATGAAGGCTCCAGGGTGGAGTTCTGGCTGTTTTTGGCTTTACCCAGACACTGACAACAACACATATGATATCCCTCTGAATGTTCTTACCTTTGATTGTAATATTTTAGGCGTTTTTGATGATGGCAACAACAGCCTGAGTTTCTTTCCTGCACAGAGCAGTCAGATCCTGAACTCGTTTTTCTATCATCGACACTCGTTTAGATATTTTGGGGGGATGGCAGAGTGGTGCAGCGTTTTCAGAGAAGCGGAAAAGATTTTCCAGTTCGGTAACACTTTATATTAAGGTACACAAATTAACCATCAACTAGTTGTTAATTAGCATGCATATTAGCAGTATATTGGCTCTTTATTAGTCATTATAAAACACTTATTAATGCCTTATTCTACATGACCATATTCTACAAGTAATAAGCCATTAGTTTCCTCAATAACCCTCTAATTCAGCCTTTCCCAAACTCAGGGTCGGTCGCGGACCCGTTTTAATTGGGTCGCCAGCATTGCTACACACATACAGCGTCAGAGCTGATGGCTGCGTTGCAAATACAATTTATTTATTATTAATTGTTTTTTAAATCATGCAATATAGCATTGTATATTGAATTTTCTAAATAAAAATAAAAGATTGTATTTGCAACGCAGCCATCAGCTCTGACGCGTCCCCGCGAAAGTTTTCTCGCTTTCTGTTTATGCGACGTTGATGAGCCATTCTCTCAATCTCGATCGTACATGATGGCAAAAAGACGATACAAAGAGGAGTTTTTAAACGTTGACTTCACAAAAGCTGTTGGAGAGGAGCGGCCTCAGTGTGTCGCTTAGTGGTAGCTCATATAGTCTTGATTCTTGTGGTTAAACTTTTCGCTCCGTATTTTGATGGGTGGTGTCGAATCCTGGATTTTGCATTCATTCGTCACTTCTTTTTCAGTAATTTTTTTATTTGTGTTTTTTTTTAATTGTGATGTCCTGTCTGTATACACGTGCTTTCAAATGTATTGTTTAATTTTACGCATTATTAATATACTAGGTTATTGATGCATACTTATGAGATGCAATTCATAAAACTAACTACATGAAGTCATTGACAATGTTGAGAAAAAAGGAAACAAACCAGATTCTCTTACCTCATTCACACCAACGGTGTTTCAGGGCCGGTTCGGAGCTGGAGCTTGAAAAGCACCGGGTTTTCCTGTTCACACCGCAGTGGAGCAGCCTCTTAGCTCCGGAATCCGGTTCGTTTCAAGCACCAAAAAATTGTCCGGCTAGAGCAAAAGCACCGCATACGTCACGCTTACGTCGAGGCGGGGGCAGGGGCGGGATCAACTCTTTGTTTGTACACAACAATGGAGAAACTTAACAAGCAGCAGTGGTCCACTGAAGAGACCAGCTACCTACTGGGAATCTGGTCTTCTGAAGAGGTACAGAGGAAGCTGGAGCACAATCGGCCATTGTTGTTGTTGTCGGTGTCAGCTGTGAGGGGTTTCCGCGCGGTTTGGCTTTATGAAGCAGGCACGCAAACGGTTACGTCATGACGCAAACGATGACGCAATGACACAGCACCAGTCGGACTCTGGGCGGTGTGAAAAGAGCCGGAGCTAAACCGAAGAACCAGTTCTGAACCTGAAAAGCTCTAGCACGGAGCTTGAACCGGAGTTGCGTTGGTGTGAATGAGGTATCTGAGGAGAGAAGTAGCAATGTCCAGCCTCAGCTCGTGCACTGCCTTCTGTGAGGTTTCAAACTCAATTGCCTCCCCCAGTAAAGTATTCTCTGCAAACTGAAGAGAACTCTGATTAGTATAGAATGGACTGCATGCAAGGCCGGATTAACCATATGGGCAACCTGGGCAAGTGCCCAGGGGCCCTTGAGCAAAGAGGGCCCTCAGTGACAAGATGACATTTTTTATTTATTTATTTATTTTTTCGGGCCCAACCTCACTCATCATACATTGTTTTAAATGACACTCACTCTTCGCTATAAATAACACAGCTTTTCTATAGGGTCAAATTAATATATTTTCTAAACCGTCTCTGTACTGTAGGTCTCACTATGTATGCGCTCGAATGTATTACTATGCGGCGGCAGTGTATAGCCGGAATCACAGCCCCACCCTCACTCATGTCACATTTTGTCACGTGAGCAGAAAAAATGGATGGTGCCGGTAGCCAAACGCCCAGCGGGGCTGCGAAAAGAAAGAAAAAGAAAGAAAAAGAAGAGAGAGTGGCGGCTGCATTAAAAAATGTGCCAACAATAAATAGCTTTTTCAAAAAAGCAAAAAGTGACGAAATAGGCCAGCAACAACCACAAGGAACAGTGGCGGCGGTCACGGAGGATGTTGTTGAGCTAGCGAGCAATGTTAGCCTTGAACATAGCATGCTAACGCAGCAGCGAGTAGAAGAGGAAGATAAAGATGAAGACGAGCCTGATGAGGACGTCACAGAGCAGGGTGAAGGTTCGAGTTCATCGGAAGTTCCCTGTGTCTCTCAGGACCCTGCACAATGGGGATTAATTGATGGAAATGTCCGGGAGGAGACTTTGATGAAAGAGGTTTCATACTTTCATAATCGGGCAACGAAGAAAATTGCTTTCTATTTGATTCTGTCACTAACTCTGCTTCTGTGAACACTACAGTATGTGACTCTGAAAAACGTGGTCTGGAAAACCCTTTCAGTTTTACCCCTTTTACTGTTGATGTTGTTCGTGAAGCTTTAACCAAGTTAGATCCTAAGAAACCGGCTGGCCCGGACAACGTAGAACCTTTCTTTTTAAAGATAGCTGCAGATTTTATTGCTCCACCTCTCACTACACTTTTTAACCTCTCCCTCAGCACTAACACAATTCCAAAATTGTGGAAGTCAGCGTATGTCCTGCCTTTGCTAAAAGGAGGGTAGGCCACCTTATTAAATAACTATAGGGTAATCTCTAAGTTGTCAGTTCTGGCTAAGGTTCTTGAACGCTTAGTGAGTGAACAGGTAAAGGTGTTTTTATGTACAAATGACATCCTGTCTAAACATCAGTCAGGCTTCAGAAAGCAACACAGCACCATCACTGCCACAATGAAAGTGATGAATGATGTGGCGAGTATTTTAGATAATAAGCAGAGTTGTGCAGCTCTATTTATTGACCTTTCCAAAGCGTTTGACACCGTTGATCATCACATCTTAAAGCAGAGGCTAGCCAGTATAGGCATGTCCAGCCATGCAGTGGGTGGTTTGTGAGCTACCTCTCTGAAAGGTCCCAATGTGTTCATTTTGATGGGCTGTCTTCTGAATGGTTGAACATTGCAAATGGTGTTCCCCAAGGTTCTGTTTTAGGTCCACTTTTATTCTCCATCTACATCAACAGTTTAGGTGAAAATGTGGATGAAGCTACTTTACATTTTTATGCGGATGATACCGTGATGTACTGTGCAGGTCCCTCCATTAAGGAAGCTGGTGATAAATTACAGGCTGTTTTTAACATTATTCAGACTCAGCTCTCTGAACTAAAGCTTCTTTTAAATGTTGAGAAAACCAAGGTAATGCTCTTTTCTAAAGCTAAAAAGACACCAGAGCCTGTTGTAGATATTGTAACTACGCAAGGAATAAAACTTGAAGTGGTTACCTGTTATAAATACCTTGGTATCTGGCTTGATGATTGTCTCACTTTTAAACTTCATGTCAATAACCTGCTTAAAAAGCTGAGGGTTAGGCTAGGTTTCTTCTACAGGAACAAGTCCTGTTTCTCACTTGAGGCCAGGAAAAGGCTAGTCACTGTGACCTTTTTACCTGTGCTGGACTATGGTGATTTGTTGTATATGAATGCACCTGCCAATTGCCTGAACAAGTTAGATGCCGCGTATCACAGCGCACTAAGATTTGTGACAAACTGTAAAGCATTAACCCATCACTGTACCCTGTATGCAAGGGCTGGTTTGCTTTCACTAACTGTACGGAGGCTCAGTCACTGGTACATTTTTATATACAAAGCCATGTTAGGGAAACTTCCATCTTATATCTGCTCCCTGATCTCACGGAAAATTGTAAGTGGCTACTGCCTGAGATCGAATGCTGTGGTTTTATTAAATGTGCCAACTGCTAGGACTGTCTTAGGGAAGACAGCTTTTAGATGCGCAGCTCCTCTGTCTTGGAATAGTCTGCAAATTAAATGGAAACTGAACAATCTGGTGCCACTAAATGTTTTTAAAGCTCGGTTGGATGCTAGTCAATCGGAAGCTATTGGTACCTGTTTATGTGGATAATTATGTAAATGATGCTGTATGATGTCCTATTTATGTTTTTATGTTTCATGTGGAACTACTTGAGCAGGTCTCCCTTGAAAAAGAGATCAATGATCTCAATGGGATTTATCTGTATAAATAAAGGTTTGAAATGAAACGAAGTATCCAGCATCTCGGAGGGAGACCGATGCTAGCGGCCGGACACGCTCACTGACCAATGATATGCTGACCAGACAGCTTCACAATGGAGAAATCGTTCAACGCGATTGGATTATTTATTCTCCATCTCCCGGAGCAATTTATTGTTTTGCCTGCAAACTTTTATCCACTCACAGCCACAGTAATGCATTTGTTCTCGGCTTTAGTGATTGGAAGCATCCCGAGAGGATAACGGAACATGAGACGAGTGGTGAGCACAGAAAATGCATACTTTCACTTATGCATCGCACTAAACTCATGGGCACTGTGGATGCTTCTCTAGGGATGCAGGTCGACACAGAAAGTCAGTACTGGAAGGATGTATTGAGACGTGTAGTTGCGGTGATTAAATTCTTGAGTGAGAGGGGGCTTCCTTTCCGGGGAAATGACGAACTTTTAGGATCCGCACATAACGGGAACTACCTGGGAATCCTGGAGCTGCTTGCGCAGTTTGATCCATTTTTAAAGGATCATTTGCAGAAGTTTGGCCAGAAGGGACGTGGTAGGACTTCATACTTGTCATCAACTATCTGTGAGGAGTTTATTGGTTTGATGGGTGACAGAACAAAGGAAGCAATAGCAACAGAACTACAGCGAGCAAGGTATTTCTCTGTCATCGTAGATTCTACACCTGACACGTCGACCAATTAACTTTCGTTTTCCGATTTGTGAGTGAGAAAGGAAAAGTCATTGAGAGATTTATTGGATTTGAACCCATTCACAGTCACACTGGGTCAAGTCTGGCTGACTGCGTGATGAAGATGGTCATTGATATGGGGCTGGATCTCTCAAACTGCCGTGGCCAGGCTTATGACAACGCATCCAACATGTCAGGAAAATATAATGGGCTGCAAGCTCATCTCAAGAAAAGCAACCCACTCATACATTACATTCCGTGCGCAGCACACTCCTTGAATTTGGTTGGTGTCAACTGTGTTGAAAATAGTTGTCGTGAAGCAAGCCAGTTTTTTGATATACTTCAAGCACTTTATGCTTTTTGCTCTGCTTCTACCCACCGATGGAATAAAGTGTTTACTGAAAACATCACACTGACGCTAAAATCTCTCTCCTGAACAAGATGGAGCTGCAGAGGAGACTCCACAAGAGCTCTTTGTGAGAATTACACTGCAATAAGAGGGGCTTTACAAATGTTGGCGGGTGATGACGAAGAGCGCCAGGACACACGGCGAGAGGCCTCTGCGCTGTGTGGCAAACTTGGGAAACTAGAGACTGCTCTGCTGACAATATTTTGGGACACTGTATGCACCAATTCAAGCTTACGAGCACTGGCTTGCAAAAGAAAGACATTGACCTAATGACCGCTGTGCGACTTTTGGAATCACTACGAGGGACATTTTCGGACTTTGAGACATCTGCCCGGGCCGTCACCGGCGTCACACAGACATACCAGCACGAGACTCACCGTGTTGGTAAAAGACGAGTATTTGATGACGAGACAGTGGAGCACGAGGTGGCACTGACTGGCAGTACAAAATTCCAGGTTGAGACATTCAATGTAATTATTGACAGATTGCTCTCAGGACTTAGCAAACGCCTGGATGCATACAAAGTCATAAATGATCACTTTGGAGTCCTATTTGACATGTGCTGTGATGACACTGATCTCCGCAGACGGGCCAATATTCTCTCCTCATCATATCCTACTGACTTGGATAAGTCATTAGGAGATGAGCTGATCCAGTTTAGGGCTTTTGTCAGCACAGAGCCAGATAAAACTCCTGCAAACAGACTGCAGGTGGTGCTAAAACATGGACTACAGACAACATTCCCCAATGTTTTTGTTGCGCTCAGGATTTTTCTCACACTGCCTGTAACCAACTGCGAGGGTGAGAGGTCCTTTTCACAGCTTAAACGCATCAAAAATGAACTTAGGACAACCATGGCTCAGAAGAGACTTTCAGCCCTTTCTTTGATGGCCATCGAGTCTGATCTTGTGAGGCGATCTGGATTTTGATGACCTAATCACAGACTTTTCAAAGAGAAAGGCAAGGAAGAAACACTGCTAAAAGGTAAGATCCACTGTCTCTCATACACACCATTTCACTACATATTTTACTTTTGTAACTCTCAATGTTTACAGCCAGCCAGTCATATGTTGGCATTAAGTGGGGTGCTACTCTGAGGTTTTGAGTGATATTACCTAGGTATTCCTGAGCCATACACTGTCTTGGAATCTTATCCATTGTATTTTGTCTTGTGATGTTTGACTAAAAGGGCAAAAGGCTAGACCTACTTTGGTTGAACTATGTGGATGCGTCCCTGCTTTTGACAAATAGGTGTGCGATTTGACATGCCAGATTGACTGAAAATTCTAAATATTGGTCATGTTGGTAGGATTGGGTAGGCGTGGTGTTACTTGTTGGTACGTGGGTTGGGGGGGGGGGGGGGGGCCATGAGCGCTCAGTGCCCAGGGGCCCCTGCAGGTACTAATCCGGCCTTGACTGCATGGTCTATGATTTTACCCTCAAATGGAATACAGACAAATTACCCAACAGATTTAAAGAATTACATGTTGTATATGTGTAGTTTTACACAATTCAATACATCTTTGATCAAGATGTATATAAGCAAGTCAAGATATTCAGTCTAATTGCTACTGAGTTTGAGAGTAATGTTTGGGTAAATGCATTTCACACTCACTTTTAAGGCCAGGACACCACAGGATGTGCTGTCTTGTTGGCGATTATGGGGGGAGGGTGCTGCATGTCCACCTTGACACCTTGCAGCCTTTCATCCTCATAAAGGCTCTACAGTATGTAGATAGTACATGTGTCAAGATGCAGCACATCATTGTCAAAAAACTCATACAACACCGGAACTAGTACACTGTATCAAATGTACCTTGTAGACTGCAGGCACACCTTCGTTTTGCCTTTCCCTTCTCCAAGTGGATCCAAGAAGAGGGTTTTCTTCTCATGGGGGTACATTACCTTTTATTATTCACATGGAAACACAACATGCATTAGGCAGGTACGATGTAGGGTATTGTTTAGATGTTATTAATAATAAATGACAGCATGTATGTGTGGCCAGGTTATCTTGCAAATCACTAATTATATATGGTGTATACAGCACTATAGAGACAGATTGGAGCTTAAAATATGCTCCTATTCTCACCACCAACATCCAGTGATGGTTCTCATTCACAATTCCCATGATGAATGTGTGTGCCATTGGATCAACCTGAGAGTAGTTGCAAAAGTATTACATTCCTGTTGAAAAATGTACAAATGCAAAGTCATTCCAATCATGTACATACCCGGATTCTTCCAAATTTGTTTTTCCAGATGGCGGTCATAGCGTAGCTGTCAATAACAGCTGCTTGACCGTCATTGCACTGGTTGAATGTTCTTACAATGAGTGTAAGGTAGGCATTGATCACCTATGAGAAAAATGATCACAAAGTATTAAAAAGAGGCATGTTTACTGTTATACTATCTACTACATTGTTGTAACGTCACTGAATTTCCTTTTACGATTTAAGTCAATAAAACTGTAATACAATGTTTTGTGACTTTCATTAAAACAAATATTGCCCATTAGGGAATGGAATTATATAAAATATAAATTATAATGTGACAAAGCAATACCTCACTCTCCAGCTCCTTGTTTGGACCAGTCTTTGTGATATCCCAAAAAAAAAGTTTGTATGGCCCTATTTTCGAACGTGTACATCCTTCCCAGCCCATGCCTCCTGCACATCTGAAAAAAATACAGTAATGCATTTACTTACCAACCATGATATAGTTAAAGATTTAGTTCATGTTTACATAATTACTATTCAAATGTAACACTCAATATCAAAACACCTACATTTGTCAGTTAGAGTGACAGTATTTATTGGAGCAGATGAGGCTGGCGCTGATGGGGCAGCAGGCTAATGCTGATGGGGCAGCAGGTGAGGCTGACGCTGATGGGGCAGCAGGTGAGGCTGACGCTGATGGGGCAGCAGGTGAGGCTGGCGCTGATGGGGCAGCAGGTGAGGCTGACGCTGATGGGGCAGCAGGTGAGGCTGACGCTGATGGGGCAGCAGGTGAGGCTGGCGCTGATGGGGCAGCAGGTGAG
The DNA here is from genome assembly GCA_028583405.1 of Pogonophryne albipinna. Lineage (NCBI taxonomy): Eukaryota > Metazoa > Chordata > Actinopteri > Perciformes > Artedidraconidae > Pogonophryne > Pogonophryne albipinna. The sequence continues at coordinate 39,496,590 of CM053249.1, forward strand.
GCTGACATTGATGGGGCAGCAGGTGCGCCCCATCAGCACAACATGACTCACCACTGATGGGGCAGCAGGTGAGGCTGACGCTGATGGAGCAGCAGGTGAGGCTGGCGCTGATGGGGCAGCAGGTGAGGCTGGCGCTGATGGAGCAGCAGGTGAGGCTGACGCTGATGGGGCAGCAGGTGAGGCTGACGCTGATAGAGCAGCAGGTGAGGCTGGCGCTGATGGGGCAGCAGGTGAGGCTGGCGCTGATGGAGCAGCAGGTGAGGCTGGCGCTGATGGGGCAGCAGGTGAGGCTGGCGCTGATGGGGCAGCAGGTGAGGCTGACGCTGATGGAGCTTCCATGTAGGCTGGTGATGTGGAGGGTGCTGCTGTTGTTGCTGTTTTTTTTATTTGGAGAGGGATTCGGGGCAGCTCTGCTTTGGATATTTTCAAGTGATCCACATTGATTTTTTTTAAAAACTTTCCCATCCTCCAATAGCAGATCAGCACTTTTCCCCTCTAGTGCTGTAATTTGGAAAGGGCCAAGGAAGTTTGCCTCAAGCTTGCCACCTTTTCTTTGTTGGCTCCTCACATTCTGTCGCCACACTTGGTCACCTACTCTGAAGTGACATTTAGGAATGCCCTGTCTCAAACGCTCCCTGGCGCTTTTTTCCTGCTTGGCAATATTGCCATGGAGAATGTCCTTGATTTCCTCAAGGTTTTTAACGCCCTGGGAAACCTTTTCCTCAGCCACAACATCCTCAACACTGCTGTCTACCTGTGAATAAATGTTTTGATATTCCTTAATGTTTTCAACATTAACTTGATATACCTTAAGTTATATTGAGACGTGTTTACCAACCATGAAGTGTTCTGGCACCTCGGTTGGATACCGAGCCTCTCGGCCAAACATCAGAAAGTATGGGGAGAACTTAGTTGTCATCTGCTTTTTTGTCCTCAAGCCAAACATGACTGCATCCAGGTACTCATCCCAGTCTTCTGGTTTGTCTGCCACCAGCTTCCAGAGAGCTCTAAAAAAAATAACAGAATTTGTACTGATAATAGGCATTATATACTGTATATATATATATATATATGGTCCGACTGGCATTTGCCTCACCTTTGTATGGTGCCGTTCATCCTCTACCAGCCCATTTGTTTGAGGGTGATAGGGTGAACAGAGACTTCTCTGAATCCCCATCTTGGCACATACATTCTTGTTGATCTGTAAATATAAAGAACATTGTATAACGTTTTATATAGATGAAAACACAACTACAATATTTTTGCAAAAAATGTTTAAACCATTTTCAAAATTACCGCATTGACAAACTCTCTTCCTTGGTCAGTCAGGATTGTTTTTGGCACCTCAAACTGATGGAAAAACTTCACAATGCATTCTGTCACCTCAGTTGCTGTTTTGGTTTTCAGAGGATATGCTTGTGACCATTTGGTGAGGTAGTCTACCATAACGCAAATATATACATTCCCACTATTGGTAGTTTTTAACCTGCCAATCAAGTCAATGCCAATGAGCTCAAATGAATGTTCAACCTTGAAAAAAAGGACAACAAATAATGATACATTTTATTCTGGATATAATGTTTGTGAGCATGTTGTGTAGGGAAAATAATTCTGCTTAAATCAATCAGAGCTTTCTTCCTTTCTACATTATCTGCTGAGATGGATGTGATATCTGTGAGGTAAATGTGTTTTGTGATACAACAACAGACATTGATTTTGAGAATGTGGTAACAAATATTACCTTTTATTGGGGTATATTCCACCTCCTGTTTGATAGGATGAGCAGCTGCCTGGCACACTGCACATTCTGACACCTGTTCAAAACACATACACAGGTTAACTATCTGAATACCTTTTTCTGTCAGTTCACACAGGACCAAACCAAATAGAACAGGTTCTTACATTTCTGTAATTTAAGGAAATAATACATAAACTTAAATGCAAGTAGGCAGGGTATTTAACTTTATCTGCGATAAGCTGAAGCTATAAAAAGTGAAGAGCTTACTTTTCAGCAGTTGCAGTGCTTACCCATTTATGTATGTCAGAAGACATCCCAGGCCAAAAACATATTTTCGAGATGGGGTCTCTGGTCCTTTGTTGGCCTGTATGAGCACCTGTGGCGCTATCGTGGAAATCTATAAAGGTCGCGTTTGCCTCCTCCGCGCCTCTGACCACTTTGGTCTTGGAGGCCTTACCAGGACCCTTCATGTAATAAAGGGCTCCATCTTTAACATAAATTGTAATATTCGTCGACATCAAATAAATGAAACGTATACAATCCGCATATTGACTTACAAAAGTTTGTGGGGTGTCTATGATTAGGCTACTTAAACAATCAATCCAAAACTCACCATCCAGGACATAAGTGGAAGCCTTTCTTCTTATGTCCTTTTTAAATGTCTTTGTGCTGTCTAGCGGATACTGGCCTTTACGCTTGTAATCGACAATGGTTTGGTACAAATTATTATCCATTTTACCAGTGCAAGCTTCACGGTGTAGCTGTCGGCTGTACCACAAATTGGTTTTCGCTCCGTCACTAATGACTGTGGGACGCGGGAACGAGTGGGGTGCGCGTATGCAAGTTGCTTGTGTTGGTAATGCGCAAAAGCAATCCAGTAGACAGACATGTGCGCATATATAAGATAATTACCTGCATTACATTCTTTCTTGATCTGGGCTATAATATGGGGAGACTGCAAGGTTTCTTATATTAAACTTTGCCTATAAAAATGCCTATACCATTTAACCCTTATGTTGTGTTCAGCAGAATTGTTTTGGGTGACTCTGGGTCAAATTTGGCCCAATCAAGATTAATCTTTGACTTTAGACACCCCACCCCGACCCCCTTCATCCACTGTAACAATATTTTTTTTGCAACATACACCTGGTCTCCCATGCCTCTGCCCCCCTCCCCCCACGGGAACTCGACCTTTCACAAAGAATATGTACACTAACACTTGAACCTGAACACACACATGTGCAATAATTCAATTACAACAGGATTGTATGGTTAAAAATGCACAATAGGTTAGTTATGATGGAGTTAAAACAATATTGGATGATAGTCATTATTTTGGAGTGTTTTGGACTGAGATAAATCATGGGTCAAAATTGACCCGCGAACACCATGAACGGTAACAGCTTTCGAAAACAACACCACGGTTAAAGATGAATATGACATGTTGTTCACACTGACTTTGATTGCTTACCATGTCACTGGACTCCAATCTTCAAAATGAATGTTTATTTTATGTGTGATAATGTACACAATTTTAGTATGGATAATATGTCACTTTATTTCTTTATTTCATTCAACATGTATTATTAATTACTGTGTGTATGTAAATGTGTTGGACAATTGCAGGACTAGCCCTCACTCCATATTTGTTTTATTTCTGACTCGGATGATAAACCAGGCCTGTCATAAAATGCACCCCACCCAAAAAGATGGTTCTATTCATCCCACCCTCAAGCATTTTATAGGGTATGGTTGTAGGACTAGTACCAATGAATGGAGCAAGTGTCATGTATGTGACCCTTTTATTTTGAAGATAGCAAGGGGTGCATAACGTGGCTAAAATATGCTGACAAAGACTATGTAACATTTGTTTTTTTTAAACATATTTTGTTTATTATATGACAAATATGTAAAATTAAACAATATAGATCAAGGGCCTGTTGTTGCCCTAGCACCCTGGCAATAAGGGAAGCAGTCACACGCTTTGACCTCAGGACAGCTTCAAAGTTGCTGGCAGTCAACCTTCCTTTCCTGAACAAATGCCAGTTTGGGTTGGTTCGCTGACCAGTGGTAGCCACCTGAATTGCCTCTGTTGCTCCTCAGACAATGCCATGCTTGCCACAATTGCCTCAGGTCCCTGATGCCCAACAGCTTTGAGAATTTCAGGAACAGTAAGTGTTTCCAAGCTGTAGTGTTCCTCTTCTGGCTCGGGGGAGAGAAGCCAAGACATTCCTGAGAACCTGCCCCCGAGTCTGTCCCTCAGCCAGTCACGATCTTCGGAGGTGGGCTCTCTTGTCAGCGGGTTGAATGAGTTATTGGTTGGAGGAATTAGCTCCTCCACTGAATGTGTACGTTTAGCTGCCTTTGGCTTCTTCCACTGACAGGGGGTGTCAGTGCAGCTGAAATTGTGGATGGCAAAGATGGCTAATGCAGCCGCATGACTGCATTTCCATTCTCCACATGGGCATTCACATTTTGTGGAGAGAATTCCCTCTTCTCCTGTAGATACCTGTGGTGGTGGGATTGTTTTATTATTTAAAATATATTTACATTTGTAATGCCTTCCCAATTATAAAATGGATTTGTTGATGGGAATTAATGTCACTAATGTGAATAAATTAACTCTTGGTTAACGGTACTCTTGCTATCACTACTCACCGACACTCTATACACCTTGTCCCTCATGCTAGCCCTGACAACACCGGTAAGCACACCTTCATCTAGGCAGCACTGCTGTACGTGTCCTGACTTGTAGTGGTTCTCTCTTCTATCTACACTCTTCTTGTCATCTTTGTAAAATGATATCAGACTGGTAATTGACACAGCCATGACTTCTAGTTAAATTCAGTGTGGCTCAAATGAAAAGCTTTGTTAAAATATGTAAGCGTGCAAAAGTCAGTTGGAACGATCTTAAGTTGGCGTGACGTTGAAGTCGTGCGACCCTGCTGTTCTCGCTTGTAGTTCGTTTATAGCGTTACCATTTTGCTTCTGGTGACTAGATTTATGATTCGAAAATTATAAAAGTAGGGTAGACATGTGGAGATTATCCGGCTGAACAAAACGTGATCCCTCTCTTAAATGTGTGTCAACCACAGACCTTATTTCGAGCTATTTTCCAAAATCCTACTGAGAAATCTCATTGCTTTTTGACGAAGGAACCGGAAGAAGTTTACTTCCAGGTTTTAGGACGCGTCACTGCGGTTCTCTATTGAGCAGAGCATATTAAGACCAAAACTCATGTACAACAACTTCCTTACTTGCAATAAATAAGCACTAATTAGAGGGTTATTGATGAAAAACTCAATTAATGGCTTATTACTTGTAGAATACGGTCATATAGAATAAGGCATTAATAAGTGTTTTATAATGACTACTAAAGAGCCAATATACTGCTAATATGCATGTTAATTAACAACTAGTTGATGGTTAATTTGTGTACCTTAATATAAAGTGTTACCTCCAGTTCTGATAGTTATGGATTTATGTCAACAACTCATATTATGGTCATTTTGGGGTTTTGCTTGTTTTTGAACAAAGTATTGGGGGGGGCAGGCATTCCTGCTGTGTCTTTCAGAGCTGGTGAGGATTTCTCGAACTGACATCCTCATAATGTCTGGGGGTTCTTGGTTGATTTTCCCAGGAAGTGTTCAGAGTGCTGAGGTTGTCCTCGTGTTGTCCCGCTCTCATGTAGCTCTAACAGGAACCTAGACTGGGGAGGTTTTACTGTCTCTGTATGGGGGATGTCCTTGTGTCCTGCGTGCATCACCTGATGACTCATACTTTGTTTTGTCCTTCTCTGATCAGAGTTCAGATCAGTGTGAGGGTCACTTTTTCATCGCACATTCAAATAGATTTTTCAGTGAGACCTGTAGAGACACTGTTTCAGTAGTTGAGTCTACTGGAGATAATAGCATGGACAAGTTTGACCAAATTCTGCTGGGATGCACGTCCTTTCATTGATATATTCTTATGGTGATTGTAGACACACTTTGTAATTGTATAAATGAGACTGTTCAGAGTCCATGAATACACCTAGATATCTGGCGCTTTCCATTGTTTGAACATTGCAGACTGAAGCTCAGAGCTGACTTTAATTCGTTCTTCCTTGGCTCCAAAAACACTTAACATTCTCACACATCCAGTCATTGATTTGTTCTATGCCCTTACTCAGCGCTTGAATTTGATCATAGTCCTCTCATGATATGGTTATGTAAAGTGTTGTGTTGTCTGCATAGCTATGTTGACTCATGTTGTTGTTTTCCATAGGCTGAGCATGTCGTTGTTAAAGACAAGAGGCCCCAGGATGGAAAAAACGTCAGTAGATTCAGAGATGAAGTCTCTTTGCTATTGAGAGCTGTAAAGTAATCTATGAAAACTCCTAACAACTCTAATCATCTACATATATTAGTTGAGCTGGAAGACAGATTAGCACCTCTCATCCACCACATTCTGCATCTACTGATTACAACTAGGCTTTCATTCTGGCTTCACACTCAAGGGTATCCTTGTCTTTTACCTGCCATTAAAAAGCAGTAGTAATGATAAGACAATTAGCTGGCAAATTTCAATTAGTGAGCCTTAATAAGCCATTACGAGCTGTCTGTTCCAAATGATCACTAGAGACGAGCGAACTAAGCGCTGTAAATGCCACTGTAGGGGGTGTACTTTAAACTCAACCATTTCACACTCTCCCTTGTAATAATGAGAGCTGAGGTGAATTTATTACATGACACTTAATTGCAATGCAGAAGTAACCCAACATTGATTTGTTAATAGGGCAAAGACCCTGAGTCTGGTGCTTTTCTTCCTGCCTGGCAGTCAATTTCATAGCGCTCAGCCAATAGTAATCTGGTAATCATTTCTCCCTCCTGCAACTCCTTTGCCTACTCAGAGAAATCCTCACATTTAACATTGACTCTAATTGAATATCCTTGTCTTTTACCTGCCATTAAAATGCAGTAGTAATGATAAGACAATTAGCTGGCAAATTTCAATTAGTGAGCCTTAATAAGCCATTACGAGCTGTCTGTTCCAAATGATCACTGGAGACGAGCGAACTAAGCGCTGTAAATGCCACTGTAGGGGGTGTACTTTAAACTCAGCCATTTCACACTCTCCCTTGTAATAATGAGAGCTGAGGTGAATTTATTACATGACACTTAATTGCAATGCAGAAGTACTGTAACCCAACATTGATTTGTTAATAGGGCAAAGACCCTGAGTCTGGTGCTTTTCTTCCTGCCTGGCAGTCAATTTCATAACGCTCAGCCAATAGTAATCTGGTAATCATTTCTCCCTCCTGCAACTCCTTTGCCTACTCAGAGAAATCCTCACATTTAACATTGACTCTAATTGAATATCCATGTGCTTGACTTGTTTTTAAACCACCTTCTGACAAATGTAATTACACATTTGGCCATGCACTGAACATACTTTGTGTTTCTGATGTCCACATGAGCATACATCACACTTTATCTTATAGGAGCACAACAGCAGGCCTTTAACCTGTTAAGCCTCAAGCCTGTTTGTCAGGTCTCAGGCTCGAAAATGACATTCCCAGAACAAATGACTATAACTTCACTTCTAAAAGGGGTAAATTAATAATCTTTTTTGTCAAAGCAATGATAAACCTGTGAGTTGGATGTAGAAAAGTCAGAATCAATAGAAATGTTTTTATTTTAAAGTAAATTCAGATTTAACATAGTAAAACAATTTAAATTAAAACTGTGGTCACAGAAGTGCGCGCAGTGATGAGCGGGCCCTCATGTCCGTGCGCCTGTCGGGGAGGGCAGCCGGTCGTCCCGGCGTCAAGCAGACGCGCGTGAGTCCTCCGAAATGAGCCGTTTGTCATTTCTCAAATGTTCGCGTCCCAGACTCCCAGGTCCTCCGGCAGCGACCCGGAAACGGATGTCGGCGTGCCGTCTCGAAGGAAAACAAATTTCTCTAAAGGCTCGTCGAGGATCGATTATCGAGGAGGCTGTCTGGAGGAGCTGTAACCGAGGATACACTGATTTAGAGGAGAGAGGAGTCTCTCTGGAGGAGCTATAACCGAGGGTACACTGACGTATTCTCCGGAGTCGATTTCAGCCAACAGTGAAGGTTAAAAATGGTGTGACGCATGGCTGGACTTGTGTCAACGAAGCAAAGCTCTGCAAACTGTTCCCGTTGTGATTATAAGTTATTTAAGATGATGAAATGTGCATCAGAGTTTCTGCCCTTTACCGTTTGTTTACTCACTCATCACATCTCCCCTGGATGTTAGGCTATTTAATACAACTGCTTTCATTGTGACGCGATGTTTACAGTGAGAACAGCTGCTGAGGTCAGTGCAGAAAAAAGAACAGTGTGTATAATATATATCGCTCAAGAATATATGTAACAGGCCTACATTTCACAGATATTTTTCATGAAGCCATATAGTGCTTCACATAATAACATATACAAGGGCTGTAGCCTGATATTTATGATATGCTGTGTGTTGTGGAGGGATAGGTGTATGTTGTAATGAATATGCCGCCAGCAAAGGGCGTTGTTGGACTAACAGTAGGTGTGTGTGTGTGTGTGTGTGTGTGTGTGTGTGTGTGTGTGTGTGTGTGTGTGTGTGTGTGTGTGTGTGTGTGTGTGTGTGGGGATTTGCCAGGCAGACAGGCAGGTCTCAGTAGCTTATCTGACATATAAATGTTCAAATATTGTACATTCTCCGTTAGCCTACGAGCTCCCCGTTTGAGCAAAGGACTATTCCTTCTCAATGTAGCATGACATTGGATATGCGCTTAACTTGTCCTGGATTGGAATTTTTCCGAACATTTTGCAAAAAATGTGCTTAAAATGCATGAAAAACACAAATCTTTGAAAATTCACGACTTTCTGGGGGGCGGGGCTAATGGAAGGCAATTTGAAATATGTCCAGATTCATAAGAGCAATGTATATACAGCGTTTCGTGAATATCGGTAAAACTATATGCGAGTAGTTTGTAGTAATTTGCGACATGTAAATCGTCAAATTGTATATTCTCCGTTAGCTTACGATCTCCACGATTGAGCTATCAAACATCTTCTTCGCAATTTAGAATCACATTTAATATGGGCTGAACTTGTCCTGGGTTGGAATTTTTCAGATCATTCCCCTAGGAGGAGTTTGCAAAAATGTCCTTAAAATGGCCGACTTTCTCGAGGGCGGGGCTAATGGAAGCTAATTAGAAATATGTCCGCAATTTCCTGAGGAATGTCTGTGCCAAAATTCGTGAAGTTCGGAGAAACTATATGTGACTACCATAGGGCGCTACTGAGCAGTTTAATAAAAAAAATTACGTTTCATGTGTCCCAAGTTTTGCGTCCGAAGCTCATTTAAAAAAAAAAAAGTATAGGCCACGCCCACATTCTGCATTTGTTGCGACACTTGAAATCTATAGGTTACTTACGTAACCCCAGTTCTCAGAGTAACATGAAGTGAGATGTCTCACTATGGGATGCGCCTCAACGCGTATGCAAACAGAAGCATCAATCTCATTACGCCAATCCTGATTGGCTGGTGATCTTGACGTCAACGTCAGGGAATCCACCCACCCTTTAAGTAGCTTGCGCTACGACGCAGCGTCATTCAAAATAAGCACCTCTTCTCGCTTCGCCTTAGCAAGAAGGGCCGTCTGGTGAGACATCTCACTTCATGTTACTCTGAGAACTGGGGTTACGTAAGTAACCTATAGTTCTCATTCATAACACTCCGTTCGATGTCTCACTATGGGATATTGAAACTCCCGTATTGCTAGACATGCTTATCTCGAAAATCACGAAAAACAACCAGAACTTAACAGGTAGAACTCTGTCTCAACACGGGACCCAGCACTGCGCGGGCCACACTTGGAGAAGAGACATCTAGCCTGTAAAAGCGGACAAAAGTGAGCGGTGAGGACCAGCTCGCTGCTACACAAATGTCTTGGATGGAAACACCCTTGAACAAAGCCCAGGATGTAGCCAGTCCACGAGTAGAATGAGCACGCAGGCCCGTTGGTGCCTGCAAACCCTGACTCGTATAAGCCAGAGCAATCGCTTCCACAATCCAGTGGGAGAGCCGTTGCCTGGTAACGGGCTTGCCCTTCTGAGGGTTAGCCCAGGATACAAAGAGTTGGTCATTACAACGAAACTCTTTTGACCTGTCCATATAGATGCGTAAAGCACAAACTGGACACAGCAAATTTGGCCGCTGTTCCTCAGAGGAACACAGCGGCGGAGGAAATGCCACAATGTCAATGGGGGTACATGAGCCAACCACCTTAGGTATAAAGGCAGGGTTGGGCTTCAGCAACACTCTCGTTTGCCCTGGGGAAAACTGAGTGCATGAAGGATGTACAGAGAGCGCATGAATGTCACTGACTCGCTTGGCAGATGCCAGAGCCAGTAACAACACTGTCTTTAGTGACAGATGTTTCATGTCAGCTTCTTCCAGGGGTTCAAATGGAGGTCGAGTGAGCCAATCTAAAACCACTGCCAAGTCCCATAAGGGCACCAGTGACCTGGAAACAGGGAGGAGCCTGTGAGCCCCTTTCATAAAAACGGCAGACCAAAGGATGTTGGCTAGCCGTCTTTCCCTCAAAGCCCACATGGCATGCAGCAATAGCAGCCAGGTACACTTTGATCGTAGAGAAAGCTCTGTGTTTATCAATTAAGTCCTGTAGAAATGATAAAATCACCCTGACAGGACATTGAAAAGAGATGTGTCCTTTTTGAAGGCACCACTCCTCAAACACCCTCCACTTACAGTCATAGAGAGACCTGGTGGAGGAAGCTCTTGCACTCTGAATAGTGCTTATCACCTTCTGAGGGAGCCCCACTGTATTCAGATTGTACCACTCACGGGCCAGGCCCATAGTGCCAAGCGCTCTGGGTGTGGGTGAAAGATCGCCCCCCCCGCCTGAGACAGTATGTCCCTGCATAGTGGGAGCTGCCACGGCTGCCCGCACAGCAGCTGATATATCTCCGCCAGCCAGTACATTGCAGGCCAGTGCGGAGCTATCAGGATAAGTGTGTGGCGTTGTTCTCTCACTCTGGCCGGAGTTGGGGGTATCAGAGCCAGGGGTGGGAACGCGTACAGAAGGACCGGAGGCCAAACGTGCGCGAGCGCGTCCACGCCTAACGGTGCGTTTAAATCGCGCATTGAAAAGAACAGCTGACATTGAGCATTTTCTTTTGATGCGAACAGATCTACCGCGGCTCGGCCGTAACGCACCCACAGCTGACTCACAATCATTGGATGTAGAGACCAGTCTGCATATAGTGGTGCACCTCTGGACAGCAGATCTGCTCCGAGGTTCATCACTCCTGGTACGTGCGTCGCTCTCAGAGAGAGGAGACGTCCGCAGCTCCATAAGATCAGTTTGCGTGCCAGCATGTGTAACTGGAGAGAATGCAAACCCCCTTGGCGGTTTATATACGATATTGTGGTCGTGTTGTCTGTCCTCACGAGGACATGATGTCCTCTGAGAAAAGGCAGAAAGCGTTTCAGGGTGAGGAACACCGCTAAAAGCTCCAGATAATTTATGTGTGACCGTTGGAGGTCTCTGCTCCAGAGACCCCTCACAGGTCGACCTTCGTATATACCCCCCCAGCCCGTCAGACATGCGTCTGTGGTGACCACCTTCCGCGATAGGACAGCACCCATAGGCACGCCCCGTACTAGAAAAGTCGGGTGTAGCCAGTGGCGCAGTGCCATTACGCATTTCATAGTGACCATCACTCTCCGCGCGCCATGACGCGCGGGGTCCAATCTGAGGGCAGCTACCCAGCGCTGAAACTCCCTCATGTAAGAATACAGTCTGGGCTGGGGACAACATGCTCTTTTCTGTGTTTATTACGAAAACCAGGTCGAGCAGGTGTTTTACGAGGACATTCGTCTGCGTAATAGCCTCTTGCTCCGACTATGCGAGAAGGAGCCAATCGTCAGATAAGTTGCCAGGCGAATACCCTGTTGTCTTAACGGGGCTATCGCGGCTTCCGTACACCGTACAAACACTCGCGGGCTGAGAGACAGACCGAAGGGAAGTACTCTGTACTCGTAACAGACACCCTGAAAGGCGAACCTCAGATATTTCCTGTGTGGGTAATATACTGGGATGTGGAAATACGCATCTTTCAGGTCGACTGATGTGAACCAGTCGTTTTGGCGCACGAGACGCAACAGAGATGTGTGAGTGAGCATTCTGAATTTGTATCTTTTGAGATATTTGTTCAGAGCTCTCAAATCTAGTATAGGCTGAATTCCGTTCCCTCCCCGTTTGGGAACGAGGAAATACTTGGAATAAAAGCCGCTCTGACTCTGTTCGGAGGGTATTATAGATATAGCCTTCTTTTCTAGTAGCGAGAAAATCTCTTGCTCTAGAATATGGGCCGACTCTCCCCGGGCCTGTGAATACAGAATGCCCGAGAAGTGAGGGGGGGGTGACAGCGAATTGGAGCCGGAGCCCCGTGTTACTGTCTTGAAAACCCAAGCAGAATCTGTGAGCATCCTCCACTTTTCGCTTCTCAAAGCGAGCGGAGATGTCAGCTCTGTCGTCTGCCCTCAGTGTCTCTATTTGTTGTGTTATGGAGCCCTCTAGTGTCTGAACACGGTGGTACCCCAGGTTGACAACCCCGGCCGACACTGCGCATGCGCGTGGCGGTGGTGCCTTCACAATCCCGTCTATTGTCCGCCTTTTGAGAGAGGCCGTAGCCGCTCTCAAAAGAGGGGCAGACGACAGACTGTTTATTGTTTATATTGTTTTTCTTTTCATTTGTATTGACTGCGCCCTTGGCTTCAAGCCTGGAAACGACAGTGGAAAATGATTTATTTTGAAACAACAATGATGACATGTGTTTGTGTGACTTAAACAGGCAGCGGAACTTGCTGTCTTTGATGTTAAGTCCATTTCCCTGATGGCGCGAACTTGAGGATGACGTTCTGGCATCACTCGAGGCGGCGGGAAGATGGGGGCATGGTGGCACCCCGAAAACACATGAGCATCCAACACTGGAACGTGCTCTGGAGCTGGGGAACAGGGAACTTCCAGCTCCTTCATCGAGGAGAGGAGAGGAGGCGGTCAGGCCGCCCGCTTCTTCTTCCTCGCCTGGTGGCTGAAAACCTGTGTCGGCTGTGCCTGAGCGGCAGCTGCCGGGACCGGAAATTTTCTTGGCCAGCTCCCTCTTGCCTCGTGTCTGGGCTGGGGACCCGGGACGGGCTGCGGTCTCTGCTGCTTCGGTATTTTGAACCGGACAGGACGTGAGACAGCTTGGGTGAAGGCCTGCCGCGGGACCATTGGAGGTGGCGGCTGGACCCTTCGGGGGAGACAGAGCTGGAGAGCCTCGTCTCCCTTCCTTTTTGACTCGCACCTCAGCTGCATTGAAGCTAGAGCGGAGCCAAATATGCCCTCGGGAACAATAGGCATGTCCAGAACATCCTATTTTTCCCGGTCTGGAAGGTTGGTCAGGTTGAGCCACCTGGCTCTCTCCTGTACCACCATCATTCCCAGCGCTTTGCCCGTGGCTTGGACTGCGCAGCGCTGCACACAGAGGCAAATGTCCGTGATCGCTGCGATCTCGTCCCACACGGCAGGCTCAGGTCTGCTCGACATGTCCTCGCAAAGCTCCGCCTGGTAGGCGGTCAGCAGCGAGGAGACGTTGAGAGCCCTGGCGGACAAAGCTGCGGCTTTATAGGCCCGTTCGGTCATCGCTGACTGGAACCGGTCTGCCTTTGCCGGTAGCATGGGGTTCCTGCTTGGTGTCGAAGCCAGCCTCGGTTGGAGGTGGGCTGCCACCAGCGGTTCCATGGGCGGCATGCGGAGCAGGCCGAGCCTCTCCATACCGTCACAGTCCAGGGAGGAGGCACCCTGGATAGGGGCCTTGTTGCTGAAGGGACGGTCTCTCCACGAGACCGACACCTCGTCCAGCATCTCCGGAAAGACTGGAAGGAGCTGCCTCTTCGTCCTCGCTGCTTGGGGCAAGTTCTTCCCCTCGTAGCGAGATCTGGAGGTCTCCTTGGCCACTTCAGGCCATGGGATGTCCAGCCTGGACGCAGCGCGTTGACACACGGCCTGCAAGTCCATGCTTAGGACGGGCGAAGCTGGTGTGCTCTCGCCCGGGTGAGCGGACATCGCTCCCGGCTTTGCAGCCTGAGCCGATGAAACGAAGATGTCATCCCCATCCGAGTCAGACAGGAGGAACTCAGAGGCATCTTCTTCGTCCTCCATGTAGTCCAACTCCAGGACATCCTCCGCGGGTGGAACCATGGTGAGGTCCAATTGGGAGCCCCGGCTTGACACAGCGCGGGGCTCCGCTCTCGCGGCTCTTGCCGCCACCGGGTCCCAGCCTGAAACGGCGTGGGGCTCCGGTTCAGCGGCTGTCGCCGTTGTTGAGCCCCAGTCTGACACAGCGCGGGGCTCAATCTCTGCGGCGGACGCCACCATGTCTTGATTGCCGGACGGCGAATCAGCGGACATGAGGGGGTCCTGTCCCGACAAGCTAGCTTGGCGTGCTAACCGTCGGCGGAGGCTCTTCATGGTGAAGCGGGTACAATGCCCGCACGAGCCGGGGTTATCGATAGCCTCCCGGGCGTGTTCCAGCCCGAGGCAGGACGAGCAGACCTGGTGTGAGTCTGTGCCTGAAATCTTAAACCCGCAGCGGCATAGCCGGGCCTCCGAGTCCCTGACTCCTCTGGTGTGAGGGAGAGAAGAGTCCATCTTCGATCGCCGGGGTGTCGGCGTGGAGTGGACACGTTAATAACAGGTACGTTACTCAGAAAAAAATCCAACCTTGCCGTTAGTCCGAAAGGAAAAAAGGCGACGGTGTAGATCTTATTCTTTAAAGAATATTAACTGGTGTGTTAATACCTTTTTTTTATCTCTGTCTCCTCTGGTGTGAGAGAGAAAAGAGAACGTCCTCTTTACCGTGGTGTCGGTGTGGAGGGAAGAACAAACTAGCAACAGGTATGTTACTAGCTTGAAGAAAAAATCAAACCTTACCGTTATTTCGACAGAAAGAACGGCGAGGCAGATTACAATATTAACTGGTGTGTTAATATTGCTCAGTCTTCTTGCAAAGCAAAAAAGTAACCGGCAAGCGCCCGTCGACCGAATGTTAGCTTTGGGTTCAGTCTGTGGACCGTTAAGCTAGGCCGGTTACTGATAAGTCGAGATGTGCTCTGAAGCGAGAAGAGGTGTTTGAATGACGCTGCGTCGTAGCGCAAGCTACTTAAAGGGTGGGTGGATTCCCTGACGTTGACGTCAAGATCACCAGGATTGGCGCTTCTGTTTGCATACGCGTTGAGGCGCATCCCATAGTGAGACATCGAAGGGAGTGTTATGAATGAGAACTTAGTTCGTAGTCACCCCCAGAGTGTCTAAAAAATATATATATATTTCGTCCATCCGTTCTCGAGTTATAAATGGGTGGTGTTTTTGGCGCCCCCTATAGTCCAAAATGAAAATGCTTTTGTGTACCTATTCCCAAAGACAGACTGAACCTATCCTGCAAAATATGTGATATTTAGATACATTATTTATGAGTATTTCTTTCTAAGCCCCGCCTTTTTGCGAGTACGTTTTGACTCATGGCGGCAATATTTATCTTCTGAACATGCTCATTTTCTACGGTAATGTGTCTGACCCTCCACTGATGCTGTATACGAAGTTTGGTGTTGAAAAACCAAAAATTGAAGTTAACATTTCACTGTTTTGAAAATTATGCTAATTAAAAAAAAATGTAGGCGGAGCTTGGCGGTCCAAGAGGATTATTTGTAGAGCAGGTCGATACAGATAAGTGTGCAAAATGTCAGGTCATTCGGACTTACGGTGCGACTACAGGGTTTCCCACACATAGACTATACTTGGGCGGGCCGCCCAGGTATACTAACGGCCTCCCAAGTATATTTCACGACCCATTTATTTTTAGGACCGGGGGTTTTCCCGATGGCCTGGCCTGTTAAGTGGCCTGCTGGCTGTTGGGGCAGAAGTAATTCTTTGGCGGGGGCTCTAAGGCCCCCCCCTCTGCCTCCGCGCCGTTCCTATATGAGTTTGTTTTAAAAGAAGGAAAACTCAAAGCAACCAGGATAAGGGTTAAACAATAATCTGTTTTAATGATAAAAGGTAAGAATACAATACACTTTTAAAAAGGGGTAGGCCCACCCCTGCACTTGTCCTAATGCCGGGAGAACACCATCATCTTGACGGCAGGAGGAAAGAGACCGGACACAAGGACTCAACAGGAGATATTGTAAGAACAACGGGAGCCGAGATGATCCGGAAACAAGTGTCTCTTAGGTTGTAGCAAAACACATCTGGTGTCCGTTGTCACCCATTCTTGCATAGACTTTCACACACCCATCCTGCAACATTCCAGAGACTTGAGTTGTGTCGAAAGAATATTCCCTTGCTCACAAAGATAATACAAAGGTTTCATTTCTCATATTTCCAGCTTCTGGTTACACAGACTGCTATTATGAATACAAAGTAATTAAACACACACATATACTATTCAAGATATGTAGACTTCCCTGACATGCTGGAGATCTTAAGAAGAATGTCTCCTCCCCCACCTAGTCTCCTGTCCTGCATAACTGCACCCTCTTCATACAGAGTAATAAAACATGTTTAAGCCAACTACTCCACAATGTTTGTAGCAATTCAGTCCTCACCTCATGAAAGAATAAAACAGAGAAATCAATTGAACACAAACACAGATATAGTTTGAGCAGTAATCCCATCGAGCTGCTGCAATAGACACACATTCACCTCCTATCCTGCTGCCCTCCAGATGTCACATGTCTTTCTTCATGAAAGCCATATTTGTAAATGTTTAAACGTCATGGGGCCACAAGATCAGTCAACTAACCAAAGTTAACTGTCCTTGTAGCCTAAAGCCATCGCTGAACTCCCTCTCACCTCGAGGTCAGATTACTGGACTGAATACATTTATTGATAATTCAGACCTTAACTGTGTGACTCAATTCTCAAGGCCTCTTTATAGGTCTGCAGGATATGCATTATTAACTACAAGAATGTAACTGCATTATATCTGGGGAAAATGTCCCTTGGAGTTCCCCTGTTAATTTGCAAAGACCATTGATGATTAACAAAGACACTTATGGACCTCTCTATATCTGGAAACTGCAACAAGACAATATTTTACCACATGGCCTTAGGATTTTTTGATTGTATGTATTGTGAACGCAACGCTGCGCAAATGTGGGTCTGCCTCACACAGGGTGACTGGCTGTCTACATGATGTGGCCTGCCGACATGGCCACTGTCATACAGATCATAAATCAAAGCCCTTGATTGGTCTCTGTGTGTCATTCAAACTCGGGATAACCTCAGCTCAGGTGAGGTAAAGGACTCTCTGAGTGTTTAGATAGTTAACTTAGTCTAAGTTCTCAGTGGGTCTCAAACGGTTTGGTCACCATTTATGTAAACACATATTTCCATTTGAGGGGGTAGTGATTAGTCAAATATGCATGAATTAAAAAAAGTGAACTAGGTGAAAAAAGGTAAGATACACTTTTAAAACTAGTCTTTGCTGCTGCCTCAAAGAGGAGGGAGACAGGAGAGGCTGGTTCAGGAGCCCAGACACACTCACAACTATAAATGAACCAAAAATAAATAAACAAGTTTCAGTGTTTTTTCATATTGGAAATGGTATGTTATTGGTTATGGCCATGATTTTATGATTATTGAAATGTATACAATTCTGTTTCATATGGGTTTCCTGTTCCCATAGATCAAGTCTCTTTATTTTCCCCTCAAAGTGCACCAGATTGATGCATTTAACTCCCCCGGACCCCCCTAGAGGATTTGAGGTCCACCTGCACTTAAGATCACATGGATAGGTTCCTAAATACATTACATTACATTGCATTTAGCTGACGCTTTTATCCAAAGCGACTTACAATAAGTGCGTTCGACCAACAAAATACAAACTTGAAATACATTTCCAATGTTCTAAATAGTAACCCATGTTTATTTGTGGTTAGTAGATTGCCTGTACCAGTGTTAATTTTGGCAGCTGTTTTTGATTTAGTCTTAGTCTTTAGACGAAAATGGTTATTAGTTTCTGTCACATTTTAGTCATTCCTATCCTTCGTAGTTTTAGTCGACGAAAACTCAAAACGTTTTAGTCAACTTTTAGTCAAAATGTTCTCTCTTTTTAAAGAGCCTGTGACAGCATCCCAACAACTGTTGTGCAATGAAATATTGGGCTACTAGTCATCTCGAACCGTCAGTTTAAAAAAGAAGATGCGATACCGTTCCGATAAATATCAATAATTTCGAACATCGCGGGGAAATTCCTTCGAGTCATTTTGAAGTTTTGGGGGAAGCCGGAAGTGACGTCAATGCGGGAACGCTTCACTGTGCGGTGAGAGAGCGAAACACGGACAAAGTGTGTTGTCGTGTGTAGAAATGGTGAATTACTGAGTTTAGGCACGTTAATAACGTTTTAATGAAGTTGACTACAGTATATTCATATTTGTCAGTGCTTTCATGTCAATTCGGCGAACATAAACATAAATGATCGTGGTGAAGATGATGATTAAATTAGGATTACAAATCGGTAGTGAGAGCTGCTGAATTTCCTCCCGTAGGATGTGATATAAAAACAAATCGATTATTTTTGTAGTTGTAAACTCAAGTGGATTAAACTACATTTATTAGTGCTTTCATGTCAATTCGGCGAACATATGATACATTAAATGATCGTGAGAATGATGATTAAAAATCGTTTGTTTGAGCCGGTCTGCATTTCCTGATGAGAAAACAAACCGATGCTTTTTGTAGTTGTAGTACACCAACATGGATTAAACGTGTGGTTTTTTTTACCACAATGTTGGGGAAATTAATGGATAAAATGCACGGATTATTATTATGATTATTATTCCCACTCCGATCGGGACACTAGGTCCACCGTTTCCCCGCAGCGAGGCTCCCCCCGTTGACAGTTTACGTGGGCTGGGTGCAGTGGCGGACTGGCCATCGGGACGAATCCCGATGGGCCGGTACCGAAGTGGGCCGGTTGGATAAGTCACTAGCACATCCCCCATAGGCGGCGCGTGAGGCTCAGGTTTGGGAAGGCTAAATAACTTTTTTTACCTGACGCTGCCCGGCTCCGGCGTCTATAGAAAAGAGATCAACTCAGTGTGCGGAGTTTAAATCTCTCAAGTTATATTACAGGATAAAGGAAATGCAGTTTAAACTGCCGTATGCAGAGAAGACGCCGACGTGTCGCACTTATCATTCATATTAAATCATCAATCAGATCATCGATCATATAATATCATAATATATCATATATTTCCTTATCCGAGTCAGCTTCTCCAGCCGTATCTGGCCGTGCAACACTTACAGTGTCACATACTGTATGCAGAAGTATTATTTTAAGCAACACATTATGTTGACGAAACACTCAAGTCAAATGTAATTAAAGTCAGATCCACTCGTGTCTTAGACGTGAACGCGCTCTCAGCTGGTGAGAGAAACCCTGGCTTGATTTACCGAGTTAATAACCAGCGTCGTAGGACCGCTTAGCGAGATCTCGTTTGTTAGTTTGTTGTTGTTAGTTTGTTTGTTACTCAAACATATCCAGGGTATGTTGAACTGGCTTCGTAGTACAGGGCACATGTGGCTAGCAGCGCTAATGTCAAAGACACAGACATTATACATTATATTTGTATTTTACCAGGATGCAGTGACACAAATATTTGGGAAGGCTTAGCCTTCCCCAGCCTACAGCACCCGCCGCCCCCGACATCCCCCACTCCCCCCGTTGACAATTTACTAGCGGTACCGAAGTGGGCCGGTCGAGAGTCCCGGGATGATTTTTAGTCTCATTCCACCACTGGCTACATGAAGTATGATCGCCCATATTGACCTAATTCCTAAACTTCTAACAGATACAACATAAACCGATCCTTCAGCCTCATATGAGCTCTCAGACACGTTCAAAATTAAACTGTCATCGCTGTCTGAGTTTGCTGCTGTGTGCGCCATCGTGTTTACATGCAGATGCTGGGATCCTGAACGGTGCAGCTGGAGCGCTGTGCCCGCAATGACGTCACCCATAATTTGGCGGGACTTGAAGAATCCCCGAGAAGATCCAGAATATGGTCAACATTGAAGGGCAGATTAATGGTTATCAAAGTACAAATATCCAAAATCAGTTCAGTAACGGTTTTCAAGGGGAAAATATTTACTCAAATTGATGGGTTTGGATGATGGGGGAAACTCGTGTCACAGGCTCTTTAAACTAATTCAGTTAGGCAAATACAGGTATCTGAAATTGGAATCAATGTGACAGCATCAAGTGTTGAAATTCGTAAAGCAACATTTCACTCTCTTAACACTTTACTTGTGTAATATATAGGGTTGGGTACCGAGAACCGGTTCCAACATTTCGATTCCAACGGCATCATTTAGAAATGTGAATTTCGGTTCCGCTTTTTGATGTCTGAGGAAATGTTTCTCGCCGCTCTCCGTAGCCTACTGTATGACTGCGGCGGGGCGGGAAATGTAGCATTGTACCCATAGATATATAAAAACCATGGATGTGATATAAACACGTGTTTATATATATCGATGGTTGTACCTACACTTCCTACAGCGTAACCTGAGAACAGGGCCGGCCCGTCGCACTGGCGTTATAGATGTTCGCCTCGGGCGCCAGATCTGTGGAGGCGCTGCGCTGACAGCTCTGGGAGAAAAAAAAAGAAGTTTTGACCGTTGGTGCTCATCCTAATGTTCTGCCTTGATGTAACAACATTCATAATTAAGTAAATGTAACACCCTTTTCACCCCGGTTACACGTTTCATTCGCCCTGTATGATGGGCGCTGTAACGGCCCCTACACACGGCGGCGTGCGTTGCCGCTTCAACGCTTCTGCCCATTCACTTTGAATGGGGTGACGTTGCGATTCGCCGAACTGCATTGTGGGAGCAAAGCGTAGCTTCTCTCGCGGTGCTCGCTGCAAAAGTAGAGCAATGTTCTACTTTTGAAGCCTCGACGGAGGCGTCAGCCAATCGAATCATATGCCAGTACAAGCTCTAGCCAGTCAAACCGCGTGCTTGTGGCGTCTTGGGCGGGAGATTCATGTGATTGGTTGTTGGTCGAGTTTCAGCCCCCCCCGCCGGCAAGTGACAACGCACACCGCCGTGTGTAGGGGCCGTAAGTGATGAAAATGGGGGATGTTGGCTTATCTGGCGCCCGCAGCTCACAGCCAACGTGCGAGGGAGAGAGGGAGGGTGCAACGGTACGCGCTGTTGTTATTAGCATCTGGTGCTAGCTGCTCTAACGGAAGAAGAAGATGTTTCTACAATGATGTGGAGGGAGAGTCCTCTCCAGTCAGACTGAGGCTGATAACTACAGCTCAGTGAGGTAAAGGACTCTGAGTGTTTAGATAGTTCACTTTAGTCTAAGTTATCTCAGTGGGTCTCAAACGTTTTGATCACAATTTATGTAAACACATATTTCCAAGGCACTCCTTTATAATGAATGGGATAAAACAGGTTTGAAATCATTCCAATGTAAACTATAGGACAGTAAACCAGACATATCGTTTTAAACTGGAGAGATAAAAAAATATGCATAAATAAAATAGTAAAATAAGATATGAATGAACAACAAAAATAAAATACGTAACATGTATTTGTTATTGGCTATGGTAGGTTATTGGTTATGTTCACATACTTATTTAATTATTAAAATGTAAACCGATCTTTTTCATATGGATGTTAAGAGTTGTACCCCCTAGATCAGGTCTCTAGTAATTCTGCTTAAAGTGCACCAGATTGAAGCATTTTACTTTAAAATGTTCAAACATTTCTTCCCGGTATGCCTGAGAAGGCAGATATGCTTGTTTTTCTCAACAAGAACTGTTTTTAAATGGGGGGGGGGGGTTTCCTTTAAAAGTTGGACTGTTGTAGCTTCAGTGGTTCTCAGGTTACAGTTACATAGCTGTGAATATTACTGTAAACTAACCTGTGTAAAAGTTTCTCGAATAAATGTAATTTTTTTGGTGGAAGAAGCATGTATCATTTTTTTACCCTGCCCCTCAAAGAATCGGAATTGAGAACCGTTAAGAACCGGAATCGAAAAGTAGAATCGGAATCGGAATCAGAATCGTGGAAATTCAAACGATACCCAACCCTAGTAATATATAGGGATGGGTATCGCTAAGGTTTTTAACGGTACTACTACTCTTATAGATACTGCTTATCGATCCGGTACCTTAACGGTATTCTTGTAGGTACTTTGTTATTTTTTAAAGAAAAACTAAACAAATTGTTAACCGAATTAACATTGCTTTATTTACATGTGAAATCAATCAATAAAATATGTTTAATTATGTTATTATATTGTACTGTACTTGAGTAAAATGTTGAGGTACTTGTACTTTACATTTAAATGTGTTACTACGTAGTACTTCAACTACACTACAGTTCAGAGGTAAATGGTGTACTTTTACTCCACTACATGTATTTAATCCCTTTAGTTACTTTACAGATCTGGATGAAAGATGTGAAATCTAATCAAGTGTTAAATCAGACTTTAGTTCCACCTGGAGTAAATTCACAAGCTACCCTGCAGTATACAAAGTCATTCAAACTAGCTGCACCTTTACCAGCTTTGAGAACACTTTAATGATAAATAATTATAAAATATATCATATATATTATTCTGGAATGGACCAATCTGCACAATGACTACTTTTATTGTCGCTACTTTTATACTTTTACTTGAGGAACATTTTGAATGCAGGACTTTTACTGTAACAGAGTATCCTACACTATGGTATTTTTTTACTTAACTACAAGATCTGAGTACTTCTCCCACCTCTGCGCACCTGATGTGATAACGTTACTCGTAATTGGCGCAACAGAGCTACGAGTTAAGGAAGTCGAAAATTGTGCATTTCTCCGATTGAATATGACGCCTTTTGGCCGGCTGTTTGGACAGACTCCTCTACTCGTGTCAACGCGCTTACGCCATAACACTAATGGCAAACAAGCTTTTTCCACATCAAGCCTTGTAGAGTGTCTCTATACTCTCTGAACGCTCCGTCCCCGGCAGATCTCTGTGTCCGCTGCAGCATGTCTGTTAGGCCCCGCCCCCCGCACACAGAGAGACACAGGGAGATCGCTCTTCTGGAGTGAAGAGAGCGGAAATAATGATATTGCAAGTTAGAAACGTAAGATGCATTTCGACAGACAAGATGGACACTTGGGGGAAAATGTACTGCATTTTGAATGTACGATAGTCCACCATTAACACCTTAGTCCCGTCTCGTCAACGAAAACTAAATATACATTTCGTCATAGTTTTCGTTATCAATAATCTATTTTTAGCTCGTCATCGTCTCGTTTTAGTCATGTAAAAAAGGTCGTTGACGAACATTTTTCGTCATAATTTTCGTTGACGAAATTAACACTGGCCTGTACCTGTTCGCTCTGCCATCGCGTGAAGGGTCTGCTAACAACAATTGCAACAACATTAAAATGAACCTTTCTGTTGGTCGCTTACCAACAGAAAGGTTCATTTTAATGTTGTTGCACGTCACAAAGGCACTTTTTTTTATAGTTTCACTCCGTTTGAATGTCAGTGGACTGCAAATAAGTAAACAAAGGAGCATGGCTGCTCATTCCCTGGCTCTCAAAAGAGTTTGGCTGGCTGTTTAATCTATGTTCATATAGAGAGAACAGTACACCCCTAATGTGTAAGCACATACAAGCAGGTCACACAGTATGATCACAAATACATAACATCTGTTAAAAATCTGTTTTTATTCAAAAGTACAGGCTGTTATGTGTTCTCAGCCTTGGAGAAACTTGACATGTTTTGGTATATGTCCAACCCTGTCTCCTAAAAATTACGTTCCCACAGAACTAAACTGCATTCTGAATTACGTTTAGCTAGAAACTATATTATATATAGAAACATATTTTCTCCCACGTTACGTTTCTTATGAACGTATCTTAAATACGTTTATTTTCTACATATCTTTGCCATTTATTGTCTTGCTTATAATAATGATAATAGTCATTTATAAATATCATTTTAGAGCACACATTTGAAATCGACAATCGGGCTCGATATATGGTTGAATTAAAATCAGTAGGCGAGGCTGTAATTTCTCCAGCTGTTACTCTCATGAGCGAGGCAGAAAATAATAGTTTTAACAGCCAAAAAGCTGCTGTGTCGTTTATTGCACCTCAAACATTAAAACAAATCCAGAGTTACGTGTTTCTGTACTTCCTCTAAGAAGAAAGGACAATAACAGAAGAGCTCTGTGGCTTCAGGCTTGATCGCTGTTCAAATGACAGCGTTGGTTTCCCCAAAAGTGGGCGGGGCTGTAAAGTGACGTAGATTTTACTATCATCTATTATTCAAAACCATTCTATTTATTCTAACGTAAATTACATGCCAGTGTTTTAACTTTGTATTTATTTGTTTTTATTTTAAATCGTATAATGTCGGATTTTTTTTGTCGTCTGTGAGGAAAAGAAATGGGGCTTAGAGCCTCAAAATACTGAAATCTGTATTTTTTTAAATCTTTTCCTTCTAATTTGTTATTCTTTTCTAAATAACACACTGTTATTTACACAACAATAACACACAATTATCCTTGTTTTTATTTATTTGTTTAATTCTATAATCTTGGGCTTTTTAGCATGCTTTTTAGCCATAAATAAAGTCACCAGAAACAGACGGGACATTTCGAGATTTAGGATGGCCGAAGACACTACACTACCCATAATCCCCAGCTATCGTTTGGGACTACAGTCCCGTTGACAAACCCCGTGATGTTGGAGTGGGAGTGCGCCAAGGTTACGCCGAGCGTCAAGCTCTTTGAAATGGAACGAAACCACGGCAGACTATTCAAAACTGGACTTGAATGCCCCCCGAGAACTACACATGCTGTCTATTGTGTTTCGCAAAATGTTCTCTATGGCACGTATCTACTGGGAATTGTAGTTTTAAAAGACGTTTTTCCCAAAATTTGAAGTTGACAGTATTAAACTGTGTACAGCCCTGGAGGTTTAGGCGATAGGAAACACATTGGTGTGTACATTTAAAACATGTAATTACTAAATGGGTGAAAATCGCTTGTGTCCATAATGCGCAGCATTAATATATACCCACACAACAGCTCATTGTTACTTTGTAATTCTACTCCACTACAATTCAGAGGTTAACCTGGTATTTTTACTCCACTACATTTAGTTTAGTTACTTTGCAGATTCTGATTAATGATGTGAAATATAAACAACCCTTAAAACAGACTTTAGTTACACCTGAGTAAAATTCAGGGAAGGTGATTGTCAAGTGCCAACAATCAGGAGAGATATTTGATAGTTGGTGCTTGAGAAGACTAAACATTTATCTGCAGATCCCTATAAAGTATATTCATTACTCGTTATTCTCTACTAATAGTTAATTAAAAACTGTATAATGGCTATTTTGCACATCCCTTTCAAGATTTCAAGATTTTCTAAGGTGTATTGATCATATACACAACTTGGGTCGCAGGTTCCTCAACAGCGCATTACAAGACATCTATCAATATGTGTATACCTCCACCATTAAACTGTCATATTCTGCACATTTCTTATACTGTATCTACATACATAAGAGTATAATTAATGTGTATAATATCAGTTAAAATAAGTGCTTCAACATAGTTAACATTGCAGGAAAGCAATATATTAGACGTTAAGTACTTTGTCAGGCTTAATATATCTATCTGTAGATAGATACCCCCAAAGCTTTTTTCTTATTTGAAAGAAGACCTTAACCTAAAGTATTCGTTAATGTGTTAATAAAGGTTAATTAGTTTTTCTGTTTTGCACATCCTCCTATTAATATCGTACATCCGGCACTAAACTGTTTTATTGTAGAGATCACTTATAGTATCTTCTTGACTTTTTATATTCTATGTTTCTATCATTGACCTTCTACTTTCCTCCTATGAAAGTATGTACTCTTAATATTTTTTTCATCAAATAACATTATTCAACAAAAATAATTCAATAACGTGCTTTAACCACTAGGCGGTGCACACAAGGTACAAAGCATACTAATAATAACTTTGAATTATTAGTGTAGTACACTTATGTATGTATAACATCTGAAGATGTGTAGTTTTATTCATGTTTTTACATAATTTTACAGGATATTGCTATACTATTTCTCATGTTTTACTTCTAACATTAATATCTGATTTGTAAAACATCACAGACAGAAAGGTATATACGTCATTTAATGGTAAGCTATTGAAATTGTGATTCCATAGATGTGTCTCCCATCACCCAAATCCCCTGACTATTCTCTCAACTCAGTATTTACATTCTTATATTCAAAGAAAATCAGTAATATCTTTAAAAACTACAAGTCCTTTTCTATTAGCTGTGCACCGTTATGGTGTAAATATAATCTATCTACCAATTGGATCAAATATAAAAGTCAGCTGAATTACTATTGATACTGCAAGGAGACGTATTGTGTGAAAAAAAATTGAAGATGTTATTTAATTGTTGATATATTTATGATCCACGTCAAGTATTCAGTTTTGGCGGCAGTTCTCCTGTTTGTCTCTCTCATCAGGGATGGCAGATCTGTAATATTTAATGCAGCCGAACCGTGTATTACAATGCCGTTATGTGATGACTTCCAAAGAGAAAAGCAAGAACACTCTGAATTAGGTATTATTTTATTTTTCGTTTTCGGATATCATATCTTATTAACACCATATCCCAGCGTGCATTGCGGCTAAAACATCCAATCAACGAGCTTCAAGCTGAGGATATTGGGTAATCAGTTCGGTGGGTTTGTGGTGTGTATCGCTCGAAATGTCCCGTCTGTCTCCGGTGACTTTATTTACGGCTAAAAAGCCCAAGATTATAGAATTAAACGAATAAATAAAAACAAGGATAATTGTGTGTTATTGTTGTGTAAATAACAGTGTGTTATTTAGAAAAGAATAACAAATTAGAAGGAAAAGATTTAAAAAAATACAGATTTCAGTATTTTGAGGCTCTAAGCCCCATTTATTTTCCTCACAGACGGGAAAAAAAGTCTGACATTATACGATTTAAAATAAAAACAAATAAATAAAAAGATAAAACACTGGCATGTAATTTACGTTAGAATAAATAGAATGGTTTTGAATAATAGATGATAGTAAAATCTACGTCACTTTACAGCCCCGCCCACTTTTGGGGAAACCAACGCTGTCATTTGAACAGCGATCAAGCCTGAAGCCACAGAGATCTTCTGTTACTGTCCTTTCTTCTTAGAGGAAGTACAGAAACACGTAACTCTGGATTTGTTTTAATGTTTGAGGTGCAATAAACGACACAGCAGCTTTTTGGCATGTTAAAAACTATTATTTTCTGCCTCGCTCATGAGAGTAACAGCTGGCGAAATTACAGCCTCGCCTACTGATTTTAATTTAACCATATATCGAGCCCGATTCTCGATTTCAAATGTGTGCTCTAAAATTGATATTGATATTGATATACTTTATTAATCCCCGTGGGGAAATTGTTTCTCTGAATTTGACCCATCCTAGTGTTAGGAGCAGTGTGCTGCCATTTTGAACTGCGCCCGGGGAGCAGTGTAGGGAATGGTGCCTTGCTCAGGGACACCTCGGTACACCTCGGTAGCACTTGGTCTTGCCGGGACTTGAACTGGTGACCTTCCAGTTGCCAAGCCAAGTCCCTATCGACTTCGCTACCACCGCCCAAGAAATGATATTTATAAATGACTATTATCATTATTATAAGCAAGACAATAAATGGCAAAGATATGTAGAAAATAAATGTATTTAAGATACGTTCATAACGAACGTAACGTGGGAGAAAATGTTTCTAGAAGATATGTAGAAAATAAACGTATTTGAGATACGTTCATAACAAACGTAACGTGGGAGAAAATACGTTTCTAGCTAAACGTAATTGAGAATGCAGTTTAGTTCTGTGGGAACGTAATTTTTAGGAGACAGGGTTGATATGTCAGAACCTCTCTTTAGTGGTTCATTAACCTCTTAAGCCCGAGGGTCCCCCCAGGGGACCCCTCCCACCGTTTTTTTATGAGACTATGTCTCAGGGCTTCTTAACATTTATGAAACTATTAATGTTCCATACCCTTTTAACGCTAAGAAACTCAGCTAACTGACAATGTGAACCATTTTTAGCTAAAAGAAACACAAGAGTAATACCAAGCCTTTGAATTAGCATGGAGCGAAAAAATGCTAAGTAATGCTAACGGATTTTGCACAGCACTCACGGTAGAAATGCCCTTATTACTTATCGTAACTGCACAAACAAGATATACGATTTATAGCCGAGACTCCACAGATTCCACACATGTAATATCATCACTGTAGGACCCCGAATTGCGGAGCTATCAGCCAGAAAAGAGAAAGTAAACAACATCCGGTTTCAAAAATATTACAATAATTTCGTCTTACCTTTTTTGATTTGTGATCAAAAGTTGTGTTCACCGGAATAAAAACGCCGCTCAAGGTTAATCCAATGTCTTTGTGTCACGTAGAAATTTTGACTGATAATCCTTCATCATATTTATGGCAATATACTGGGTATAAAGTTTCGCCGTCCAGGCGTGCACTTTTAGATATGCTTTGTCCGTTTCTCTATTACGTCCGCTATGGTAATGTTTACGTTGATTTGGGAACTGCCCATCGATTCTATTGGTTCTGATGGTTAAGAAAAAGGTGTAAATCACACGAATCGACCAATGGGTTCCAGAGATATGGTTCTGCGTAAAGTATAAAGAATGCCAGCCAGTTTACGTACATTACGCAGGCGGCTTCATTTATTGTTTACTACCTAACAACAGGCATTACAACAGGACACAGAGCGCACGGAGGACAGAGCGGACAGCAGATAACGGAATTGCAGTTTTATTGCTTATAGATTATCAGAACATTTCAAAGGGGACACAGCCACATTGGATATTAACCTATGGATTAACTACATCATCGTTTTTATCGTTTTAATGCCATTGAAGACCAGTTTAGACCAGGCAAAGACGAAGGTAAGCCATTAGCCTAGCGCATGCTAGTACCTAACTCCACTTGTTTTGATGTACGTTTTTGTTGATAACGTCGCAAGTTTGTATCTTTCAGTGTTGAGGTGGGCACCGTTAGATTCTGTGTCTTTACGATCAAAAACGATGTGTTGGATGTGCAGCTAGGATAAGTAATAAGGGAGCTAGGATAAGTAATAAGGGAGCTAGGAGTGATTTTCGGTGCAGTAATAGGTTAGCATTTTTCGCTCGGGGCTAATTCAGATGCTCACTGTTAGCATTGTGGTTTTTTTGAAAAAATAAATGAAAAAGATCAGTTAAATGAGTTTTTCCCCGTTATATGGATATAAAATATTCATAGTTTATGAAATAGTAAGGTTCCTTAGACGTTGTTTCCTGCAAATGACGCGATTTCGGTCCGTGGGGCCTATAAGTGCTATATAAATAAACTTGCCTTGCCTAAGAGGATAACAGAGTATGTTCTTATATTTTATTTTTATTTTTTATTTTTTTCACAACAGTTGTATTTGGATGGAATGAATACCTATAGTGAAAATTCAAAGTAATAAAATGATTTTTACAGTGAAAAAGTTCAAATGGAACTGATGGTTCCCAAATTACCCAGAGGTGAGTCCGCCTGGACTTTATTTTTCTAAACCTCTCTAAAAAGGTCAAATTTAACTTGTTTTGCATCAATCTTGATACAGGGTACTTATTATATGTTATAGTTTGGATTCCTAAAGCTTTTAGTCTACTAACCCATCATTCAAGGGTGGTTTTTACTATAAGTAATGGGTATTTTTTAGGCGGACATTAGAATTTACATGTTTTTACTATGTTCCATCTGAATTTACTTTAAAATAAAAACATCTATATTGATTCTGACACTTCTACATCCAACTCACAGATGTAACCTTGCTTTGAGAGAAAAGATGATTAATTTACCCCTTTTAGAAGTGAAGATATAGTCTTTGTTGTGTTAGTGGCATTTTCGAGCCTGAAACCTGAAAAACAGGCTCAGGGCTTAAGAGGTTAATAAAACAGATATTTGAACGTGTGCCTACTTTGTTCATGTACTGTTGAGGTTAATTTCAGTAGTTGTGTGCTATAATGCAGTGCTTCTCAAAGTGTGGTCCGCGGACCACTGGTGGTCCGTGAGCGCCCCCTAGTGGTCCGTGAGTATATTGGTACAATTTCACATTTGAAATAAATAAATAAATTAAAGTTTTCCGCACTCTCGCGGGAATATCTCCGCAATGAAGCGAGCTTAAGTTTCACTTTCGATTGCATGACATAGCCCAGCGCAACACCTTCATCAATCATGTTGCCACTTGTTTATACAATTTTCAGGCGATTTGTAATCTGTTCTAGAAAAACGATGTGTTTTTGAATATTTTTGGAGTTAGGTGGTCCGCGAGTGTTTTTTTATTGGTCAAGTGGTCCTTGGTATGAAAAAGTTTGAGAAACACTGCCATAATGTATTTACAAAGTGTGAAGAAGAGGCAACTTTAGAATAGGGAACCTGTTCAGGTCAATTAGAGTTAAATTACTAGCTTATTGGTTATGAACAAGATAGAAATACCTCATTTTGAGTTATTTAGACTTAATTAACACTTATAGTTTAATGTCTTGTTACATAAGAATAGGCCATAGGTGTTATTATGGGAGAATTACTATTCTTGTGGTACTACTGCCTTATTAGGCCCATATTGAGCAGAGCATATTAAGACCAAAACTCATGTACAACAACTTCCTTAATTGCAATAAATAAGCACTAATTAGAGGGTTATTGAGGAAAAACTCTCAACTAATGGCTTATTACTTGTAGAATATGGTTATGTAGAATAAGGCATTAAGTGTTTTATAATGACTAATAAAGAGCCAATATACTGCTAATATGCATGTTAATTAACAACTAGTTGATGGTTAATTTGTGTACCTTAATATAAAATGTTACCATTTTTTTTTAATATTCTTTCCTGTGGTGCTTTCTGAGGGAGTAATGAAAAACTAATCAAAGTCTTTATTTTTAGCAGCAGTATGCTATACATAAAAATATTATTACAAAACAATAAACAAATTGATAAGTGTAGCTTTAAAGATATGACATTTGAGCTGCTTTATTTTTCATGGTGCACATAGTTTGAACCTATGCAAATGTTTTATCTGTGAAGTGAGACAAATAATACATAGATATCACCAACACATTGTAATATATATATATATATATTTACCTTATTCAATCTCCAAAGAGTTGTTATTGTTTGAATTTGAGTCAGCGGCCCCCACACAATATTGTAATTATATATATTACAATTTCAGTAAAAACAAACGCAAATCAAATGATAAACGTAATTACTGAATACATTTAGATATTTGGCCTGGTGGTGTGGCTTGTTTCATTTTGTCATGGATACTGATGTTGGGAGAAAATTATTATGATTGTAACAAAACAAGTATAATAGAACCGTCTGTTTAAAGCAATTATACCCAACACAAATTGATGTTTTCATGTTGCTGTCCCAGTGTGTGTGCATTGAATGAACACTACTAGTAGAAGCTACGTGCCATGTTACAGAAGATCAACAACAGCCTATTGGCATACTGCAAAAAGTCAGGAAAATACAATATTCACAGCATGAAAACAGACATTATGTTGGACTGCTGGAGGACTGCAATTAATTAATTTTGTCAATTGCAGGACACAATTAAAAAGAAAATAATGCAGAATAGCAAACATGGTCAGCTCTTATTAAAGCTCCCAGCTAAAAATGACTGCTCTTGGTTATAAATTAGATGTCTCTTTGTAATTTCTTGCAAGGGCAAATAGTTGGCAAATTATTTGGACAAGGCAAATAGGGATGAAAGCAATTATGACAGACAGGTTGAAGGCAGCCGAGAGAACAACAAGTTGGGATTTTTGTCAGGATAAATTCAGATGTTTTCTTGAGGCAGCAGGGCTTTGCGAAACATGCAAACCAGTGTGACAGCCACTAAATCTTTTCTACCATAATCTCCAAGCTGACACCACTGATATATGCATTGAAGATGTTTTTATACCAGCATTGAAGGATTCAGCCATTCAAGCTGCACCATGTCCTCAGAGTAGACAGTAGGTCTACATGTAAGAATATCATTGATATCAGTTGACTATGTAAAGTAGCAATATGAGAATTTGGTTGAATATAACTACGGCTGTCAGTATGTTGCTGGAAAGGTTTGCTCATAGGCGGCGCGTGAGGCTCAGGTTTGGGAAGGCTAAATAACTTTTTTTTTACCTGACGCTGCCCGCCCCTGGTGTCTATAGAAAAGAGATCAACTCAGTGAAAGCACCGCCTGCTGACCAATCAGAGCTCAGTGTGCGGAGTTTAAATCTATCAAGTCATATTACAGGATAAAGGAAATACAGTTTAAACTGCCGTATGCAGAGAAGACGCCGACGTGTCGCACTTATCATTCATATCACACTGATATCAGATCATCGATCATATAATATCACAATATTTCCTTATCTGAGTTAGCTTCTCGAGCCGTAGCTATCTTGCCGTGCAACACTTACATTGTCACATATACAGTATGCAGACGTATTATTTTAAGCAACACATTAAGTTGACGAAACACTCAACTCAAATGTAATTAAAGTCAGATCCATTCGTGTCTTAGATGGGGCAGTGATATCATAAACCTGTTGTACGCTTTCAAACACTCGGTAGTTATTTTTTAACCAGTTGTTCTATATTGACCTTGTAGGTGGCTTGTATCCTGGATTATATGTTTAAGTCATGGATGTTTAAAGTTCATATTTGTCTAATATTAGTTTACTTTTCATTAATGAAGTATGACACTGCGCTGTCAGTACACTTTAAAGCAAACAGATATTGTTCTAAACTGTATTAAAGTAAACAGGTATTATCTTGAACTGTATTGAAGTGAACATGTATTATTTGGGACTGTTTTAAAGTAATCCTATATATATAACCCTTTTTACTTACACTCAATGACCCAGATACCCTGACACACACACTTACACCTCCTGTCTCCAGCACACACACTTACACTCACTGACCCAGATATCAGCACACACACACACACATACACTTTCCCCCCCCACCAGCACATGCACATGTTCTTATTCAAGGTTCTTCCTGGGGCCAGTATAATCTCAAGCACCAATATATCTGTGTACAATGTTTGATTGTTTTGGGAAATAATAGTTTGTGTGAAATCTTCCCTGGGAAAGTAAAGGAGTGAAGTTAGGTGGAAGATAAAAAGTGATTCTGACCTTGACTAGTTCCGAGGCTCTCACGCTTCACTTAGGAGTAAAATGGGATGGAAGAGCCGACCCACATATCCGCCCCAAAAATGTCCATATATACTGTTGTTTATTCATGCAAAGGGCCCCCCTTGTTTCTGACTGGCTGGTCCCGATACCTGTATCGCACAGCAGTAGAGCCATTAAAATCAGATTATTGTTATAACTTTTATGCCGGTGTTTTGAACTCCTTCTCTTATTAATCTGACCAGGCTCATCTAACGAACGGCGCGGAGCAGAGGTGGGCTTTAAGCCACCACTATTGTGTTTGCTTCAACAACTTGTCCCTGTTTGTTTTTGGTCAAATGTAGCTAACCCCGCCCCTTTCACGTGAACGCGCTCTCAGCTGGAGAGAGAAACCCCTAGCTTGATTTACCGAGTTGATAACCAGCGTCGTAGGAGCGCTTAGCGAGATCTCGTTTGTTAGGGTTAGTTAAGATAACTCAAACATATCCAGGGTATGTTGAACTGGCTTCGTAGTACAGAGTACAGGTGGCTACATAGCAGCGCTAATGTCAAAGACACAAACATTATACATTATATTTTTCTTTTACCAGGATGCAGTGACACAAATATTTGGGAAGGCTTAGCCTTCCCTAGCCTACAGTAACCCCTGGGTTTGCTCTATACTTGATAACCATATTCTGAGTCTTGTCTTTTTGAAATATACAGGCATGTAAAATATACCCTCGTGCAATTCACGCTTTATCTTTTCTCTAAATTGATTTACAATTGGCAAACAACATTCTGATTGTTCAAAAATATTTGTAATCAATCAATCAATGTTTATTTATATAGCCCAATATCACAAATGTTACATTTGTCTCAGTGGTCTTCACAGTTCGTACAGAATATCAGTATGACAATACGACACCCTCTGTCCTTAGACCCTCACATCGTACAAGGAAAAACTTCCGGAGAAAACCCACAGTTTAAAGGGAAAAATGGGAGAAACCTCAGGGAGAGCAACAGAGGAGGGATCCCTCTCCCAGGACGGACAGACGTGCAATAGATGCCGTGTGTAAATCGAAACGATAATACATTTACAACATAGGTAGTCCAAATGTACTGCGTTTCGACAATGCATAAGTAATGTTTGTCATTTAGAAGTGGAAATCAAAATATCTGCATACAAATGAGACAATTGTCTGTACTGATTGTATGTACAAAGAGAAAAAATTATTACAAAGAATACAAACAATAACGAATAAAGTAATCCCCTACATTCACTGCCAGTGAGCCTCATACACACGATTTCTCATACACACGGAACATTGTTAAATGAATAGATATGCATGTAATACATATGCATATACATACATGCAGCAAATACCTATAATCATACACATCTACTGTATACATACACACATATGCTGCAGATACGATTTACCAATAGCAGATCGTCTTACAGAGTTTGGAATGCATTTAAAAAAGATTCCAAGGCTTCCTAAAATGTCCTGTTTGACTATAGAAGTGAATATCTGATCTTTTCAAGTTTCATGCAGGACATAACGTCCGTCAACCACTTTGAGTGAGGGGGCGGGACACTGTCCCTCCACGTATCGCTGATTACTCCTCAACAGGACGCCCCCGCCTCTCCGTCTCAGGATCGGAATGATTATTTGGACAAATTGGACATTGGACAAATGATTAATCTGATCCATGGTGTGGCCGCCGCAGCTGGCCGTGTGATGTCCCTGGCCACGGTGGGATCACGCCACGTCTGGTTGGGACTCACGGCTCTCTCCAGAAAGGATTGTGCTAACACACTTGGCACAGAACTCAAGATAAAGATACTATTATTACTTATCGTAACTGCACATACAAGATATCCGATGAAAGCTGAGACTCCACAGATTATATAGGTATAGTATCATCACTGAGCGATCAGAACTCGCGACAGGGGAAGCAAACACAGATATCAAAACACGTAGCATTACGGAGCAAAAACGGGACATCGTCTCACCTTAGTTGTTATTCTGATCAAAAGGCGTGTTCAATGGCATTAAAACGTTAAAAACGCTGCTGAGGGTTAATCCATTGTGTCTGTCACTTTGAAAATATTATTTATAATCCATAACTCAATTTTTATGTAAAAAGTTAGCTGCTAATGGTAGCCACCAGTTATCGCAGCTTCCGGTTTTGGCTACGCGTCAGTCACTCCTTATTTGGTAACGTGTGTATGTGGGAGTTCCCCTCGATTCCATTGGCTCTAGCTGTTATAAAGAGATATCAATCATCAAAATCGACCAAGGGGGGCCAGAGATAGGTCAAATCCACCCAAATGACCCCAGAAGTGGTTTATTTGTCACTTGTTTTGCATCAATCTTGATACAGGGTACTTATATGTTGTAGTTTGGATTCCTAAAGCTTTTAGTCTACCATCCCATCATTCAAGGGTGGTTTTCACTACAAGTATTTTTTTTCTTTTGGACGGACACAATAATTTACATTTTTTAACAGTGTTCAATCTGAATTTACTTTAAAATAAAAACATCTATATTGATTCTGACACTTCTACATCCAACTCACAGATGCAACCTTGCTTTGAGAAAAAATATTATTAATGTAACCCTTTTAGAAGGGAAGATATGGTCATTTGTTCTGGGAATGTCATTTTCGAGCCTGAGACCTGAAAAATAGGCTCAGGGCTTAACAGGTTAATCTCATATTAGCTTTTCATTTTCTTCTTGTCCCTCGGAGAAAACGGTGAGGCAGTTGTGTCCTTCAGGTATGTCCTTTCCTAACAGAAATGACAAGAAACATAAAACATAGGACATTATTGCAGAGTAAGTGTGTTATTTATGAAAGAGGTGCGTTAGAGGGCTGGAGAAATAAATACAAAATTATTTGAATGTGGGAACTTCCGGTTGACCGCAGGAACGAAATTGCTGCGTGAGTCTTGAGCTACCCGACAACATCCCACTATTATTACAGATTTAAGTCATTTCACGCCGAATTATCTGTTGAAAAGTTCTAAGAATGCCGGAGGCAAAGGGGAAATCGACTAAAACGTTGAAAGATGAAGATATTAAATCCATCGCCTAAGTGGTGAGGACCTTGCTACGTGAGGAGCTAGATGCTAGCCTCGATCGAGTAGCTAACAAGATTGATGCTATGCAGTCAGAGCTAGCAACTGTGACTACAAGGATTACTTCGGCTGAAGGAGAGCTGGATGCTTTGAAAAATAGCACTAAGAAAGATTCTACCGTCCTTTCCACCGTTCAAGAAAATATGCTGGGTTTCGAACAGCAGATTGCGGATCTTGAGGACCGTAATAGGAAGTGCAACATTCGGTGTGAAGGACCAGGGTACAGAAAAACCAGGAGTGCAGGTTGAGGTGCCAAAAATAGGGATTTTATTGACCCAATATATGTACAGTTTTAAGATGGGTAATAAAATCAATTAGGTTTAAACAAAAAGGTGTAGATATCAACAGACACAATCTAGCATGTACACGCAGAAGCAGAACGTCACAAAAATGGGTGACATCCTGTGTGCTTTTCTGTCCAAGAGCAACTCACATACCCCCCCCCCCATCTCCACACTGCAGGATTTTATAGCACTACTGCTCAGTCCATTATTGCATGCAGGGGAAAGAGGCTCTAAAAAGGGGTGGCTTAAATGGAGTGGCCTCTTCAAACACCCCCTAGGGTTTGAGAGGAATGGTGTAGTCCAATTAGCTGACACATCTATAAAGGCAGGTGTTTTCCATCAGCTCAGCCTTTTGCCAGGAGCAAGGTGAGCTGTAAGACACTGACAATAGGATTACACACAACACAAATCACAATAGATATTTTAAACAAGATTGCGTGCACTCAATCTAGCAAAAATAAAGCTGTTTTAATCAATGTGTCTGTGTAATGTAAACAAAATCATAACCTTTACGATGTGTGTTCGTTTGTGAGGCTTGTAGCCCTCACATTCGGGTTTATGGCCTACGCGAGGACGATGCCCCGGTGCAGTTTCTGGAACGCATGATAACCACTTGGTTCCCCGCTCTGAAGCAACTTAAACCTGAAATAGAGCGTGCCCACAGAATCTTCCGCGGCGGTCCCCCTACGGAGGGAGAACGACCCCGGGCTTTTATCTTCTGCTGTCTACGCTTCTCCACACGCCAAGCTATCCTCCGTGAGGCGAGGAAACACCCCCCTTCAATCGGCCACAGAGCTCTCCGTTTCGCTGCTGACTTCAGCGATTATACAGCTAAACGCCGAAGAGCATTCTCACGGGCTATGGCTTTGGCACGGGTAAAGGGAACTGATGCTTTCCTGATTTACCCTGCCACTCTCAAGGTTAAAATGGGTTACTCCCAAGCGGCAAACTCTGGGGAACAGCCGGGACGCCAATACCGAAGTGCCACACACTGCAGTTCATACATGGGCCGCTAGGGACTGGCTGCAGAAAGGAGCAATTTCCATAGACCCCCATGTTAAAATGCCCAACTTTACAGCAGAAAAAAACATGTTTCTACCCATGGATGCAATACATATTATTATCGATATGGTTAGATTCCACCTTCATGATTATGAATCTGTGAGTGAATTGTTTTCTAACACGACCCTTTTATTTATATTAGGTCTTAAAGTTTTTGCATAAATTAGCACGTGGTCACTTTGATGGACACGTACATGCCTCACTGTCAGCTAACAGCAACTTGTCCACTCTGCTAGGCTACAACCATAGAGGCTACAACGTTAGTTAGTCATAGTACTGTACTTGACCCTTTAGCTTTAGCCGTGTTCGTGGTGATTGTGCCTTTTAGGGAATATTGTTACAAATACCAGACAATTAAAATGTCGTGCTGTGCGCTTGAATGTACTAACAGAACTTCCAAGAAGTCTAAAATGATAATATTATACATGTTAACCCCGTTCGCAGGTGTTTGTGTGCTTGGTAGCTTAGCTTGTTACTTATTAGCCAGCTAAGGACGTAACCCTTTATGCATACATATACATTTTAGTTTATGATTCAGCCTTGGGTAAGACTTTTATAGTCTATGGCTATGACGCCCATAATGCTAAACGGGAGCAAATGTTAATAGGGGCCGCCGGAGCTAACGGAGCCGCAGGGGGCTAGCTCCAGCCGGCGTCCCGGAGCTAGCCCACTGCGGCTCCGTTAGGTCCGGGCGGTGGAGTCCGTCTTTTCTCAACGTGTGAATGACAAGCATTAAGAATAACAAAATATAGCTAATTCTCTTGCAGATTGTCTCATTTGATTATGAATGTAACGTTTATATAGGGGAACTACACTGTTAGCAGTAACTTGGTATGCATGTATTTCATGTTAGCTTAGCTTCTTAGCCTGAGCTAGCTCTGTTTACTTCCAGTTCGGAGGCAGCAGGTCCCGCCTCGGCTCCGCCTCTTTGCCCTTATTTGGAGCAGGCGGGATTAGACTCTGACGTCACAGTCGAGCCGTTAGTGGCCGACTCCGCCTACTAAGGGCTTCACGGTAGTGATGGGAATTCCGATTCCCTTCGGGGACACAAATCTTTTGATTCAGTTCACTTGAAAGATTCGTTCACTGATTCGTTCACCGGTTCGCGAACGACTTCTGGTGATTTGCACGTTCGCGAACGATTCGTCTTTGTACTTAATTCGTTCAGTGAGTCTTCACTACTGCCGAAGTCCGTACAAGAAGTTTGCTGGCGTAACATGTATGATATTAAAACACATTTTACACCTCACCTTGTTGCCCCATGAATTATGCTCTGGGAATAGGCTACATATTATTTAAGAAATATAATTGGCCATTGTTAAATCTCTCATAAATGTGTGCCTGACTATACGATGTATTACAGCAGGCTAGCACGTTATACTTTCAAACCCATGCACGTACTATGTGGCCTAACTTAAATCCCAAAGCATTAAACTCCATTTGGCTGAGTTCAAAGTGAATAAAAAAATATATCCTCTACATCGGTGACGATTTATTCATATTCTATAGTATGTACCCATCTATGTTTACCTTTAGTAAGGACATAACGGCTAAGCTAGTGGGACGCTACGGAGCTCAGTTATCCACCATCTGAAGCTTTTAGGGCCGACAGGGGGAGGAGAATACAACGCTGTGTGTATTTATCGCTAAGCTAGTGGCTAAGCTAGCTGGACGCTACGGAGCCCAGCTATCCGCCCTCTGAAGCTTTTAGGGCCGACAGGGAGAGGAGAATGTCCCGCTAACGCTGTGTGTGTGTATTTCACATTAGCGGGACGCTATGGAGCTCAGGTATCCACCATCTGAAGCTTTTAGGGCCGACAGGGGGAGGAGAATACAACGCTGTGTGTATTTATCGCTAAGCTAGCTGGACGCTACGGAGCCCAGCTATCCGCCCTCTGAAGCTTTTAGTGCCGACAGGGAGAGGAGAATGTCTGCAGAATCCTATGGGTGACGTCACGGACACTACGTCCATTTATATATACAGTCTATGGTTACTCCACTCATCTCTTCACTTCACCCGTGGATGCAGAGCGGTTTTTGGAGAAGCGCCCTTCTCCTGGTCGCCTCGTTGACGTCGCTCCGGCGGAGCTGGGAGAGGAGCAAGCTGCACCGATGACCATTTCGCCGGATCATAGCGACCCTCGTGTTGGCAATGAGTAACAGGTTTGCATATCAAGATTGCACAAGCCCTGTGGCTGTAAATTGACTACTGTTTTGTGACTATCCATGGAAGCTATATGCGGCTAGCTGTATTAGCGCCGTTACCACACCCGGTTTCACATGTTTTGTAATGAACCTGTACACACGAAGCAGGCTATTCTGGGTCTGTAGCAATGTTGACTGTGTGGCTAGCTATGTTAGCTCCGTTAGGGTCCACACTGTTGAATATGAGAGGGGAACATGTGTGTAATAAATGCTTTAGACCAGTGGCTCTCAACTGGTGGGTCGGACCCGTTTCGAGTGGGTCGCAGATGTGTGAGTGAAGAACAAGAATATTTAAAAAACATGTATATTTTTTTGTAAAAAAGTCAAACTTTTATTTTGAAGGCCCGATTTTCTAACGCTGTGCATGCAGTAGGCGTCGGACTGGAAGTACCGGAGACCATAAACGGTTTTGAAAACTTCTGTCAAGTAGTGAACATCTTTGCTGATGTTTTTTCGAGTCTTCTGGCCAATCAGAATCAACATGGTTCCCGGAAGTCCCCACGGAGAATAACTTTGCAGTAGAACTACTCTTGTCTTTATACATCCATGGGTACAACTTCAGATACAAATGAACACAACGAAATATGACCCCCGGTTTGATGATTGACAGGTCACAGAACAATGGGAGCTATCTACCCTTATCCACAATTTAAAAGTAATTCACACAAACTATCTCCTCTGTACTCTTCTCTCTGTGTGGAACAGCAAGCTGTCAGAACAAAGTGAAAAACAAACAATGGCATAAAATATTATTAACATGTCGGATTGCAATACATTTATTTATTTTCTTCTCAGAGTGTACCAGAATGTGTAGTTTATGTTAGTATTTCAAAAGATCTTCTGGGGAACAATCCCCCCAGACCCCCCTTCTGGCTGTTGGTTTTTCAGCATGTGTGCCGTGTTATGTTATACAGTTCAGCTTTGATTCCATCATCTCATCAAACCTTTTTTTAATTGACATTTGGCAGCAAACAATTAGTGTTTTTTCAAGGCATAATAATTGTACATTTTAAGTTTGTCTGTCCGAAATGCCATTTTCTTTTTTTTACACAAAGATAAAATAAAGTACGAACATTAGGGAGCGATCCGGACTTCACAGTAAAATCATAGGTTTGTAAAAATAAAATCTGGCCTATGAGGTTTTACGAAATCAGTCCACTTTCTCCATCGTGCCACAAATAGTTCCAGTTTGTGATTGACAGATGACGTTATCCTGTCCATTGTAATATCCATCCATGCGTTTAAAGTTGGGCTATCAGGTGATAACCACTTCCTTGCAAGAGCTTTTTTACTCTCCACCAGCAACAGATTTAATAAATATTTGTCTTTTTTAGTCCATTCTTGAGGTATGAGTCCAAAGAACAAAATCTTACTCTCCATGGGCACATGACATTTGAAAATATATTGTAAGGCATTATGTATCTCTCTCCAAAAGACCTCAATAACAGGGCAGTCCCAGAAAACTTGATAATGATTTGCATTTGAATTTCCACATTTTCTCCAGCAGTCTGGGGAGTTCCCACCATAGTGAGACTTCTGAGAGGGTGTTATAAAATATCTTATCGGGCTTTTCCAACCGAACTGCCTCCAGTTATGTGAACTGGTACATTTCCACTGATATTTCCATATTGCTGTCCATTCCTCCTCAGATATGATAACAGTTCCTTCCTTCTCCCACTTGGATTTCACATATATGGTTGAGTGTATTTTAAGATTTAACAGCCCTTTATACATACATGAAATGGGAGGCGTATGGCGCAGTGGATCGAGCCTTGGTGTTGGGATCAGGGGGTCACAGGTTCAAACCCCACTGCAGTCAGCATGTCGTTGTGTCCCTGGGCAAGACACTTCACCCCAAAGTGCTCCTGTGGGGATTGTCCACAGTATTGAGTATGTAAGTCGCTTTGGATAAAAGCGTCTAACAAGTAACATGTAATGTAATGAAATAACTTTGCTATCTGTTTTTGAATCGTATGCTTTTTTTTTTTTTAAATAGTTCTATCACACCTGTACTTGACTCTGTTATAGTTTTAACCTTTGTGTTAACATAATGCCGAATCTGTAAATATCGATAGAAGTCTTGTTTTTCTAATAGGAATTTCTCAATTTATTGTAAAAGTGGGTCCCGAGGCCTGACCATTTGAGAACCACTGATGTAGGGCGCAGGCTTCCATTAGGTGCACTGAACAGCTGTTTGTGTGCTTTGGGGATGGTGTGGCCGGTAAAGCTCTGCCCAAGAAACGCCTGATAGGATGGCTCTG
Organism: Pogonophryne albipinna; assembly: GCA_028583405.1. Taxonomy (NCBI): domain Eukaryota; kingdom Metazoa; phylum Chordata; class Actinopteri; order Perciformes; family Artedidraconidae; genus Pogonophryne; species Pogonophryne albipinna. The sequence continues at coordinate 39,538,600 of CM053249.1, forward strand.
CGAGTGCATTTCACATGCCTATGGGCAGGCGGGGAGAGCCTTCCCCACTGGGGTCCGTGCACACTCTACACGTGGTATGGCTGGATCAACAGCCTTGTTCAATGGGGGGGGGGGGGCTGTGGGTCAGTAGGCAGTATCTGACCCCCCCCCCCTGGACATAATGCACTTATGTTTTCCCATGCTCCTTAGCGACCCGGGAAACATGGTGCAGGCGGGGAGAGCCTTCCCCACTAAGGTCCATGCACACTCTACGCGAGGTAAGCGTGTGTGAGTGTGGGGGACATGGTGCACTTACGTTCTCCCCATGCTCCTTAGGGACCTGGGAAACTTAGTGTGCAGTGTTAGTCACTTGCGCTGGCACCTGCAGGATGGAGCGTATCATTGATGCAGTGGTGGCGCCAGGGTATGGCTGGGGTAGGCTACAGCCATACCAAGAAATGGCTTAGCCCACCATAAAAAATGATCTTGAAGTAAGCAAATTAAATAAGCAAAATGCTAAATGTTGAGAACACGGATTGCGAAAATATACGGGTCGTGTCCACAACACACAAACTGATCCTGCTGTAACAAGTGCACGTTACTGATGCAATATGGTTGAGACCATTTGGGGTTATGCTAGAAGAGGGGTGCAAGGAATAGTCTAGGTAGTGGGGAGTTGTATACACTAAAGGTGTGGAAATTCTCTGGCGTTATAATATCAGTGCGGCCGCGGTCAGATCAAAATGCCTCCGAATGCAATTTGAATAGACCTACAGCCAATCAGAGCAACGAAACGTTGGGTCTGCGTCATGCATTACTGATTGAGATCAATCGGAACCGCCATTCAGTATCCCCATTGGATCTTCAACGTGTACTATCATACGTCCCGTTCACAGTGATCCCTTTTTATTTACTACAAGACAATGTGCCGTTTTATTTCATACAGTTCCATTTTGATTGAAAAAACCTCAAGACTGACTGATGGAATGATAAGTTACCTAAAACATTTGATCTGTGACCACCACAACATGCTTTGTTAATAGTTCTATTGCTCGAAGTGGAGTCGAAAGAGATGAGTTTTCAGTCTGCGCCGGAAGGTGTGTAAGGTATCTGCTGTCCTGATGTCAATGGGGAGCTCATTCCACCATTGTGGGGCCAGGATAGCAAACCCACGTGTTTTTGCTGATGGGAACTTGGGTCCCCTTGGCAGCGAGGGTGCAGCGAGCCGTTTGGTTGATGCAGAGCGGAGTGCACGTGCTGGGGTATACGGTATAACCATGTCCTGGATGTAGGAAGGGCCAGATCCATTCGCAGCATGGTATGCAAGTACCATTGTCTTGAAGTGGATTCTAGCAGTTACCGGAAGCCAGTGGAGGGAGCGGAGGAGCGGCGTGGTGTGGGAGAATTTAGGAAGGTTGAAGACCAGACGAGCCGCTGCATTCTGGATGAGCTGCAGAGGTCGGATGGCACATGCAGGTAGACCAGCCAGGAGGGAGTTGCAGTAGTCTAGGCGTGAGATGACGAGAGCCTGGACCAGAACCTGCGTCGCTTTCTGGGTCAGCTGGGGACGTATCCTCCTGATGTTGTAAAGCGTGTATCTGCATCAGCGGGTTGTAGCAGCGATGTTTGCAGTGAAGGACAGGTTGTTATCTAGGATCACACCCAGATTCCTTGCAGTCTGAGTCGGGGAAACAACAGAGGTGCCGATGTTGATTGTTAGGTCAAGAGTGGGACAATCTTTTCCCGGAAGGAAAAGCAGTTCAGTCTTGTCAAGGTTGAGCTTGAGGTGATGAGGAGACATCCACTGAGAGATGTCAGCTAGACAAGCAGAGATGCGTGCGACGACCTGGGTCTCTGAGCGGGGAAAGGACAGAATTAATTGGGTGTCGTCAGCGTAGCAGTGGTATGAAAAACCATGCGGGCTAATGACAGATCCAAGCGAGTTTGTGTACAAGGAGAAGAGGAGGGGACCAAGAACAGAGTCCTGAGGGACTCCTGTAGTTAATTGACAAGGGTCGGACTCGGACCCTCTCCAAGTTACCCTGTAGGTACGGTCTTTGAGGTATGAGGTGAGGAGGGAAAGTGCAGAGCCTGAAACTCCAAGTTCTTGGAGAGTGCGAAGGAGGATCTGATGGTTCACCGTGTCGAATGCAGCAGACAGGTCCAACAGGATGATGACAGAGGAGAGGGAGGCTGCTTTAGCAATGTGCAGTTCCTCAGTGACAGCAAGGAGGGCAGTTTCTGTGGAGTGACCTGCCTTGAAACCAGACTGGTGCGGATCCAGAAGGTTGTTCTGATGGAGATAACAGGAGAGTTGTTTAAAGACAGCGCGTTCAAGTGTTTTAGACAGGAACGGGAGGAGAGAGACAGGCCTGTAGTTTATAACATCAGACGGGTTGAGAGTGGGTTTCTTTAGGAGAGGGTTTACTCTTGCCTCCTTGAGACTGTTTGGAAAGTGACCAGAAGTTAGAGAAGTGTTGATGAAATGGGTGAGAAACGGTGCAGTTCCTTGAGAATATGAGATCAAGGACATTGCCAGCTTTATGAGTTGGTGGGGATGGAGACAGTGAGAAAGCAAAGGCGGTTAACAGAGATGTTAGTTCGTCTATCTTCCCTGTCTGGAGGTTGAAGTCTCCGAGAAGTACAGCGGGAGGACCAGTTTCAGGGATGTGTGAGAGGAGATTATCTAATTCCTCCAAGAAGTCTCCCAAGGCGCCTGGTGGACGGTAGAGAACAACAATGGTTAATTGTATAGGATGGGTTACTGTGACGGCATGGAATTCAAAGGTGGAAGGAGTGAAGTTAGGTAGCTTGAAGAGGGAAAAGCTCCATTTGGGAGAGAGCAGGAGACCAGTGCCACCTCCTCTGCCAGTGGGTCTGGGTGTATGGGACAAGGAATATGCTGTGGAGAGAGCTGCTGGGGTGGATGTGTTGGATGGAGTAATCCACGTCTCAGTGAGAGCAAGGAAATCCAGAGACTGCAGGGAAGCGTAGCCAGAGATGAAGTCAGCCTTAGGAACAGCTGACTGGCAGTTCCACAGGCCGCCTGAAACTAGATGTTGGATGTCAGTGGAGCATGTGGGATAGATGAGAGCAGGCCGGTTATATCGATTACGAGATACACGGGGCCAGTGATAATTGCGAGAGGACACATGAACAGGAATGGAGAAAATACACATGATTATAGCATGAGGGGCTAAACAACCAAATTTAATAAAACACCAGCGATACTTAGCTCAATCAAAGTAGGATTTGCCTCCTCTTTGCCACCCTCGTGACTCCAGCAGGAATCTATTGTCTTTGTCAGTCTTTGACTCCAGCAATTCTTTGTCAGTCTTCGTCAGTCTGACGCTGACGCTCCAGGAAAGTGCTACCTAAAATGGACACCTGATTGCTGAGTTCTCACAGATGTGGGGCCACGCCCCTTTAATTAGTTAACTCTGCAGCTGGTGGCCCTCAAAAGGAAATCTAGACTGGCTCCCTCCTGAGTTGCTATTGTATCTTTTCAGTGGCCCAATGGTTTTACAATTACATTAAACCCTAAGTTATGAAGTTATGAGTTTAACCCTTAATACAGTTACACCTACTCAATAAAGCTCTTAGTATTCTACAAATGTTTAAATCAAAGTTAACCCTAGCAGTCAGTTAGTTCAGTTTTAAGGTTTCAGTCAAATGACTTGCCTGACAGATACTGTAGCGGTTTTGAGATTTAAAATCACAATTTCAGTCAGATCAACTACAGAGCATTGATACAGAGTACACACACTGAAACAGAGAAGTCTAAAAACAGAATGTTACTCACACAATTCTAGAAGTCACCAGTTGTTATCCTGTCAAAATCGAGTTGCACACTGTGTTGTATTGACCAGCTCACCTATGTTAGACCCTTTGATAGGCAATACTGTAATGAAAATGAGAGAGCATATATTGTTCCACATTGCTGTGTATTTAGACATGTATTGCCAATGTAGCATTCTGCTTTAGTTGTAGATTATATGGCAAAGCAATCACCACCTCAGGATACACAAACTGGAAGCGGGCATTGGATTATTTTCGAGAGCATGAAAAGTCAAACATACACAAGGCCTCAACTATTCTTTGGAAGAGCTTTAAAGCCACCCACGTCCATGGAGACATCACAGAGCAGCTACATGCTGCAAATGTCAGTGAGATTCAGGAACGTAGGGAGTATCTGAAACGCAGAATACAGTTTAAAAGGAGAGTGATTAGTAAAAGATCCATAAAGAAAAAGAAAATCTGTTTACAGTTCTGTTTCATATGGGTGTTGAGAGATGTATCCATATATCTTAATGTTGCTCTCAAAGTGCACCAGATTGATGCATTTAACTTCAATATTTAAAAAAAAATCTTCCTGGGGGACCCCCCTAGAGGAGGAGAGGTCCCCCCAAAATAGCACTTTACCTCTGCTTATGTAACTCCGGTGTAGTGTCCCCTCGGCAACAGATCACTCAGAGCTGGTGATTACTTTACTGCATTTCAATGGACAGCATATAAAAAGGACACTTAAGAGATCCTCACATGCTATCTCTTTTACAAAATATCAGTGATCGTATAGTGGTAGTATATTTTTCATAAGCAATGTGAAACATTAAACTTAAAGAAACTGGTGTACAAGACTCACATACCTGATAATAGTTGGTCAGTTTATTTGTATTCCATAAGGGAAATATTGATAATAAATAATAATACATTACATTTATAAAGCACTTTTCCTGGTGCTCAAAGCATACTTATGTAACAGTAAAAACTAAAAGTAGAAAAAAGGTATCTGTCATGTTAGAGCATACTGGATGATATTTTGTATACATTGTGTCTGTTGGTGCAAACACTAACTCCGATCTGCCCCTACACCAGGCTGCTGCATACAGCATTGTTCATAACCAATAGAAATCCTGCCAGCCTTCAACGATAAAGTATTCATCTGAACATCTAAATAGGTTGAAATGTGTGAAAGAAATATAACGTAACATAAATATGCTTCTATCCTCCCCCGCTCCCATTAGCCTGTTGGCAGGCAGACCTGGATCTGGTTACAGCCGATTAACACGGGCAGTGAAGAGCTGCATGTTGTGATCGGGCCATGAATTGTTAAACAGCTCTGGTGCTTTCAAACTCGTAGAGAGCTGACAAATGCAACTGCTGCATCTGCCAGACATGCACTAATTTGAACGTCTACAATCAGAGGAGCTCATATTATCGCCGTATCGATCTGCGTGAGGAAAGAGACGAGCACTCAGCCCTTAGCGAGGCTGCTCTAATGGGGGAGAATCATGGACGCAGTAAAAAACTGAGGAGACCCGTCTAACAACAAAAGGACTTGTCCTGTAGTTAAAGATGCATTGGGATGCGTGTCCACCAATATAAAACCTTTTAACACATGTTATAATTGGTCATTCTGTTATTGTATTTGTTGTATTGCATTCTCTGCCTAAAAGAATACTACATAAATAAAGTTTGCTCATTGATTATAAATAGTTTTTCACTGTGGTGGAATTTTGTATTCCATTAAGGGAAATGAATAAGTGATTGATAAACAAGTTTGTCTTTTATTATATGTAATAAAGAAAGTCAAAATTCTATTGAAATCGATCTCAAATTGCTGGAACAGAGCAACAAGCCCCCCATATAGAAAACAGAAAGCAGCCAACTAATCCAACCCATACATTCAGACAATGTCTAAACATTAAAACCATAAAACCCTCCGGTCCATTTGCAAATCCACCTTTACCTTTCCCTTTAGAGAGGGCCTGGGAATAAACATGGTCCAGTGTGTTTCAACAGTCATCAGGGCAGCTGATTTGCTAAGAAACTCTCGACAAGACTTTCTTCATGTTACACCTAGAACAGTGAGGTGTGTTGATTTTGTATCATTGCTTTCACACCGGACGCAAAGCAAATGTGTAACAAAAGTTCATATGGTGGAAATTATTCTTAATTTAAAAATATACAGGTTGAATTGCCTATAAGAAAATGTTGCTTCATAAATGTGAAGGATTTAAGAAACAACTGACATGTAAGAAACAGAAGACTTAAGTGTGAGCTTTAACTTGTTAAATGTTGATCGCTGTGGCCTGGTTGTTTCCCAGGTCAGTAGTTTTGGATAATATGTAAATGCTGTGGGTTTCCTGCTGCTTCAAAAAACTGTGCACACTTTCCTTTTGTTCTTTTGGTTATGTAAAGCTATGAAGGTAACTGTTTCCTGCAGGACATTTTTTTTCCATACCTTTTATGTTCAAGAAACCTTTGCTTAATACCTTTGTTTGATTAAGGGATTTGATCAGTGGCAAACCTCTCAGAGCTGGAATGTTCATGAAAGATTCAGCAGCTGCAGGTAAGGCTCACATCAAACAGAAGTAAAGAGCAGTTTGGTGTTTAGTCTGACAACAAAACATCATTACACATTACGGTGCAGCATTTCGATGAACTGAAATAATCTGTACTTGAACTGTACTGTACTAGTACCTAATCAGCCAGCTTGACATTAGGCTTGTCATTGTATTTTCATGTTTTTTTAAAGAAAGATGAACTTGTCCACATTGCTTGCCGAAAGGGCAGATCTGCTGGCACCAGTGTTGGGACTAACGCGTTACTGTAACGCAACTACCTTTTGCGGTAACTAATAACGTTACTAGTTACCTATTCCCATTCAGTAATGCCGTTATAGTTACTGTGATTTAAATGGGTGCGTTACTGCGTATCAGTGAGAGCAGTAGCGCATTTACAATTTGGAGATATAACCACTATTTTCAATTTGTGGGGATAAAGGACGCAAAAAATCTTACGGTCAAATGTAAACTGTGTGCAGGACAGAAAGCATTGTCCACATCGAATAACAGCAATGCCAATCTCCTGAAGCACCTAACTAATGGCCAAAGACCCCACCGTCTCAACCACCGGCAGTGACTGTCAAAATGTCTAAACATATCTTTTGTGTTTTATTGTTCCACTACATTTCATAATGATAATTGCTACAATGATGGGAGTTGTCTTTTCTCTTACTGTGCCACAGAACAACACAAACACTTGTATTTTTATTGTTATTATTTTTAAAGTAAAGTAACTTGTTACTAGTTACTTTTATAATTTAGTAACTAATAAAGTAACTAGTTACTTTTTTGAGAGCAGTAACTATAACTATTACTAGTTACTTTTTAAAAGTAACTTGCCCAACACTGGCAGGCACTAACAATGTCTCCTGCTGTGGAGAACAGCCTCTCGCTAGGGACAGAGGTAGCAGATACAGGTAGCGCTTTGCTAACATGGCAACATAAGGATATTTGGCGTTTGTAATAGCTTTGGCTCGGTCTGAACTTTTTGCGAGTGGTGGAGTCTTAAATGCTAGTGGGAGTTGGGTTTGCACTTCAGTCATTTTTCTTTTGGTACCGGTGATATTCACTTGCGGGTGATGCCTTTTCAAATGAGTGTGCAAGTTTGATGTATTGCCAGCCGCGTAACCAATTTTAGTTGAACAATGCCGACAAACAGCTTTGGTTCGGTCCACCTGTCTTTGTCCGTCATCCTTGTACGTAACTGCGAAACCAAAATGTTGCCAAACCGGAGACTTAAATTATGCTGGAGGATTTTCGAGCTCAACTTCATCTGCGTTCGCCAGTTCCTCAAATTACTGACTAAATTTGAATGCATCCCTGTGACCAGCTCTCATAGTATGCCTCTCGTCCAATGAAATAACTTGGTTGCTCTGTGACACGTTGAACCCAATGTGAGCAAATTACACTAAATGCTGCGACGCATCACCTGAGATTACTTTCATAAAGTTGTTCACGTTCTCAATTTTTTACGTTTAATGTTATATTCGTTCGGTACACACGTGTGTACCGAACCAAAGGGCCCATACCGAATAATTTCGGTATGAATACATATACAGTTACACCCCTAGTTAACACGTTATCAACGCGTTAACTTGACAGCCCTAGAACTTATACATTATTCATTTAAATACTTTATAGAACATTTGGCCTTGACAAACCTTCAGTTACTGTTACAATCAAACTTCGCTATTGAAGATGAAATATTTATATGTATTCATGTTAGCAAACTATGAATAAGCTTAAAATGGGAAATAATCTGTGTAAAACTGGAAGCTGGATTCAGGCCTTGCTGACATGGGTTTTGGAGGACAAAGGGACAGGATGAGGCTGAGAGCAGGCCTTGGTTGGGAGGCATCTTAGATCAAGAGATAAGGGCTGAGGGGTTTATGACATTTGGACGGCCAATCAGGGAGGTCCATCAAAGAGGATCAAATAGCGCCTCCCATCCCAGTGTAAGACCAGTATAAAACACAGACACACGCTATGTTCGCTCTCTTTCCTCCGGCTGGCTGGCTTCTATGATCATCAGGTAAAAGGGGGATCCCAAAGATAACTGTATTGAATTTGTACTGTATTGATTGTATTGCATTGTCATATTACCATTAAAGTGGATTATTGTTTAACGATTACTTGGTAGCTCTGGATTCCTTCCTGTGGTTTTAACCAGCTTGAATAAGGACGCGCGGAGATTTGGAAAGCGGGCAAGATATCCCCTTAAATCTCTAACACTATCAACAAATAACAATTCTAAAATCACATAGGATATCGACCAGTTAGTTGACGAAGAGCCAGACTGTGTAAGGCAAGGCAAGGCAAGTGTATTTATATAGCACCTTTCAGCACCAGGCAATTCAAGGTGCTTTACAAAAATGAAAGACATTCAGACAAAGGCATTTAAAAACAGTAAAAGATAATAAAAGAAACATTAAAAGATAAAAGTTACAGTGCGGTCTAAGGTGAATAGTTCAATTATTTAGGTTCTTGATTTTTAATTTACTCAAAGAACCTCCCTTTGGAAATCCCACCATGTTTTGCTCGCATGACATCCACAATCGGACCCTCAGGAGGGTGTACTAGCCCCCTACTCTGCTTTGCGTTCCAAAACAAAGTCTTTAAGTGTTACCTGAACACCCCGTGTTACCAAAACACTATTTTTCACCCGTCTGATCGTAAACCCTGGCTACGACGGATATCCCAAATATCCTACTTTCGAGCAGTCCCTCTTATAAATGTCATGGAGTTTAATTACGTTTAACTTTAAACAATTTAGACACTGTACATCTCACCGAGCATTGAAAGCCTTCTTTCCTTCACATTCATCTTCAACCTTAATATTTTCTTAAATCCACGAGGCCAACTGCCTTCATCCTCCCACTATTTTAAACACTTTCTGTGAGTGTCCCGCTTTTCTAAGTCTTTTACTTTAATTGTATTTTTACCCTTCATTCCGTCTTCATGTTCTTGTAATTTATTCTTTAGGTTCTTGATTTTTTATTTACTCAAAGAACCTCCCTTTGGAAATCCGAACATTTCCGTCCAGATTTTTAATTTAGACTGTTTTCACCATGTTTTGCTCGCATGACATCCACAATCGAACCCTCGGGAGGGTGTACTAGCCCCCTACTCTGCTTTGCATTCCATAACAAAGTCTTTAAGTGTTACCTGAACACCCCATGTTACCAAAACACTATTTTTCACCCGTCGGTGATGTGATACTTGTTCCTCAGTACAAATCACCCAAAAACTGATCGTAAACCCTGGCTACGACGGATATCCCAAATATCCTACTTTCGAGCAGTCCCTCTCATAAATGGCATGGAGTTTAATTACATTTAAATTTAAAACATTAAAAGAAAAAATACATGGATAAAAGTTACAGTGCAGTCTAAGATATGAATAGTTCAATTAAAAGCAGCGACAAAAAGAAAAGTCTTCAGCCTAGATTTAAAAGTAGTCAGAGTTGCAGCGGACCTGCAGGTTTCTGGGAGTTTGCAATTATTATTATCCCTCAATCGAGTTCGAGAATCAACTCAAATTCAAACTCGTCAGGTTTATTGTGCTCCCTTCCAACTTGTGTCTACATTTCTCTACAAAGTACAAATGTAAAAAAAAAACTTTTTGCCACTTAGTCTACAAATGACTTATGACAGCAACTAGTGAACTACTACAAAGTTCAAACATTTATTTCATTTACCAAACTAAAGTAACCAAACAGTCCCTGAGCTGACTGAGCCTAAATCCCTAAAACGTTGCTGAAAGGTAGAGTGTAGAGTAGACTATACGCATTACACTGTTACACACCTACTATACAGTATAGGCTACACTGTAGTGACTGTACAGTTTTATTCTGAAAAAAACGGAAGTTCACACTATTAACTTAATACTTTCATTCTGAAAATTCTTCACTTCCCGTTAGCATTAGCATGTGGCGAAATGCTACGTTTTCAAACCGTGAATCGAAGGTGAAATGACATGTGATGTTGTACACTGAGCACACTGGGATTAGCACTCATGTATTGACGCTGAATAACGTTTATCAGTTAATGTTTAATTAACCACAGACACCAGAATATACGTAAGTGCTAGTTTTTTTGCGAGTCCAACCGGACTTGAACCGAAACTTTTTACAAGTCCAGTACCGGTTCGGCGTACCGGTACGCAGCACTAGTTACACATGATGCTGAATAAATAAGCATGCAAGTCCATAGATTACACATTTCTAAGTGTTTTCTCAAGCTATCCAAGAAGGTGTGATGAATCAGCGTGTCACGAGTAGGGTTGGGTATCGTTTGAATTTCCACGATTCCGATTCCGATTCTACTTTTCGATTCCGGTTCTTAACGGTTCTCAATTCCGATTCTTTGAGGGGCAGGGTAAAAAAATGATGCAGGGTAAAAAAATGATACATGCTTCTTCCACCAAAAAAATTACATTTATTCGAGAAACTTTTACACAGGTTAGTTTACAGTAATATTCACAGCTATGTAACTGTAACCTGAGAACCACTGAAGCTACAACAGTGCAACAGTCCAACTTTTAAAGGAAACCCCCCCCCCCATTTAAAAACAGTTCTTGTTGAGAAAAACAAGCATATCTGCGTTCTCAGGCATACCGGGAAGAAATGTTTGAACATTTTAAAGTAAAATGCTTCAATCTGGTGCACTTTAACCTCTTAAGCCCGAGGGTCCCCCCAGTGGACCCCCCCCACAGTTTTTTTTACGAGACTATGTCTCAGGGCTTCTTAACATTTCTGAAACTATTAATGTTCCATACCCTTTTAACGCTAAGAAACTCCGCTAACTGACAATGTGAACCATTTTTAGCTAAAAGAAACACAAGAGTAATACCAAGCCTTTGAATTAGCATGGAGCGAAAAAATGCTAACTAATGCTAACGGATTTTGCACAGCACTCACGGTAGAAATACCCTTATTACTTATCGTAACTGCACAAACAAGATATACGATTTAAAGCTGAGACTCCACAGATTCCAGACATATAATATCATCACTGTACGCCCCCGAATTGCGGAGCTATCAGCCAGAAAAGAGAACATAAACAACATCCGGTTTCAAAAATATTACAATAATTTCGTCTTACCTTTTTTGATTTGTGATCAAAAGTTGTGTTCACCGGAATAAAAACGCCGCTCAAGGTTAATCCAATGTCTTTGTGTCACGTAGACATTTTGACTGATAATCCTTCATCATATTTATGGCAATATACTGGGTATAAAATGTTGCCGTCCAGGCGTGCACTTTCAGATATGCTTTGTTCGCTTCTCTATTACGTCCGCTATGGTAATTTTTACGTTGATTTGGGAACTGCCCATCGATTCTATTGGTTCTGATGGTTAAGAAAAAGGTGTAAATCACACGAATCGACCAATGGGTTCCAGAGATATGGTCCTGCGTAAGGTATAAAGAATGCCAGCCAGTTTAAGTACTTTACGCAGCCGACTTCATTTATTGTTTACTACTAACAAGCAGGCATTACAGCAGAACCCAGAGCACACGGAGCACACAGCAGATAACGGAATTGCAGTTTTATTGCTTATAGATTATCAGAACATTTCAAAAGGGACACAGCCACATTGGATATTAACCTATGGATTAACTACATCATCGTTTTTATCGTTTTAATGCCATTGAAGACCAGTTTAGACCAGGCAAAGAGGAAGGTAAGCCATTAGCCTAGCGCATGCTAGTACCTAGCTCCACTTGTTTTGATGTACGTTTTTGTTGATAACGTCACAAGTTTGTATCTTTCAGTGTTGAGGTGGGCACCGTTAGATTCTGTGTCTTTACGATCAAAAACGATGTGTTGGATGTGCAGCTAGGATAAGTAATAAGGGAGCTAGGAGTGATTTTCGGTGCAGTAATAGGTTAGCATTTTTCGCTCGGGGCTAATTCAGATGCTCACTGTTAGCATTGTGGTTTTTTTGAAAAAATAAATGAAAAAGATCAGTTAAATGAGTTTTTCCCGTTATATGGATATAAAATATTCCTAGTTTATTAAATAGTAAGGTTCCTTAGACGTTGTTTCCTGCAAATGACGCGATTTCGGTCCGTGGGGCCTATAAGTGCTATATAAATAAACTTGCCTTGCCTTGCCTAAGAGGATAACAGAGTATGTTCTTATATTTTATTTTTTATTTTTTTCACAACAGTTGTATTTGGATGGAATGAATACCTATAGTGAAAATTCAAAGTAATAAAATGATTTTTACAGTGAAAAAGTTCAAATGGAACTGATGGTTCCCAAATTACCCAGAGGTGAGTCCGCCTGGACTTTATTTTTCTAAACCTCTCTAAAAAGGTCATATTTCACTTGTTTTGCATCAATCTTGATACAGGGTACTTATTATATGTTATCGTTTGGATTCCTAAAGCTTTTAGTCTACTAACCCATCATTCAAGGGTGGTTTTTACTATAAGTAATGTTTTTTTTTTAGGCGGACATTAGAATTTACATGTTTTTACTATGTTCCATCTGAATTTACTTTAAAATAAAAACATCTATATTGATTCTGACACTTCTACATCCAACTCACAGATGTAACCTTGCTTTGAGAGAAAAGATGATTAATTTACCCCTTTTAGAAGTGAAGATATAGTCTTTGTTGTGTTAGTGGCATTTTCGAGCCTGAAACCTGAAAAACAGGCTCAGGGCTTAAGAGGTTAAGCAGAATTACTAGAGACTAGATCTAGGGGGTACAACTCTAAACACCCATATGAAAAAGATCGGTTTACATTTTAATAATCAAATAAGTATGTGAACATAACCAGTAACCTACCATAGCCAATAACAAATACATGTAACTTATTTTATTTTTGTTGTTCATTCATATCTTATTTTACTATTTTATTTATGCATATTTTGTTATCTCTCCAGTTTAAAACGATATGTCTGGTTTACTGTCCTATAGTATACATTGGAATGATTTCAAACCTGTTTTATCCCAATCATTATAAAGGAGTGCCTTGGAAATATGTGTTTACATAAAATGTGATCAAAACGTTTGAGACCCACTGAGATAACTTAGACTAAAGTGAACTATCTAAACACTCAGAGTCCTTTACCTCACTGAGCTGTAGTTATCAGCCTCAGTCTGACTGGAGAGGACTCTCCCTCCACATCATTGTAGAAACATCTTCTTCTTCCGTTAGAGCAGCTAGCACCAGATGCTAATAACAACAGCGCCATCCCTTTCTCCCTCGCTCGCTCCCACGCTCACTCGCACTTTGGCTGTGAGCTGCGGGTGCCAGATAAGCCAACATCCCCCATTTTCATCACTTACAGGGCCCATCGTACAGGGCAAATGCAAAGTGTAACCGGGATGAAAAGGGTGTTACATTTACTTAATTATGAATGTTGTTACATTAAGGCTGAAAATTAGGATGAGCACCAACGGTCAAAACATTTTTTTTCGTCTCAGAGCTGTCAGCGCGGCGCCTCCACAGATCTGGCGCCCTAGGTGAACATCTATAACGCCAGTGCGACAGGCTGGCCCTGGTCTCAGGTTACGCTGTAGGAAGTGTAGGTACAACGCTACATTTACCGCCCCGCCGCAGTCATACAGTAGGCTACGGAGAGCGGCGAGAAACATTTCCTCAGGCATCGAAAAGCGGAACCGAAATTCACATTTCTAAATGATGCCGTTGGAATCGAAATGTTGGAACCGGTTCCGAATCAGAACCGGTTCTCGGTACCCAACCCTAGTCATGAGTGGTGATCAGAGGCCTCACTTATAAAGTTGTATGTGACCAAAAAAAGGCGTACGCCACTTTCCAAGCAGACTCTTGGGAGGATACAAATCAAACAGGAAAATGTGTGCCATCCACACTCTTTGACCCAAGCATACAACATCATTACATTACATTGCATTTAGCTGACACTTTTATCCAAAGCGACTTACAATAAGTACATTCGACCAGGAAGACACAACCTTGAAGAAAACAGAATCATATAAGTACATCAGGTTTCATCGAGCCAAACATTTCAAGTGCTACTCAACTGGCACTCACTCAACATCACTCGAGGAAAGAGAAACTGCCACTCAATAAAACGTGTAAAATGTATACCATTGTTCATGACATACCAATTCATAAACACCTCTCTGATACTCACTGTGTGCTGTTGGGGTACACAGGACCTAGTCCGTACTCCGCGCAGATCGTTTGGATATGGCCAGAGCAGGGTCTGGCCCGATGTTCCCGGTGAACCGTTCTTTTCTGGAGAGCAGAGGCAATAGTCTAGAAATAGTCAAACAGTCAAACACCACTGGACTTCGTACTCCGATTTGGTTCTGATATTACTTTGGTACTTTAATCACAGTTCAGCAAATACATTCAATTTGATACAATACCACAAAGCGCTTTGGGGACTCCTTCTTGAGGTCTCACCGTGACAGGTCCGTCAGAGTAAGATCCCAGTTAAAGAGAGCCCCGAGTTATAGAAACATCCTGTTCTTTATAGTTTTTGCTGTGAAGCCCCCACCTTTGGTGCTCTCTCTTGGTGTAATCTGCCTTTGCTGCCCAGCAACCCTTAGGTTGGTTTAGCTCACAAGACTGTCCTTGGGAAACGTTGCGCCTGCTTGGTGCTCACAAGACTTTGTGTGAGAACAAATGAGTTCTGCAACCTTGTTGCATTTCAGTTTGGACAGAACAGAATGCATCTGTTCTTAATCTGGTTGACTCATCGTTGTTGTTGCACACAGTATTCACACAGTATATTTCCACTGAGAAGCACAGTATATTTCCACTGAGGCTTCTCAATGATTACAGCATTATATTTTAGCTTGTTTTACTATATCTTTACTTCTGTTACTTTTGCCTTATCAATAAACCATCAATCCCCCTTTTGCCCCATTCCATAGATTGGGGCAATAACAACAATGTATGCAAGCGAAGCAATAGTTCAGTGCAGTAATTTCAGTATGCTTTAAATCATTTAGTCTATACAGTTTCTTAGCTGATGTTTTATGGTTCTCATGCGTCCATGTCGTCGCTTTGCCATGGGATGTACGGCGGGGAGGAGGGAACTAATGGGAAGAAAGCGTCATATTTGGAGCAGTTGTCGGCCGGATTGTCTTTCATCATTACTTCCCACACACAGTCGGGTTCTATGGGGGCAGCGACTATTTTGAGAAGGGGTCTAGCCCCCATACACACGAGGCAGTCGTCTCCTGTGTCGATTGCTGCCTGCTGGGCCATTAGCAGCCAGTTGTTACTGGTCACTGAATGTCCCGAGACCCCGGTTGCCGCTTGGAACTCTTTGTCTACTGTCCAGTCTTCAGTTGAATGAATTACCACCCCCTTTTGTACTGTAGTGTCATCCGCAAGTGGTTTAGGTATTTTGCTAGATATGCAAGCGAAAAGGGGAAACTGGGGGTCGTTCTCGTTAGAATGGGCCCATAAGTAGAAAAGCGCGCAAGTGACTGTGGGGTCTCTTACTGAATCTGGGGCTGCTGTTAGATTTAATTTGAGGGACAAGCCGGCGGAGGATTTGGACAGTGTGATTGTTTTCCTAAGTGCTATTGCTGGTCCTGTTGACCACGACCTCCAGTCCGCCCCTGTTTCTCCAACCAGGTCTTTCCATTCGTCACCTATGGTTATGTACCATTGATACCCGTTGCCCCAACTTCTACCATTTTGGCCATGGTTATTTGTTAGACTTGAGTACGGGATTAGACTAGTTGTGCTTGATTTTTCAGGTATACACAGTGTAAGGGAAACGCGTTTAAGTGAGGCTTTTTGGTCGCATTTTGTGAAATTTACTGTGTACACCGTGGCACGTGTTTGTGAAACATCACGTTTTGTACGGGTCTTACTGGAGTGATTTTGTGGTGTGGGGTTTGGTGGTGAAGTGACATTTCTTGGTGTGTTGTCTTTGATCTCTCTGGGTCGTTCTCCAAGTAGTATCACTAGGATTCCGATCATGATTACCCCCATTAGGGCCAGAGCGAGGTATGCGAGCTGAGAGCTAGGGCTCCCCCTTTTGCCTTTTGCCATTGTCTTTTTCAAAGTCTTAGTCCTGTGTGTCAGTTTAAATGGATCTCTTACTGTGGTGGGTGTATGTAATGCGTGTGGTGTACCGCCTGCTCAGGGGGTGCGGTCCCTTGTCGTGCCTCCTTGCCGGCTGTTATCTCCTAGGCTGTGGATGGGCCCCCTCCGTTGTCCTCAGTGGGGTCCTGGGTCGGGGTGCCTTCTGCTGACCGGATGTGGAGGTCCTCTAGGTCAATAGCCGTGTCTTCAAGGGTCCTGGTTGGAGTTGGTGCCGCCACACATCGGGACCAGTGGTACCACGTGTCTCCTTTTCCTTCTAGTCGCACAGCGTGGTCTGTTCTCTGGGTTACCTTGTGGGGTCCGGTGAAGCGTGGGGCACACCACTTGGGTTTGACCGTCTTCAGTCGGATGTACTCCACGTCTCTGCCACCCTCAGCTTCTTCGGTATGTCCCTTGGCTCGTGTTTCTGTGGATTCGTCAGCGAACTCTGCAACAAGGCATTTTAGTTGTTTATAATAGTCTTCATGCCCTACTCGTTCATAGAGTTCTTTGGAAACCGTGGTTCCTGCCCCTGGGCCAGGAAACTGGTGTCCATGGGTCATCTCATATGGAGAGAAACCTGTGGTTCTGCAAATGGTGCTACGAATCACCAGTAAGACCAATGGTAGTGCCTCTAACCAGTTCAGCCCTGTTTCTTCCATAGTTTTGGCAAGTTTCTGTTTCATGTTCTGGTTCATCCTTTCTACCTTTCCCTGTGACTGTGGGTGGTACACTGCCCCAAATTTGTGGGTCAGGCCTAGGGAAGCTTCTACGGTGGCTAGGTCATGATTTCTGAAGTGTTTAGGGTATGGTGTGTCTGTCCACCTAGGTTTGCCCTGGCCATACGACGGCGTCTGGTTTGGGGTGGAGGTGGCTCTAGCTTCCTGGGGTGGGGATGTTGGCGTTAGTTTAACCTTTCCCTGTATTTGATAGAAGTTTTCTCCTACTCCCCCTGTGCTTGGTCCTGGAGGGGGTGTTTTGATCGGGGAAAGTGTGGTCTGAATAAAAGGATTATTCGGGCTATATGGGGGCGGCGAAAACGGGCCGTCGCTGGGGAGTTCGGGATATAATCTGTTTTGGACGGCTGCGCCTGTGGCTGTTGGGGGAGTTACTATGATTTGGGCTGGCCTGGGTGCTGCTTCTGTAAGAGGTGCTTGTAGGGTGGGCCCTGGTGTTCCGCTATTTGTTACTGTTCCTGCGGCTGAGATGAGGACATGGCAAGTCCTTACTAGTCCCTCTAATCTATCTCGCGTATATTGGTGTCCTTTTCTCCCGAACATCCCACACTTTGTGGAATTATGTCTTTTTAGTTGTTCCTCTATGTTTTTCTTTCCTTTTTCAAACATTTCCGCTGGTCTTTTTCCTCTTATTGACTTCCCTTGTGCATCCACGTGATTCTGCCTGTATGCCGTCAAGATACCATTATCTGACAAATTGCGGTACACTCGTGCCACCTTTTTCTCCCATTTATTCCAATCCTCTTCCTTCAGATGTTTTCGTCCTTCCTCTATCCATTTTTTCCATCTAACCCCACGGGCTGCTGGAACCAAGAAGCCCTGCTTCCTTTCTCTCTCAAATTCACCTTCCATTTTTCCTTTCTTTCTACTTCTCCTATGGTCGCTAGTGTCTTTCCTAGTCTGATACCTCCTGGCTGCTAATGACTGTTATTAGGCTGACGCTTTATCTTAGTAACTAGTGTCACTCCACTAGGTTTACACTGCTCTGGGTAACTGATACGGTGATCAGGTTTACACCTCCTGGCTGCTAATGACTGTTATTAGGCTGACGCTTTATCTTAGTAACTAGTGTCACTCCACTAGGTTTACACTGCTCTGGGTAACTGATACGGTGATCAGGTTTACACCTCCTGGCTGCTAATGACTGTTATTAGGCTGACGCTTTATCTTAGTAACTAGTGTCACTCCACTAGGTTTATACTGCTCTGGGTAACTGATACGGCGATCAGGTTTACACCATCCCTTGGACTACGGCGAGTCCTTATAAATTACGGGTTCCACCCGCTTCTTCTCCCACAAATTTGTTATGCAGTTGCTGAACTTCAAAATAGTTTTTTATCTGTTTTTCTGGTTTGTTTTATTCGTTTGGTTTATACATTCGTCTTATTTTATCCCGTAGCACAACTCTAAAATTTTGTAATATGTCAATCACACCATTTAGCTGTAACAGGTAGGTGCTTACCTTGGTTCTGTGTCCTACCCGGGTTTAGCTGTGTTTTGGGGATTTTTGATAAGCCGAAGTTTTTTATTCCGTCCACTCTCAGAAGGTCACCGGTGTCCAGTTCCTCCTGCTCTGACCATCACGTCGGGGTCACCAAGCTGTTGGGGTACACAGGACCTAGTCCGTACTCCGCGCAGATCGTTTGGATATGGCCAGAGCAGGGTCTGGCCCGATGTTCCCGGTGAACCGTTCTTTTCTGGAGAGCAGAGGCAATAGTCTAGAAATAGTCAAACAGTCAAACACCACTGGACTTCGTACTCCGATTTGGTTCTGATATTACTTTGGTACTTTAATCACAATTCAGCAAATACATTCAATTTGATACAATACCACAAAGCGCTTTGGGGACTCCTTCTTGAGGTCTCACCGTGACAGGTCCGTCAGAGTAAGATCCCAGTTAAAGAGAGCCCCGAGTTATAGAAACATCCTGTTCTTTATAGTTTTTGCTGTGAAGCCCCCACCTTTGGTGCTCTCTCTTGGTGTAATCTGCCTTTGCTGCCCAGCAACCCTTAGGTTGGTTTAGCTCACAAGACTGTCCTTGGGAAACGTTGCGCCTGCTTGGTGCTCACAAGACTTTGTGTGAGAACAAATGAGTTCTGCAACCTTGTTGCATTTCAGTTTGGACAGAACAGAATGCATCTGTTCTTAATCTGGTTGACTCATCGTTGTTGTTGCACACAGTATTCACACAGTATATTTCCACTGAGAAGCACAGTATATTTCCACTGAGGCTTCTCAATGATTACAGCATTATATTTTAGCTTGTTTTACTATATCTTTACTTCTGTTACTTTTGCCTTATCAATAAACCATCAGTGCACACAATAGGGCTGCCCTCGACTAAAGATTTGTCAAGTCGACCAATAGTCGTCAATTAAGGCGATTAGTTGATTAATCGTTGCACGTTTATGATACATTATGATTATAAATATATATATTATTTTCTTTCTCCCAAAATGGTTTCAGTTTCAAAGGCTGATAAAGAGCGTTGTGCTTCATATAAAATAAAACTGTAATAATGAACCTTTGAATTATAAATTAAATGTAGAGAGCGCATGAGAGTCACAGCGCACGGACGCAGCGGTATAAACAGCAGGAGTGGAGTGCACCAGCTGGGCGTGAGACTGGTCCTAACTCTACGTCCGACGTAGAACCGAAGGTTAAGACCAAACTAAAGTTATGACTAGTGCACCACTTAGACTTGAGGCCTGTATGCGTTGCGCCTGGGTGTAACTTTTACGCCTAGTATGGAGTAGGCGTAAATCGGAAAGATAGACTAGTATCCATAGTAATGTAAAACAGGCAAGAAGGAAAATAACGATGGCAGTGCGTCTTGTTTACAGGTTTAACAACGAAAGGGCATTAAGACGAGAGAGTCATTTGTGATCAAACAAATGCACTGGACATCTATTCGGACAGTGAGCTGATAGAGAGGTTTTGTTTCGGCAGACAAGCCCTTTTTTAATGAATCGAGGAGATCTCCCCTCAACTACAGCATGGATCACACCGAAACGCTACGCTCCTTGCAGGTGCTGATTGTGCGCGATCGTGCTGCTTTGAATGGAGAAGTTTGAGTGTTAAATTATGTAGATGTGTGTTGCTTGGCAACAATTACTGTTTTGCGTGTATTGACAAGGACGCGTCACACGCATTTTAAGACTAGACGCAGCTACGACCGTGACTAGTCAGGCTTGGTGCACTCAGTGTAAATTCAAATCACTAAGTTGGACGTAGCTAAGCCCGACGTTAGAGTTAAGAGCTACTTTTTTACGCCCAGCTGGTGCACTCCACTCCAGAAGCTCTGGTCAGGATTCTTATTGTGTTTGTGAACAAGCAGCGAGGACACACACGGAACATTTAGTTCTAGTTTCTATTATTCATATATCTGAATATAACAGCTGTTATCTGTGTTGGTTATTCTCGCGTCGAGGAGAGAAGCTTAAAAAGGAGACTAAATGGAGTCTCTGAGATGGTGTCAAATTGGTACTTTAATTAAAAATAAAGGCGCGGTTATGTTACAAACAGGATTTTGTTCGACAGAAAAAGCAGCTCTGTCTCTGGCTCTGGCAGGTGAAGAAAGAGCCCAAACCCCTCAGGTCCCGCTGTATTTATATCCTCTGCTGGCTCCTCCCTGCGGGCCGGCTCTCCACGTTTTAATGTTCGTTGTTTTGCATATCAGAGGATACAGACATTGTACATTCAATATATATCTAAACGCGCCTTTTCTCTTCCTTAACTCTTTCATGACTTTTCATTTAACACATTCTAAACGCTGTAATCAATACTCCAAAAAATACAGGAAATACTTCACGGCAGTTTGGTTTCCGGTCGTTCCGGAAGTTGTCACATGCTACCCACATCTGTAAACAATAACGTACTCAAATAAACTGTACCTTCATTTAATATTCAACAATAATATCTCGACGTCTGTAGTTGTAGTGTTGAAATCAGTAGGTTTCGGTGTGCAACATCATATCATATCGCTGCTAAATTCACCTCTATAGTAAATGGTATATTAGCCTCATGCTAAATGCTAACCGGAGATGAAGGATTTTCAGAATAAAAGCTTAACAACTGGTTGTGCACAGGAACTTCTGGTTTTTCAGTATAAAACAGCTTTTAAACTGACGGTATGTTTTATGGTTCATTATGCTATCAAAACATTGATTTTAATTTCTAACACAGCCCAATAAATACCACAGAGGAAACAGAAACAAGAAAATATGAGCGTCGGCAAAGATCCCTCCGCATTATGCCCTCATCATGAAATGAAACCTTTATCGTTTTCTGAGGTCAGAATGATTATATTGTAGCGTCTCGCTATAGGAACACAGGGAGGCTTTGTATGTCTTTTATCCGGGAGTTTATTAATAACGATCACAGATTACTGTTGGCCGTAACCACGTCAAAACAATGAAACAACTCGGTTAACTCCTCACTCTCACACACCTACTCAGTCAGCTCTTTCGTAGCATTCCCTGGCTCTCTCTCTAGGAACCTCCCTCTTCGACACCCAACCAATCAGACGACACTCTCTCACTTACCTCACAGCCACAAGTCACAAGAACTGTCTATCAAAACAAAACAGTGACACGTCGCTGACATTCTGTAAAATATAAATAAACTCTGAACAATAATTTCTTTTTTTTCTTCAAATAATCAACTAATGAAAAATTGCTCGATTTTATTAGTCGACTATTATGGGGCAGCCCTAGCACACAACAAACTTTTGGAATATGAAATGCATACTCTCGGCTGGCAAATACAAGTACACAGTTTCATGAATCATAAACACTGTGTGCACAATTATTAGGCGAGTACTTTGACCATATCGTAATTGTATGCACTCTGAATAGTGTTTATCACCTTCTGAGGGAGCCCCACTGTATTCAGATTGTACCACTCACGGGCCAGGCCCATAGTGCCAAGCGCTCTGGGTGTGGGTGAAAGATCGTCCCCCTCGCCTGAGACAGTATGTCCCTGCGTAGTGGGAGCTGCCACAGCTGCCCGCACAGCAGCTGATATATCTCCGCCAGCCAGTACATTGCAGGCCAGTGCGGAGCTATCAGGATAAGTGTGTGACGTTGTTCTCTCACTCTGGCCAGAGTTGGGGGTATCAGAGCCAGGGGTGGGAACGCGTACAGAAGGACCGGAGGCCAAACATGCGCGAGCGCGTCCACGCCTAACCCCTAGTTTCCACCGGGTCCGTCTGCGGCGCGTTACGGCTGCGCCGCGGTTTTGGTCCGGCCTCCTCCGGCGTCATACCCTACCGGGCGCGTTTCACGAGCGTTTCAGAAGCATTACGGAAGCGGAGCGTTGTGCATGCCGGCTCGCAGTTCTTGTTGATTTGGGCATATTTCCTGGACATTTGTACTTCTACAAAAAAGTAAGCTACGTAGTTAAATGGTTTATTTTTGTGTCTGTTTAAAGGTGGGGTAGGTAAGTTTCAGAAACCGGCGTTGGTTGATTAATTTAATCTGGCCTCGTATGATTAAAAGCAACACGATCATCAACCCGACGCAGTCCCCTATAGTTGTTATTGTGGGCGGCGTTGAGGAGAAAATCAGCAACGTAAACGGTGATGTCATGACGCAGCACCAGTCGGGCTATGAGCGGTGAAAACAAAATTGGCCTAAAAATAAGAACCGGTTCGGAACCAGAAGAGCACTAGCTCGGAGCTAGAACTGGAACTGGTTTGGTGGGAAACAGGGACAGGTGAGCTATACAGTGGTCCAAGATAGAATCTATACATTTGGCCAAGAAGCTTCTGTGCTGTGCGTCCCACCATCATCACCGCTGCAGTGCACAGACAGGAGGCGCTTCAGAGAGCTTCATGTTTTATTTACTGGTCGGTGGCCACTTGGCAGCAAGCATGTGTTTCTTAGAAAGCCTGGCTTTGTGAAGAGCCCAGGCCTGGCCGTTTGCTGTGGGGAAGATGCAAGCTGTAAGATGAACTGTGAGAAGAACATACATTAAGGTGCTAAAGGCTGTTTTTACTCGGTGCAGTGCACGGAGAGCGGCTGTAGTGCACAGTGAATAATATGTTTCAGTGTTTTTATGAGGAATAATGTGCTGCTATGAAACTTTAATACGTTTCGTTCTTCCATACAGCTTTTCCCTCTCTGTTAGCTTCACTGTAAAACCTAAGTGAATACAACTCAAATCATTTTTGAAACTGTTTTTATCGTCATTTTTGAGTAACACTACTTAAATGTTTAAAGTTAAAGTATAACTTATTGATTGAGTACTATTTATTAGTAATTTGAAGTGATGCTAAAGAAACAGTACCTATTAAGTTATTTTAACTAGGTATTTTTGTTAACACAGTCCAAATAAAAAGCAGGTAGGCTATGGTTAACTTACATATGTGTATTCATTTCATTTCAAACCTTTATTTATACAGATAAATCCCATTTGAGATCATTGATCTCTTTTTCAAGGGAGACCTGCTCAAGTAGTTCCACATGAAACATAAAAACATAAATAGAACAACAAAAGGACCTTACCTTTAAATGTAAACATGTAGCCATATAAACCCCACTTTGAACTTTGAAAAACAGTTTAACTTGAGTAGTACTCAAAACTGAATGTAGAGTACTCAAAATCTTCTTTGAAACTGATTACATGAATATAATTAATTATCTTGAACCCAAAATGCCAAGTCACTGTTTGATTAAGTAAATTATTTACCAAACAACAAATCAATTGTTTGGTAAACTTCTACTAAATACTGAATGTCTATAAAACGGTGCAGGGCATGTGAAATATTTGATGGTAATTAATTGGTGACGTGTTGATGCCAAGATAGCTGACATCTCTCATTGAACATGATATGTTGAATTGGATAATAGCAAGTTGCAGGGCACATCGTTCCCTTTGTTCCTTTCAGATCCAGCCTTTCAGAAAGCCAGATTGCTGGTTCTCTGTTGTGTCAGCACAGCGAGGCTCCTCTTCCATCATTAAGGAGGCGTTTTGCTCCGTGTTTTCAGCAACTCTGTCAACTCCTTCAAAGTCTGGTCCTGAAAGAGTAAAAGCTGTGTGCACTTTAGAGACGGGTGAAAGCAGTCATTTGAAATATTTTTGTAAAAACCAGCTCCTCTTAACCAAAATGTCTCAGTAGCAGGAGCAAGTGGCATGCCATGCTAACCCCCCATACCCTCCCTAATAATTAGGAGATAATGGGTAGTTGGCCTGGTAGTATCATGGACAGATGTGGTGTCTCGTCAATTGTGTTAGTTGTGTTTGTCTTATGTCTATCATTTCATGTTTAGTCAGGTATCTATGTAGAGTCAGGTTTTCATGTTACTTCACGTCTTGTCTGTCTATTTATGTCTGTCATCTCTAGTCAAGTCCCCATGTTTCATGTCATGTCTCGTTTTCCCATTTCCTGTTTTATTTTGTACTTACCTCTTGTCTTTGGCCCATTCCCAAACCGCCCCCTACACCCTACCCCTTCGTTTGCACGTTCACGCGGAGGGTCCGCCATATTAAGGGCTGTTCCAATCAACGAGTGTGGAGGGGGAGTGGGCTATCAAGCCCTCAAACAGCGAGTCTGCAGCGATGCTGACTTGAGACCGGTCTCTACCTGACCGGAGTCACGCTGTGTGTGTCCGTCGGGAAACAAGCTGTTAAAAATGTCCAGCAAACATCCACTGATAAACTACGATGTTAACAACCTCGATGACCTCATATGTTTTTAACTTAGGATCATACCTGTGTTTAGTCTAGAGAAAGGTAAAATTGTGCATTTTATTATAAAGTTGTGTATATTTACAGACCGTTGCAAAAACTAAGAAGCTTATAAACATCAGGTTTAAAACTAAAAGAGCTTTGAAACACAATGAAAGATGTTTGGAGTTTTATTTGAGTTATTAATTTAAACTTTTTGTCTAAGAGATGCTGATTTGAAACCGTTGTTACATACAGTTACGGCATTTCCTGTTTCTGCCGGAGAGAGGGGAGGCCGTCCCAAAGCTTGCTGCTGTATTTACTCCCTCCGTCTGACAGGAGGGAGCCTCGTTGAGCTGCGAGTGTGGCTACAGACGGAGTTCACTCCGTCACGGAGGGGTAGGGTCGAGGGAGTGGTTTGGGATTGGGCCTGTTAATTCCTCCCTTTGTGTGTTTTCACGCCATCGCCAGCCCCGCCCCTGATTGTTTCCACCTGTTCCCACTTCCCTCATGTTTAAATAGTCCTTGTCTCCCTTTGTCTTGTGCCAGTTCGTCTTGTTTCAGTGTGCTTCACATGTCCAGAGACCCAGCGTGATACCAGAGAGGAGAGTTACCAGAGAGGAGAGTTTTTGTTTTGTCCTCGCAAGAGTGATCTTTTGTTTAAACTTTGTGTTATTTTTCTCAGTGTTATCAAAGCTGGTAAAGGTGCAGCTAGTTTTAATGACTTTGTATAATGCAGGGTAGCTTGTGAATTTACTCCAGGTGGAACTAAAGTCTGATTTAACACTTGATTATATTTCACATCATTCATCCACATCTGTAAAGTAACTAAAGGTAGGGGTGTAACGGTATCCGTATTCGTCCCGAACCGTCACGGTTCGGACATCACGGTTCGGCACATGCAGTCACACGACGAATACGCCTTTTTTTTTTTTACGAGTGGGAAAAAGTCATTCAAGCAGTATCCACTTCACTATTTATAATCCAGGGGGCGGTATTGCGCCTAAAAGCTGTTTGCCAGCCGCCCTTAACCTCTTAAGCCCGAGGGTCCCCCCAGTGGACCCCCCCCACAGTTTTTTTACGAGACTATGTCTCAGGGCTTCTTAACATTTATGAAACTATTAATGTTCCATACCCTTTTAACGCTAAGAAACTCCGCTAACTGACAATGTGAACCATTTTTAGCTAAAAGAAACACAAGAGTAATACCAAGCCTTTGAATTAGCATGGAGCGAAAAAATGCTAACTAATGCTAACGGATTTTGCACAGCACTCACGGTAGAAATGCCCTTATTACTTATCGTAACTGCACAAACAAGATATACGATTTAAAGCTGAGACTCCAGACATATAATATCATCACTGTAGGACCCCGAATTGCGGAGCTATCAGCCAGAAAAGAGAAAGTAAACAACATCCGGTTTCAAAAATATTACAATAATTTCGTCTTACCTTTTTTGATTTGTGATCAAAAGTTGTGTTCACCGGAATAAAAACGCCGCTCAAGGTTAATCCAATGTCTTTGTGTCACGTAGAAATTTTGACTGATAATCCTTCATCATATTTATGGCAATATACTGGGTATAAAATGTTGCCGTCCAGGCGTGCACTTTCAGATATGCTTTGTTCGCTTCTCTATTACGTCCGCTATGGTAATGTTTACGTTGATTTGGGAACTGCCCATCGATTCTATTGGTTCTGATGGTTAAGAAAAAGGTGTAAATCACACGAATCGACCAATGGGTTCCAGAGATATGGTCCTGCGTAAAGTATAAAGAATGCCAGCCAGTTTAAGTACTTTACGCAGGCGGCTTCATTTATTGTTTACTACTAACAAGCAGGCATTACAGCAGAACCCAGAGCACACGGAGCACACCGAAGATAACGGAATTGCAGTTTTATTGCTTATAGATTATCAGAACATTTCAAAGGGGACACAGCCACATTGGATATTAACCTATGGATTAACTACATCATCGTTTTTATCGTTTTAATGCCATTGAAGACCAGTTTAGACCAGGCAAAGAGGAAGGTAAGCCATTAGCCTAGCGCATGCTAGTACCTAACTCCACTTGTTTTGATGTACGTTTTTGTTGATAACGTCGCAAGTTTGTATCTTTCAGTGTTGAGGTGGGCACCGTTAGATTCTGTGTCTTTACGATCAAAACCGATGTGTTGGATGTGCAGCTAGGATAAGTAATAAGGGAGCTAGGATAAGTAATAAGGGAGCTAGGAGTGATTTTCGGTGCAGTAATAGGTTAGCATTTTTCGCTCGGGGCTAATTCAGATGCTCACTGTTAGCATTGTGTTTTTTTTGAAAAAATAAATGAAAAAGATCAGTTAAATGAGTTTTTCCCCGTTATATGGATATAAAATATTCATAGTTTATTAAATAGTAAGGTTCCTTAGACGTTGTTTATTGCAAATGACGCGATTTCGGTCCGTGGGGCCTATAAGTGCTATATAAATAAACTTGCCTTGCCTAAGAGGATAACAGAGTATGTTCTTATATTTTATTTTTATTTTTTATTTTTTTCACAACAGTTGTATTTGGATGGAATGAATACCTATAGTGAAAATTCAAAGTAATAAAATGATTTTTACAGTGAAAAAGTTCAAATGGAACTGATGGTTCCCAAATTACCCAGAGGTGAGTCCGCCTGGACTTTATTTTTCTAAACCTCTCTAAAAAGGCCAAATTTAACTTGTTTTGCATCAATCTTGATACAGGGTACTAATTATATGTTATAGTTTGTATTCCTAAAGCTTTTAGTCTACTAACCCATCATTCAAGGGTGGTTTTTACTATAAGTAATGGTTTTTTTTTAGGCGGACATTAGAATTTACATGTTTTTACTATGTTCCATCTGAATTTACTTTAAAATAAAAACATCTATATTGATTCTGACACTTCTACATCCAACTCACAGGTTTATCATTACTTTGAGAGAAAAGATTATTAATTTACCCCTTTTAGAAGTGAAGATATAGTCTTTGTTGTGTTAGTGGCATTTTCGAGCCTGAAACCTGAAAAACAGGCTCAGGGCTTAAGAGGTTAAAGAGCCTGTGACACGAGTTTCCCACATCATCCAAACCCATCAATTTGAGTAAATATTGTCCCCTTGAAAACCGTTACTGAACTGATTTTGGATATTTGTACTTTGATAACCATTAATCTGCCCTTCAATGTTGACCATTTTCTGGATCTTCTCGGGGATTCTTCAAGTCCCGCCAAATTATGGGTGACGTAATTGCGGGCACAGTGCTCCAGCTGCACCGTTCAGGATCCCAGCATCTGCATGTAAACGCACGATGGCGCACACAGCAGCAAGCTCAGACAGCGATGACAGTTTAATTTTGAACGTGTCTGAGAGCTCACATGAGGCTGAAGGATCGGTTTATGTTGTATCTGTTAGAAGTTTAGGAATTAGGTGCGTCAATATGGGCGATCATACGGTCATGTAGCCAGTGGTGGAATGGGACTAAAAATCATCCCGGGACTCTCGACCGGCCCACTTCGGTACCGCTAGTAAATTGTCAACGGGGGGAGTGGGGGATGTCAGGGGCGGCGGGTGCTGTAGGCTAGGGAAGGCTAAGCGTTCCCAAATATTTGTGTCACTGCATCCTGGTAAAATACAAATATAATGTATAATGTCTGTGTCTTTGACATTAGCGCTGCTAGCCACCTGTGCCCTGTACTACGAAGCCAGTTCAACATACCCTGGATATGTTTGAGTAACAAACAAACTAACAACAACAAACTAACAAACGAGATCTCGCTAAGCGGTCCTACGACGCTGGTTATCAACTCGGTAAATCAAGCCAGGGTTTCTCTCTCCAGCTGAGAGCGCATTCACGTGAAAGGGGCGGGGTTAGCTACATTTGACCAATCACAAACAGGGACAAGTGTACTGACAGCGCAGCGTCATACTTCATTAATGAAAAGTAAACTAATATTAGACAAATATGAGCTTTAAACATCCATGACTTAAACATATAATCCAGGATACAAGCCACAGAGTTGCACCTGCAAGCTGAATACAGAACAACTGGTTAAAAAATAACTAGGCCTACCGAGTGTTTGAAAGCGTATAGTTTTATGATATCACTGCCCCATCTAAGACACGAGTGGATCTGACTTTAATTACATTTGACTCGAGTGTTTCGTCAACATAATGTGTTGCTTAAAATAATACTTCTGCATACAGTATGTGACACTGTAAGTGTTGCACGGCCAGATACGGCTGGAGAAGCTGACTCAGATAAGGAAATATATGATATATTATATGATGGCTGATCTGATTGATGATGTAATATGAATGATAAGTGCGACACGTCGGCGTCTTCTCTGCATACGGCAGTTTAAACTGTATTTCCTTTATCCTGTAATATGACTTGAGAGATTTAAACTCCTTACACTGAGTTGATCTCTTTTCTATAGACGCCGGAGGCGGGCAGCGTCAGGTAAAAAAAAGTTATTTAGCCTTCCCAAACCTGAGCCTCACGCGCCGCCTATGGGGGATGTGCTAGTGACTTATCCGATCGGCCCACTTCGGTACCGGCCCATCGGGATTCGTCCCGATGGCCAGTCCGCCACTGCACCCAGCCCACGTAAACTGTCAATGGGGGGAGCCTCGCTGCGGGGAAACGGTGGGCCTAGTGTCCCGATCGGAGTGGGAATAATAATAATAATAATAATAATCCGTGCATTTTATCCATTAATTTCCCCAACATTGTGGTAAAAAAACACACGTTTAATCCATGTTGGTGTAACTATAAAAAGCATCGGTTTGTTTTCTCATCAGGAAATGCAGACCGGCTCAAACAAACGATTTTTAATCATCATCCTCACGATCATTTAATGTATCATATGTTCGCCGAATTGACATGAAAGCACTAATAAATGTAGTTTCATCCACTTGAGTTTACAACTACAAAAATAATCGATTTGTTTTTATATCACATCCTACGGGAGGAAATTCAGCAGCTCTCACTACCGATTTTTAATCCTAATTTAATCATCATCTTCACCACGATCATTTATGTTTATGTTCGCCGAATTGACATGAAAGCACTGACAAATATGAATATACTGTAGTCAACTTCATGAAAACGTTATTAACGTGCCTAAACTCAGTAATTCACAATTTCTACGCATGACAACACACTTTGTCCGTGTTTCGCTCTCTCACCGCACAGTGAAGCGTTCCCGCATTGACGTCACTTCCGGCTTCCCCCAAAACTTCAAAATGAGTCGAAGGAAATTCCCCGCGATGTTCGAAATTATTGATATTTATCGGAACGGTATCGCATCTTCTTTTTAAACTGACGGTTCGAGATGACTAGTAGCCCAATATTTCATTTCACAACAGTTGTTGGGATGCTGTCACAGGCTCTTTAAACAACAAATGAAGAACAAGAAGAAACACAACAACAAAACGAACAAAATACAAGAAGAAGAAAAGTTAGTATGGCGATTTCAGATAACACACAGGAGCTAGAAGAACCACCTGCTTCTTTTAAATCAGCTGTGTGGGAACATTTCGGGTTCCCTGTGGACTACAATAATGATGGAGTGCGAGTGGTGGATCGGACGAGGACGGTGTGTCGGCGTTGTTAGATAGCGGTGCGGTATGCTAATGGTAACACACGTCAAACATGCTAAATCACATCAGAAGGCATCACCCAGATCACCGGAGCCCGGCAAAAGACAACAGCAGTTCAACAGCTGATCCCCGCTGTTTTTAAGAAGCCAATAGACATGAATGCCGAGAGACCAAAATAAATAACGGAATATGTTTTTCAACGACTTTGCGCTCTTGAAACACTTTCTTATTATTTATGATGTAATATTTTCAAGTCATTCTTTTTAGTTTTACAGCTTGATGAAACCTTTTTGTTTGCATCAGCCATTATAGATACTATGGCCATCTGAGTGTGTGTGGTAGTGCTTGTGGTTTGTTTTTAACTGTTTATTAATACAGTTAATTATTCAAAATGTTAGAGTTCCTTATTTTTAAACTGAAACTTGCACTACTGTTCAAAAATAAATAACATCAAACCTGGAATTATGCATTTGGGACTTTTTTTTGCTTTTCCTTGTTGTACCGAACCGTGACCCCCAAACCGAGGTACGAACCAAACCGTGACACCCCTAACTAAAGGTATTAAATAAATGCAGTGGAGTAAAAGTACACTATTTACCTCTGAACTGTGGTGGAGTAGAAGTACAAAGTAGCATAACTCAAAATTCCACTAAAGTACAGTACTTGAGTAAATGTACTTAGTTATTTAATACCTCTGAACTGAACACTGAACTCCATTGACAGATACACTTGGGCTGTATTTTATGAGGCTTTGACTGTAAACAATTGAATATCCGTCAATGCTACAGGCTGGGTTTGAAATCATAATTCTAATGAGTGGAGGAGATGATATTGTTGAGCTATCAAAAAACTACAAGCTCTGTTTTCTTGCCTCCAGGATACCAGGAGGATATATTTTTAGATCGCTTATTATTCATCAACTTGATGTCATTCTGTAATCTGCCAACTGATTGATTTTGTTTTGAATTTAAGCAGTGACCTTAATATGATTTTCAGCCTTCACCTTCCTCTGCTCAGCCCGCTGTACTTCCTGCCTGTCTTGGCTTCATTGATATTCCACATCTGTCTCTGCAGTGCACTCTGCCGTTTTACCTCAAATACCATGGAGAGGCATCCATTCTCAGAGGGGGGGTTTTGTTCAGGCACACCCCCCCTCAGCCATGTGTCGACCCATCCACAGCCAG
Organism: Pogonophryne albipinna; assembly: GCA_028583405.1. Lineage (NCBI taxonomy): Eukaryota > Metazoa > Chordata > Actinopteri > Perciformes > Artedidraconidae > Pogonophryne > Pogonophryne albipinna. The sequence continues at coordinate 39,570,170 of CM053249.1, forward strand.
CAGAGTTTCAGCTGAGGGGCTGGAGGAGAAGAGAACGGCTGCTTCTGTTGTCCAGAGAACATGAATCTCCAGTGGCAGAACACAATCAGAGTCAGGTGTTTTGCCAAGTAGCTTTATACATACAAGGAGGTGTTATGGTGTATCACGGTGCATACATAAACAGAGTAAGAAAATAAGCAAATGTGTCATAAATGAAATCGCTGAATGGCTGGGGGTTTCTACTCAAGTTGACTAATGCATTTATATGTACCTATTAGATGAGATGGGTTTAAGGGATCGGATATTTAAGTGATGGGGATTTACAAATTAGGGGAATCTCCAAATACACTGGATCCATGTTTTAGTCTGTACCAGAAACAACCCCTGTTAAGACTATGGACAACCGACCGGTGACCTGAGCACAATTATTGAAAATGATTACAGTAGAAACAGGCTACTAACCCACAAGTACAGCTTTGTACGTACAAACTCTATGAACAAAATTCCCCAGCAGATTGTGGCGACATTGCACAGATATATCCAGTCACAAAAGTTACTTATGTTCTAAATAACAGTGAGATTTAAAATGATGGAGAAAACATGGGTGGGCAGTGGGTGTTTTGGACTTAGGAGTACAGAGTAGAACATATTCTTCAATCTTTTCATCATGTAAACAAATTATTCTCTAAGAGATTCTATTTTGTGTGTGAGTTTGGTAGAGATTTAATTTGTTACAATATTGATCTACAGTTTAAAGGGATAGTTTTAGTAACCACTCTATAAGAGTAGACAAATCTTTCTTTGTAGGCAAGGCAAGTTTATTTATATAGCACTTTTCAACACAAGGCAATTCAAAGTACTTTACAAAAAATGAAAGACATTAAGAAAATGGCATTTAAAATCAGCGAATAAAATAAACATTAAGAGAAAAAATACATGGATAAAAGTTACAGTGCAGTCTAAGATATGAATAGTTCAATTAAAAGCAGCGACAAAAAGAAAAGTCTTCAGCCTGGATTTAAAAGTAGTCAGAGTTGCAGCGGACCTGCAGGTTTCTGGGAGTTTGTACCAGATATTTGGAGCATAATAACTGAACGCTGCTTCTCCATGTTTAGTTCTGACTCTGGGGACAGAAAGCTGACCAGTCCCTGAAGACCTGAGAGATCTGGATGGTTCATAATTTAGCAGGAGGTCAGAAATGTAATTTGGGCCTAAACCATTCAGTGCTTTATAAACCAGCAGCAGTATTTTGAAATCTATTCTTTGACACACAGGAAGCCAGTGTAAAGACTTCAGAACAGGAGTGATGTGATCCACTTTCTTAGTGTTAGTGAGGACTCGAGCAGCGGCGTTCTGAATCAGCTGCAGCTTTCTAATAGATTTTTTAGTGAGACCTGTGAAGACACCATTGCAGTAGTCCAGTCTACTGAAGATAAAAGCATGGACACGTTTTTCCAAATCCTGCTGTGACATTAGTCTTTTAATCCTAGATATATTCTTTAGGTGATAGTAAGCTGATTTAGTAACTGTTTTAATGTGACTGTTGAAACTCAGGTCAGAGTCTATGACTACACCTAGATTTCTGGCTTTATCTGTTGTTTTGAACATTGCAGACTGAAGCTCAGCGCTAACTTTTATACGTTCTGCCTTGGCTCCAAAAACCATTACCTCAGTTTTATCTTTGTTTAATTGGAGAAAGTTCTGACACATCCAGTCATTGATTTGTTCAATGCACTTACTCAGTGTTTGAATTGGAGCATAGTCTCCTGGTGAAATTGTTACGTACATTTGTGTGTCATCCACATAGCTATGGTAACTTATTTTGTTGTTCTTCATTATCTGAGCCAGTGGTAGCATGTAGACATTAAAGAGAAGAGGCCCCAAGATGGAGCCTTGAGGTACCCCACATGTCATATTTGTCAACTCAGATGTGTATTTACCTATAGAAACAAAGTTGTTTCTGTCCTTTAAAACCAATTTAGAACTGTTTCCGAAAGTCCCACCCAGTTTTCCAGTCGGTCTAGTAATATGCTGTGGTCAACAGTGTCAAACGCAGCACTGAGATCTAATAATACTAACACTGAAGTTCTGCCACTGTCTGTGTTTAAGTGGATGTCATTAAAGACTTTTACAAGAGCAGTCTCAGTGCTGTGGTTTGGACGAAAGCCTGACTGGAACACATCCAAACAGTTATTTAAATGCAAGAAATTACTCAACTGTTGAAAAACAACTTTTTCAATGATTTTACCTAGAAATGGGAGGTTTGATATGGGCCTGTAATTGTTCATTACTGAAGCATCTAGATTATTCTTTTTTAAGAGCGGTTTAATGACTGCAGTTTTAAGGGCCTGTGGAAAAATACCTGTGTGAAGAGATTTGTTTACTATATGAAGTAGATCTGAGGCCATGCAAGGCAAAACATCTTGAAAAATCCTGTTGGAATAATATCAAGGCAGCAGGAGGAGGATTTCAGAAGTTGAATAATGTCCTCTAGGTTTTTATCATTAATCTGATGGAATTGTGTCATGGTGTTTGAATTGATGTTAAGTGGACACAGAGACAACACATTTGCTGTTCCTGATGCAGAGGCACTGACTGCTTGTCTGATTTTCTGAATTTTGTCAGTGAAGAAGAAGGCAAAATCATTGCCACCTGCGTTCAGCTTTTCGACATTCTCTTTTTTCTGTTTTCACAGTCATGGCCTTTCTCCATGGAGATATTTTCTTGCCAGACACTTCCTTTACCTTAGTTGGAGCAATGGCATCTATAACATTTTTAATTTTTGAATTAAAATGATCTACTAGCTCATTTACTGAGATGTTAGCAGGGGCAAGTGTGGAAGAAAAATTCTGAGTAAACGTTTCCCTAGTATTTTCAGTTAAATATCGCTTTGTGGTTACCTCTTTCTGAACATTTTTGTGAACAGAAATAGAGCTCTCAAAGAAAACACAGGAATGGTCAGAGAGTGCAACATCAGTCACCACAACCTTAGAGATATTCAGACCCTTTGAGATAATTAAGTCCAGAGTGTGCCCCTTATTGTGCGTGGGCGCCGCTACATGCTGAGTCAGTCCATAGCTATCAAGAACACAAAACAGTTCTTTTGCCCCTCTGTCCTGGGGGTTGTCAACATGGATGTTAAAATCACCAACAATGACTAGACGGTCAAAGTCAATACACACTATAGACAGCAGTTCGGTAAAATCATCAAAAAAGCTTGCACAGTATTTGGGTGGTCTATAGATATTTAGGAACAGAGCTCGAGAGGAGCATTTCAGCTGAAGGGCCACATATTCAAAAGAAGCAAAGTTCCCATAAGATGTCTTCCTGCATTGAAGGGAATCCTTGAACAGAATAGCAACTCCACCCCCTTTCTTATGCATTCTTTCCTGACTCATAAAACTAAAGTTGGGAGGGGTTGATTCGATAAGAACAGCTGCACTGTTATTTTGTTCAATCCAAGTTTCTGTTAAAAAACATAAAATCGAGATTGTGCTCAGTGATAAAATCATTGATTAAAAATGTTTTTCCTGCCAAAGACCTGACATTTAATAAAGCTAGTTTAAGTTCGTTAAACAAACTATCAGTCAGGTTTTTTGTAACAAGCTGTGGCTGACATGGAATCACTGCTAAATTAGATAAACTCACACAGTATGGAAAATGTTAAAGGTAGAGCTAGTACCAAGCCAAAGATAGTATTCCAATCTAAAGTATTGATTTCACCATTGTAGCATGGTTATTACCACAGGAGAAACATTTGTTTGTCGAGTTTTAAAAAAAGACACTGGGCAAAGAGCGATTGCAAATTTAATTTTGGAAAAAACAATATAATTGGGAGTAATACATGCGGGGCCTTGGATCACTCATTGTAATGGTGCATATTTTTGACAACCAATATCGTTCAGGGAGAAGGGGTCACTCAACCAACCCTGCAGTTGTTTTAAATCTTACTTTCAGCTTCACAGGGAGCGCACGGCACCAGAGTATAAGTTTTAAACTGTTAAGCCCGAGAGACCCCGGTACCGGGGCCCTCCCGCAACATCTTGCAGGAAACAGTGTCTGAGGGCATCTTAACATTTAATAAACTATGAATGTTTTATATCCATGTAACGGGAAGAAACTCATCTCACTGATCATTTTTATTTTGTTTTCAAAAAAACAAACACAATGCTAACGCTGAACCTCTGAATTAGCAACGAGCGAAAAATGCTAACAGATTACTGCACCGAAACTCACTCATAAAACCTTATTATTGATCCTTTCTGTACATCCAACACATCGATTTGCATCGTGAGATGACACAGAATCGATGGGTACATACATTATCACTCACTCTCGCGACTTTATAAACAAAAACAGACATCAAAACATGTGGCGCTAGGTAGCTAAAAACGCTAACATAGCATAACCTAGCATACCTGTGTCGTTGTCTGGTCAAAAGTGGTCTTCAATGGCATTAAAACGATAAAAACGCTGCTGAAGTTAATCCATAGGTTAATCCAATGTGTCTGTGTCCCTTTGAAATTGTTTCTGATAATCCATAAGCAATAAACCTGCTTTTCCGTTTCTATAAGTCAGAGCGAGAGATAGGTTCACTCTGATGCAAACCTGCATGCGCAAAGCCCCCACCTTTTTACTGTGTGTGTGTGGGGAAATTCCCCTTCGATTCCATTGGCTCTATCGGTTATAAAGACATTTTATTCGTCAAAATCGAGAGAGATATGGAAAATCCACCCAGATGACCCCAGAAGTGTTTTTTTTTGCTAAACCTCTCTAAAAAGGTCAAATGTCACTTGTCTTGCATCAATATTGATACAGGGTACTTATTATATGTTGTACTTTGGATTCCTAAAGCTTTTAGTCTACCTTACCATCATCCAAGGGTTGTTTTCACTATAAGTAAAAAAGAATTTTTGGACGGACACTATCATTTACAGTTTTTTACTATGTTCAATTAGAATTTTCTTTAAAATAAAAAACATCTATATTGATTCTGACTTTCCTACATCCAACTCACAGGTTTATCATTACTTTGAGAAAAAAGATTATTAATTTAACCCTTTTAGAAGGGAAGATATGGTCATTTGTTAGTAATTGTTACATGTTCGGACACCCAAGGTTCCACACACTGTTAAAGGGGTTAGCATAGTTCTTTAAGTAGACCAGAATTGAAGATAAATTAGTAAAATGAGTTATTGATATTCCACCGGTTTTCACACCATTTCAGGGACTTTATCACTGCATTAGAACAGACCACCCAAATGTACTGAAGTAGGAACTTTTAAGTGATGCAATTCTACAACTGCTGTAACTGACGAAAATCTTCACACAGAAATGACTGTTTAAAATGCCGTATCCCAGAGTAGATGTTTGGTGGGATCGTGGAACTAAAACCTTGTACCCAGTCTCGCCACAGGATTGGACTGGGACCTGTGCACTAGCACAGCCAGTGATGTTTTTAATGCAGTACCAATGACAGCGGATCAGTTAATCAACATGGCGAAACACCCCAAAGCCAGTAGGGCTAAGAGACCAGTCCCAGGGGGAGTTTAGGCTCCACAGTGTACAAGGATAGCATAGGGGGGCCCAGGGGAGTGCTAGATGATGTTGTTGCATTCCATGTACCCGCACCCTAACGTTTGATCGATTGATCACCACGGCCCTTTCGAGAGAACATATTACTTTCATACCTTAAAAGGTATGAAAGGAGGGAGGGTAGATTTCTCATAAGGAAACAGTTACAAATGCTAACAGAACAAGACGACCCACCCCCATATACAGAGATTGATGTAAATGATGAGATTGTTTAAATGATGTTAACTGATATGGATGTTCAATTATGAGATTGTTCAAGGAATGTCCAGCTGATGTGATACTTCAAATGATGAAATCATTAGAATGAAGAACCAGCTACAAAGTAGTGGTATTACTTTGTACTATTCTAAAATAGTTTGTTTCTTTTTATACTTTGTAAAAACAAGTGCCTTAACACTGAATGTGGTATAGGAACGATTTCTGTGAAAGGAGGGAGTAAGAAATGTTCTGATACCAAGCTAATTGCTGCTATTTTGAAGAGTGATATTAAATGTTAACACTAGAAGTTATGCACAAGGGAAAACTTTTATGTTGAAGACCAACCAAAGTGTTTTTATGATTTTTGATGACGGTTATTGAACCATTCCATTTTGATTGTATGTTTTTTATATGAGTTATGTACTATGCAAAGTTCAGATGAAGAACTCATTGATTTCAGTATTATTTACATACCTTAAAGGGTCTGTAAGGAGGGATTGTAAGAAATAAAAATCAATGTTTAATGACGTAATTTAGTTTAAACATACAGTAAGCTTAAAACTGTTTTATTCTGAAAACATTTCCGGTTAGCATTCGTCTGTGGCTAACGTTGTTGCTAAAGTTTATTTTGAAAAGCTTTACTGGAAGATGTCTCCGGAATATCAACAGTGAGCATAACTTACGGTTTTAGGTTGGCAACGATTACAGCCGTTAAAATGCATTAAATAAAAAGTCATGAAAGAGAATGAGGAGAAGAGGCGTGTGGAGTTATGCAATGAATATACAACGTCTAAATCCTCTGTTATGCGCAATATCGGACACGGAGGAACACAGGGAGGGAGGTTCCCTTTTTACGTCAACAGCCGCCATGAAAGGAGGAGCTATTTCATCAGATATAGACGGGGGGATTCCTGGCTTGTCGGTCTCTTCTTCACCCCATCGCTGCAGCCTCGGGACCACAGCTGTGTTGTCCCAACTCTCCTCTGTTTGTTCCATTCAATTCAATTCAATTCAAAACCTTTATTTATCCAGGTAAAATCCCATTGAGATCAATGATCTCTTTTTCAAGGGAGACCTGCAGCAGTAGGTTCCACAAGAAGACATAAAAACATAAACAACAACAAAAGGACATCATACAGCAAAATGTACAGGGATTACAATTTACATATTTAACCACATGTACAGGTACCAACAGCATCTGATTGTGTAGCATCCAACCGAGCTTTAAAAACATGTAGTGGTACTAGCTTGGTAATTTTCCATTCTTTTTGCAGACTGTTCCATGTTAGTGAAGCTGCACATCTAAAAGCTTTCTTCCCTAAGACAGTCCTAGCACTTGGCACATTTAATAAAACCACAGCATGCGATCTCAGGCAATAAGTACTTTCAATTCGCAGAGAGATCAGGGAGCAGATATAAGATGGTAGTTTATCCAACATGGCTTTGTAAATGAAAAAGTACCAGTGACTGAGCCTCCGTACAGTAAGTGATGGCATAACCGCCTTGGTATACAGGGTACAGTGATGCGTAAGTGCTTTACAATTTGTCAAAAATCTCAGTGCACTGTGATACGCAGCATCTAAATTGCTCAGGTAATTGGCAGGTGCATTCATATATAACAAATCACCATAGTCCAGCACAGGTAAAAAGGTCACAGTGACTAGCCTTTTCCTGGCCTCAAGCGAGAAACAGGACTTATTTCTGTAAAAGAAACCTAGCCTAACCTTCAGCTTTTTAAGTAGGTTATTTACATGAAATTTAAAAGTGAGACAATCATCAAGCCAGATACCAAGGTATTTATAACAGTTAACCACTTCAAGTTGTATTCCTTGCGTAGTTACAATATCCAAAGCAGTCTCCGGTGTATTTTTAGCTTTAGCTTTAGAAAAGAGCATTACCTTGGTTTTATCCACATGTAAAAGAAGCTTAAGCTCAGAGAGCTGAGCCTGAATAATGTTAAAAACAGCCTGTAATTTAACAACAGCCTCGTTAATCGAGGGACCTGCACAGTAGATAACGGTATCGTCCGCATAAAAATGTAAGGTTGCTCCTTCGACATTTTCACCTAAACTGTTGATATATATAGAGAATAAAAGTGGACCTAAAACAGAACCTTGAGGAACACCATTAGTGATGTTTAACCACTCAGAAGACAGCCCATCAAACTGAACACATTGGGACCTTTCAGAGAGGTAGTTCACAAACCACCCCACTGCATGGCTGGATATGCCAATACTGACCAGCCTCTGCTTCAAAATGTGATGATCGACGGTATCAAAAGCTTTGGATAGGTCAACAAATAGAGCTGCACAACTCTGCTTATTATCTAAAATACTCGTAATATCATTTACCACTTTCATTGTGGCAGTGATGGTGCTATGTTGCTTTCTGAAGCCTGACTGATGTTTAGACGGGATGTCATTTGTACATAAAAACTCCTTTACTTGTTCACTCACTAGGCGTTCAAGAACCTTAGCCAGAACTGACAACTTAGAGATGGGTCTATAATTGTTTAATAAGGTGGCCTCCCCTCCTTTTAGTAGTGGCAGGACATACGCTGACTTCCATACTTTTGGGATTTTGTTCGTGCTGAGAGAGAGGTTAAAAAGAGTAGTAAGAGGTGGAGCAATAAAATCTGCAGCTATCTTTAAAAAGAAAGGTTCTACGTTGCCGGACCAGCCGGCTTTTTAGGATCTAGCTTGGTTAAGACTTCACGAACAACATCAACAGTAAAAGGAGTAAAACTGAAAGGGTTTTCCAGACCACATTGTTCTGAGTCACCGACTGTGGTGTTCACAGAAGCAGAATTAGAAACAGAATGAAACAGAGAGCCACAGGACACAAAATGCTCATTAAAACAATTTAACATGGTAGCCCTATCCGATATAGTGCCAGATGCTGTGGTAAGGCACGGAGGTAGCTCATTACGGATATCACCGGTGGATATCGATTTTATGGCTTTCCAGAATTTTCTAGGGTTGTTCAGGTTCTTTGTGGTAACTGACAGATAATACTTAGACTTAGTACTTTTGACATGTGAAGTGAAGCTATTTCTTAGCTGCCTAAAACGCAGCCATTCTACCTCTGAGCCTGATTTCCTAGCCTTTGCCCAGGCCTTGTTTCTCTCATGTAGGAGACTAGATAATTCAGCAGAAAACCAAGGATTGTCTCGTCCCTTCACTCTAAATGTACGCAGGGGTGCATGTCTATCTATAATTTCCATAAAACCAAGATAAAAATAAGACCATGCAGTCTCAACATCAGCACACAAATCGATTTTTCCCCAATCAAACCCAAACAGATCATGTACAAAACCCTGCTCCACAAAATGTTTTATGTCTCTCTTGATGATAATACGAGGTTTAACCTTTTGGACTTTTGTGTCCCTAATTGTGGCTACAACACAGTGATCACTCAGATCATTCGCAAATACTCCCACAGGTGAGTATTTATAGGGAATATTAGTTAGAATGAGATCAATTAGGGAGGATTTATTTGGGGACTTAATATTAGGGCGAGTAGGACTGTCAACAATCTGAGTAACATTTAAAGAGATACAAAGGTTTTTAAAATCCTCTGACACTGTAGTTAACCAGTCCCAGTTAAAATCTCCAAGTAGCACTATTTCCTTGTAGTCTAGTTGCGATAAAAGATTTTCTAGTGAAGACAAGGAGTCTTTGACAGCTGAGGGGGGTCTGTAACAGCCCACGACCATGACCTGTTGACCCTTTGCCACTTCTATATTTAAGGCTAAAAAATCAAATTGCTTACTGATAGATTTGGAAACTAATGTGGATACACTGAACTTATTCTTAAAGGTCCCATGTCATGGCCATTTCCACTGATCATAATTCCATTGTTGAGTTCTACTAGAATAGAATTATACTGTGCAATTTTCCAAACTCACATTGGTTTCGCATACAGCATCTCTGTAAAGTATGTGTATTCACTCTCTCCACTAAACGGCTCGTTGCAGCTCTTGCCCCCCCCCTCCCTGTGAGCCCAGTGTGCTCCGATTGGTCGGGACGTTGTGAATCGCGCTGAGCTCCGTGGAGGTGTGATTTCCTTGTTTAGCGATACACAGCGAAACACAGCCAAACTCATCCTGAGCACACACAGTCACAGCCGAAGTAAAAACAATAAGTGTGGCTTGATATTGAGTAAGAAAAAGGTTGATAAACGCTGTGAGAATGGGTCTGCAGAGAGAATTTCGCCGCAATCCCAACTGTCTGTTATCAGCCTGCAGCCAGGGAGGAGAAATCAGCAGAGCTGCTTGCACTGAGTGTGTGAGGAAGTCCGTGGATTGGTCAATTTGGACCAATCAGCGGGGGCTTAACGTAACGGCTCCGCGGACGTAACGTAACGGCTCCACGGATTGGTCCATTTCGTTCCGGGGACGACATGACATCATGATGTACCCGGAAGAATCAAATGGACAGTGACGTATCTCCAACGAGGCGTTTTGGGGAGGTATTTTCTGTGTTAGAGTTTTACTCGCTACAGGGTGTACTTTGAGGGTTTTCACTCTGCACACCATTTACATGCATAAAAACCTTCATAACACACAAGGGGACGGGTAATAACCGGAAAAGCATGACATGGGACCTTTAACATAAATGGCAACGCCACCACCTTTATTAGGCCGGTCGGTACGATACACATTATAACCATTTAAGGCAATGTCAGAGGCCAAAATAGATTTATTTAGCCATGTTTCTGATAAAACAATGACGTCAGCGTCAGTCGAGCTCGCCCAAATATGGACAAAATCTAGTTTACCTAACAGACTGCGCACATTCAAGTGGATGAAACCCAACCCAGATCTAGCTTTAAAATCAGCAGGAGTAGCGATCTGACTACTACTACTGGGCGGACCAGGGTTAGGTTGTACATTTCCTGACAGTAATAACAACAAAAAAACCAGGCATCTTTTCCTCTTAAGCGACACACATACATTGTCATCTACTTTAGAATCAGTGGCAGATTTAGGATTGTAGGAGATCCGGGGCTTAGCCCAGGAGTTGTTGGGGGGGGTGCAGGGGTACAGTGCTATTTTGTATAAGTGGGGGGTGGACCGAACATCCTTTAGGGGGGTCGTCGCCTCCTCTGGGGGGGTCCGGGGGCATGCTCCCCCGGGGAAGATTTTTTTTTAAATATTGAAGTTGAAAGCATCAATCTGGTGCACTTTGAGAGCAACATTAACCCTACCTTAATAACACCTTAAAGCGGACAAAAGGCACTGGAGAACACTCATTAACACCCTTTAATGAAGCAAACTAATGCCTTAACTCACTCAAACAGTCGTTTACTTATTAAGGTGAAACAAATGTGCGTAGAGTTTTAAAGGATGCGGATAGTCTCACCTAGATTCTGGCGCATTGCTTATCGTTTTATAGATCTATTCTCATCCACCATCTTTGTTTGTGACATAAAAAATGTGTAAGAGTCACGTTTCTGAATCGGACACTCTGATGCAGTCACAGCCAATCGGAGTCTGATTCAGAGGGTTGCCTGTCAGTTCCGTTGTTATGTGTACTGAAACGAGAGCCGGTATAATTCCACGCGCGAAAACAAAATAAAAAATCGAATACGTTATTTTAGTGTCTTAAAAGTAGACTGAGGTATGAAGGGTTAACGTTACATCTTAGGATAATTTTTAGTCATGTTCTGTATCAGGGCCGGACTGGGACAATAAGTCAGGCCGGGAATTATACACCCAGCCAGGCCACTACCAGTTTTTTGTGCCATTTTGCTGGATTTATTTGTCAATATTTACAGCGTTGCTGCCCGTAGTGATAGCCCTAGTTGAAATCTACTACCCAATAATAAACATATGGACATGGGTTATTATTTTAAAAAAAATGCAAATCTATTTAGGAACCTATTCATGTGAACATATTTTAAGTGGAGGTGGACCTCAAATCCTCTATGGGGGTCCGGGGGCATGCTCCCCCGGTAAGATTTGTTTTTAAATGTTGGAATTAAATGCATCAATCTGGTGCATTTTGAGGGGGAAATAAAGAGACTACACCCATATGAAACAGAACTGTATACATTTAAATAATCATAAAATCATAAGAACATGGCCATAACCAATAACATACCATATCCAATATGAAAAAACATTGAAACTTATATATTTATTTGTTTTTGGTTCATTTACAGTAGTGAGTGTGTCTGTGCTCCTGAATCAGCCTCTCCTGTCTCCCTCCTCTCCCCCTGCTCCTCTTTGAGGCAGCAGCAAAGACTAGTTTTAGCTCTCAACAAGTTTTAAAAGTTTATCTTACCTTTTTTCACCTAGTTAACATTTTATTTGTATTTTTCATGCATATTTTACTAATCGCTCCCCCCTCAAATGGAAATATGTGTTTACATAAATGGTGACCAAACCAGGCCCAGAAGGAGGACTCGACGGCGAGCGTCTGGTGGCCGGGCTTGCCACGGAGCCCGGCCGGGCCCAGCCCGAAAAGGCAACGTGGGCAACACCTCCGCTTCTACGTCCCGCGGGCCCACCACCTACGGGAAACAGCGATGGGGTCGGGTGCGCTGCCAGAAGGGTGGCAGTGAAAGCGGAGGGTCTCGACGGACCAGACCCGGGCGACAGAAGCTGGCTTTGGGGACGTGGAACGTCACCTCTCTGGGGGGGAAGGAGCCGGAGCTTGTGCGGGAGGTGGAGCGTTACCAGTTGGATCTGGTTGGGCTCACCTCTACGCACAGCGTCGGCTCTGGAACCTTACTTCTGGATAGGGGTTGGACTCTATTCTTCTCCGGAGTTGCTCAAGGTGTGAGGCGCCGGGCGGGTGTGGGGATACTCACAAGTCCCCGGTTGGGTGCTTCGTTGTTGGAGTTTACCCCAGTGGACGAGAGGGTCGCCTCCCTACGCCTGCGGGTTATTGGGGGGAAAACTCTGACTGTTGTGTGTGCTTATGCACCCAACAGCAGTTCAGAGTATACGGCCTTCTTGGAGACCCTGGAAAGAGTCCTGTATGGGGCTCCTGAAGGGGACTCTTTAATCTTGCTGGGAGACTTCAACGCACATGTGGGCAATGATGGAGACACTTGGAGGGGCGTGATTGGGAGGAACGGCCCCCCTGATCTGAACCGGAGTGGTGGTTTGTTACTGGACTTCTGTGCTAGTCATGGATTGGCCATAACAAACACCATGTTCGAACATAAGGATGCTCATAAGTGTACGTGGTACCAGAGCACCCTAGGCAGAAGGTCCATGATCGATTTCGTTATCGTATCATCGGACCTGAGGCCGTATGTTTTGGACACTCGGGTAAAGAGAGGGGCGGAGTTGTCAACTGATCACCATCTGGTGGTGAGTTGGGTCGAGTGGCGGGGGAAGCCTCTGGATAGACCTGGTAAGCCCAAACGTGTAGTTCGGGTGAACTGGGAACGTCTGGAGGAGGCCCAAGTTCAGGAGGCCTTCAACTCACACCTCCGGCGGAGCTTTTCAGGCATTCCTGTGGAGGTTGGGGACATTGAACCAGAGTGGTCGGTGTTCAAAGCCTCTATTGCCGAAGCCGCGGCGGGGAGCTGTGGTCTCAAGGTCCTAGGTGCCTCAAGGGGCGGTAACCCTCGAACCTCCTGGTGGACACCGGTGGTCAGGGAAGCCGTCCGACTGAAGAAGGAGGCCTTCAGGGATTTGTTATCCCGGGGGACTCCCGAGGCAGTTGCAAGGTACCGACAGGCCCGAAGGGCAGCAGCCTCATCCGTGGCCGAGGCAAAGCAGCGGGTGTGGGAGAAGTTCGGAGAGGACATGGAGAAGGACTTTCGGGCGGCACCAAAGTTGTTCTGGAAAACTCTCCGACACCTCAGGAGGGGGAAGCAGGGAACCATCCAAGCTGTGTACAGTAAGGATGGGACGTTGTTGACCTCAACTGATGGAGTGTTGGGGCGTTGGAAGGAACACTTTGAGGAACTCCTGAACCCGACAACTCCGCCCTCTATGTTAGAGGCAGAGCTGGAGTATGACGGGGGATCGGCGCCAATCTCCCGGGGGGAGGTCACTGAGGTTGTTAAACAACTCCACAGTGGCAAAGCCCCGGGGGTGGATGAGATCCGCCCAGAAATGCTGAAGGCTCTGGGTGTTGAGGGACTGTCATGGTTGACACGTCTCATCAACATTGCGTGGAAGTCGGAAACAGTACCGAAGGAGTGGCAGACCGGGGTGGTGGTTCCCATTTTTAAAAAGGGGGATCAGAGGGTGTGTGCCAATTACAGAGGCATCACACTACTCAGCCTCCCCGGGAAAGTTTACTCTAAGGTACTCGAAAGGAGGGTCAGGCCGATTGTCGAACCTCAGATTGAGGAGGAACAATGCGGATTCCGTCCTGGTCGTGGAACGACGGATCAGCTTTTTACTCTCGCAAGGATCCTGGAGGGGGCCTGGGAGTACGCTTATCCGGTCTACATGTGTTTTGTGGACTTGGAGAAGGCGTATGACCGGGTTCCCAGGGAGTTACTGTGGGAGGTGCTGCGGGAGTATGGGGTGAGGGGGTCTCTACTCAGGGCCATCCAATCTCTGTACTCCCAAAGCGAGAGCTGTGTCCGGGTCCTCGGCAGTAAGTCGGACCCATTTCCGGTGAGGGTTGGCCTCCGCCAGGGCTGCGCTTTGTCACCAATCCTGTTTGTAATATACATGGATCGGATTTCGAGGCGTAGTCATGGGGGAGGGGGTCTGCAGTTCGGTGGACTAAGGATTGCACCACTGCTTTTTGCAGATGATGTGGTTCTGATGGCTTCATCGGTCTGCGACCTTCAGCACTCACTGGATCGGTTCGCAACCGAGTGTGAAGCGGCTGGGATGAGGATCAGCACCTCCAAATCTGAGGCCATGGTTCTCAGCAGGAAACCGATGGACTGTCCACTCCAAGTAGGGAATGAGTCCTTACCCCAAGTGAAGGAGTTCAAGTATCTCGGGGTCTTGTTCTCGAGTGAGGGAACAATGGAGCGTGAGATGGGCCGGAGAATCGGAGCAGCGGGAGCGGTACTGCAGTCGCTTTACCGCACCGTTGTGACGAAAAGGGAGCTGAGCCGGAAGGCAAAGCTCTCTGTCTACCGGGCCATTTTCGTTCCTACCCTCACCTATGGTCATGAAGGATGGGTCATGACCGAAAGAACGAGATCGCGGATACAAGCGGCCGAGATGGGTTTTCTCCGCAGGGTGGCTGGTGTCTCCCTTAGGGATAAGGTGAGAAGTTCGGTCATCAGGGAGGGACTCGGAGTTGAGCCGCTCCTCCTTCGCGTCGAAAGGAGCCAGTTGAGGTGGTTCGGGCACCTAGTTAGGATGCCACCTGGGCGCCTCCCTAGGGAGGTGTTCCAGGCACGTCCAGCTGGGAAGAGACCAAGGGGTAGACCTAGGACCAGGTGGAGGGATTATATCTCTTCGCTGGCCTGGGAGCGCCTTGGGATCCCCCAGTCAGAGCTGGTTGATGTCGCCAGGGAAAAGGAAGTTTGGGGCTCTCTGCTGGAACTGCTATCCCCGCGACCCGACCACGGATAAGCGGAAGAAGATGGATGGATGGATGGATGGTGACCAAACCGTTTGAGACCCACTGAGAACTTAGACTAAGTTAACTATCTAGATTCTAAACACTCAGAGAGTCCTTTACCTCACCTGAGCTGTAGTTATCTCTCAGTCTGACAGCAGAGGACTCTCCCCCCACCTTGTTGTTGAAACAGCTCCTTATATCCGTTAGCGCAGCTAGCTAGCACCAGATGCTAACAACAACAATACACGTAACCGGTGCACGCGCTTTCTCTCTCTCGCGCCACACACCCTCCCGAGCTTGAATGACACACAGAGACCAATCGAGGGCATTAGTGTATGATCTGTATGAAAGTGGCCATGTCGGCAGGCCACATCATGTAGACAGCCAGTGCCTCTGTGAGGCAGAGTCAGACCCACATTTGCGCAGCGTTGCGTTCACAATACGTGTAAAAAAAAAATCCTCAGGCCAGCAGGCCACTTAACAGGCCAGGCCATCGGGAAACCGGCCAGTCCGGGCCTGTTCTGTATACATACTAACATATAAGGGTATACTTAGTGTGGTTACTCCATGTTTACTAACTATAACATTAACGTTACATCACTCTTTTTCACTTCTTACTCAGTCAGCCAGAGTGCAGATATCACCATTAGATTCACAAACCTGAAACATCATCCATTTATTCACTGCTGGTGATGACATTGTTGTCAGCTGCTGATACTGCTGCTGCTGCAGCTTGTGGCACCTGCTTCAATGACAATAACTTTCTAATATCCATAACTGTATAGGCTATTAGCTTAAAACTCGTCGGGCACTAGGAAGGATCACTTCTACTTCAGGGCAGGCTACGCAGTACGCAGGCTAATGTCCCGCAGCGGATGCCTCTCTGGTGGACTCCGATACTGCACATTACTCCCGAGACGTTTTTTAAAAAAAAAGTTTTTAAGTGAAACATCCGGGGCTTTTCAGAAAACATCCGGGGCTTGAGCCCAAGTAGCCACCCCCTAGCGCCGCCACTGTTTAGAATCACCGGAAAAGTCTGCGAGAGTGTGATTGGAGATTAAGAAGCAGTCCTGAAGAACGATCATCGCAGGAAAACAAAAAAGACAAACATATTTTGTCGAGCAGATTGACTGTGACAAGGCAACCGGTAATTGTTTGAGCAACACATCCGAACCTTTGCAGGGGATGCCCACTGCGGGTGGCAGAACAGACCTGAATCCAGTAGACTTCTCAGAATGACTAGAGATCTTCTCATAGTCCAAAATAGTTAACAGGCACAGCAGAATCCCGATATGGGCCATTTTCCCAGACCAGCACACAGAATCCGCGATGTTCCTGGAGCAAAATCAGCACAGCAGCAAAGGACAGACGAAAGCAGCAGCGTGGTATCCCCGGGGTGAAAGCAGGCCTCTGCAACAGCAGAACCAGGACAGGTGGAAAGCAGGCCCCAGCGGTGGTAAAATCCTCCTCCGCACAGCAGCACACGCCCGGTGGAAGCAGGCCAAGCCCGAAGCGTGGATCCACTCCGTCTCTCCGCGACGACTCCGGGGTAAAAACCTCTCCAGTGCAGCCGTACTCTACAGGTGGGAGCAGGCCTCCGTAGATCGCAGATCGCAGGCAGCAAACAGGTGGAGCCGCTCCGTCTCTTCGCGACGAGCAGGCCTCCGTAGATCGCAGATCGCAGGCAGCAACAGGTGGAGCCGCTCCGTCTCTTCGCGTCGTCTCCGGAGGAAAAACACCACAGTACAGCCGTACTCGACAGGTGGGAGTTGGCATCCGCAGACAACTAAAACTACTACTTGTATAAGCAGGGATGGCTAAATGTTTGTGAGCAGAAAAATTGCGACTGTTCTCTCTGACGAGTTAGTAGTACTGTTGGTGCAAAGGTAGTACTGTTGCCGCGCTACTTAAGGCGAGACACCCCAGGTGAATAGGGTAATTTTTTTAACTTAAAGGTATCAGCTAGAAATTTCTCCAGTTAATTACTTACAATAAGGCAATTGTCTTTTGTATTACAAGTTTTCTGAAATAGCATGTTTAAATATGCAAATTATCCATTATCTCATTAAATATGCACATATTTTAACACATTTCAGGAATCGAAATCTGAACTTTGGATAAAGCCAGGTTAAAAATTATTGTTTCATTTTGTAGTCATATTAGTATCTAAGGCTTTTACAGAAGGGATATTGGATATCTCTCTTTATCACTCCATGAATCAGAAAATACTGTCAACAGCCCTAAAATATCCATTTTCGCCATGTTTTTAGGTATACAATGTTGTATAATTCAGGCTATGAATGATATATGAACAAACCCTTCTGTAAAAGCCTTCATAATATTGATAGGAATATAACTGGAAGGTTTGGTGTCTCTACGTGCTACTGAAGTTGAAATTTCGAACTCAGAGTAGGAGAAAAAACTCATTTTGAGAAAACGACCTTTAAAGATTGCAGTGAGGCGCTAGCTAAAGCCTCCTGTTCTTTGGATGATAGCTTGCGCCTCGACGCACTCCGTGAAGGTATTTCATGTTCGGGGTCATTTGTTTTTTGTATAACCTTGCTTCGTGCAAGTGACAATTGTTGTCGTCTTCTCTGTGAACGTTTTTTTCGCCGTTCTTTTGTCATTTTGAGATTTCAATTTCGAGCGGAAAGCTAACCAGGAAGTGTTTTAGCACACCACGTGACGCATCTGAACGAATCACGTTGTCAGAAATTGACACCAGCCAATGAGATTTCGTTTCTTGGTTTAAGACCCCTTTGTGCTTTCACGATTGGTTGCTGATACAAAGGAAATGACCATATTTGGATCCGATGAGATTGTGCAGGAGAGACACAGCTTTCCAGCGATATCTCTGTTGACATGGTGCACACAGCGGTCGCGGTACTTTTTGTTACGTTAGAATGCTAACTTTTGGTGAATTTAGGAGAAATCTACAGACGCAAATAGACAAACTATAGTAAAATAAACACTTAAATGTGTATTTTGTACGTTTTCCTTCCAAAAGCCTGAAAGAAAACATGTTATAGAATCAAAATAGCACAAAATCTCAAAATTGACCAGTACTTGAAAAACGATGTTTTTGCCTGCCGTGTCTCGCCTTAATTAAAGTACCCATTTGAACCTTTTGAGAGACTCCATTAGTCTCCTTATTGTAAGCTTCTCTCCTGGGACGCGAGAACAACGAATACATCTAACAAAAGACAGAAATACAACAATAAAGCAAATGCCTACACACACATTTCCTCAGTCTGCTATTGAGGCTAAACATTTGCTCTGTCACTTCAATAGAACCTGCTTGATCTATGAAACCTGATGTACTTATATGATTCTGTTTTCTTCAAGTTTGTATCTTCTTGGTCGAATGCACTTATTGTAAGTCACTTTGGATAAAAGCGTCAGCTAAATGCAATGTAATGCAATGTAATGGACTGCTAGTGCTGCACACCCCCATAATACTGCTCTTCAATGCCTTCAATTACCTGTCATCTGTAAGTATAACATTTATATTAAATAACATTTAGGACATTTGACCTTACTGGTTTGTTTATTTTTTCCTTTTTAAGAAGTGGATTCATGACCACTCTGACGTTTTGACAGTACATAAGGGATACATTTTGGCAGATCATCATAACTGTAATCTTGGCAACTGGATGGTCATAGTAGATTATTATTTTTTAGGTTACATTAGACAACCTAGAAGTGTAGCAGATATTGTATTTATTTGTTTTATGGTCAACTGAACCAACAGAGCCTATGCCTCAGTAAATACACTGAAATGCTGAAAAGCTTTTCTTTGTTTTAGGAATATTTCTTCTTCCTAGGAAATCTACAGTATTGTGCTAACTGAGGCTAAAGGAACAGCAGTGCAGTTTTGTTAGCAGAATCTATTATCTGTGTATTTCATGCCAGACAGTACCTGTGACAAATGCTCCTGAGCCAGAGATCAATTTTGTAATTGAGCAGTTACGTTTTGTTCCTGTCATAATAACATCTATAAAGTATTTGCGTAGGAGTCACTGGTCAGGCATATCGACCGTGATCAATAAGAACACACTGCACAGCTCCATTAGTCCGTCATCATCATCATTTTACCTCTATATAGAGTTATGAAGACTCCTCCCAAGGGGCTTCATCGTGCACTTTCTAATAACTTTATAGTAGTTGTCATACCAACAGCACTTGCCAAAGCCAATCAGAAGAAGTGATGAGCTGTGGTAGCAGGGCAGACACTAGCTTCAGGGCCTATGATTCATTTACTATGTTCCAGTGACGTGCGGTGAGGTCAATGCTTGGGGAGGCACGGACAGTATATTACACTTTTTTTTTTACTAACTACCGCTATTCATACATTCAACACAAATGAAAATATTAAATGGCCAGGCCCTTACCTTTACTTGTAAATGAAGTCCATTCGCCTATCCTTCTGGACAAAGATGTCCGTGACTTTGTTGTAGAAGTCCTCTTTATTGTGTTTCAGTTTTAAAAGTCTCTCTGTTTCTATAGAGATGATCGCCAGGGATGAAAGTCGTCTTTGGTCAGTCCGATTCCGACTGTATGTTTTGAGTCGTTTCAAAGCAGAGAACGACCTTTCGACAGACGCTGTTGTAGCAGGTATTGTGAGTACCAGCTGGAGTAACTTTGTCGCCTCAGGAACCGTCTGCATCAGATCTTTCTGGTCCAAAAAGCTGAGGAGTTGTCCGGGTGATTTGCATTCATTCCTCACCGTTTGTGAGCTATACAGTCCGATAAGATCAGTCTTCAGTCTAACAAAGTCAAAGTGCCTTGCATATTTTGATAGGCTCTGCAGTTTGGTGTCATCAAAATGTTGTGACATTTCATTAAATTTTGTGCAATCGACCAAACCAAGGAAAGCTAGCTCACCGAAATTATCAAACCTAGCTTTCAGTTGAACACTGATATTTTCCAGAATGCAATGAAACATTCTTTTCCTCTCATCTCTGATCGGATGTTTACTTCGGACATTGTCTGTCAGGCCAAGTGTGATGCATTTCTGCTCGAACCCATCATAGAAACTGTCAAACTCTTTTCTTTGGCGTTCCACAACTCCCATTGTGTCGCGGATTCGCGCACAGCAGAATCCAATGTCCATGACTTTATTCTGCAGCACACGAAAGAGTGCATCGGTTTCACTGAAAATGCCCTCATATGCCATTATGAAGAAGCAGGTTGATGCTTTTGACAGCCAGAGATCATATCCAGCAGCCATCATCAGGGTGTCATTGTCCCAAAGATCGGGATTTTCGCCCATGATCCGGAACACAGCACGCAGATCCGATTGGTACATGCTGATAGTGTGCACTAGTCTGGAATTTGAGCTCCATCTCGTCGGCGCTGCTCTTGGCAAACGTCGCTTCACAACTTCATCCAGTAGGTGGGTGCGCTTGGTCGATTTGTTGAAAAACGCCGCAAGTCCCTCAACTGTTTTAAAAAACGTCCTGCACTCAGGCATACATTTTGCTGAATGTGAGAGGACGAGGTTCAATTTGTGTGCATAACAATGGGTGAACATGGCCTCAGGCACCTTTTCTCTGATCTTGGCCTGCACCCCGTTAAGAGCTGATGCCATCACAGCAGCTCCGTCATACGTTTGAGCTACCAGCTTTTCAACGCAATTGTATTTCCCCAGCACCCCCAAAACATAATCAGCAATAGCCGGTGCTCGCCTGTCATCACTCACATCATCAAATCCCAAGAACGCCTCCTTCACATCACTTGTATCCACATAACGCAGAATGACAGAGACCTGGGCTTTGTTTGTGACATCCGTTGTCTCATCTACTTCCACTCCAACAAATGGGGCTGCATTAATCTCATGCCTGATATCATTTTTAATGACATCACTGACTGCTTCTATGAGATCATTCTGTATCCTATTTGAAAGGCCAGAAAATACTGTGGATGTTTCCAAATGCCTTGCTAATGTCTCATCTTTTTCAGCGAAGGCATGTAACAGCTCGACATAGTTGCCGCGATTCGAAGATTTTGCACTCTCATCATTCCCCCGAAATGCCAACTCCTGTTTAGCTAGGAAGCAGACAGCATTAAGATCTCACGATTCTCCTTTACCTTGGCATTGTGGATGCTGACATTCAATCTCTGCTGGTCATTGAGGGCCAGATCTATCCGAGAAGTGCCGAAAGTTTTTAATGCGATTTGGCTTTGAATGTGAGTGATCGATCTCTCATGTTTGTTGAGGCTCCTTGGTAGATTTTTTAAGTCACCAAATCCAATGTCAGTCCAAACGTTGTCGCTAGTGGAGAACAAAAGGCAGGGAAAGCAGTAAAGTCGATTCTTCGTAGCACAGCCACACAGCCAGTCTTTTCTTTGGTACCACTCAGTTTGAAACGAACGTGTTATTTTCTGTCCGTTAGTTTGAAGAAGGTCCTTAAGCTCAGGCATCGGTCTTCCATTGTTTATCACTGCTTGTTTTGATTGAAAGTCCAACTTTGAGAAATGTTTAAGGGTAGATATAAGGTTTTCCATTTTTGAAGTCCATTTGGTGGGAGTAAATCCGTGAATGAAACGACAGTTAAAACATTTTAAGTGGAGCTGTAACCGAAGTGCATTTTTCAATGTTTTAATTTTTTTGATAGAGCAGGCTCAAGATCGCCCCCTTCAGTGCGGCAGAGGTTGTAGCTGCCTCACCTGGCGTTTTCTCAGTGCCGTTGTATGATGAGACCAGCGAGCCTAAATATCATATATACGTGAAATAAGTTAATATTTAGAGACTATGGATGGCGAGGATAAATGTAATAAAGGGATCTACAAACATTACATTGGTGACATACAGTGAGATGGTGCAGGCATGCGCTTAGGGCCCGCTTTCCAGACAGTTTCTGTGGGGTGACGCAATCTGAGATGAGGCAGAGCTCATCTGTGCCTCACCTCACCACACAGTAACTGGCTTGAGCGCGCTCACAAAATAAGTGCCCGCGCTACATTAGTGCCCGTGCTCCAGCAAGTTACTGTGGGCTTCTGTGAGACAGAGCTCGTCCCTGCCTCACTTCTCAATCTCATCGCTCCCCGTAGTTGTAGCGGAGCTCGGCAAATTAGCCGATTTTTACTATAAAAAGCGATTGGAATCAAACAGAAATCACATTTACAACACAGATCAGTGGACACATTTTATTATTTGTATTATTATTATTATTTTGTTCCGTTACATTGGAGAATGACAGGTGAGGCTCTGCCTCTCCCCTGACCGCACGTCGCTGCTATGTTCACATATCTCTGCTCCCCACACTGAAACACCCACAGAAACGGCTGTGAATAACCATGAAGGCTCCACGACCATGTGCTCAGTCGGAGAGAAATAACATCCTGTTCTGATGAGCTCTGTCCCCATACAGCGGGAGAAATGAAGGCTGAGCAGCACCTCACTCCAGCTGATCAACACTCACACCACCTGTGGATTAATCTGGTCTGCCATTGAAACAGCTTTAGTTGTTCATATACAACACCCTTATTTATCATAATTTATGTTGTCAATCGAAGCTCCCAAATGCTAATGTTGCTTATGCTGCTGCTAGACCAAACTTGTTGTTATAGGCCCTCATATTTAGAAATATTTTTTATTTAAGTATTATTAAAAATGTGAGGGCATTTGAAGAATTTTTTGTACACAGATGAATGTTTAAAAAATGTTCATGATTTGAAGGAGTTGGTCAAAGTGTTTAAAATAAACTGTAAGCTTTTAAAGGTCAAAGCAAATGATGTTGGTTGTACTAAACTAGTTGGGTTAGTCTGATTATAAAAGACTAGTAAGATTAATTTATTAAAGCCAAAGTTTGGAACTACTTCAAAATATCTGAGCAATGTGTTGCCAGTTTATTTTTTAGAGTTTATAGTCGGAGGTGCTGTTTTTCACTTAACATGGAGGGAGGCTGTGGCTCTGTATGAATGTAAGTATGTACGTTTCTTTGGATAAAAGCATCTAACAAGTGACATATAATGTAACATCTCAAACATTCAACCACAAAGAAGATATCTAGTCTCAAATCACAATATTGATATGATGTCGTCACATGTGTCCTGAGTTGTTGGAGGCTCAGAAGGTTAAGTATGATACACTGAATAAAATCTTTCCCCAGTGTTATCCTTTCCTCTAATGCCAGAGATGATCCTTATAGATTTGTAATGCTTTCCCAGCTCCATAAGTGTCTGTTGCTTTTAATGTCATGTCCCACTGTTGCCCTTCACCTCGGAGACTGACACGTACAGTATGTTTGCGTACATACATGTGTCTGACCTTGACTGACTGCTTGTGTTCGAGCCCTCTGCTGCCAGCAGCTGGTCTGATGGATGTCTCAGATGTCGGAGTTGTCTGATGGGCAGCTCTTAGCCAAACCTCACGGGGCCTCTCAGTGCCTCTCTCTGGGAGAGAGGACACAGACGAGGGGGTTCGGAGTTGTGCTGATCGACCGGTGTGCCATCAACACCCTGCCCCCCCCTCCCTCTGCTAACCTCGACTATAGAGCCAAGCAAGTGTTGGTGTCTGTCATGATGTCCACTAATGTGTAAAAGTCAATCCATGTATAGACACATTTTTTTGGGTGATTTGTATTACAGTAGATGAGTAGTTATACACATGCTGTTTCAATCACATTAGTATGTATAAAAAGTGACAGGTGACACACCCCCAATTATGCAAATGAGCTAAGTCCCGCCTCCCATTGTTCGAGACCCTTTGATGTGAGATAACAGGTAGGTGTGAAAAGCCCCCCTGTGTAGTGCCTTTGTTGTCTAATTCTTTGATGTGTTGATTAAGGCAGTCTCTTTGAAGTTATGTTGTCTGGCCCCTGTCCCCCCTTGTAGTCTAATTCTTTGATGTGAGATAATAGGTAGGTGTGGAATGCCCCCAGGGTAGTGCTTTGTAGTCTAATTCTTTGATGTGAGATAATAGGTAGGTGTGAAATGCCCCCCAGGGTAGTGCCTTTGTTGTCTATTTCTTTGATGTGTTGATTAATGCAGTCTCTTTGAAGTTACGCTGTCTGGTCCCCTCAGGGTTGTATAATCTAATTAGCCTGTGATGTTATCCCCTTTGAGGTGGTGTGTTATAAGCCTTTTGATGTTAATCTATGTGTGTCTTTGAAGTTAAGTGTGAGACTGTCTAACCCCCTCCCCGCCCAGGCCTCTCCCCCTTTCTCCACCCCCTTCCTTTTGGCCCTTCCTTTTATCAGATAGGGGGGAATTAGATGAAAATAGGAATAAGTCTCAAAATTAAAAAAGACAGTAATCTCCATTTACCAAGTCACCTTGCAAAAAAGAAAAATGGCCAAGAGACGCCTGTGACAACTTACCGATGTCGGAGCGCCAGTCAAGAAACGAATGCCTCAGTGGGGCGGGAGTCAGACGCCTACAGCCAGAGATCTTTGCATAAACTGATCTCGTGCCCTCTTTTTGGTTGTGAGGCGAGTTCATGTGTGATGGAGGAGGGGCTCTGTGAGGAAGTGGCAGATTTTTTTTTTTTTCGGTTGTGTACTTTCAAAATACGTAAAGAGGGAAACAAATAAAACAATTTTAAAAAACATGATATTTTTGTCTTTTTTATAATTACTATACACCACTATAAGAATTTCCTGTATGCAACAAAAAAAAGGTTTGACTGGTGAAAAAGACTCTCACTTTTACAGTGGGGCTCCGCCTCCCACTCAACATAACAAGTCCCTCCTTCTTCACCAGATCATTTAAAAGTGAGAATCCCTCAAAGACATTCGTTGAAAACTAACCATGGATCTGAGAAAAACAACTCTCTCCCCGCGAGTTGCAGCCTAGAGCAAACACCTAGAGGACCCCCGTCCTCTCCAACAATATGGGCAACCCGATCTCGACAGCTATATGGCTGGCATTGACATTACTGAATTGGTGGATATATATCAACCTCTATCTACTCCATCCGAGTCTCCAGGGGAATCAACCGCTTACCCCGCTGATTCGCCGTGCTTTCCTTGTGCACCCGGGGGTGACGACGCAGAACGTGTTAGGACATCGGCATTCCTGAATACGGTAAAAGCTGTGGTGGTTCATCTGCTGGACAGGGTTGTGCAACTGTACAGAAAGGAAAAATGTTACGGGTGTCAAGTCGACCACCCCAGTCAAATGCAGCACGAGTGTTTGTTTCCGACCGAAGAATACTATCTGGATCGAAACTATGATGAAGTGGTAAAGAGACTGTGGACTGTTCGTTTCATTCCAGCCATTCGGAACGCTCTACACCAGGGCCACCTTCACGTGTCAGAGAGAAGAGTCTTTGGAGCTACCGAGGCGATTCTGCACAATCTCAGAAACACCAGACTCTTTGAGGCTAAAATCGAGAAGCTCTACGACCAGCTTATAGAGAACGACGAGACCCAGCTGAAGAATATAAGAGCAGCTTGGACTTTTGGCAGCAATAGGAGAGTTTTTGATACTTTTTTCGTTAAAGTATGTTGTTTTATTTTTATCTGTTTTTATTTTTATTTTACTTGATCTAATGTGTCCTGCCTAAAAAATCATGTGTTATTATTTCTCTGCTTGGAGAAAATGTTTTGTTTTTTATACATGTGTGACATATCAATAAAATGAGTTCATTATCTCATCAAGGCAAGGCAAGGCAAGGCAAGTTTATTTATATAGCACTTTTCAACACAAGGCAATTCAAAGTGCTTTACAAAAAATGAAAGACATTTAAGAAAATGGCATTTAAAATCAGTCATTAAAAATAAAAGCAAATAAAAAAAATAAAAAAACATTAAAATAAAAAAATAAAATAAAAATAAAGATACATGAATAAAAGTTACAGTGCAGTCTAAGATGTGAATAGTTCAATTAAAAGCAGCGACAAAAAGAAAAGTCTTCAGCCTGGATTTAAAAGTAGTCAGAGTTGCAGCGGACCTGCAGGTTTCTGGGAGTTTGTTCCAGATATTTGGAGCATAATAACTAAACGCTGCTTCTCCATGTTTAGTTCTGACTCTGGGGACAGAAAGCTGACCAGTCCCTGAAGACCTGAGAGATCTGGATGGTTCATAATTTAGCAGGAGGTCAGAAATGTATTTTGGGCCTAAACCATTCAGTGCTTTATAAACCAGCAGCAGTATTTTGAAATCTATTCTTTGACACACAGGAAGCCAGTGTAAAGACTTCAGAACAGGAGTGATGTGATCCACTTTCTTAGTGTTAGTGAGGACTCGAGCAGCGGCGTTCTGAATCAGCTGCAGCTTTCTAATAGATTTTTTAGTGAGACCTGTGAAGACACCGTTACAGTAGTCGAGTCTACTGAAGATAAAAGCATGGACAAGTTTTTCCAAATCCTGCTGTGACATTAGTCTTTTAACCCTAGATATATTCTTTAGGTGATAGTAGGCTGATTTAGTAACTGTTTTAATATGACTGTTGAAACTCAGGTCAGAGTCCATGACTACACCTAGATTTCTGGCTTTATCTGTTGTTTTGAACATTGCAGACTGAAGCTCAGCGCTAACTTTTAAACGTTCTGCCTTGGCTCCAAAAACCATTACCTCAGTTTTATCTTTGTTTAATTGGAGAAAGTTCTGACACATCCAGTCATTGATTTGTTCAATGCACTTACTCAGTGTTTGAATTGGAGCATAGTCTCCTGGTGAAATTGTTACATAAATTTGTGTGTCATCCGCATAGCTATGGTAACTTATTTTGTTGTTCTTCATTATCTGAGCCAGTGGTAGCATGTAGACGTTAAAGAGAAGAGGCCCCAAGATGGAGCCTTGAGGTACCCCACATGTCATATTTGTCAACTCAGATGTGTATTTACCTATAGAAACAAAGTTGTTTCTGTCCTTTAAGTAGGATTCAAACCAATTTAGAACTGTTTCCGAAAGTCCCACCCAGTTTTCCAGTCGGTCTAGTAATATGTTGTGGTCAACAGTGTCAAACGCTGCACTGAGATCTAATAATACCTAACACTGAAGTTCTGCCACTGTCTGTGTTTAAGTGGATGTCATTAAAGACCTTTACAAGAGCAGTCTCAGTGCTGTGGTTTGGACGAAAGCCTGACTGGAACACATCCAAACAGTTATTTAAATGCAAGAAATTACTCAACTGTTGAAAAACAACTTTTTCAATGATTTTACCTAGAAATGGGAGGTTTGATATGGGCCTGTAATTGTTCATTACTGAAGCATCTAGATTATTCTTTTTTAAGAGCGGTTTAATGACTGCAGTTTTCAGGGCCTGTGGAAAAATACCTGTGTGAAGAGATTTGTTTACGATATGAAGTAGATCTGAGGCCATGCAAGGCAAAACATCTTTGAAAAATCCTGTTGGAATAATATCAAGGCAGCAGGAGGAGGATTTCAGAAGTTGTATAATGTCCTCTAGGTTTTTATCATTAATCTGATGGAATTGTGTCATGGTGTTTGAATTGATGTTAAGTGGACACAGAGACAACACATTTGCTCTTCCTGATGCAGAGGCACTGACTGCTTGTCTGATTTTCTGAATTTTGTCAGTGAAGAAGGAGGCAAAATCATTGCACGCCCTGGTGGATAGGAATTCAGAGGCTACTGACACTGGGGGGTTAGTTAGTCTGTCGACGGTAGCAAATAAGGCACGTGCGTTGTTTTTGTTTTAGTAATGATGTCAGAGAAGAACGATTGTCGTGCGTTTTTCAATTCCAAATTATAAAGGCCAAGTCTCTCTTTATAGATTTCAAAGTGAACCTGGAGATTTGTTTTTCGCCACCTGCGTTCAGCTTTTCGACATTCTCTTTTTCTGTTCTCACGGTCATGGCCTTTCTCCATGGAGATATTTCTTAACAGACACTTCCTTTACCTTAGTTGGAGCAATGGCATCTATAACATTTTTAATTTTTGAATTAAAATGATTTACTAGCTCATTTACTGAGATGTTAGCAGGGGCAAGTGTGGAAGAAAAATTCTGAGTAAACATTTCCCTAGCGTTTTCAGTTAAATATCGCTTTGTGGTTACCTCTTTCTGAACATTTTTGTGAACAGAAATAGAGCTCTCAAAGAAAACACAGGAATGGTCAGAGAGTGCAACATCAGTCACCACAACCGTAGAGATATTCAGACCCTTTGAGATAATTAAGTCCAGAGTGTGCCCCTTATTGTGCGTGGGCTCCGTCACATGCTGAGTCAGTCCATAGCTATCAAGAACACAAAACAGTTCTTTTGCCCCTCTGTCCTGGTGGTTGTCAACATGGATGTTAAAATCA
The DNA here is from genome assembly GCA_028583405.1 of Pogonophryne albipinna. NCBI lineage: Eukaryota > Metazoa > Chordata > Actinopteri > Perciformes > Artedidraconidae > Pogonophryne > Pogonophryne albipinna. The sequence continues at coordinate 39,598,655 of CM053249.1, forward strand.
CCAACAATGACTAGACGGTCAAAGTCAATACACACTATAGACAGCAGTTCGGTAAAATCATCAAAAAAGCTTGCACAGTATTTGGGTGGTCTATAGATATTTAGGAACAGAGCTCGAGAGGAGCATTTCAGCTGAAGGGCCACATATTCAAAAGAAGCAAAGTTCCCATAAGATGTCTTCCTGCATTGAAGGGAATCATTGAACAGAATAGCAACTCCACCCCCTTTCTTATGCATTCTTTCCTGACTCATAAAACTAAAGTTGGGAGGGGTTGATTCGATAAGAACAGCTGCACTGTTATTTTGTTCAATCCAAGTTTCTGTTAAAAACATAAAATCGAGATTGTGCTCAGTGATAAAATCATTGATTAAAAATGTTTTTCCTGCCAAAGACCTGACATTTAATAAAGCTAGTTTAAGTTTGTTAAACACACCATCCAGTCAGGTTTTTTGTAACAAGCTGTGGCTGACATGGAATCACTGCTAAATTAGATAAACTCACACAAACGTTTGAGCGCTTCCTGTATCTAAGATGATTCACCGCTCTTAATCTATTACCTATCAACACAGATATCGGCAAAGCTACAGGCAGTGAGGGCCCCGGCATGTCCTTGAAAGAGTTGAGAGTGCCATACGCCCTTGAGCCTGGACCCAGCAGATATCAGTTTGCAGCGTTTTGTAAACACACATCCCTATCAGGCTTTGAAGGGGAGGGAGGACCCACCACCCTGCTCCTCTCAAAGGAGGCCACGGTGAGGGCTACACTGTAAGCCGGGGGAGATGGTGCGCATCTCTGCTTCGGTGATTTTGGTGGGCGTCGTTGAGGGGCGGGGGTAAAGGACATGCTGCCAATCCTGCGTTTCGCCTTCATTTGGTCGAACTCCAGGGGGGTGGGCGAGGGTGAAAGGGTGAGCGGAGAGTAGAGAGAGCTGGGGGATGAATGAAGAGTATCCTCAAAGGCGTTGACAGGGAGGGTGACGGGCAGTGGAGACTCCTCCATTTGTGTCATAGGTCTCCCATAATCAGAACATTCCTCAGGCGGGTGCAGTGATACTTCTTCAGTGTTTTCTGCGCGATGTGTTGTGTCTTTCTCCTGTTTTGATTCCTCTTGCCGCTTGTCCTTGGCAGAGGGAACAGAGTGATGACGCAGGCAGTTGAATATGTTAGAGATTAACAATTTCACTCCTGACTTGTTCAGGCAAACTCCATTTGCCTTGAAAAGATGTCTGCGATCCCAGAAAAAGTTAAAATTGTCAATAAAATGGACAGAATGGTCAGTACAGACAGTTGAAAGCCAGGTGTTCAGTGCAAACAATCTGCTGAATCTCTCCACTCCTCTTCTGACTGGCGGTAGAGGGCCACTGATGAACACCTCTGCATTTAGAGAGCTGACAGTTTTCAACAAACATTTAAAGTCTTCTTTCAGCACTTCTGACTGTTGTTTCACAACATCATTTGTTCCAATGTGCAGTACCACATTCTTCACAGTCGGATGTTCAGCCCCAATATGCAGGATCTTCTTAGCCAAGTCAGATACCACATCCTTGGGAAAACAGAGTACTTTGGTGTCCCAAATCCCATGGCAATGATTTAATCTTAGGCTTTGCACCCAGAGAGTTCCAGGGAGGACTACCACTTGTAGATGTATTACCCGGTACACAGCCCTCCTGTTCCTTGGAATCCTTGTAGCTGCTAACTAGCTTTGAGTTAGCATGCCTTTGTCCATTCTTTTGCAACACTGGTAAAGTGGTGTCATTCCAACCTAGTCCATTCACTTCCACGTTAACTTCCAACCGTTGCATTTTCATTTCCAACACGGCCATCTTCTGTAGAAGTTTGTGGAAGTCATCTGTAGAGAACGGAGGCATTTTGCTGCTAACTAGCTTAAGCTAAATAGCATGCAGTACCAGGCTTTAGCTGTTGCTAGGCCACGCTACTGTAAGACTGAGGTCGTCGTAAAAATATTGAAATATGGCTGAAACCCTCCGTCTATTTACGAAGAATAACTGTCCCAGTGATAGGTTAATGTCCAGGAGCCGCTGCTCGAATTTTTCAGAAAAGAAAAATAGAAAAAGAGCATAAAAAAGTAAGCAGAGGCAAGAGCAAGCAGAAAAGCGTCTGCACTGTAAGAAGGCAAGGTCATCAGGGGTGTAACAGGGAACATGTCTGAGAAACGTGTCATGCAAAGGGTGTACTACACTCCTTCTAATCCAGGGAGTTTAGGAGGTGTGGATAAACTCCATAGAGCTGTACAGAATGAAATGGGTAAACAAGTAAATGTAGAGAAAGTCAGAGAATATTTATCTGAGCAGGATGCATATACTTTGCATAAGCCGGCTAGGGTGCATTTTGTAAGAAACAGAGTTTTCGTACTCTGGCCGCTACAACAATTTCAAGCAGATCTTTGCGATATGCAGTCGCTGTCCAAATATAATGATGGTTTTAATTATTTGTTAACAGTCGTAGATGTATTTTCGAAAAAAGCCTATGCTCAGGCATTAAAGAAGAAGACGGGCATAGAGGTTACCAAAGCCTTTGATACCATTTTAACACACAGTCAGATTCCCAAAAAGATACAAACAGACGCAGGGAAAGAATTCTTTAACAAAGTTTTTCAAACCTTATTGAAGAAACGAGGTATTGCACATTATGCAACTGCCAGTGATATGAAAGCATGTGTGGTAGAGAGATTTAACCGTACGCTGAAAACTAAAATGTGGCGGTATTTTACAGCTAAAAACACTCATAGATATATAGACGTCTTACCTGAACTAATTGAAAGTTACAATAATAGTTATCATCGAAGTATTAAAATGACACCAATGCAGGTGACCAAGGAAAATGCGGCTCAAGTGTTTCGGAACCTGTATACCCCCTCTGGCCTTCCTAAAAAAGCTGCTGCCAAAATGAACTTTAAGGAGGGGGAGCTTGTAAGGATATCCAAATTGAGAGGGGTATTTGATAAAAAATATGAGCAGAGTTATACGGACGAATTATTTACGGTGTCTGAAGGCCTACCTCGGCAGCCACCTGTTTACAAACTCAAAGATTATGATGGAGAAGAGATCAAGGGGACTTTCTATGAGAAAGAGTTACAAAAAGTGAAGCTATCCAGTGACAAGGCTTTTCAAGTGGAGAAAATTCTGAAAAGGCATGTGGTGAGAGGGAAAAAACAAATGTTTGTATCTTGGAATAACTGGCCCGAGAAATTCAACAGCTGGGTTGATGCTGGCGAGATCAAAGATGTATAAAAACATACAGACTCAACGCTCAGTCCTTCATTACAGCCATGGAGATAAATGAAGGGTTCTACATTACGCTGTCGTCCAATGCCAGCCTTGATGTATTTCAAAACAATACAAGCTCTAGTTATCAGGTGAACCTGGCACAACCTTTACACTTGGATGGTTCGTGGCAGGTCGCCATGACAGAAATGTCATACCCACACACCTGGTATAACATACCTTTGGAGGTAGCCTGTTTTGAATGGATAAAGAAACCGAAACCCCCCGCGATAGCGAGCAAGTTAAAGCTGCAAATGTTTCGAGGTGGTTACTATAGTAGCATAAATCAGCTCAAGGAGGAACTCGAGTCCTGCTTCAGAAAAATTGACTCTGATGTCAGTTTGTACTATAGTCCAATTCACAGGAAAATTGAATTTCAGGGCGGGGGGCAATATCGTTTTCGCTTTCCAAAACCCGTCGCTTATATGCTTGGAATAAAACCAGACCAATGGCTCAAATTTGATGATAAATCAGCAGCCTACCCAGCGGATATAAATGCAGGCGTAACTCATCTATACTGCTTATAGTAACGTGGTCAGTCACCAGCGGGTAGGTGACGCTTTTGCTCCTCTCCTGAGAACCGTAGATATAAAAGGGAACATTCGGCGACACCATCACCCAATATTTTAGTCCTGCATATTACTTGCCGGTAACAAAAACGCACATTGAGAATATACAGATAGAGATAAAAAACGATCAGAACGAACCAATAAAGTTTACCTACGGTAAGAGTGTAGTGAAACTTCATTTCCGACCTTCAAAAGCCGGACAATCTTTTGCAAAACGATGATTCATCACGACCCCCAACGTTTTGTGAGTTACTATGAAAATCAAGCGGGAGGCTCATTACCGGGTTTTTATGGTGCACCGGTTATGTACGGCCGAGGCATTGGCTCTATATTTTCGAGATTATTTCGTTTTGTCGCCCCCCTGGTGAGAAAAGGGTTCGCCATAGCTAAACCTCATCTGAAATCGGCTGCCAAAAATATTGCATCAGACGTCATCAGTAAGGCGGTCCATAAATTTGGCCGCCAATCAGATCAAGGGTCCCAAGAAGGAGCCGGTGGTCTGATGGTTTTGGCAAGAAGGGCCAGAAAGAGACCTCCAGGCAAACGGGTTCCGACAGGTGTTAAAAAAGGAAAGCACTCAGCCAAAAGAAAATCATTAGGGAAAAAACACCCTCGGAGAAGGAACGTATTGGGGGAGATATATTTTAGAGTGTTAAATATGGCTCTTTTACATCACAAATCTGCTGAATGCAGCATGGCAGAGTTGGATTTATTTTCTGCTCCCATGACGCAGCTTTCTATCGATGAAAAACACTACACAGAGGTCCTTCCGTTGTCTGCCATTACAGAGGACGGACCGATTGAATTTTTCATTCCCGGGGACGGGGATAAATACCTAGATATGAATGACACCTTGATGCATCTCAGGATCAAAATAACCAACGCCGATGGGACTAATCTGGCAGCTGATGCCCCCGTGGCCCTCGTTAATTATCCTCTGAATACAATTTTTAGCCAATGCGACGTTATTCTAGGGGATAGGCTGATTTCTCAGTCCAGCTCGACTCATCCTTACAGAGCAATGATTGAAACGCTATTGAATTACTCTGATTCTACTTTAAAAACTCAGTTCACTGCCGGCTTATTTTATAAAGACACTGCGGGGGCTATGGACTCTGTAGTGATCGCCAATGGGCCAAACAAGGGTCTAGTAAAGAGAGCTATATTCACAGCAGAATCTCGAGAGCTTCATCTGATGGGGGCCCTACATACTGATATATTTTTCAGCGAGAGGCTTCTCCTGAACTCTGTAGATTTGAGAATCAAACTCACCAGATCTAACGATGCCTTTACTCTTATGTGTGCAAATGACTCTACATACCGTCTAAAAATACTGGGGGCTTCACTTTTTATCAAGAAAGCCACCATCTCCCCTGCCGTGCGGTTAGGTCATGCTGCGGCTCTGATGAGAGGTAACGCCCTCTACCCTTTATCTCGGGTAAACATCAAAACATATAGTATACCGGTGAATTCCAGAATATGCAACCAGGAAAATCTCTTTCTGGGCAATATGCCTAAATACATAGTATTGGGTATGGTAAATCACGAAGCCTTCACCGGAAGGAGACCGCTTTCACCTTTTAATTTCCTTCATAATGATATGGAATATCTGGCTTTGTGTCAGGACGGCAGACAAGTACCGGCCAAAGCATTCCAACCTCAATTTAACCGCGGGTCCTCAGTCAGAGAGTTTTACAACATGTTCACTGCTACAGGGAGACACATGAAAGACTTACCTCTGAGTATTGACAGAGAGGATTTCGAACAAGGATACTCACTATTTGTATTTAATCTCAATGCAGCGGAAGATGCTGACGCACTGTCCCCCATTACAAGCGGTAGTTTAAGACTGGAAATGAGATTCAGAGTGCCGCTACCACAGACTACCACTTTAATCGTATATTCTTGTTTCGATTCGATTCTGGAGATTAATTCAAAACGTCAAGTGTTGGTAGATTATTACTAAGAAGACTACAACATGAATAATCATCAATTGGACAGTCTCCTGCGTCACATGGTGGGGGACTCTTTTGGCGGAGTGTGGGCGTCAGATCAGCTACCCCGAGTAAAACAATTATTTAGATACCCTGTATACATGATTGTAAACACCCACCCCTCCCACATGCCCGGAGAACACTGGCTAGCAGTGACTTTAGAGGAAGAGGACGGGGTTGGAACTTTTTTTGATTCTTTCGGATTTCCCCCCGATTTTAGTCATTACCCAAAAAGCATCCTACATTTTCTAGAAAAACAATGTAAAACTATTTTATACCACAATCATCAACTGCAGAATGTCATGTCTACAGCCTGTGGTCAGCACTGTGTTTTCTATCTATGTAAAAGAGCGTCGGGGTTGTCTTACGAAAATGTCTTATCTCTGTATCAAGATGATGTGATAAAAAATGATGCTGCTGTAACGAATTTTGTGAAAAAATACCAAAGGTGTGAGAGACGTCATAAAGACACTCATTTTAACCACAGTGTTTGTTCTCTACAAATGTTTAAAGATTGTTATAAAATGTAGAAAAATAAAAAAGGTCTGAAGACAAAATTAATTCATGTGACTCTGTCTTTATTAGGAAAACAAAATATAATACAACTTTAGGGGGTAAAATGTAACCAGCTGGGGCTTAATATTCTATCTTTCCTTATTCTTTTCTTCTTAAGCGGGGCACTCGGAGGTTCTTCTGCAGTGTCTGGGGTTCCTGACACCTCCCAGCTGAGGGTCGTAGATGATTTATTATTTCTTCTTCTTCTGGGCATATTTTCTCCATATGGCTCGCCCTCTTTGATTATACGATATTGTTCACGAGCGTGCAGGTTTTGAAAAGCTGATAAAGGAATGTTGATCTCATTCAGACTATTTAAAAAACCCCGCCAGCCTTTAGGCTCCCGGGCATTTGTTTTATACGAGCAGGATAAATGTTTAAATAAATCTAACATGTGTGAACCTTTTACAGCTGTACCCTTTTCTACAAATTCCCCCGTCGGTGTCCATCCAGCTGTACTAGTGATTAATTTACTCATAATGTACTCGGCATTCTTACGGTAACGCTAGGGGAGGTTTTGAAGTACCTCGTTTTTTATTTTATCAACGGATATGCCATCCGTTTCTTCTCCTTTTGCCAGCCCCGTGTCTTCAGGTAGAGTTAAAGTAATAGGTCGCTCCTCCTCCCCGTCTTGTTTGAGTAAGGTGAGATATCTCTGTAGCAAGGTGTTGTATTTTCTTATTTTTTCATAAGGGAGTATTCCTGTTTCGTTTAGCACTGCTCTCATTTTTTCATCCAGAACATCTTCGGCAGTGCGTCTCATTGTTTCCTTACTATGGGAGTTAGTTACACCCGTCTGATTGAGTTGATTAAACTGGTGAGGTGATAACAAAAACATCTTTTGACTCATGATCGAGTAAGCCCTCCTAAAAGTTGTCCTAAAATGGGTATCACCGCACCAAGCAGAGGCAAAAGAAAACCTCCAGATTGTTTTCTTAAGGCCGTGAATTTAGTTTTTAAGTTGGTCTTTTTACTGGCCAAGAGTTTGAAAATGTTCTTTTGTTTCTTGAGTTTCTTATACTGAGCGCCTGATAGTGGAATGTTACCCTTTAGAAGATTTAGAGACAGCTCACAGAGTGATTGAAGAAAATCCGTGGAGCAGTTCTTGAGAATATCCTTGCGCTTCGACGGCTTGGCGTTACACAAGGCCTTCAGCAGAGGCATGTTTCTTTTTAAACGGGCCGACATGCTGTTTCAAGTTTTCGTTTTTGGTACATAAACAACTGGCCACTGATTAGGTAGTGCTCCCGATCTAAGTCTGTAGATGTCTGGACAGCTAGGGGTCATGTCTACGATTAAATAACCGTGAGGTTCCGTGGTTGCGTCTTCAAAACTTTGTAGGAAAAATGATTTATTACCAGGGTGTATTTGTTGAGCCAGTATGTTCATTTGTAATCTGTCTCTGGGTTTTTTAAACAAGACCATGTAATTAGTATTCAAACTAATGGTACGACTGTTTTTACCCTGATGAAAAACATTTTGGGTAAGCATCATAACACTCATATTTCTATGATGACGGTATTGGGTGAAAAGTCTGACTACTTCAGGATGCTCCGAGGCCTGAAATATAACATCATCCAATATAATCAAATGACTTTGATCAGGAGGAAATAGAGATTCATCTTGAAATGATTCAGGCAAATCTTTGATGAACTTTATATTTTTATTCTTTTCCTGCAGTTCAGCATACATGGGCTGGAAAGAAGTATAAATCCACACAATATTTTGAGGCTGTACATCCATTACATGAATACAATTTTGCAATACATTCTTGACAAAAAAAGTTTTTCCACACCCACTGGGGCCAACTACTAAACAAGAAAAAGGAACACGTAGTCTGGGCTCAAAGTCAATTTGACGGGGTGAAAACATTTTGTCTCTTCTTATTATCTCTCAATACCCAAAAGGCAAAGTATTTCCTCCGTCTAGCAGACGTCTCTTATCAAACACAACTCGGAACTTTTTGGTGAATGACACATTTCTCAAAACGAAACCCTTTTTATTCCGTACAATGTTAGTGTTGCGGGGCCTCAATTACCCTCCCCCTCTCAGAGTTTTGAACGTAGCCTTCCACCAGATCTGCCAGACTGTCAAAGTTCACTCGTTCACAACATTCGTGCGTTTGTGTAATTCCCTTCACACGCATCAATACCTTTTTCTGATTTTTGGTCTGGTAAGCATAACTTTTAGGGCCTGCTGAAACAAACTCTTCAATCGTGTCACCCCCCAGCTCATCTGTAAGATCCCCCAGATAAAACCCCCATGGGCAGTGGAGTCTCACCCTGTCTCGTCACATAGATGATACTATCTGTGTCGTAGTAGAAGACTCTGTGTTGTAATTTCTCCAATTCACTGTACAGTTTCAGCCTGGCATACGCAGTGGTAAATGCAGCAATGAATATGTTATCTACCTTGTTGGGAGGAGAGTAGCATTTTTCACCGTAACACCACTGAACAAGAGCCGTTCTGTCGTTGAGGAATGAGAAATACTTAACCTTATGTTTAGCTGAAAACAAGAGGTTAAGAAATTCTTCTGTTTTGGTCACAATCTTAGTCTGAGTCAGATTGTTTCTCTGGGCAAATTTACCCCAGAAACTGTTGAGACATAGTTTTGCCACTTGTCTTTTGGCTGGATTTGATTTGATTTTATCTGCATCCAGCAAGATACCCTGCTTAGCATGATAGTCTGCCACATACTTTTGTCTGCTCTCATCATCTGTGGCCTCTGAAGGGATAACCTGATGCTTCTTGTTTACCCTTCAAAAATGTGTGTATATAGTCTACAAAAATGCTGTCACTTTTCTTCTCAAAATGCCACACCTCTGTGATCTGAGTCATCTTGTACCCCATGTCCAGGGCTTTGGTGAATTCTGTGGTCACCCAAACTCCTGTTAATGCTCTTTCCTCTTTGCTATGCATGCAGGGCCCCTGTTGGTTGTTAAGCTCAGCGCATGTACGGCATAGGGTGAACACTAGCTTACCCGCTGCAGTTCTGTAGGGCAGGACAGGAAAGTAAAGACCCCGGGGAGGGTCTACTGTGGCTCTGATTAACCCAAAATAACTGTGAGGGTCTTTGAAATCTCTGAATATGATCTGGGGGTGTCCAAGTGGATATAGGCCTGTACAGTTTACAAAAGGGTAGAGTGAGGTGAAATCACAATAATGAACCAGTTCATCTGCCGCTGTCGTGTGCCTCAGCTTTACAGCACATGTCCTTCCCCCGTATAGAGCATCGCGGGGGGTCAGTGGTTCTGGCGCTTTGTATTCCCTGAGGAAAGCCTGCAAATCTTGATTGGATTTTTTCATCTCCACCCATGTATGCTCACGCATAATGATCACTTTGGCCCCGTGAACAGACTGTAGCTCATGCAGCTTTTCCTCACTAGCAGCATGGAGCTGCTCAAATGTGTCACCTGTCAAGGGGTTTTTCTCATGGCCCTTGTAGCAAGATGGACATCCGTGATAGAAGCAACCAAGAAATTCCCAAACAATCTTGGCCCCGGCTACTTCAGCAAAACCATCCACAACAAAACGTCCCACTCGTTTTTCTCCTTCATTCAAAGCATGTTGAATAAATACACCTTCAGTTTGGGCTATCCCACTCTAGCCATTGAACACCTGCGTCTGAGTACGTCTTGTTTTCACGGCGGTAGTCGTCGGGTGGGGGTATTGCCAGGGTTTTGGGCTGTAGAAAGTTTGTGGTAAAAACTTTCATACAAGCAGAAGCTATGGTCGCACGACTAAAAGGATCAACTCCTGTCTCTCCGAGAAACCCTTTTCGAAATAAAGTGGCCCCCTGGGCAAGAATGTCCACATCGTTTTTACAGTAAAGCAATGCCTGCTTTCGAAAATCAAAAGTACCCGTGCGTACCGTCTCATACCAGGTGAAAAAGTCACTCTTTTCATCAGTTGTCATGCGTTCTACCCCATAACAGTGTGCTGGAGGGTAAGGTCCGATATAACTCAGATTGGCCTTAGAGCTGAAACCGTGAGGGAAGTACCCCTTGATTTTATCTTCAAATCCAAAAGCTTTTGGCATTGCTGCTAAACGCATAGAGAGATAAGACAGTGAGTCTATGTACTTTTGCCCGAAATCCTTCTCAGTAAAAGAGATCACTTTACTCCCCTGCATTATCAAAGAGGGTTTTAGCCCTTGCTCGATCATTGTGTTGATAATGAGATAGCTGTCAAAACCCTTAGCATGGTGAGCGATGAAGGTTGCATTTTTGAACTTTGGGCGCCTAAAGTGGGCCAGAAACTGCAGAGCACAATCGGGACCCTCCGCGACCCAAATTTCACCCTCAAGGGTTTTTGTGCACACCAGGAAGGGGACATGTACACCGTCTGCCCCCGCCATTGTTTCAAAATCATAAAACACAATGTTGTCATTGTGTTCTGTCTCTTTGGGCAACACTCCAATGTAACACAGATGTTTTTCACCATCGGCTGTAGAAGCAGAGGGTAATTTTTCGCTGCATGTCTTACATTTCTTCACAACACACTTGTGTGTTTTATCTGCACTACTCTTGGGAGTGTAGTAGGAAAGTTGACAATCTACACACTTTTTGTGTAAATCGCAGTTACTGACAATGTCTGATGATCTCTCTGTTTTTTATGTCGAGAATGACAGCCGACTGTACGGCACGTTTTGTTACAGTCTTTACAAAAGATGGGTTTAAACTCATCCAGAGTACATGAGGGTTCAAGGCAGACATAACAATGACCAGTACAGGAATGACTCCATTGAGCGCTGTAGCCTGTGTAACAATGTTCACAGACAAATGCAGAGCCTAAAAACCCCTTCAAGTTTTTAATCCCATAGTAATGGTTTTGGAAGAGGAACAAAAACACAGTTTTGTCACGTTTGGGACCGTCTGTCTGGAATTTACAGTGAGTACGATCTTCATCGCCTCTGTAAAACACCACAATCTTGCATTTTAAACTCTCTTCGAATTTATCAATGTCGTTGAATGTCACAGCTGTCTGATCTGTCAAACCCACCCCCCTCTGAATCTCTTTACCACGTTCCAAACCTTCATTATCAGTGAGGTTGTTATGCAACAACAGTGCTAAATTAATAGCAAAACACAGCTGGTTGGACGGGTTCTGTACAACGTAAAGAAAACGCCTCTTCTTTTTAACAATCTCATTGTCCAACATTTTACTAGCCAATCTTTTGGTACCGCCACGGGGGGATTGTACAATTTGCACCACTAACTCAAGGTTGCTGTCTGCCATTACCTCCAAATTTGATTGCACCGCATTGAATAGTGCGTCCTCAAAATCATTCAGATTATCACCATTGGCATTTAGAATGGCTGACACATTAGCCTGCAGCTGCTCGCCCTGAAGCTCAATCTGAACAATATCATCCCTCTCTGCCCGTGACAAAGCATCCCTTAGCATATCATGTACATTGTTCATCAGAACCCCATAATAAGCTGTAAAGTCTGCCTCATCGTTAGGAGGAGGAGTTATGACTAGAGACTGACGCAGTTCTGTGTTATTGAATACAGGTCGAGACAAAACACCTGGTGAAGCATTCTGGATAGCTCCTCCACCATTCTGTAGCGAGGGGCCTGGTGATTCTGAAGCATTTGGGGTGTCATTTTGGTCAGCGCTACCGCCATTGCGCACGGAGGACACTGGTGATTCCAAGTTACTTGAGGTGTCCCTAGCATATCCACCATTCTGCACGGTGGAAACTGGCGATTCAACATTGGTTGAAGCTATGCTATTTACTTCATTCAGATGGAGTACTCCGTCTGCGAGCTGATTTAAAAGCCCGAGACCGGGGTAAGTGTCAGAGTTTTGGTAGCAGTCTAACACCCACTCCAAAGCACTATCTAAGGTTGATGGAGGGCTTGGGTTTGTTTGTGATGAGGTGGAAGGTTCGTTTGCAACTGCTTCTTCGTCATTTAACTCACTGATATTATCCGAACACAGAGGAAATGAGATATCTCCATACACGAATTCCTCATCACTGCTTAGTTCATTTATGTCATTTATAGACTGCAGAAAAGACATTTCTCTATCTGCTAAATCATCCATGTTTGACCGTTTATGAAACCAAATAAAATCAAAAATACATTTTGTCACAGCTTTAGAAACATACCATTCGGTTACATCGGCACCAATTTACATGAGACCCCCTCCAGCTTATTCAGTGTGTCCATAAAGTCGGCAGTAGCAGCAGTGTGGGTCGTCTTGATAATAGGTTTGTTGATCTATGCAGAAAAAGGAAAAAAAGACAGAGAAAAAAGAAGGATAAGTATTTTGAAAAAACATAGGCTTATACATTTAACAACTATTCATTCAGCAAAACATCTTATAAAATAATCATAAAACTCATTTACCGGGGTGATATCTCGTCGGGAGGGGGTCTGTCAGGAGTGGGTCTGTCAGCAGTACAATATCGATCTGAATCTCACGTAGAGTCTGTGCTGATAGTTCGCCCCCCACCTGATGACTAGGGACTGGGTCTGTCTGACCCGATAGGAGCGTGTCTGGAACGGGGTGTAACTCAAAGTCGTCCAGATAGGCACTGTAAGCGTCAAAATCGGCCTGCAGTTCTGGCGGAATCAGCATAAAGGTTTCAGATATGACCTGCTGCCGGAGGGCGTTGAAAAGGGGCAAGTCAGCCTGATTAACTGAGTCGAGGGGGAGGGTAGAGTGGCTGACGGTTGTCCCTAGGTGTTCTGCAGCTGTCTCAAGAGGCAGGTTAAGGGTGGACTCCACATTTGGAAAGTTTTGGTACACTGATGAAAGGTCTGTGCGGGGGTCATCACCTTTTCAACAGAAAAGAGTAAAAAAACACGTTAATTTGGATACTTTGTACATAAAAAAAACAAACCTATTTTGATTACAAAATAAAATACAACTAGTTTAAATATACTCACTTTCCATAGGGGGTGAATTATATATATATATATATATATATATATATATAAAAACAACATTTAATAATTACATGATATTATAAAAAAAAAGTACTTACCACAATGGTTTGTGATGAGGTCTAAATCAATAAAGCTCAGAGCAGGAATGCCAGGACAGTTCATCATCTGTGTTCTCCAACTGTAGAGATCAGATCGCCTTATAAACCTTCAAATAACAATGACCTGGTCATTGCCTCAGAAAAAACCGACCAATCGATTTAATCCTGAGAACCCTCTGATTTAAAAATGCGACCTTATCCAGGTGATTAACTATGCGTCTTTTTGCCCCCCCACCGAGTGAGACTCTGCCACTGTATTGATCTTCAGTAGGCAGAAAAGCCTTGTGTGTTTTGTAAATGACTAATTTAATTTACCCTCAGACTGTTGATTAAGTATTTTAAGTGTTTACAGCTTTTTTCTTTGTTCTGATCAGCCCCAATGGAGCCATCCTGGAGTGAAGGGAGCAGAAACACATTTTTAGAACGAAAACCTTCTTTTTTTTTTGCATACTGCAAAATTCTTTATTACCCCCCTCACATAACTTCATATAGGACTTACTTATAGGTGTGTAATTATAAAAAAAAAAAAGATCATGGGGGGAATAGTATATTTTAAAATATTATTTCCCTCTTCAGAGAGACTTTCTTATAGTTAATAAAGTAATTACACATTTGTTCACAAGCCCTACAACTAGAGAGAATATCCTAAGGTATCACTAATTAAAAACCTAAATAAGATATTTTTTCAATTAATATGAATACCTTCTTTGCAAAAACAGATACTTCCTTGTAGTTAACAGTTTCACAAAAACTTGAAAAGAAAACAGCCTTAGCAAGCACTAATCATTTAAATCAAAACCCTGAATCAAATCTAGAGGACAATAACGTTTTTTAGGTGTCTTAGTGAGTGAAAATTAATGGCTGTTTTATTTAGTTTAGAGCTTATTTCTAACATGCCAGGCTTATCTCTAACCCTCACATCAAAGGCCAACTCCAACGTGTGTGTGTGTGTGTGTGTGTGTGTGTGTGTGTGTGTGTGTGTGTGTGTGTGTGTGTGTGTGTGTGTGTGTGTGTGTGTGTGTGTGTGTGTGTGTGTGTGTGTGTGTGTGTGTGTGTGTGTGTGTGTGTGTGTGTGTGTGTGTGTGTGAGTGTGTGTGTGAGTGTGTGTGAGAGTGTGTGAATTGTTCTTAAAGGTAGGGGTAGGTCATTTTGGAGAAACCATCTCGAGTGAGCGAGAATTTGAAAGTACACAACCGAAAATCTGCCACTTCCTCACAGAGCCCCTCCTCCAGCACACATGAACGCGCTCCACAACCAAAAAGAGGGCACGAGATAAGTTTATGCAAAGATCTCTGGCTGTAGGCGTCTGACTCCCGCCCCACTGAGGCATTCGTTTCTTGACTGGCGCTCCGGACGGATGGCGGTAAGTTGTCACAGGCGTCTCTTGGCCAATTTTCTTTTTTGCAAGGTGACTTGGTAAGTGGAAATTACTGTCTTTTTAATTAGTTTAGAGCTTATTCCTATTTTCACCTAATTCCCTCCCCCTATCTGCTAGCCTCATAGTCCAAAAGGAAGGGGTGGAGAAAGGGGGGAGAGGCCTGGGCGGGGAGGGGGTTAGACAGTCTCACACATAACTTCAAAGACACACCTAGATTAACATCAAAGGCTTATAACACACCACCTCAAAGGGCAAAATATCAAAGGCTAATTAGATTATACAACCCTGAGGGGACCAGACAGCATAACTTCAAAGAGACTGCATTAATCAACACATCAAAGAAATAGACAACAAAGGCACTACACAGGGGGGCTTTTCACACCTACCTTAATCAACACATCAAATAATTAGACAACAAAAGCACTACACAGGGGGGCTTTTCACACCTACCTGTTATAACACCTCACCCCTCACATCAAAGGGTCTTGAACAATGGGAGGCGGGACTTAGCTCATTTGCATAATTGGGGGCGTGTCACCTGTCACTTTTTATGCATACTAATGTGATTGAAACAGCATGTGTATAACTACTTAGATGTGGCCTCAGGAGAAAGAAAAAGGTTTCAAATTTCCTTTTTTGTTTAGATCACACAAGTCTTTAGGGTGATATTAACATAATGATTAACACAAACTAAAAATATATATTTAAATGTTTGTTTTATTGTGTGTCCTTTGTAGAGGACATCAGGTGTTGTTAAGCGAAGCATAGTATGCAAACAACATTAACATACAAGTACATTTAGACAAAATTAGAGCACAACAACTCAATGCAACAAATATTGAGCCCTCATTTGTAGTACTCCATCCTTTTTTGCAGAGATACATCTGACATTTGAGGCACTTGATGTATGTGTTCCCACTGCATCAGTCTGCCATGAACCCTACAGAAACCTACGTGTTAGTATTGGCCCAGAGTGGATGACGGGCCTTTTTTCTGTAACTGTCTCCTGCTCTTCCTAAGTCAATGCCTCCTCCTCTGAGTTGTCAACCTCTTCCTCTTCCTCAATCACTGCCTGTGGATCCTCATCATCTGACAGGTCTATGTCTGAGTCTCCCTCAATGATTCTGTTCACATTTCTCTCTGCCTCGGTTAGTGAGCTACCTCCATTTGTGTTGTGTAAAATGGAGGAAATAAAAAGTTAGCAAATCCCCATGTCCTCCTCAGAGGACATTCATAAAAACATTTAGTTTTAGGTCAAATAAGTATTACACTGCTCTGAAACTCACTACACTAACTCCTAAGATGTTCCCTTACTATAATTAATTAAAATATTGAACTCACAACACTGGTAATTACAAAATGAAAAACTTACCATTTCTCTTTCTATAAATCATGCTTGTGTTGATGGACGCCATTTTGAAATACAATGAAATTATCTTTTTCAAAGTCACACCCCCACATATGTCATATTTTTGAAAAACCCAGGATGTCCTCTGTGGAGTACAATTGGAATGAATGCTGTGGCATGTATAACCTCAAAGTAATGGACCAAAAACCAATGTGTACCACAGAGGACAAAAATGAATGGGTGGGTCTCTGGAGGATAATGCAGTAGTGGTACTGTGCAAAAATTATTTATAATGACAATGTATGTGACAATAATAAACAATATGACTATGTATAAAGGGTCGATCCTAGTTTAAAATAAAGACAGCAATATTCTGAATTAGCAGCTCCCCTTTTCTTCAGCTTTCTATACTGATGTTTAACTTTCTGACCCACAACTTTACTGCTCTGGTTCCCCCTTTTAGGGCTCGGATTAGGCCACTGCTCAATGTCCAACTTTACACGAGCTACATAATTCTTCCATCACTGAGATCATCCTTAAATCCAAACATCGCCTGTCAGCCTCCACACTTTCCTCGTCAAAGCCGGTCTGCCCTTACCTCCCCCATGATCACAATAATAATTACCCCTTCCCTGACGACTGGAGCTGTACCGCATAACCTCAAAACTGCTGCAATCACACAAAACTCTCAAAAAACCCGGTGCTGACCGAGCCAAACTGAACATTTACAGGCTCATCTCTAGGCCTTCGTCTCAAAAACCTTTGAGAAAGTAGCTGCTGCCAACTTTGCGCCACTTTGTCTAAAACAACCTCCATGAACCCTTTCAATATGGTTTCCGCCGAAAATACAGCACCAAACGGCCCTGGTAAAGGTCAACAACCTCCTCTGGGCAGCTGACTCCGGACTGCTCACCATCCTCATCCTCCTCAACCTCACTGATGCCTTCAACACTATCTCGCAACACTACTCATCAAACGTCTGGCTGACATATCAAAGCACATTTTGGTAGTTGCCAACTGGCAATACTATGACTTCCGTGTCAGTGTTGTGTTCATAATTCCAGGAAAGACAAACAACTTCTAAGTTTAACTATTTATTATAAGAGAGCAAAAGATATATATATTCACTTGGCCAAGGACTCCGTCACATCATAGAAATCACAGGCAGCGAAGCTGTAATCTGTAACCACTATTTCTGGAAAGAGCCCAGAACCTTGTGCAACAATACATTTTATTACAAAGGGCGTTGGAGGGTAACCTTGGTTTAGAATTTGGCTCTCTCTCGTTGGTGCGCAGACTCAGACAGAGTCTCTTGGCAAAACGACCTTCCTATCAGCATTCGGCCGGCCGGCGAAGTCCCTCCCTACTCTATCCGCTATCCTAGTCATTTGTTTCGCTAAAGCTGCTTTGCAGACAGATAGTGGAATCCTCCATTTACACTGATTCCCAGTTATGCGGGGGCATTGAGCACACGGCCAAGGCCAGAGCCTCAATAACTAATTGTCTCTGCAGTGTGCACCTGGCTTTTGCAACATTTCTAATGCAGGCTAAACACTTTCTTGTTGTGACTTTTCCCTTAGTTTCCTTTCCTATCCATCAAACCTTGGGATTGGTGATTTTGTCTATTTAATCCAAAGTCACAGCCGCACAATAAGCTTATAATGTAATAATAAGAATCAGTCTTTCTGATGTTATATAAAAATAGACTCCACATCAGTCTGTGACCTCGTTGGGCCAAAGGTAATTTTTCCCATTGACTCCCCCCTGTCAACTCCCGTTACATTCCTCCATGGTGTCATTAGAGCGGAAAATTGCTCAGTCAACTTTTACGAGAACCAGGCTGGGGGGGTCAAAAGGGCTTGACCAAGGCCGACCCAAAGTGCATGGTGAGCGGACTCATCACCTCCGTGATGAGTCTTCATTGTGATTTTGAACCCGTTTCGATATTAGAGTAACTGAGGTTTGAAATGTAGAAAGAACATATTACAGTTAAGTTAAAACATAGTAATGTAATGAGACATAATTTAATTTAGACAACATCTTGTACCTAGCCTGGTAAAGAATTAGAAGTAAAATCCATAGACTTTATTGTTTAGGTCATTATGGGGATATAAATGAACACAAGGGCAATTTAAATTCATAATAGAAAGACATTTGATGACAGTATGTTGGAATTCTGTATTCATTTTTTCAGCTTGATAATAGACAGGTAGAAGCAGTATTGCCAGGTGCAATTGGTGGGATTTCTGCACACGATCCAAGCAGAGAATGACGTACCTTACAGGACAGATACACTCAGGAAATCATTCACTCTGACAGCATCATGACTTTAGTTGTTTTTGAATCCATAATGAAATTGTATTACATAACGTTAGTGTGTGTCTTTACCACAAACAGGAATAGTTAATTGTTATATTTAGATTTGAGAAAGATTACAAGGATTTTATTTAGGAATAACACAGATGCTCATCAGACATTTCCGAGCTATTGAAATATGTTATTTAGTTCACATGAAGATGTTTTATTTTGTTTGTAACACAGGCCAAGTATTAAGATTCAGATATCAGCAGGTTCTGAATTATTAGTCCTCTGTCTCACAACCAACAATAATGTGGATGGGGAGAACTATATCTGCTATAACCAGCAGAGATTCATAAATTACACCAGAGACACAGTAAAAAGATGACACAAACAGTTAGATAAAAACAGACTGATAGAATACCGCTAGACATTAGTTGAAAAAGGGGGTGTATCAGGGTTCCCGCGGGGTCTTAAAAAGTCTTACATTTGATCATCTGAATTTAAGGCCTTAAAAAGGTCTTAAATATGACCAAAAAAATAAGAAAGGTCTTAAATATGATTTAGATGGGATTTGAAAGGTACTTCTGTGTTGCGATAGCGTCTAAATGTGTTCTCATTCATAACACTCCGTTCGATGTCTCACTATGGGATGCGCCTCAACGCGTATGCAAACAGAAGCATCAATCTCATTACGCCAATCCTGATTGGCTGGTGATCTTGACGTCAATGTCAGGGAATCCACCCACCCTTTAAGTAGCTTGCGCTACGATGCAGCGTCATTCAAACACCTCTTCTCGCTTCAGAGCACATCTCGAATGATCAGTAACCGGGCTAGCTTAACGGTCCACAGACGGAACCCAAAGCTAACATTCGGTCGACGGGCGCTTGCCGGTTACTTTTTTGCTTTGCAAGAAGACTGAGCAATATTAACACACCAGTTAATATTGTAATCTGCCTCGCCGTTCTTTCTGTCGAAATAACGGTAAGGTTTGATTTTTTTCTTCAAGCTAGTAACATACCTGTTGCTAGTTTTTTCTTCCCTCCACACCGACACCACGGTAAAGAGGACGTTCTCTTTTCTCTCTCACACCAGAGGAGACAGAGATAAAAAAAAGGTATTAACACACCAGTTCATATTCTTTAAAGAATAAAAACTACACCGTCGCCTTTTTTCTTTTCGGACTAACGGCAAGGTTGGATTTTTTTCTCAGTAACGTACCTGTTACTAGCGTGTCCACTCCACGCCGACACCCCGGCGAACAAAGATGGACCCTTCTCTCCCTCACACCAGAGGAGTCAGGGACTCGGAGGCTCGGCTATGCGGCTGCGGGTTTAAGATTTCAGGCACAGACTCACACCAGGTCTGCTCGTCCTGCCTCGGGCTGGAACACGCCCGGGAGGCTATCGATAACCCCGGCTCGTGCGGGCATTGTACCCGCTTCACCATTAAGAGCCTCCGCCGACGGTTAGCACGCCAAGCTAGCTTGTCGGGACGGGACCCCCTCATGTCCGCTGATTCGCCGGCAATCAAGACATGGTGGCGTCTGCCGCAGAGATTGAGCCCTGCGCTGTGTCAGACTGGGGCTCAACAACAGCGACAGCCGTTGAACCGGAGCCCCACGCTGTGTCAAGCTGGGGCTCCCAACTGGACCTCACCATGGTTCCACCCGCGGAGGATGTCCTGGAGTTGGACTATATGGAGGACGAAGAGGATACCTCTGAGTTCCACCTGTCTGACTCGGATGAGGATGACATCTTCGTTTCATCGGCTCAGGCTGCAAAGCCGGGAGCGATGTCCGCTCCCCCGGGCGAGAGCACACCAGCTTCGCCCGTCCTAAGTATGGACTTGCAGGCCGTGTGTCAACGCGCTGCGTCCAGGCTGGACATCCCATGGCCTGAAGTGGCCAAGAAGACCTCCAGATCTCGCTACAAGGGGAAGAACTTGCCCCAAGCAGCGAGGACGAAGAGGCAGCTCCTTCCAGTCTTTCCGGAGATGCTGGACGAGGTGTCGGTCTCGTGGAGAGACCGCCCCTTTAGCAACAAGGCCCCAATCCAGGGTGCCTCCTCCCTGGACTGTGACGGTATGGAGAGGCTCGGCCTGCTCCGCATGCCGCCCATGGAACCGCTGGTGGCAGCCCACCTCCAACCGAGGCTGGCTTCGACACCGAGCAGGAACCCCATGCTACCGGCAAAGGCAGACCGTTTCCAGTCAGCGATGACCGAACGGGCCTATAAAGCCGCAGCTTTGTCCGCCAGGGCACTCAACGTCTCCTCGCTGCTGACCGCCTACCAGGCGGAGCTCTGCGAAGACATGTCGAGCAAACCTGAGCCTGCCGTGTGGGACGAGATCACGGACATTTGCCTACGTGTGCAGCGCTGTGCAGTCCAAGCCACGGGCAAAGCACTGGGAATGATGGTGGTACAGGAGAGAGCCAGGTGGCTCAACCTGACGAACCTTCCAGACCGGGAAAAAGAGGATGTTCTGGACATGCCTATTGTTCCCGAGGGCATATTTGGCTCCGCTCTAGCTGCAATGCAGCTGAGATGCGAATCAAAAAGGAAGGGAGACGAGGCTCTCCATCTCTGTCTCCCCCGAAGGGTCCAGCCGCCACCTTCAATGGTCCCGCGGCAGGCCTTCACTGAAGCTGTCTCACGTCCTGCCCGGTTCAAGATACCGAAGCAGCAGAGACCGCAGCCCGTCCCGGGTCCCCAGCCCAGGCACGAGGCGAGGGGGAGCTGGCCAAGAAAATCTCCGGTTCCGGCAGCTGCCGCTCAGGCGCAGCCGACCCAGGTTTTCAGCCACCAGGCGAGGAAGAAGAAGCGGGCGGCCTGACAGCCTCCTCTCCTCGATGAAGGAGCTCGAAGTTCCCTGTTCCCCAGCTCCAGAGCACGTTCCAGTGTTGGATGCTCATGTGTTTTCGGGGTGCCACCATGCCCCCATCTTCCCGCCGCCTCGAGTGATGCCAGAACATCATCCTCAAGTTCGCGCCATCAGGGAAATGGACTGAACATCGAAGACAGCAAGTTCCGCTGCCTGTTTAAGTCACACAAACACATGTCATCATTGTTGTTTCCGAATAAATCATTTTCCACTGTCGTTTCCAGGCTTGAAGCCAAGGGCGCAGTCAATAAAAATGAAAAGAAAAACAATAAAAACAATAAACAGTCTGTTGTGTGCCCCTCTTTTGAGAGCGGCTACGGCCTCTCTCAAAAGGCGGACAATAGACGGGATTGTGAAGGCACCACCGCCACGCGCATGCGCAGTGTCAGCCAGGGTTGTCAACCTGGGGTACCACCGTGTTCAGACACTAGAGGGCCCCATAACACAACAAATAGAGACACTGAGGGCAGACGATAGAGCTGTGACATCTCCGCTCGCTTTGAGAAGCGAAAAGTGGAGGATGCTCACAGATTCTGCTTGGGTTTTCAAGACAGTAACACGGGGCTACAGGCTCCAATTCGCTGTCACCCCCCCTCCCTTCTCGGGCATTCTGTATTCACAGGCCCGGGGAGAGTCCGCCCATATTCTAGAGCAAGAGATTTTCTCGCTACTAGAAAAGAAGTCTGTATCGATAATACCCGCCGAATAGGGTCAGAGCGGCTTTTATTCCAAGTATTTCCTCGTTCCCAAACGGGGAGGGAACGGAATTCGGCCTATACTAGATTTGAGAGCTCTGAACAAATATCTCAAAAGATACAAATTCAGAATGCTCACTCACACATCTCTGTTGCGTCTCGTGCGCCAAAACGACTGGTTCACATCAGTCGACCTGAAAGATGCGTATTTCCACATCCCAGTATATTACCCACACAGGAAATATCTGAGGTTCGCTTTTCAGGGTGTCTGTTACGAGTACAGAGTACTTCCCTTCGGTCTGTCTCTCAGCCCGCGAGTGTTTGTACGGTGTACGGAAGCCGCGATAGCCCCGTTAAGACAACTGGGTATTCGCCTGGCAACTTATCTGGACGATTGTCTCCTTCTCGCACAGTCGGAGCAAGAGGCTATTACGCAGACGAATGTCCTCGTAAAACACCTGCTCGACCTGGGTTTCGTAATAAACACAGAAAAGAGCATGTTGTCCCCAGCCCAGACTGTACTCTTCCTGGGCCTACGCCTGAATTCGGTGTCCTTTACAGCCCGCTTGTCAGCAGAGAGTGAAAGCCTTCAGGGCTTACCTCGCTCATTTCCACCCACGCAAATATGTTCTCTTCAGATCATGTCTGCGGTTGCTGGGGCTCATGGCGTCAGCCATTCTGGTGGTACGACTGGGACGCTTACACATGAGGGAGTTTCAGCGCTGGGTCATGGCGCGCGGAGAGTGATGGTCACTATGAAATGCGTAATGGCACTGCGCCACTGGCTACACCCGACTTTTCTAGTACGGGGCGTGCCTATGGGTGCTGTCCTATCGCGGAAGGTGGTCACCACAGACGCATGTCTGACGGGCTAAGGGGGTATACACGAAGGTCGACCTGTGAGGGGTCTCTGGAGCAGAGACCTCCAACGGTCACACATAAATTATCTGGAGCTTTTAGCGGTGTTCCTCACCCTGAAACGCTTTCTGCCTTTTCTCAGAGGACAGACAACACGCCCACAATATCGTATATAAACCGCCAAGGGGGTTTGCGTTCTCTCCAGTTACACATGCTGGCACGCAAACTGATCTTATGGAGCTGCGGACGTCTCCTCTCTCTGAGAGCGACGCACGTACCAGGAGTGATGAACCTCGGGGCAGATCTGCTGTCCAGAGGTGCACCACTATATGCAGACTGGACTCTACATCCAATAATTGTGAGTCAGCTGTGGGTGCGTTACGGCCGAGCCGCGGTAGATCTGTTCGCATCAAAAGAAAATGCTCAATGTCAGCTGTTCTTTTCAATGTGCGATTTAAACGCACCATTACCCCTAGTTTCCACCGGGTCCGTCTGCGGCGCGTTACGGGCGCGTTGCGGCTGCGTTGCGGCTGCGTTGCGGCTGTGTTGCGGCTGTGTTGCGGCTGCGCCGCGGCGTCCGCAAGGATCGCGGCCACTCTAGTCAATGGGTGCTATTCCACCAGACGCGCCGCGTTACGGCTCAGAAGCGTCCCAGAAGCGTCTCGCCGCTGGGCTCCGCTCGAAATAGGATTGAAGTCTATTTTTCGACGCGACGCAGCCGTAAGGTAATGTCGGACAGGAAGTGGAACGGTGACAGCATCCGGCCCACCCCCCAAATAAACTAATTTGCAGACCCCCCTTCACATCACTACATTGTCTCCACAACGACACGCACAATGGACGACAAAGTTTTTATATTGGAAGTGGAAAAACACTTGATTTTATATGACACAACAAATTTTTTTACAAGGACAACACCAGCGTTCTCCTTCGGTTTACAGGCACTGTGTGTAAATTATATAGAATAATTATGATGATGAATGCATTTTTTTTACCACTAAAATACAGCAACCCATCTTTGATTCATGTTGTTTTTAACTGGACTATTACAATTATTATTAATTATGTCTGTAGTCTACAACACAACAAAATAGGAAATAACAACAATAAACACGATTTAAAGGTGGGGTAGGTAAGTTTCAGAAACCGGCTCGAGATACACTTTTTGTTATATTCCATGGAATGCTCTTAACATCCCGATAGCAATGAATATCTTAAGTGCTTTGACAAGAAATCCATAAAAAAATGTCATCTGTGGAAGCCGTAATACTGTAAAAAGTACAACCAATCCGTTTAGCCAGGCCGGCTAAATGGATTGGATTGCCGCCCTGTCTGTCAGCCTTCCATCACGTGCACGCACAAATGTATCTCGTGCCCTCATTGGGCGTGCCGTCATTGGGCGTGCATTGCAGCAGTACTTCAATGCCTCGCCAGCAACAGGCGGCCACTTTCACCAGTCTGCTGACGTCATGTGCGCGTTCATGTGTGTTGGAGGAGGTGCTCTGTAAGGAAGTCTGAAGGAAGGGGCGGATTCTTTTCGGCTGTGTACTTTCAAATTTGAGTGCACTCTTCTCCAGAGTGCCGTGGTTCATTGTTTATTAATGTGGTTCAGCGGCATTTAGCGACCGCTGCAGTGCTGCTCGTCCAACAGAGTTTAGTCTCCCGTTAACTCACTGAAGAGTTTAGTCTCCCGTTAACCTGTTAAGCCTGGCGGGGGCTGCAGGCTTTTTTCCCCCGAAACTTTGTCTCAGGGCTTCTTAACATTTAACAACCTATTAATGTGTCATACCCACTTAACGGGAAGATACTCAGCGAACTCACAATATGAACAATTTTTACCGAAACAAAACACAAGCCTCACAAGAAATAAATTAGCCCTGAGCGAAAAAACTCTAACGCACTTAGCACAGAACTCACAGTAGAAATACTTATCGGATCTGCACAAACAAGATATCAGCTATAAAGCTGAGATTCCACAGATTCTAGAGGTATAAGTATCATCACTGTGCGACCAAAACTCCCGGCAGCTCAGGCAAACCCAGACAACACACGACTTAGCTTTACGGAGCAAAAACGGCAAATAGTCTTACCTTTGCTGTTTTCCTGATCAAAAGTTGTGTTCAACGGCATTAAAACGATAAAAACGCTGCTGAAGGTTAATCCAATGTATCTGTGTCACTTTGAAATGATTACAGATAATCCATCAGTAATAAGCCTAGTTTTCAGTTTTCAGAGCGTAACATAGCTTTCGGTTTGGGCAAACTGCGTGCGCATCACCCTAACTCCTCAATGTTAACGTGTAGGTGGATTTAGGAACTTCCCCTTTGATTCTAATGGTTCAAAAGAAAGGCTCAGGCT
Organism: Pogonophryne albipinna; assembly: GCA_028583405.1. NCBI lineage: Eukaryota > Metazoa > Chordata > Actinopteri > Perciformes > Artedidraconidae > Pogonophryne > Pogonophryne albipinna. The sequence continues at coordinate 39,623,872 of CM053249.1, forward strand.
GTTTTTCAGGTCTCATGCTCGAAAATGACATTCCCAGAACAAATGACTATATCTTCACTTCTAAAAGGGGTACATTAATAATCATTAGATAAACCTGTGAGTTGGATGTAGAAAAGTCAGAATCAATATAGATTTTTTTTATTTTAAGGTTAATTCAGATGAGTGATTACAGCGCCCGGTATCATTTTACACACATTTGTATCATACAGATGCAGGACTTGCACACGCCTGTTATCTAACCGACAGGTCTGCACCCACTCTCCAGCCGAAACTCTCTCGTCTTATTAATTCAAGCATTTTCTTATTAATGTATGCAGCCAACCCTGTGCTAATTAAACAACTGCAATAAAACAACTATTTCAGACTGACTAACACCTGCAGCTAAATCCAGGCAAGCAATGCACAATAACCAACAGAACCACATCAGAAATTGCACACATTTTTTTTGTTGCAAAGCATTGCACTTAGATTAACATTAACATGCTTATTGTAGTTCTAATACAGCTCTGGCGATCCAATAGAAGTCCATTTTCCTCCGAAAATGGACTGAAAGACCCCGAGCAGGATGGTGAAGTCAAAATCCTCAAGTTTTTGCTTCAAGGAAGCACTCTGTGCAATGGTCTCTTTGTCCCATCCCGGCTCTGTCATTATCTTGTCGAAAGCGATACAGAGCGACCCGCGTCCTTCATGCATGGCGTGTAGCGTGCGGCTTTTAAAGTTCCACCTCACAGCAGAACCCCCTGGTACACGCACAGCTCGATCAGCTTCACACAGTAATGCTGATCTCTTACAGAAAAAATTGAAGTCCAATCAAGATTGGCAAAAAACTGTTTGGCTGCTTGAATGTTGTTTGTGCCTTGTGCTAAAACCACATTTAATTTATGAGCATAACAGTGGATGCATTGGGGCAGTCTGCTTTCACTAAAGTCTGAACGCCACCGTGCTGTCCACTCATGCAGCTCGCTCCGTCATAAGTCTACTAATGACCATGTACACTTGTGAGCTCTGAACCCTAATTGAATTTAATTGAATTGGATCTCATGCTTTGTACTGGTGGGTGTCTTGTGCACTCATCCTTGGCTGAGATTGATATTGAAAGTGGATGAGATTGTTGTTGATTTTGGAAATTGTTGATGATATTGGCGATGTTGTTAATGATGTCAGGAATTATGTCTTGAATGTTGTTGTATTATTGTTGTATTATTGTTGTATTGTTTTAAGTGTCGGACCCCAGGAAGAGTAGCTTTTGTCAAGAGCAAAAGCTAATGGGGATCCTTAATAAACAAACATAAGTCCGACAAATCAGTTTGTTTGTTGGACTGTAGTTCCCGATGGCTCTCATGACAACTGATGTTACAGCTTTTGCGTCTCTTTCTAAGCTGACATCAAAAAAGCCGAGAAAACGTTCACACACACTGCCTTTCACACACACTGCCTTTTTCATTCACATATCTGATGATGACAGTGAGTTGGCACTTATTGGAAATGTCTGATGTGTCATCCACTTGTACAGCAATGAAAGGAGAAATGTGTATTTCTTTATCAGTCTCATCCTGGATAAAACGAGCTATGCTCTCAATGATGTCATTTTGTATGGTGTTTGACATACCGCTGAAGACTGTTGACGATCCCAAGTGCTCCGCAAGTGCAGTGTCTAACTCTGCAAATGCACGTACCAGCTCCACGAAATTGCCCCTGTTAGAGCTGCGAGCGGCCTCATTGTGTCCCCTGAATGCTTGTTCTTGGCGCGCAAGGTACAGGGCAGCAATGATGAGTTTCCTCAGAATATCCCGGTTCTTTTTGACTTGTTCATTGTGCTTCTTTGTGCTAATGGTTCTTGCTAAATCCAGAGCCTCGTCAATCCTGACGCGTGCAAAAAGCTTCAATTTCACAGCATAATCTATGTGATTTTTTTATTTACCGTGCCTCTCAATTGCCAGTGACAGGTTGGCAAGGTCGATGAATCCTGAAGTTGCGCAAGGATTGTTCAGGCAGCACGAATCCTTGTCAAAAAGAACACATGGCCAGCAAAATAGATTCTGAAGTTTAGCGCTTCCAGTTCCAGCCACTCCGTGCGGACCTAATTGTCCTCATTGAACGTCCGATTCGCTCCCTTTTTCCTCTGTGTACACAGCTCGAGTGTGGGCATTGGCCTGTCATCTGATTTAATTTTGTGTTGCTGCTGTCGCGGAAGTTTAGTAAAGTTATGTTTGATTAAGTATGCCAAATCTCCACCCTCCATAATGCTTCATTTGCTTTATACTTTCTAACGGCGGCGATGACAGTTACAGTACAACGTAGTAAAACTGATGTTGATGCGATTTGATAGGATTGTGAGGCAAGGGAATCCCTTGCCTCACAATCCAATCAAATCGCATCAACAGAGGCGGCTGGCTTCCCTTGGCATGGCCCTGACCAATCACAGGTTGGCAGGGGCATGACGTGGGCCTCATCTGATTGGTCAATCCCTCCATTTCTTTTCACCAAGGGAAGCCCGTTCGGCTGACCTCCTCTCGCAACAGTCAATGCAATCTACTGTTTCACCATAACATCTAGAGGGGCGCTGTTTGTTTCACTCTTTGTAAAATACTCAATGAGAATGGGGGAGAGACGGTCTGGCAGCAACACACAGCAAAGGAGAATTGCCGAAACAAAACAAAGTGTTTTTATTTATTTATTAAAATTATAACTACAATCCGAAAAATCAGGGGAAGCCTGGCTTCCCTTGGCCTCCGGGAGAAAACGCCACTGCTTCTGGGGTCATTTGGGTGGATTTGCCATATCTCTGGCCCCCCTGGGTCGATTTTGAACCGTTAGAGCCAATAGAATCGAGGGGAAGTTCTCAAATCCATCTAAACATTTCCATTGAGGAGTGAGAGTGATGCGCACGCAGTTTGCCCAAAACCAGAAGCTGGGTGGTAGCTCTGATAGCAGTTAATATGAAATCTCCGTTTTTTAGGGGTTTTGACCAAAATGGAATGACAGATTATCAGTAATCATTTCAAAGTGACACAGACACATTGAATTAACCTTCAGCAGCGTTTTTCTCGTTTTAATGCCATGGAACACAACTTTTGATCAGAAAACAGCAAAGGTAAGACCTATTTGCCGTTTTGGCTCAGTAAAGCTACGCGGTGTTGTCTGGGTTTGCCGGAGCTGCCGCAAGTTTTGGTCGCACAGTGATGATACATATACCGCTAGAATCTGTGGAATCTCAGCTTTAATCTGATATCTTGTTTGTGCAGATCCGATAAGTAATGGAGTATTTATACCGTGAGTTCTGTGCTAAGTGCGTTAGCATTTTTTCGCTCAGGGCTAATTCAGAGGCTCTGCGTTAGACTTGTGTTTTGTTTCGGTAAAAATTGTTCATATTGTCAGGTAGCTGAGTTTCTTCCCGTTAAGTGGGTATGACACATTCATAGTTTGTTAAATGTTAAGAAGCCCTCAGGCTTAACATGTTAACTCACGGCAGAGTTTAGTCTCACGTTAATTCACGACGGAGTAGTCTATCGTTAACTCACGGCAGGGTCCGCTGGAAAGTCTTCACTGTCCGACTGTCACACAAGCAGCTGATAAATACTCCCCCCCCCCCCCCCCCCCCCCATAAGTGAATGTGTTTGAATTGATGCTGTTTGGCATCACAACGCTGTTATGAACGTTTCTCGGGTATTAGACAGGTGATGTTAGCATAGCAACCAAAGCTAATCTGACTATCTTGACAACTTGTTGATCCTATTGTGGCATAAGCCGTTTTCTACAGGCATATTTCACTGGCGTATTTGTCACTATGATTCTACTTGTGATAGACTGACATCGCAACCTGTGTAGCACCGATAGTTGCTATAATAAAAACAACAGGCCCGGTAATACTATACATACATTCATGAATCCTACGGCCCCTGGCTCATACCTGCCAATACTGTACCTGTCTCATCAGTATCTTTTGAGATATCCTGCTAAGAAACAAGTGTAGAGTCAAATACACCCATAATCCTTTTTGTAAAGTGTCAACCCTGATAAAGTGAGTGAATATTGAGTTATGATGTTTTACTTCACCACGGTTACACAGGATCTCCTGCTGCCTCTGGCTGCCAGCAGTCTGATCTGTGATCAGATACAGGAAGCTGTCTGCTACAGTCTGCCTGCACCAGGTTCTGCAGAAACAGCATCTCTACGACAAACATCTAGAGGCAACATCATTGAACAAAAGAGTATCAACAATGCTTCAGAAATGTGATGCTGCTGAATTCTTTTAGCTGAAACAGACACAGCTGAATGCAGACAGCCTGACAGCTACACTGCATAATAATGAAAACAAGGTGTTTCCGCTTGTAATAACTTAACATCTGTCAATAGAACAAGTGAGAATGTGCTTGGTAAGATGTCTAGAAATAAGTTGGGATATTTAGATAAATTAGATCTTGTTATTAGCTGGGGAAACTTATTTTGAACTATATTTTACCAGGATCAGGAAATATATAAAGTAAAAGTAAGCCAGAAATGTTCAGTATTTTTATGTTGGTGATAATCCAATACAAATGTGTTTTCTAAAATCAGGTAATATTATTTTTTTTGAAACAAGATGATCCATCTTTCACAAATTTTGCAAATGAAAACCTGGTGACATGTGAAAAACATTTTTCTCACAATAAGATGTTTCAAGTGTGTTTATTTTAACAAGACATTTACATGATCATCACATGTCACTTGTTAGACGCTTTTATCCAAAGCGACTTACATACTCAATACTGTGGGCAATCCCCACAGGAGCAATTTGGGGTGAAGTGTCTTGCCCAGGGACACAACGACATGCTGACTGCAGTGGGGTTTGAACCTGTGACCCCCTGATCCGAATACCAACTCACAACCCACTGCACCACACGCCTCCCTACTTACTAAGATACATTGTGTAAAAACAAGACCCTACATCTCACTGGACTTGAAATTAGACTTTCTTTGCAGTGTATCATGAGCTGACAGAAGAAAAGCTTGATCAGCAGTTCCTATGGCAGTGTGGTAGAAAGAGTGTTTCTATAGGGAGACTCCTGCTCCTCAGTCTCTGATTCCGAGGCCTTTTCCTCTTCCCTCTCCTGTCCTTGTCCTTCACCTGCTTCCTCTCTTGTATCTATGAGTTCTCCGTCAGAGTGATACAGGCTCGGTGCTGGTCTCCACTCATCACTGTGACAGCCAGACAACAGATAACAAACTCCCAGCAACAGCCGGATATTAATGGACTCAGCCCAGGATTTATTTCATGCTATTTGTTTTCGGGTCGGTGCTCTTAGGCAGGCAGGCACACACACACACACACACACACACAAATATGAGTATTACTTATAAAATATGTTAAGAGATGAATTGTCATGATCTGAGTTTTTGTGTTTATAATGTTTTCTTTATAAAAAATAAAAAAAACGTTTTTCCTCTTTGTGTCTGGTTTTACTTATTTCCACCGCCCTCCAGCAAAGGGCTGTAAAGGCTTTTGACCAGAGTCTTTTTGTCATACTGGGAACTTTGTTACTTTGTTTTTTTTTAAACGTTGTTAATATGTTTTGGATGCATATTGTTCTAGTATTTGTTCAGGCTGTTACATACAATTAGCCTCTGTGGCTACCTGCTGGTGGTGAGTAAATATTAAAATTGACAACCGGTCCGCGATTTTTTTTTAATGTATCTGCCGGTCCTTGGCACAATAAAGGTTGGGAACCCCTGCTCTATACGGTGCGTAAAAAGGCACAGCTCTCGGCGCGCTGGTGCTGCACTTCTCAGAGGCTGAGGTACACGTCCCGCTGCCTCCTGATGCTGCAGCCATTTTACGAAGTGACGGAGGTTTTGCTTCTATAAAACAGCTGTGGGCAGCAGATACTGTGAGAGTCCCGGACATGAATTCATAGATCAAGGCAGACTGGTTTACAGACTCTCCTGTTTTGCCAATCCGGTGCTTAAACAAATAGCTCTGCACCCCTGGCCGACATGCCCTTATAATGAAGTCCGAGTTTGAAATATATCTCAAATAATGTATGCACTGCCATTTCCCCACATAAACATAACAGTCTGCAATGAAACTGTTCTATTTCGTATAAGGCTTCGCCCTCTAAGGCTATCGCTATTGGTTAATCCCACTGCACGTGTGCAGCACTGACAGACTTAATCCACGACCACCTATGACGTGGGCCCCACCTACGGCCTCACTTCCGTATAAATAGGAAGTAGGCCAGACCATCTGCTCCCATTTTTCTTCAGCACTCCGTTGCAGAAGCTCTGGCCCACAGACAGCGGAGAGCGGACGCTCTCGCTGCTGCGGCCGAGGATGATTGGCTAATCCAGGAGTCTTACTCTGTGGATCAAGCCCTTGATTTATTGGATCCGAGTGGCGGGCAGCAGTCAGGCGACTCCTTCCCCTTCATTCACGGATCACCATGTGGTTCCCCCGGCCCCATCCTCCCTCTCCTCCGGACGGGGTAGACAGGGCGGGGCCCGGTGTCAGCCCGGGTCCCTCTATCTGCTATCTCGGCTCTGCTGTATAGGCGATATTCTCCAGGAACTCCCGGAGATCATCGGAAAGGCAGCCGCCTAATGAGATCTCCCCGTTCCCCCGGATGACATAAGCGGCCGCCTCATAGCCTGTCGGTTATGAGGCAGCAGGGCTCGCGGGAAACAAACCGACTGTCTTTAAAACCTGTCGGTTGATTAGACAGCACAGGCTTGTTTCCTATGTCACAGATATGCCTCCACACACCTCCGCTCATTCCTCAAGCGGGTTTGAGCGTGAACGCGCCTCAATGTCCGGTTTACGAGCGCCGCTGTGCAATACAGCGTGTGGAGGTGCATAAGCCAGCTGTGGTTAACCTGTCGGTTAACAGACAGCGGGGCTCGCCGTTTGAGCCAGCTGTAACCTGTCAGTTAGCAGGCAGCAGGGCTCAAGCCAGCTGTATTTAACCAGGCGGTTATTAGACAGCAGGGCTTGATGTTTAAACCTGATGCTCCTAACCTGTCGGTTAGCAGGCATTACGGTTTTTTCCTCTGTCCCAGATGTGCCTACTACACACGGTCGTAATGAGCCCAGGGCTGTTATTACGCACTGTGTGAATAGCACTGCACACACCTCCGCTCATTCCTCAGCAGGGTTGAGTGTGAACGCGCCTCAATGTCCAGTTTACGAGCCTTCTCCTAAACAGAGACAGGATGAGAGCCGGTGTGAGATGCAGCGTGTGGAGGCCCCCTCGCAGCTTTTTTGGCCCGGGCAACGGCGGCGAGGGCTCTGACGTGGCTCGTCACCATGACAACCACAGCACATCCAGAGCATGTCGCGCGCTCTCAGAGTATTACTCAGTGGCGACGCGTGTGTTCGATGGACAGATGGATAATAATAAGCAGCAAGGCCCACCAGGTAAGCCGGCTGCCCCTACCCTGTCGGTTATGGGTAGCATGGCTCGCTGCATAACCGGCTGTCTTTAAAACCTATTGGTTTTTAGGCAGCTCGGTTTTTCTCCTCTGTCCCAAACCTACCTCCTACACACGGCCGTAATGGGCCCACGAGTGCCATTATTACAGTGTGGACAGCACTGCACGCACCTCCGCTCATCCCTCAGGGGTGTTGAGCGTGAACGCACCTCAAGGTCCGGTTTACGAGCCTTCACCTAAACGCGACATAATGAGAGCCTGTGTGAAATGCAGCGTCTGGAGGGCGTGGCTCGTCACCATGACAACCACAGCACATCCAGAGCAGGTTCGCGCGCTGAGTGGCGGCGCGTGTGTTCGATGGACAGATGGAAGATAATATGCAGCAAGGCTCCCCGGTTAAGCCGGCTGCCAATAGCCTTTTGGTTACTTGGCAGCATGGCTCGCTGCTTAACCTCTTAAGCCCGAGGGTCCCCCCAGTGGACCCCCCCCACAGTTTTTTTACGAGACTATGTCTCAGGGCTTCTTAACATTTATGAAACTATTAATGTTCCATACCCTTTTAACGCTAAGAAACTCCGCTAACTGACAATGTGAACCATTTTTAGCTAAAAGAAACACAAGAGTAATACCAAGCCTTTGAATTAGCATGGAGCGAAAAAATGCTAACTAATGCTAACGGATTTTGCACAGCACTCACGGTAGAAATGCCCTTATTACTTATCGTAACTGCACAAACAAGATATACGATTTAAAGCTGAGACTCCACAGATTCCAGACATATAATATCATCAATGTACGCCCCCGAATTGCGGAGCTATCAGCCAGAAAAGAGAACGTAAACAACATCCGGTTTAAAAAATATTACAATAATTTCGTTTTACCTTTTTTGATTTGTGATCAAAAGTTGTGTTCACCGGAATAAAAACGCCGCTCAAGGTTAATCCAATGTCTTTGTGTCACGTAGACATTTTGACTGATAATCCTTCATCATATTTATGGCAATATACTGGGTATAAAATGTTGCCGTCCAGACGTGCACTTTCAGATATGCTTTGTTCGCTTCTCTATTACGTCCGCTATGGTAATGTTTACGTTGATTTGGGAACTGCCCATCGATTCTATTGGTTCTGATGGTTAAGAAAAAGGTGTAAATCACACGAATCGACCAATGGGTTCCAGAGATATGGTCCTGCGTAAAGTATAAAGAATGCCAGCCAGTTTAAGTACATTACACAGCCGACTTCATTTATTGTTTACTACTAACAAGCAGGCATTACAGCAGAACCCAGAGCACACGGAGCACAGAGCGGACAGCAGATAACGGAATTGCAGTTTTATTGCTTATAGATTATCAGAACATTTCAAAGGGGACACAGCCACATTGGATATTAACCTATGGATTAACTACATCATCGTTTTTATCGTTTTAATGCCATTGAAGACCAGTTTAGACCAGGCAAAGAGGAAGGTAAGCCATTAGCCTAGCGCATGCTAGTACCTAACTCCACTTGTTTTGATGTACGTTTTTGTTGATAACGTCGCAAGTTTGTATCTTTCAGTGTTGAGGTGGGCACCGTTAGATTCTGTGTCTTTACGATCAAAAACGATGTGTTGGATGTGCAGCTAGGATAAGTAATAAGGGAGCTAGGAGTGATTTTCGGTGCAGTAATAGGTTAGCATTTTTCGCTCGGGGCTAATTCAGATGCTCACTGTTAGCATTGTGTTTTTTTTGAAAAAATAAATGAAAAAGATCAGTTAAATGAGTTTTTCCCCGTTATATGGATATAAAATATTCATAGTTTATTAAATAGTAAGGTTCCTTAGACGTTGTTTCCTGCAAATGACGCAATTTCGGTCCGTGGGGCCTATAAGTGCTATATAAATAAACTTGCCTTGCCTAAGAGGATAACAGAGTATGTTCTTATATATATATATTTTTTTTTTTTTTTTTCACAACAGTTGTATTTGGATGGAATGAATACCTATAGTGAAAATTCAAAGTAATAAAATGATTTTTACAGTGAAAAAGTTCAAATGGAACTGATGGTTCCCAAATTACCCAGAGGTGAGTCCGCCTGGACTTTATTTTTCTAAACCTCTCTAAAAAGGTCAAATTTAACTTGTTTTGCATCAATCTTGATACAGGGTACTTATTATATGTTATAGTTTGGATTCCTAAAGCTTTTAGTCTACTAACCCATCATTCAAGGGTGGTTTTTACTATAAGTAATGTTTTTTTTTTAGGCGGACATTAGAATTTACATGTTTTTACTATGTTCCATCTGAATTTACTTTAAAATAAAAACATCTATATTGATTCTGACACTTCTACATCCAACTCACAGATGTAACCTTGCTTTGAGAGAAAAGATGATTAATTTACCCCTTTTAGAAGTGAAGATATAGTCTTTGTTGTGTTAGTGGCATTTTCGAGCCTGAAACCTGAAAAACAGGCTCAGGGCTTAAGAGGTTAACCTGTTAAGCCCTGAGCCTGTTTTTCAGGTTTCAGGCTCGAAAATGCTATGCCCAAAACAAATGACTATAACTTAACTTCTAAAAGGGTTATATGAATAATTTATTTGATCAAAGCAAGGTTACATCTGTGAGTTGGATGTAGAAGTGTCTGTGTCAGAGTAAATTGAGATGGAACATAGTAAAAAAAGGTAAATTCTTACCTCCGCCTAAAAGAAAACATTACTTATAGTGAAAACCACCCTTGAATGATGGGATGGTAGACTAAAAGCTTTAGGAATCCAAAGTATAACATAAGTACCCTGTATCAAGATTGAGGCAAAACAAGTGAAATTTGACCTTTTTAGAGAGGTTTAGCAAAAAAAACCTGGACTGACCTTTGGGCACATTTGGATACCATCAGTACTATTTGACCTTTTTCAGGTACCATACTGTAAACATAATTGTATTACCACTATAGGTAATCATTCCATCCAAATACAAGTGTTTTTTTTAATGTTTAATTTGCAGGAAAAAAAATGTAAATGGTGTGTGTGTCTCTGTGTGTGGACTTTGCCACAGTCCTTACATGTTTATCACCCGGCTAACACTTCTAGGAAGGTTTACTTACACAATAAAAATTAGGAAACATAGGATAAATTTGTCTCCAACAGGAGCAGATTTATTTCTAAAATAACACACTAAAAAACTACACTAAAACCGAAATAACACCACAAGCATTTTTTTTGTAAACACTGGTAAAAAATAAAAAATGTACACAACCTGAATGTGTTTAGTCAGAGGTGTGCCACGCCTCCAAACAGTTCTTCTTTGAATTGAGGCACAGAGGGACCAGGCACTTAGTGCAGTAGATAGGTGTCTTCACCGTTTTGTTGCCAGCATCAGAGCACCTCCTGCAGTACCTCCTGAGCGCGGTGGCATCTTCCCCATAATACTTGGGAATGCATACGAGTGATGATGGGGGGGGGGAAGGGAGTGGTGGTGGTGCTGCAGGGACTTCACCCCTCATGTCTGCAGCAAGCTGCTCCCTGAAGGACTTCTGGGTGTGTGGCTTCGTCCTGCCGGGGACACCCCTCATCTTGTGCAGCTCCTTGTGGAGAAGGAAGCTGTTCACCACTGCAATGTCCAGAAAATGGTAAAAAAAAGTATTGTACCATTTCATGGTTTTGTGGTGAACGCTGTAGTCTCCAATCAAAGCATCGGACACATCCACGCCGCCCATGCTTCTGTTGTAGTCCACCACAGCGTCAGGAACGGTAACAATCTTAGTCTGCCACACACCAGCCCGTTTCACTTTCCTCCTGACAGTCTGTCCACTGAATCAGAAGATGCAGAGGGAGGCTGAGTTAGTACTGGTGCAGACATCCGGCGGCGTAGCTTGGATGTTGATGGGTCTGGGGCAACTGTATGCTGATCTGATGCACGTCGTAGCTTGGATGAGGCAGATGTTGATGGCTCTGGGGCAACTGTATGGTGATCTGATGCACGTCGTAGCTTGGATGAGGCAGATGTTGATGGCTCTGGGGCAACTGTATGCTGATCTGATGCACGTCGTAGCTTGGATGAGGCAGATGTTGATGGCTCTGGGGCAACTGTATGGTGATCTGATGCACGTCGTAGCTCGGATGAGGCAGATGTTGATGGCTGTGATCCAGAAGCCATTTGATACTCGTCTTCATCACTGTGAAAACAAATGTGGAAAAAACTAAATCGATTACTTCACTGGCTTATTCTTTCAAAAATGTAACACAAATCTGAAATAATTCCTCCATTTAGCGTGTGTGAAATAACAGTATACACATAGGCTATATTTAAGCAATAGCTCACGACAGGCCGTGGTATATGCTCATTATATCACAGCTAAGGGGCGTGGTTCGGCCCGACGCGAAGCGGAGGGTCGACAACCCCCTTAGCTGTGATATAATGAGCATATATCACGGCCTGAAGTGAGCTATTGCTTTTATAAAACGGTTACCAAGTGTGGCAATATGAAAGAAAAATACACACTCTAATTTAAATAGTTGTTATTATTAAATAATGATGTTCAAAATAAAATAGTCCCTCCGTTGCCTTCTGCACAAAACATAGTGCGAGGTGGTTGCTATGCAACAACACTAACAGCTAGCGAACATATTAGACAGACAGCGTTGATCCATTATTTAGCTATTTATTTACATTAATTTGTATGTTGCCGTTTATTGTGCACCCACTGAAAAACTGTGCAGCATCCGTAGAATGGCTTACAAGGTTACTTGTACTAGGCTGAGGTTGTACTCGGCTGTTGCTGGGCGTGGAGAGAATATTGCTCCATTTTCTCCGGTCTGCGAGATTCGGCTTCCAGTAGCTCTGGAGAGAGCTTTCACACCTGTGGCCCCTAACGGTCATGATTTCTCTGCTTTCAAGACCCGCATCAGAAAGCTTCTGAATGGTGGTACTGCGGAGGCAGTGGTTGGTGTATTTCTGCTGTGTTCCTGCTTGCTTGCACATTCTAGGCAACATTGTCGAAAGGTGATTCACGCCCATTGGCTCTCGAGTGAACCTGTAACAAAGCAAATGTGATTTTTAGTAGCTATCCTAATCTAGCCTAATCTATTAAAATAATATGCACTACACATCATTTACCAAACATTGTCGACATTGCAGTTCACTTGTCTTCTTGGGTGTAGATAAAAGGCAGGTGCGTCCGGGGGTAGGAGGGAGATGTATTTTTCTAACGAAGAAACGGGGCAGAGAGGATCACCAGGCAGTTCACACATAAATCCCCTTGTGCTCTCTTTATTTCTCGCCTGCGGGTCGTTGTGGTTTTTTGTGTGCTCATTGAACGTCAGCGTGGCATATTTAAGCCCGTTTTCGTCTGTTTTGGTGGTGAAAGACGAGGGTTTGAGCTGCCGATTACCCTCATTTCCCCTGCGTCCAAAGTGCAGTTGAACGTCAAACCACACCTTGTTTACTAGCCCCTCCGGAGTTTTTGGATCAAGTACTTGCTTGATAGCTTTGAAGTCATCTTCTGTTATGGAAGAGTGATGGACTGAAGTGTCGAGTCCCTTCTTTCTCAACATTTTCACAACGCCGATGAACACATTGTTGCAAGTTGTGAACTCGGTGTCTTTGAGGAGGGACCAGGACAGACTGAGTGGTGGGTCATTTATGTGCCGGTTGAGTCCAGCACGTAGACCAATATAGCTGCTCAGGCCGTATAGTTCGCCTTTACCGTTTCTGACAGTTGCATAAAAATCTCTCAAGATGTTATTGAGCTGCGGTTTTGTCGACGTCTGAAAGTCTATGACCACAGAATTATCCTGACACCAGTCTTCAAAGCACTTAACTGCCCATTTTGTTTGCTTCACAGTGTTCTGTTCGTTTCGGTTTTTTTCTAGTTGGTCTACCTGCTCATCACGTAGCTCTGCATGTCGTCGTTTAGCAGGGGGCTTTTTTTCTGGAGATGGACACTCCTCCTCAAGCCACTCCTCCATAGTAAGACCACCCCGGAGGTCGAAGTTAATCTTAAATGTTTCCATGTTATGCTTTGTAAGTTTGTTTCGTAACGGAAGAAATGTAAATATATTTATAAACGGACAAGTCAAATCAAGCAATCTGATTGGTCGATAGCGTTTTTGTGGACCTTTTTGATTACAGATTTGAAAACATCGTTGTTCGCTTTAAAAGTAGCACAATTCATTATGTCAAACCTTGGAAAGTATCTAGATATCCCTGCCCTAATGCCAAAGGAACTGCACACTGAATATGTGTCGCCGTTTGATGTCTCTGTCTGGACCGCTGCGTAAAAACAAGGGTTTCTGCCCCGTTACTTCTCCGCTGCTTTCTTGTTCCAGTTTGAAAAGCAAACTGCAAGCAGTTTGCTTTTCAGCCCAACGATATACTGTTTTTCTCAGACGCGGAGGGATACTGATTTGTTGTGAAAAGTAACTTACAATTCTACCCGTGGTATACGCTCAGTATATCACGGCTAAGAACCAATCAGATTGCTTGATTTGACTTGTCCGTTTTATAAAGACTGATATACAATACAGCTTTATTTATAAACTGCTAATAGTCAATGTCTGTAGAACTACAAAACAGCATCCATTTGGCGTGTGTGAAATAACAACCCAGTCTCACAGCATTTCGTATTATAGTCACAATATTTAATCTATTGATTCGTGTTCACCAACACGATTTTCCCCTTTTTTTCGTGTCACACAGAACGATTTTAAAAGCAATGTATTTCTATTGGTAGTATGTTTCGTGCCTGCAGCACGTCTTTTTGTCCGTTCGGGTCGTGGAAGACCGGAAGCTGTGGGGTTCATAAAAACATGTTCTTACTCAATATCAAGCCACGATTATTGTTTTTATTTTAAATCGTATAATGTCGGACTTTTTTTGTCGTCTGTGAGGAAAAGAAATGGGGGCTCAGAGCCTCAGAATACTGAAATCTGTATTTTTTTTAAATCTTTTTTTCCTTCTAATTTGTTATTCTTTTCTAAATAACACACTGTTATTTACTCACCAATAACACACAATTATCCTTGTTTTTATTTATTTGTTTAATTCCATAATCTCTGGCTTTTTTGGCGTCCGTCAGGAACTGAATTTCAAAATAAAAATAACCGGAAACAGACGTAGGCCTATAAGGGACATTTCGAGCATCATTGCGATACACAGCCACTGAACTGATTACCCAAGATCCTCAGCTATGGTTTAAGCTTGCTGATTGGATGTTTTAGCCGCAATGCATGTAGGGATATGATGTTAATGCCATATCAAATCCGAAAAACATTTCTGAGTTTAGGATGGCCGAAGACACTACACTACCCATAATCCCCAGCTATCGTTTAGGACTACTGTCCCCGTGATTAATCTTCAAGCTCTGGGATTGGATGTTGGAGTACGCCAAGGTTACGCCGAGCGTCAAACAGCTGTTTGAAATGGAACGAAACCACGGCAGACTATCCAAAACTGGAATCGAACACCCCCCCAGAACTACACATGCTGGCTATTGTGTTTTGCAAAATGTTCTATGGGACGTCTCTACTGAACGTTTTCGTTTTTCCCACAATTAGAAGTTGCCAGTATTAAACACATTGGTGTTATCAAATGTAAAACATATAATTAATAAATGGGTGAAAATCGCTTGTGTCCATAATGCGCAGCATTAATATATAGCATTAATATATACCCACATGACAGCTCACTGTTACTTTGTAATTCTACTCCACTACAATTCAGAGGTTAACCTGGTATTTTTACTCCACTACATTTATTTGAGTTACTTTGCAGATTCTGATTAATGATGTGAAATATAAACAACCCTTAAAGCAGACTTTAGTTACACCTGAGTAAAATTCAGGGAAGGTGATTGTCATGTGCCAACAATCAGGAGAGATATTTGATAGTTGCTGCTTGAGAAGACTAAACATGTATCTGCAATTGACATGAATGGAAACGAGTAATAAAGTATATTCATTACTCGTTATTCTCTACTAATAGTTAATTAAAGACTGTATATTATGGCTATTTTGCACATCCCTTTCAAGATTTCAAGATTTTCTAAGGTTTATTGACATATCATATACACAACTACGGTGTAGTTATGCAATGAATGAAACACTTGGGTCACAGGTTCCTCAACAGTGCATTACAAGACATCTATCAATATGTGTGTACCTCCACCATTAAATTGTCATATTCTGCACATTTCTTATTCTATCTACATAAGAGTATAATTCATGTGTATAATATCAGTTAAAATAAGTGCTTCAACATAGTTAACATTGCAGGAAAGCAATATATTAGACTTTAAGTACTTTGTCAGGCTTAATATTTATCTTTTGATATCCCCAAAGCTTTTTTCTTATTTAAAAGAAGACCTGGTAACACTTTATTTTGATAGTCCATAGTTAACACTCTATAAATCATCAGTTGACATTCAACAACACTGTTTCAACAGACAAGTAACATGCATTCAACTAACTGCCAGTAGAATATACATTAACCATTAGTTGATGATCAACAGATAAGCAACTAAAGTTTAGTTGACTATTACATTAAGCATTAGTTGATGATCAACAGATAAGCAACTTTAGAGTTTAGTCGAATATTACATTAATCATTAGTTGATGATCAACAGATAAGCAACTTTAAAGTTTAGTTGACTATTACATTAAGCATTAGTTGATGATCAACAGATAAGCAACTTTAGAGTTTAGTTGACTATCTGTTGATCGTCAACTAATCTAGAGTTGACTATTAGTATACTTTTAGTAGGTTCTCCACTAAGCGTTTGTAGGCATGTGTTAGGACTATCCAATTAAAGTGAAAAACAGTTGAGAACAGTAGAAAGTCTATAACCTATCAACAGAACACATACATTCATCCACTAATTATATGCAACAGACATGGGAAGAAAGCTAAATGTTTTGCACAACTGATCACGAACACTGGATAACTGAAGACAATACCAGGCTATAAAGCACAGTAGAACAAACACTATACACAGCATATCAGAGAAAGAAAGCTTTTTTATTTTAATAATACTACAAGTAAAAACACTGAACAGTTGTGAAATGGTAAAAAATAAAGTTTGAAACACATTATCTACCAGCTGGTAGTCAATACCAGGCAAACGGAAAAAAATCACTGCACTGCAGATTTGTACAGTTTAATAACTATAAATACAATTTTATTTTGCTGTGTTCAGGACGTTTATGGGCGTCAGCAAATAGCCTTTGGGCCCAATGTGTGGGTCTAACCCCCTGCTAATTACCAGGGTGTGCAGCTCGATCAGTTAACAAATGTAGCTCAGCGTAAGTTCAATCAGGAAGACAATATCATCGGGTGTCACACGTTATCTCAATATGTGATCAGGGGCGTTACGCCCCGGCTAGCCAATCATCGGTAACACGGCGGGGCGCGCGCGCAGACGCTTCGCGTTAGCCTCGGGGAGCAATGTCCGCGCGTTTCCTCACCGCTCGAGAGGTCCTAGGAAAGGTTTACGCAAACGCAGCTGCGCAGGACTCTACAGATTCGTCGTCCGAGGAGGGAGAAGAAGAAGAAGAAAAAGAAGAAGAAGATGGACAAGATGGAGAAGACGAGCCCCGCGGGCAGGGGGTTCGGGGAGAAGAGGACGCGCTCGAGTACGTGGACGAGGTCCAGGTGTACGAGGACAAAGATCACGAGGAGGTGGTGTCCGAGGAGGAGGACGAGGAGGAGCGGGTTTCGGGAGGACAACGGGGAGAACGGAAAGAGCAGAGCGGGCACCGAGAGACGAGGGGCCGCAACCCGGAGCCCGAGGCGCAGAGTTCGGGAGACGTACGAGGGGCTAGCCACCGAGCGGGGGCAGAGGAGGATGAAGAAGAAGAAGAAGAAGAAGAAGAAGGGCACCGGGGGGAACACGCGCGGGCTCGTGAGACACCTGGTCCAGAGGGTGAGGGTGGAGGAGGAGAACAAGAGGATCGCGATGATGAAGAATATGACGATGAAGAAGAAGACGAAGAAGAAGAAGGAGGAGGAGGAGGAGGCCGAGAAGAAGAACAACGAGACCACCGAGGAGGAGCTCGAGAACAAGTACAGGACGAACAGTGTTGGAACAAACACAGTAGTGGTGGCTTAAAGCCCACCTCTGCTCCGCGCCGTTCGTTAGATGAGCCTGGTCAGATTAATAAGAGAAGGAGTTCAAAACACCGGCATAAAAGTTATAACAATAATCTGATTTTAATGGTAAAAAACACCAATACAAATTACAGAGTGCTCTGGACTCCCAGTTCTACTGCTGTGCGATACAGGTATCGGGACCAGCCAGTCAGAAACAGGGGGCATTTTGCATGAATAAACAACAGTATATATGGACATATTTGGGGCGGAGATGTGGGTCGGCTCTTCCATCCCATTTTACTCCTAAGTGAAGCGTGAGAGCCTCGGGACTAGTCAAGGTCAGAATCACTTTTTATCTTCCACCTAACTTCACTCCTTTACTTTCCCAGGGAAGATTTCACACAAACTATTCTTTCCCAAAACAATCAAACATTGTACACAGATATATTGGTGCTTGAGATTATACTGGCCCCAGGAAGAACCTTGAATAAGAACATGTGCATGTGCTGGTGGGGGGGAAAGTGTATGTGTGTGTGTGTGCTGATATCTGGGTCAGTGAGTGGATGTGAGAAGGTTTATATATATAGGATTACTTTAAAACAGTCCCAAATAATACATGTTCACTTCAATACAGTTCAAGATAATACCTGTTTACTTTAATACAGTTTAGAACAATATCTGTTTGCTTTAACAGCGAGCACGGGACCGAGACACCGCGGTCACAGCCCCCGTTCCAGCGAGAGAGACTTTTCTCTCAAAGAACGGACAGCTGACTTGGTCATCTTTGCCCTACCACGGGAACCGCCGCGCGGACGAGGCCGCGGAGGCGGTCTCCTCCTCCTCCGGGGGCCCCACCGCGCACGAGACATCGAGTCCGCGTTCCGCCTGTTTGTCACCCCGGCCATCGAGCGAGTCGTCCTCGACATGACGAACCTGGAGGGCTCGCGGAGATACGGAGACGCGTGGGCCGGGATGGACGAGACGGACCTGCGCGCGTACACGGGGCTGTTGATCTTGGCGGGCGTGTACAAGTCCCGGGGCGAGGCCGCGGCCAGCCTGTGGGACGCGGAGAGCGGCAGGGCCGTTTTCCGCGCCACCATGCCCCTCAAACTCTTTCACCTGTTCTCCCGGATGCTGAGGTTCGACGACCGCGCCACCAGAGCCGAGATATGCTGTGTATAGTGTTTGTTCTACTGTGCTTTATAGCCTGGTATTGACTTCAGTTATCCAGTGTTCGTGATCAGTTGTGCAAAACATTTCGCTTTATTCCCATGTCTGTTGCATATAATTAGTGGATGAATGTATGTGTTCTGTTGATAGGTTATAGACTTTCTACTGTTCTCAACTGTTTTTCACTTTAATTGGATAGTCCTAACACATGCCTACAAACGCTTAGTGGAGAACCTACTAAAAGTATACTAATAGTCAACTCTAGATTAGTTGACGATCAACAGATAGTCAACTAAACTCTAAAGTTGCTTATCTGTTGATCATCCACTAATGCTTAATGTAATAGTCAACTAAACTTTAAAGTTGCTTATCTGTTGATCATCAACTAATGCTTAATATAATAGTTAACTAAACTTTAAAGTTGCTTATCTGTTGATCATCAACTAATGCTTAATGTAATAGTCAACTGAACTTTAGTTGCTTATCTGTTGATCATCAACTAATGCTTAGTTGTCGGTTTGAACGGTGCTGTTGAATGTCAACTGACACACTGTTGACATGCTACTAAATGTCAACTGATGACTTATAGAGTGTTAACTATGGACTATCAAAAATAAAGTGTTACCGAAGACCTTAATCTAAAGTATTATTTAATATTTAAATAAAGGTTAATTCGTGTTTCTGTTTTGCACCTCCTCCTATTAATATCTTTGTACATCCTGCACTAAACTGTTTTATTGTAGAGATCACTTATAGTATCTTCTTGATTTTTTATATTCTATATTTCTATCATTGACCTTCTACTTTCCCCCTATGAAAGTATGTACTATTGAAGATTATTATTATTATCTGATATTTGGGAAGTGTGTTACATTTGAAATGGCAGAAAGTCTTGTTGCAACTTCCAGATATTAAAAGAGGCCCCTTGAGTTTCTCTGGAAATTATCAATAGTAGCAGTTAAGTGAATACTGTTTAAACAATACCTGTGTTTGTGTTTTGTATTGGTTTCTCTGTTTTATCCTTTCATAAATGTGAGGACTAAAACTTGCTCAAACATTCTGGGGTGCTTGGAGTTTTATTGCTCTGTGGGGGAGGTATAGAGTTGGATGAGAGTTCCTTCTGCTTAAGATCTCCAGTATGTCATGTTTCAGGGAAGTCAACATATCTTGAATAGTATATGTGTGTGTTTAATTACTTTGTATTCATAATAAGCAGTCTGTGTAAACAGAAGCTGAAAATAGGAGAGTATTAATATGTATTATCTTTGTGAACAAAGGGATATTATGTGGACAGAGCTCAGGCCTCTGGAATGTGCAGGAAAGTGAGATAACGGACGCCAGATACATTTTATTACCATCTCAGAGACACTTGTTTATTATCCTGGCTGGCTCGCGCTGATTCGCTAAGAAAAGTCATCTTTTACATCTTCCAATGAGATAGACTGACTCGGCTCCTCCGGTGATTTTTGGGTATAAAAGTTGGGTTTGAATTTAGTTCATTCTCTTTTCCTCCGGCTGCCAAGACCGAAGAATCCCACCAGCACGAGAAACTAGAGCAGGGGCGCTCCTAATTATATTGATTTGTATTGCATTGTATTATTGCCTTTTAGAATTAAAACAGATTATTGTTTAACTGGTATCCTGGTGTTTTCTGATTTTCCCTACTGTTATGATTTCAAGCAGCTCGCCAAAACGACACGCTGGGCAGAGGTGGGTTGTAAAAACCATCTTCTGCCACAACAAGTGGTGATCCCGACGTCAGCGAGTGGGAGTTCAGCGGAAATCACATCAGCAGCCAGCGGACGAGGAAGTCCAGGGACGACACCTCGAAATACTTTCTGACAACTAAAAACAGAGCTCTATAAATACCAGGTGAGCGCAGACACCTGTTACACTCAAAATCTGTGTTTTGGCCATATTCCAAATTTTAGAGTTGTCAGGAATATTTCCCAGTGTCATAGTATTCACGCTGAAATAGTGCAATACATATCTTTATATAAGTATACAAGTTATATAAATATAAAAGTGAAGCAGCTGTACATCAGCGCGTGGGGTATTGAGTCTCGCACGGCTGAAAGGTCATAACGTACCTAGCTTAAGTGATTGGTATTGAGTCCACACAGGCTGTACTTGCTGGTGGAAGTCAAGTGGAATATCGAGTTTCCATCCATGACAAAACTGAATAACAAATCCAAGGCTTATAGAAGTTGGAGGTGCGTTATATGTTCTAATCCAAGGGGAGATACGCAAATTTCAAAAAGCCATTTTGAAATGACCGGAATCTCGACATCCTTTGTTCTGTGGGGTTAACGCCCGTTCTGTTGAAAGAAATATCGCATCTTAAAAGCTGAACAGACAGCGTGGAGGATATATTTATGTGCTTTTGAATAAATAGAATATATTATTGAACATATAATGGCCTAAGTCAGATAAAGAAATGCGAAGTCATAATGGTAGAATACCATGGGTTTAAGAAAGCCCCCCTTTCTCCACATTTCTGCTCTAATTGCTGGACATTGCTCTGGAAAATGGCTGCTGAGCGTTGAATTTAAAGCAAGGAGTGAAAGATCAACGAGTGATCTGAAGTTGGAGTGAATAACATTGAAAATTAATGGATCAATGTGTGATTTGAGGTGGTAGATATTGAAATAAATAAGAAACTATAATTTGTGTTTTTAGCCGTTTTTGTGGGACACAGTTACGTCACTTTGTGGTTTTATGAGAAGTTTTGAGAGTAGGAAGACGCAAGCTATTCACCACAATTGTATTTTTAGGTTATGAATAAAACAAAGAGTAGTAAGTGATAAGCAGAAGGGTTTTTGAGCTCTTGTCGGTCAGAAGGAATCTTGTGTGTGTATGACAGGGGTGCTTATGCCCGCTTCGGTTTTCAATGTCCGCCATCACGTTAAAACCATGGTTAAAACGGAGGATTGGTGGCATTTTCAGTTCATTGCTTACTTCCACACGCCTTTTCCCCTCCTTGTCTCTTTCATGACTTTATTTAATGCATTAGAACGATTGTTATCGTAACTTTCCGTGTTTCTAGAAGTCAAGCTCACTGTTCACATTACGGAGTATATTTCCGGAACGGCCTTTCAAAATAAAAGCCACAGGCCGCTGTTCACCAGAGATGCCTTCACAATAAAACAGTAATTAGCTTAACAATATATTTAACTTATATTACGTCGTTAAACATTGATTTTAATTCATTACAGTTTTCAAATACGGCGCGGATTGAATACAGTTATTTGTGTATTCTGTTACAACCTCACCATGCTTGTAACACAACTTAGATAAACAATTTGAAAATGAATAGAATAACCAAGTAGATAAAAGATTAATCTGTGGTTAGGGAGAGTTTCCTTGTTTTGCCTATTAACTTAGAACTGAAGTAATAAAGAATAGGCAGACTACTATCATTAGTTTGTTTTAACATTCACCTGTTTCAGCATTCCTGACCTCAGCCGTTTTATTTTGTAACCCGTTGGGAGAGAGATTTAAATTGAGTTTTTCTCAGTAGCTGAATGGCTGTGATTACAGCAGCATTGGATAGCTGTGCACCACCTTTTGGGTTCTCTGAATCAGTGTGTTGGTGAAGAGTTGCTCACTGCAAACAGAAGAAGTGTGCAAAGAACGCATCTCTGAGGAGATATTGACATTATGCTTGTGCCTCGTTGTCAAGGCAACAGTGGTGTGAAGAGGTACTGCGGTTTTGGGGGGATTTCTGCTGTACAGAGGACAACGTGTGTCTGCCAAGTGATTCCTTCCCTCATCCCAATGCCAGGGAGAGTTTCCTTGGAGCCCACTGACCAGGGCCGGTCCTAGCTTTTTTGGGGACCCTGCCACTGACTACAGCTGCATCACTGACTGTGCTCATTATGACAAGATCTTGAGACATGCTTGTCTCAGATGGTTCAGACTCTGAAGGAATGATGCAATGATTTTACAGCATAATTGTGCAAGAGTTTCCCAGGGGGTGGTGTAGAAACCTTAATGCTTAGTGTTTAGATAAGAGGCTGCTTGTTTAAATGATGGTCTGGAATACTGAAAAGAATAAAGTTTATTATTCTTGTTTAGCAAACAAGACATCTGATTATTATGTCACACATAATAATCTTGACATAGAAACTAGCTATGGGTAAAACGTGTGGTTGTTATACCATTGTTATCATGAACAAAAGATAAATAAGGAAATAGTAACTGCTTAAAGATGAACGGATTTCATATCCTAGAGAGGATTAGTTATTGTGAATACTCCACAAGGTATCTACTAATGTATTTTAAAGAACCAAATTTAAAGAACTTGAATTGACTTGATAAATAAGTGAAGATAAGAAGATGTATTAACCATGAATTAATCAATTGGTAAATTAAAAATAGCAGTAAAGAGGGAAACTATTAAAGTAGAATGAGAATCATCCTAAAACACACTGATGGAAAAGGGGGGAGGCGTGATGGAAGTATGCACTAGACTTTAAGTAGTGGGTGTTTGGGAGTTAGGAGTACAGTGTAGAACCATATTCTTCAATCTTTTCATCATGTTTACAAATTATTCTTTAAGAGTTTTTATTGTGTGAATTTGGTAGTGTTTTAATTTGTTACAGTATTGATCAGTTCAAAGGGAGAGTTTTAGTAACATCTCTATAAGATCAGACACATATTTATTTATATAGGCCATGTTGAAGGGAAAGCTAGTTCTAAACAAAATATAGTATTTCAATTTGAGGTATTGGCTTCACCATTGTGGCATATATTACTACAGGAGAACTTTTTATGGGGAAATAACTGTTGTTTGTCGTTCAAAATGTAGAGTTTAAAATTAAATTAAAATTAAAAACAGCTAATTTAATTTTGAAAAAGCAATATAATTGGGAGTAAACAAATGTGGGGCCTTGGATCACCCATTGTAATGGTGCATATTATTGACGACCAATAGGGAGAATGGGTCACTTGACCCACCCTGCAGTGTTTTTTTTTTTTAAATCTTAGTTGCAGCTTCACAGGGAGCGCACGGCACCAGATTATGAGTTTAAAAGACAAGCGTCACTACCTCCTAATGGACATCTATTTAATTAGTAATTAACTGACATTTAGAGATGTTAAAAAGTAAACACATACCTACCATAAGTGATCATTCCTAAATTCAACTACAAACCATTGATGAAATTACTTCTGTTTTTAAATCCTTAATAAAGGAAGGAGTGATTGTTACATGTTCGTACACCCAAGGTTCCACTTACTGTTAAAGAGGTTAACATTGTTCTTTAAGTGGACCAGAATTGAAGATAAATTAATATGAGTTATGAAATACATGGCAGAACTTTACAGATCCAAGTAATGTTTTGCCACAAGATAATAGTTAAGTGCACAAGTTTCTGAAATAGATCTATTAGACATTTTAATACTAATTAGGTGTAAATGAATTGCAGTAGTAGTACTATAAGGAAGTGACATTTTTTGGCTAACACTTTTCAGGGAATGTGGGGAACAGCTGTTCCGATGAAAAGTTAGAGATATCTGGAAAATGATAGTTGTAATCGTGAATTAATTAATAATGGCGCTCCATATATGACAGATTTTTGTAGACAAAGGATACTGGCCTATGCTGAAATATCAAAGTCTCTGCAGAGCACACACATGGCCAAAAAGACTGAGACCAACTGACCTTTGACCCTGACCAACAGTGTAACTTGAGAAGGCACTGTCAATGACTGACTCTGGGGTGAATCTGACCAGACCAAGACTTTACAACCTGACAGACGGTGTGAGTGTGGATGAATGCCGGCATGTGATCAGTGTAACTGCATGGTTCTAAAACAATAACTAACCAAGCATGTTTTTGGACTAACATATTATTACCCGTTTCTAATCCACTTGATGATATTTTACTCCCACAGGAGGTGGCAGTTTGCAGAATGTGAAACTCAAACTAAAACATGAAGATTCTGTTTCTTTTAGGACTGAAGGATGGAGAGAAACACTTCATTTCACTGAAGTGTTTACTGTGGAAATGATGGATGTACATTTGGGAAAATGTTTGGTATTTTCTTATAATCCATGGTTACACATGAGGTTCATGTGTAAAAAGGGGGAGTGTAAAATTCACAATGTACATTTTTCATTTAGGGACTGAAAGGAACCTGCTGCCCCAACTCGGATGTTCAATCTGACCATTGATTGACAGTTTTAGAATGGACCTGCTCCATATCTGGGGATAAGATACTGTTTGATGAATGTTGACATGTCTCTAATATTGATTGAGTTATAACAGGTAACATAGATGCAGAATCAGTGGCCAAGGGGCTACTGTAAGTTGACCGGTGAGTAATGTTTCAACAGGTATTAAAGTAACTGAGGTTTGAAATATAGAAAGAACATATTACAGTTAAAGCTAAAACATAGTAATGTAATGAGACATAATTTAATTTAGACAGCATCATGTAACTAGCCTGGTAAAGAAGTAAAAGCCATAGACTTTATTGTTTAGGTCATTATGGGGATATACATTTCATCTAAATTCATAATAGAAAGACATTTGATGACAGTTTGTTGGAATTCTGTATTCATTTTTTCAGCTTGATAATATCTAAGCACTGACCGGTAGAAGCAGTATCACCAGGAAATCATTCACTTTGTCAGTATCATGATTTTGGTTGTTTTTGAATCCATAACATTAGTGTGTTTCTTTACCAGAAACAGTAGCAGTTCATATTATATTTAGATATTAAATAGGATCTCAGGGATTTCATTTAAAAATAAACACAGATGCTTGTCAGAAATTCAGAGCTATTGAAATATGTTATTTAGTTCACCTAGAGATGTGGGGGTTTTATTTTTAGTATTTTTATTCAAGTATTAAGATTCTGAAGCTGCACTGGCATATAGGAGGGCTACAATTAATTTAGAAAACCTGTTCACAGACGTCTGTTGTTTTAAGACACCCCACCAACAGGCTCCAAGCGGCCTACGCAGTGGTGGGTCAAACAGCGGAGGGCCCCGGAGCCCTGAGCGTAGGCTTGAGGGATTTGTATCAGATTTCTCCACACAGGTTGGTGATGCCAAAGGGGGACCCAGGAGGCTGACACAGCGGAGTTCGTCTGGCTGAAGGTCATCAGGACCAAGTGGCTCAACCCCAGGCTCTCCGGCCCGACTGAGTGACCCAGCGGATCTCTCATGCCGTCCGCGTGGGAGGAAAGGGGGACAGCTCGTACCACGGGAGCCAGTGTGCGGCGGGGAAACCACCTGCTAGGACCGTGGACGACATCAGGACGGACGTGGCCCTCGCAGAGGAGGTCGACTCGGAAGCAGCCATCAGTGAACTGGACGACAACGACCTCGAGGACATCCTTACAGCAGACAACTAGGAAGCGGCTGTCAGCGGGCTGGGGGACTTGTCGAGGCAGCAGAGGAGTCTACTTCTCTCTGATCAGTTCCACCAGTGAAGGGAAAGCCGCATCTCCCCCTCCCTATCAGAGGGGGGGGGGAGATGGTTCCTTCACTGCCATGGAAAGTGGTGTTCTGTTCCCAAAGATTTCAAGTACTTTGGGTCTCAGTTTCTGATAGATTTATACAATATTGGGGGACAGACACAGTGGAAAGGAATGACAGTAGTTATGTTTCAAGTGCCTTGTGTAAATTGGTCTCTTTATAGAGAGACCAAAAGGGGGATTATTGAAGATTATTATTATTATCTGATATTTGGGAAGTGTGTTACATTTGAAATGGCAGAAAGTCTTGTTGCAACTTCCAGATATTAAAAGAGGCCCCTTGAGTTTCTCTGGAAATTATCAATAGTAGCAGTTAAGTGAATACTGTTTAAACAATACCTGTGTTTGTGTTTTGTATTGGTTTCTCTGTTTTATCCTTTCATAAATGTGAGGACTAAAACTTGCTCAAACATTCTGGGGTGCTTGGAGTTTTATTGCTCTGTGGGGGAGGTATAGAGTTGGATGAGAGTTCCTTCTGCTTAAGATCTCCAGTATGTCATGTTTCAGGGAAGTCAACATATCTTGAATAGTATATGTGTGTGTTTAATTACTTTGTATTCATAATAAGCAGTCTGTGTAAACAGAAGCTGAAAATAGGAGAGTATTAATATGTATTATCTTTGTGAACAAAGGGATATTATGTGGACAGAGCTCAGGCCTCTGGAATGTGCAGGAAAGTGAGATAACGGACGCCAGATACATTTTATTACCATCTCAGAGACACTTGTTTATTATCCTGGCTGGCTCGTGCTGATTCGCTAAGAAAAGTCATCTTTTACATCTTCCAATGAGATAGACTGACTCGGCTCCTCCGGTTGGGTTTGAATTTAGTTCATTCTCTTTTCCTCCTGCTGCCAAGACCGAAGAATCCCACCAGCACGAGAAACTAGAGCAGGGGCGCTCCTAATTATATTGATTTGTATTGCATTGTATTATTGCCTTTTAGAATTAAAACAGATTATTGTTTAACTGGTATCCTGGTGTTTTCTGATTTTCCCTACTGTTATGATTTCAAGCAGCTCGCCAAAACGACACGCTGGGCAGAGGTGGGTTGTAAAAACCATCTTCTGCCACAACAGTACTCTTAATGTTTTTTTCATCAAATATAACACATAAAAACAATAATTCAATAACGTGCTTTAACCACTAGGCGGTGCACACAAGGTACACACAGCCATAATAACTTTGTATTATTAGTGTAGGACACTTATGTATGTACAACATCTGAAGATGTGTAGTTTTATTCATGATTTTACAGCATATTGCTATATTATTTCAGACTCAGTATTTACATTCTTATATTCAAAGAAAATCAGTAATATCTTTCAAAACTGCAAGTCCTTTTATATCAGCTGTGCACCGTTATGGTGTAAATATAACCTATCTATGAATTAGATCAAATGTAAAAGTCAGCCGAATTAGTGTTGATACTGCAAGGAGACGTATTGTGTGAAGAGAAATTGAAGATGTTGTTTAATTGTTGATATATTTATGATCCACGTCTAGTATTCAGTTTCGGCGGCATTTCTTCCAGTTTTTCCAAAGGTCTTCTCATCAGGGCTCTATAAATAAAGAACTACGGCAGATCTGTAATATGTAATGCAGCCGAACCGTGTATTACAATGCCGTTATGTGATGACTTCCAAAGAGAAAAGCAAAAACACTCGGAATAAAGTATTACTTTCTTTAAAAAAAAAAGTGTTTCGGATTTGATATGGCATTAACACCATATCCCTACATGCATTGCGGCTAAAACATCCAATCAGCGAGCTTAAATCATAGCTGAGGATCTTGGGTAATCAGTTCAGTGGCTGTGTATCGCAATTATGCTCGAAATGACCCTTATAGGCCTACGTCTGTTTCAGGTTATTTTTGTTTTGAAATTCAGTTCCTGACGGACGCCAAAAAAGCCAGAGATTATGGAATTAAACAAATAAATAAAAACAAGGATAATTGTGTGTTATTGTTGAGTAAATAACAGTGTGTTATTTAGAAAAGAAGAACAAATTAGAAGGAAAAAAAGATTTAAAAAAATACAGATTTCAGTATTCTGAGGCTCTGAGCCATTTATTTTCCTCACAGACGGAAACAAAAGTCCGAAATTATACGATTTAAAATAAAAACAATAATCGTGGCTTGATATTGAGTAAGAACATGTTTTTATGAACCCCACAGCTTCCGGTCTTCCACGACCCGAACGGACAAAAAGACGTGCTGCAGGCACGAAACATACTACCAATAGAAATACATTGCTTTTAAAATCGTTCTGTGTGACACGAAAAAAAGGGGAAAATCGTGTTGGTGAACACGAATCAATAGATTAAATGTCGTGACTATAACACGAAATGCCGTGAGACTGGGTTTTTATTTCACACACGCCAAATGGATGCTGTTTTGTAGTTCTACAGACATTGACTATTAGCAGTTTATAAATAAAGCTGTATTGTATATCAGTCTATATATGTGTATACTGTTATTTCACACACGCTAAATGGAGGAATTATTTCTGATTTGAGTTACATTTTTGAAAGAATAATAAGCCAGTGAAGTAATCGATTTAGTTTTTTCCACATTTGTTTTCACAGTGATGAAGACGAGTATCAAATGGCTTCTGGATCACGGGTTAGATAGACTGGGTTGATATACAATACAGCTTTATTTATATACTGCCGTGTTATAGTCACGAAATACAATTAATCTATTGATACGTGTTCACCAACACGATGTTCCCATTGTTTTTGTTTCTCACGGAACGATTACGCTACAACAACAAAGCGGCGTCCATTTTGTATTTTGCGAGTGTGGAATTACTATAGATGAATACCAGTGTTTCCCATACACTGATTTATTTGTGGCGGGCCGCCACAATTAAATATCGTCCGCCACAAATGGATCTCATAAAAAAAATATATATATATTATTTTAATTTTTTTTTGTGTGTAGTCTAATGCAGTGGTTCTCAAATGGGGGTACGCGGACCCCTAGGGGTACGTTGGAGTACTGCAGGGGGTATGTGAGATTTATTTAATGTTAATGAAAAAAAAAACACAAGTAATACATTTAAACAAACTACTAATAGTAGATGAACTACTTCATTCAAAGGTTTACAGTATTTCTGGATAATAAAATGGGAAAAATAAACGGGGTGCTCTCTTTTCCTCTCCCTCTCCTGACAACCCAACCCGTCAGTCTCCTGCAGCTCGCTGAACCTGTAATGAGTGACCCAACAGTAAAGAATAAATATATTTATAACTAGTTAAGCTAGTTCCAGAGTAGCTAGCTAAGTGTGTTAGGTCTTACTCTTAGTGTGTGTTTTGGTCCGCTCACCGGTCCGTCACAGCGGCGGAGCTGATCTCTGATCTCTCTCTCGCGTCCGGTTAGACTTCACTCGCATTTATGTCCAAATCTATCAGATCTAGCTAGTTCTACCTAATTATATGACTGTCTGCTTATCAAAGGACCTAAACAATAAGCGTTGCTTGGCAACGGCGTGTGGCCGCAAAGTATAGCGCAGCATTATGCATATGTTTATATGAGCATAAAATCCCATGCTCATAAAATGCTCATATATTTTGTTCTCTTCATTCCCCACGCCCCAAAATAAATAAATAAATAGATATACTAATTTTAGGAAAAGTAAGGAAGTTTGAGCAGTGTGGGTTTTATATTAACAGAGTTACACATATTTCAAAACGTGAAGTGTAATAACTGCAGTTGCCTCCCTGTCAGAATGACAAAGATCCTCAGTGAAGCACGAGCCCATGTTTCACTACATTGTTAGTACAACTTATTAAAAAGATCAGTTCAATGCAACTAATGTTGTCTTAGTGTTATTGCATGATGTTGAATTTGGTTTGCCATGAATTTAGTGATGGATTGTAAACATTTGAAATGTAGCATTTAAGTGTTTCTCAGTTACAAGGTTGTTGTTTTAATAAATCAGACTCTGATAGTGCAGCGCTGTACCTCTTTATATAGGCTTTTTTTCCTTAACAAATAGTTTTTGCGCTGATCAGGGGGTACTTGGCTGAATTTTCTTTTCAAAGGGGGTACATTATTGAAAAAAGTTTGAGAACCACTGGTCTAATGGATAGTGAGGTGGGCTGATGATCGGAAGGTTGCGAGTTCAAATCCTGCCTGGAACACCACTTGCCCTTGATTAAGGCACTTAGCCCTTGGTTACTCCAGGGAGAATGTCCCTGTAATTGGTCATTGTAAGTCACTTTGGAATAAGGCGTCTGCTAAATGCCTAAATTGTCAATTATATTTTTGGGAGAATACACCCCACAGAGCCTCAACTCCGGTGTGTTTCACTCATTAACAACGCAACACAGAGCAACAAGAACGTTGTCTACAGTAGCCATGAACTCGTATTATCTTATTTGAGGGGGGGACCACCCGAATTCGTGGACCACCCGAATAGGTTAAGGGGCCTTTGGCTTTTCTTGCTGGGGGGGGTTGCGGTGCAGTGCCCCCACAAATAGAATCAAATTATGTGGGAAACACTGAATACTATTAGGGTACACCAAATACATAACTAATAGATACAAACAGAGAGAGTACATAACTTTCCTGAAGTTCATAATCAGGGTCTGATTGTGGCTGAAGTAGATCATCATCTTCTGACGGAGAGTCAGCGAACACCATTTCCACGGCGTCTTCAAGCTTATACAGCCTCTTTCTGGGTGCCATTATTTGCTCAAATAAGTCCTAAAAGCAAATAAATCCTTGTCCTTGTAATATTATGTTCTGTTGCCTGCTGTTTTCTCTGTGTTCTCTGTTCGCTGTGTTGCTGCTGTGGTGGTGCGGTGGTGGTGCTGCCTCTGCTGCGTCATGTACGTAAAGCTGCCGGTGCTGGCATTATTTATACTACGCAGGATCCTATCTCTGGAACCCATCGGTCGATTTGGGTGATTGACAATTTTTTTTAAACTTTAGAGCCAATAGAATCGAGGGGCAGTTAGTATATCCGGCTAAACATTTACGTCAAGGAGAGAGAGGTTTGCGTAAACAGCACGTGAGACAGCATTAGCCCCGGACTGCAAAACTTTATACCTACTCTGCTGCCATGAATGTAATGATGGATTATCAGGAACAATTCTAAAGTGACTAGGAGACATTGGATTAACCTTGAGCAGCGTTTTTATTCCCTTGAACACGACTTTTGATCACAAAACAGCAACGGTAAGACATAATTATTGTTATGGTTTCGAAAACTGTTGTTGTTTTTTTGCTCTGTTTTGGCTGCTAGCTCAGTGAGTTCTTGTCCTGCAGTGATGATACTTATATCAAAATAATCTGTGGAGTATCAGCTTTCAGATGATATGTAGTGTGTGCAGAACATATTAAGTTTTAAAGATCGTTTTTGCTAGTTAGCTCCGGAAGTAGCATCAGCCCGTTTTTGCTAAGGGCTAATGCTAACGCTTCTTGTGAGACTTGTGTTTTGTTTCGGTAAAAATGGCTCATATCGTCAGGTAGCTGAGTTTTTTCCCGTTATTTGAGTATAAGACATTCATAGGTTTTTAAATATTAAGAAGCCCCCAGACGCCGTCTCCTGCAGTGACGCGTTTTTCCCCCCCGATAGCCGGCGGGTTTTTTAACTTATCGGTTAATAAACAGCAGGGTTTACTATTCAATCTGTCTACCTTAACCTTTTGGTTATTTGGCAGCACGGATTTTCCCTCTGTCTTAGACGTACCTCCTACCCACGGTCATAATGAGCCCACGGGCCATTATTACGCCTTGTGTGGACAGCACTGCACACACCTCCGCTCATCCCTTAGTGGTGTTGAGCGTGAACGCGCGGTTTACGAGTCTTCTCCTAAACTGCGACATAATGAGAGCTTGTGTGAAATGCAGCGTCTGGAGGGCTCTGGCGTGGTTTGCCACCAACCACAGCACATCCAGAGAATGTACACCCGGCACTATCAGAGTATTACTCAGGGTGGCGGCCTGTGTGTCTGATGGACAGATGGATGAGCAGGCAGATGGGCAGAGGGTAGTCTCTGCAGTTCGCCTCTCCCCCCCGCAGTTCTACGGGATACAGGGAACCCTGTCATCCCAGGAACACTGTCTCGCGCTCCGTGCAGAGCAGCAGGAACTCTTGTTAAAGAAAGCCTTTTTCCAGGGTTCCTCAAGGGGAAGAACATCGGGGGTTTTTACTCCCGCTATTTTCTGGTCCCGAAGGAGACGGGGCAGGGGGAATGAGACCCATCCTCGATCTGTCAGTGTCCAACAAGGGAATGGCCTTTTCCCATGCTGACGATCAAACAGGTGCTGGAGTGTGTTCACCAGGGAGACTGGTTCACATCCATAATCCTGAAGGATGCATACCTCCACGTAACCATCATCCCGAAACACAGCTCATTCCTGGCTCCACGCACTTTTTCAAAGTGGGTGGAGACAGCTGGAGCAGCTACACAGAATGGTGATGAGAGTGTTATTTTACCTGGACGACCGGCTGTGGCTGGCTCGCTCCAGGGAGGAAGCGGCTTTACACAGCACTTGAAATGTTTGGCTCTATGAAACCTGATGTACTTATATGATTCTGTTTTCTTCAAGGTTGTGTCTTCCTGGTCGATTGTACTTATTGTAAGTCGCTTTGGATAAAAGCGTCAGCTAAATGCAATGTAATGTAATGTAATTTGCACTGCTGCATCTTGGTCTTCCCCCTGTTCTTTTATTCGTTTTTATTTGAGGGATGTCTCCCATTCCTCTCTGACACACTCAGTACTGAATGTTCTGTCAGAGTGAGTAATGTCTCCTGCCTGTCGGCACTCAGAGAGCTGCCCTTTTTCCCCTCTTTTTTCGTTGTAACAAGAGGGACTTTGGTCTCTACTTTTTATAACGACAGGTATTCACCTTCATTCCCTCATGGAGAATATTCATTTTAAATGCTACATTTCCAGGGACTGTGATGCTCCATTACGCATGGCGCAATGGACATGGGTTATTAATTGAGTAGATGTGTTTTTGTACTTCTGGTAACGGACTGACCAGTGGGGCGTGGACTACATCCTGCTTCGCCCTTAACACAATAGCGATAGCCTTAGAGGGTCGAAGCCTTATACGATATAGAACTGGGGTTACGTACTGTAACCCAGCTTCTATGAGTATAGGCGCAGCCCACTAAGGTTCGGGCCCCACTGGCTCCGCGAATAGCTGAAGAAAAGCTGTTTGCGTGGGAGCAGATGGTCGGGCCTACTTCCTATTTATACGGAAGTGAGGCCGTAGGTGGGGCCCACGTCATAGGTGGGCGTGGATTAAGTCTGTCAGTGCTGCACACGTGCAGTGGGATTACCCAAAAGCGATAGTATGGTGGCCGGCAGGTGCAAACGCGGAACAACGGCCAAAAATGCATACATTAGCAGGAAACAGCTGCAAATCCTGAAATGAAAAACAAACAAACGCTGCATTTACATAAATGATGCAAACTAAATACAGGGTTCTTACACCTTTTCCAAAGTCAAATTCAAGCACTTTTCAAGCATTTTCAAGGTGCATTTTCCAGCTTTTCAAGCATCTTACAGCTGTTGTAAATTACATATTTATATACACATACTCAAATGATTATTTCCCTACCTCACATTAAATCAGATGTTCTTTATGCTATAAACAACCAAATGTGTGTTTCGTGATAGCCTTCTACACAAGGATGAAAAATTTAAGAAAAGGAAACTAAGTTTAATATTTCAAAATGAGTAATCTGTACGTAGACTAGGCCTCCCATATAACCTGTCTGAGCCAATATAAAACAATCAGCCAAATAACTTTTCAATACATCATTGATTACTATTTTTGAGGTACTTTTAGGTTGGCAGTGAACATAAGTCAGAGGTACATGGTGTACTTTTGCTCCACTACATGTATTTAATACCTTTAGTTACTTCACAGATCTGGATGAAAGATGTGAAATATAATCAAGTGTTAAATCAGACTTTAGTTCCACCTGGAGTAAATCCACAAGCTACCCTGCAGTATACAAAGCCATTCAAACTAGCTGCACCTTTACCAGCTTTGAGAACACTTTCATGATCAATCATTATAAAACATATCATATATATTATTCTGAAATGGACCAATCTGCACAACGACTACTTTTACTGTCGCTACTTTCACTATATTTTGATGAGAATACTTTCCTACTTTCACTTGAGGAACATTTTGAATGCAGGACTTTTACTGTGACAGAGTATTCCTACACTCTGGTACTTTTACTCAAGTACAAGATCTGAGTACTTATTCCACCTCTGGTAGCGTATTAGCCTGAATTGTAGCCACAAAATCATGCAGAGCTGCATAAAAATAGACTCACAATGGTAACAAGTGGAAAATAATATTTACTAATGTGTACAATGATTTGTAGGTAATTTTGACTACTCAAGACACCTGACTTATACATCTTCAAAGGAAGACTGTGTTCATTCTACAATTACATGGGATTAAAGCAAAATGTAGTTTTACTTGTATAATACTTTTATATAAAAGACAGTTTGTTTTCAAATAAACAAAGTCTTGGCTTTCAGAATATTAAACTTGTTTCGGCAAATTCAGATGATAAATACAACTTTGAAGCTTGTAACGGCATAATTACAAGCAGAGAACGGACTAATGTAACGTCACAGCAAGCATAACAACAGCCGGTGTTTCTTGTGAGTGTTTCCCCGGTACACAAACGCAAAAATACACAAACACACTCGCAAGCTTCCCCCAGACCAGTAATACAAACGAAAATGTGTCTTCGGGTCAATGTGACTGATTTCGATAGATCAAGTCACATTTGGTTTAGGCACGAAACATACTACCAGTAGAAATACATTGCTTTCAAAATCGCTCTGTGTCGAATCAATAGATTATATTTCGTGACTATAACACAAAATGCCGTGAGTGCTTCATCCTCTGAGCACCACAGGATGGCGACTGTAACGCACATAACATAGGTACGCTCCTCTGAAATGATTGTCCCCTGCAATTATTATTATCCCTCAATCGAGTTCGCTATTCAGCTCGCTAACGTTATCTTAAACAAACGTAACATGCAACGTTAGCCTAATCTAAAATGCTCTACTACGGCGTACCTTTCATGTGGCTTGTCAGCGCAGACTCTCGCATCGTTATTTTTGCACACTTTGCAGGAGGCTACTCGTGGGCTTGACCCTCGTCTTAGCCATGGCTTGTATTTGTCTTCTGCTAGCCAACGCTCGTTGAAACTGCAACCTCCTGGCACACAGTCATCTATCACTCATCAGAATGCCCAGGTCACAGTAACACAAATACTTGCAGGTCGCGCGCATAGCGCGGGAAGGTGCAGCGGAGCTGTTTTATGTAGAAGCGAAGCAATTCTTTTCTTTTAATCTAAAAAGCGAACTATTCAGTCAGACAGCAATTTATTGTAAAAGTAAAGCATTTACATTTTCAAGCACTTTCTCAATTTCAAGCACCATTCCCAAAATTCGAGCACTTTCCCAACCTTGAAAACACCACGTCAAATTTCAAGCATTTTCAAGGATTTCAAGCACCCGTACGAACCCTGTAAATACAACACACAAACCCCCAAAATGATATGCAAAGTCCAAAGCACATACAAATCCCAAAACACATACAAAAAAGAAACATTCCGGAAGTGCTCCAGGCCTCTAGGGAGCTCGCTACGTGGAACAGATTGATGTCTGACCAGACATAGAGAGAACGCACAAGAGTGCTGCAAATTGAAGCCGGAGG
The DNA here is from genome assembly GCA_028583405.1 of Pogonophryne albipinna. Classification (NCBI taxonomy): domain Eukaryota; kingdom Metazoa; phylum Chordata; class Actinopteri; order Perciformes; family Artedidraconidae; genus Pogonophryne; species Pogonophryne albipinna. Next base: position 39,659,715 of record CM053249.1, read on the forward strand.
AAACAAAGTTGATCGAAGTGGAAAAAGTCGATATATAAGAAGGTACGTTTTTTGTTTTGATACAAAGAGCGTCATATTTACCCAGCTAGCGTTAGCTTGTTTGGTAAAAGAGCTTGCAAGTCAAGAGACAGCACTGTGCACCTAAATGTAACTCTTGACATCATATAGATATATTATAGATGCAGAGAGGAGTTGGTTTATTGTGCCCCAATGTAAATCCTAATGTGAGAGTTAAAGGACGGTCAACAATATAATGTACCTTGGTCAGTTTGGATTTATCGTGGCATTTATTCTTAATTAAAGTGAATTTATTTTTATTTCAGTCAGTCATTTGTGTGTATGCCAGGGTAAAATAAAACATTGTCAACATATTATTTTGTGCCACAAGAAGCAGAATGTTTTAACAGTACAGTAGTTTGAATATATTTGTTGGTTACCTTTATCAGACCTCTCAGGCACCCACAACCAGCGTCTGATCGGGTAAGACTAATTCAAAATGTAATTATACCATGTAGGTTTGAGTTTTTGAACATGAAATCAATAAATGCCTTTGTGTGCACTTATTTCCTGGGTAAAAATAGGATGGAGCACCAACCCCATTCCAGGAAGAGGTCCAGTCTGCCCTGGGTCAGAACCACTTCTATAGGTAAACGATGTTGACAGTTGCATCGTGACACAGTTGTTGGTGTGTATCTTTATTTGTACATTTGTTTGTTTGTATAGCCTCCAATCACAGTGGGTAACATTGTCAGGAAGCAGAACAATTATACTTTCATACATTTCCAAATGACACCCACAACATCTGACATCTTAGTGAAGACGGTACAAAAAACACCCACAAATATTTTTCAAAGATCAGATATTGTTTGTTGCATCCATTTCAAATGTTTACAAGGATTGTGCAGGAGTATGACAAAAGTGCTGTTGTCAGTTTAGAACCCAATGTGTTAAAAAAAAACAGGAAGAGGATCGACATCCTTTTGTAAATATGACTGTCATGCATATATTATGTATTTGAAAATAATTATTCAACTGTCTTCTCACTGCAGCAACTACACACATGTGTATGCACCTATCATTATTGATAGCCAGTCCGAGCCAGAAGACAAAATGGAGAGGAAAGGTATTAATTGTTACTATTACCACTTAATTTGTCTATTCTATACTGTAAATCTTATTACTAGCTTCATCATTTAATATTACAATACATCACTTTGTCTTTCCCAACACAGAATACCTGACTGCGGAGGACATTGTTGCAGAACTCTCTGCAACAATAACAAATACATCTTGCAGCAGGTTCAATATTAACAGAGCCAATGTGTGGGATGGAGCAATCCGCGGCTTCAAAGGTGCCTCATTCGACCCCTCTCATTCGACGTCAGTTAAGTTCACTGATGATGAGGGACACACTGAGGATGGAGGGGACACTGGTGGTCCCAAACGTGAGTTCCTGACCCTCCTTATGGAATGCCTGAGAATGAAGAAAACATCACGTCAGCAACTGTTTGTGCCCCATGGCGGTGTGACTTTCCCAGCCGTTCACTGTCTCAAAATCTGATTCTAAATGTATAATTTTCTCTATAAAGATAGAACTAATAAACAATTATGAATGTATAATATAAGCTGTTTTGTGTATTTAATCATGCATTGGTCTACAATTTAATGATGGCTTCTACATATTTCACATAAACAGACAATGAAAAAATGTGTCCTTCATGCTGATAACTAGTGTATGCATCTGCCAATTAGTATTCTAAACAGAGTAGTGTGTTGAATCCTTATTTCTTGCATTTGAAACAGATACAATAAAAAAAAGTGAACTTACTGTTGTGTTCAACTTCTGCCACAAACTGTACATGTTTGCCACAGGAGCCACAGAACACTTGAACTGTCCCCAGATGTTGGCCACAGAAAGGACAAAACATGGCGGCCTGAAAAGACATACATTGATGTAGTAAATCCATGTAATCAAGTCAATCAAAAACACATAGTCTAAATAGTGGTTAGCTAAATAAATAGAAAGATACATCCTTGAATGTCTTCTCTATATTTGTTCTTGAGCATGTCTAATGCACACTACTCTCCTGTCATTACTTTGTCCCTCTTCACATTTTGTCACTTCTCTCTCTCTCTCTCTTCAATTAAATAGCTTTATTAGCATGACCATAGTTACAGGCAATTGCTAAAGCTCTGTATAGTTGCAACATCTATACACAAATACATACATATAAACAAACTGCTAAGAATTCAAATGTCCTTTTTCCGCGGTACTCACTATGGCCCGTGTTATTTGCCTGCACTTGATTTGTCATCTCTTTTAACAATGTTCTTCCCACACTTTATCTTCTCTTCACGTGAAGCTCTCCTCTCCTCAGCTGATGTAGTGGTTAGGCACGCTAACTATATAAATATGACGCTTTATGTATCAAAACAAAACTTACCTTCTTATATCTTTCTCCACTTAAGGCGAGACACCCCAGGTGAATAGGGTCATTTTTTTAACTTAAAGGTATCAGCTAGAAATTTAAGGCAATTGTTTTTTGTATTACAAGTTTTCTGAAATAGCATGTTTAAATATGCAAATTATCCATTATCTCATTAAATATGCACATATTTTAACACATTTCAGGAATCGAAATCTGAACTTTGGATAAAGCCAGGTTCAAAATTCTTGTTTCATTTTGTAGTCATATTAGTATCTAAGGCTTTTACAGAAGGGATATTGGATATCTCTTTTTATCACTCCATAAATCAGAAAATACTGTCAACAGCCCTAAAATATCAATTTTCGCCATGTTTTTAGATATACAATGTTGTATAATTCAGGCTATGAATGATATATGAACAAACCCTTCTTTAAAAGCCTTCATAATATTGATAGGAATATAACTGGAAGGTTTGGTGTATCTACGTGCTACTGAAGTTGACATTTCGAACTCAGAGTAGGAGAAAAAACTAATTTTGAGAAAACGACCTTTAAAGATTGCAGTGAGGCACTAGCTAAACCCTCCTGTTCTTTGGATGACAGCTTGCGCATCGACGCACTCCGTGAAGGTATTTCATGTTCGGGGTCATTTGTTTTTTGTATAATCTTGCTTCGTGCAAGTGACAATTGTTGTCGTCTTCTCTGTGAACGTTTTTTTCGCCGTTCTTTTGCCATTTTGAGATTTCAATTTATAGCGGAAAGCTAACCAGGAAGTGTTTTAGCACACCACGTGACGCATCTGAACGAATCACGTTGTCAGAAATTGACACCAGCCAATGAGATTTTGTTTCTTGGTTTAAGACCCCTTTGTGCTTTCACGATTGGTTGCTGATACAAAGGAAATGACCATATTTGGATCTGATGAGATTGTGCAGGAGAGACACAGCTTTCCAACGATATCTCTGTTGACATGTTGCACACAGCGGTCGGGGTACTTTATGTTACGTTAGAATGCTAACTTTTGGTGAATTTAGGAGAAATCTACAGACACAAATAGACAAACTATAGTAAAATAAACACTTAAATGTGTATTTTGTACGTTTTCCTTCCAAAAGCCTGAAAGAAAACATGTTATGGAATCAAAATAGCACAAAATCTCAAAATTGACCAGTACTTGAAAAACGATGTTTTTGCCTGCCGTGTCTCGCCTTAAATGAACTTTCTTTCCTCCCGATTTCCATCACTCTTGTTCGTTCTCTCTATGTCTGGTCAGACATCAATCTGTTCCACGTAGCGCGCCCCCTAGAGGCCTGGAGCACTTCCGGAATGTTTTTTTTTTGTATATGTTTTGGGATTTGGATTTTGCATATCGTTTTGGTATTTGCAGCGTTTTTGTTGCGTTTGTTTTCGGGGTTTGTGTGTTGTATTTAGTCTGCATCATTTCTGAAAATGCAGCGTTTTTCTGTTGTATTTGTTTTCAGGGTTTGTTTGTTTTTAATTTCATTATTTGCAGGTGTTTCCTGCTTATGTATGCGTTTTGGGCCGTTGTTCCGCGTTTGCACCTGCCGGCCACCGTACAATAGCCTAAGAGGGCTGCGCCTATACTCATAGAAGCTGGGTTACAGTACGTAACCCCAGTTGTCTCCTGTGTGCTCCTCTTCCTACTTGGCGCACCGGTAACTTTCTCGTGCGCACGAGAGGCTGAGACCTTAGGCTGAGCCGCCGAATGCCTCGGAACATCATAAAAGATTTTATGATGTAGCCAGGCTACTGGATGATATAATATGACTGGTATAGGTGCGAAAACATAATGATAAAATATTTTTATATATTTATAATTCTGCAAATATTACGATAAACTCACAGCTATTTCGCGGCCCGGCAGTAACACCTCCGCGGTCCGGTACCCGGGGGTTGGGAACCCCTGATTTAGCACGTGTGGTTTCTTTGTTACAGTTCATTTAAGGTCTGCCACCATTCTGTTTGGCCTCATGTGCGAGAGTCCATTTTCTTAAATTAAGAGGTCTTTTGTTCTTCAAGTCACAGGTCACATTTTAACAGTATCCATTTTGTTTTGACCCCATGAGGTCAAGAGTCATTCAGTTCGACCACCATTTTGTGAAAGACAAATCAAGGAGTCTTTTGTTCTTTTGTCACATGTTAAATTAGAAAAGCGTCCATTTTGCTAAACCGGTTTAGGTAGAAATAGTGCAGTTGTGCTGTGCATTATGGAATGTTGTGTTTGCTAAAAGGATTATTGTATTACTAAACTACTGTGTAGTGTATTGGGTCAGCTGTTGGAGTACAAGTTATCCGAACTGACCGGCTGATTGTTGAAAAATCATATACGAGGAGAAAAGGCGTGTGGAGTTATACAATAAACACTCAACGTCTAAATCAGGGGTCGGTAACAGGCGGACCGCGGTCCGGATCCGGACCCAGACGCCGACCTATACGGACCCGGAGCTATAATCAATACATTAATAGGGGATTTTTCCGCGCCTCCCGCTTTTTTAACGCTGATTTGGGTGACTTGTGTAATTCGTGGAGAACCGAAGAGTTTTCGTTTTGGGGGTGGGGAGTCCGTCCGTCAGTCCGACTGACGGATAACTTCTCACTTCAAAAAAGAAGAAGAAATCTAGACCGCAAAAATAATTAAACAAGCGAGTACCTGTTTTTCCTGGCCAAGGACAGGTTCCTTGAACACAACACGAGCGTAACGTGTCTTCACGTGGTATGTCTCGTCTGAAAGGAGTGCTGACAGAGAGCACCGGAACGCCGCTCCAGCCCTTCAAATATTGCAGTACCCATAAGGAGCCGTACACATGCCACAGTGTTTACGTGGCTGTGTCTTTAGTTGTAAGCACAGTGGCGATCTGTTGTTATTAGCATCTGGTTAGCTAGCTATGCTAACGAATTTAAAGAGCTTTTCTACAACCAGGTGGAAGAGAGCTCTCTCCTGAGAGGCTCAAATAACCTCAGCTCAGTGAGGTTAACGGTACGTCCACACAGCAGCTTTTCAAAAATCTTGAAAATCTTGGAGCTGGGCGTGTCTGAAAGCTTGGGGATTTTTTGCGAGCAACGCGACCAACAACCAATCACATGAATCTCCCGCCCCCCACATACAAAGCAAAAAACCCCGGGGATTTTATGCGAGCAATATATATATATATATATATATAAACTCCCCAAACAGGCGAAAACCTACCAGTTTCACCCACTGTCTCTGCCACCTCCCTCTATGCCTGGTTCCTCCGGTTTGTATCCCGTTAATAGTTCTGGTCGTAAAGAACCGGGTGATTTGCTACCGTAATTTCTCGTTTGGAATATGAGGAAATGAACTGCGGTCTGGCTCTCCCAGCTTACACGCGGTTTGATTGGCTAGCGCTTCTACTGTCAGATTTGCATAAACGGGATTTGATTGGCTGACGCTTCCAGCTCAGCTTCAAAAGTTGAACATTGCTCAACTTTTGAATCCTGAAAATCCTGGAAATCTTCGCTTCGCTCCCCCACAATGCAGTTCGGCGAAAAGCGAGGCAAAGTGACGTCATCCCCATTCAAAGTCAATGGGCAGAGAAGCGTTGGAAGATTTGTTTAAAGCTGCTGTGTGGACGTACCGTAAGCCTGCTGTGTGGACGTACCGTAAGCACACCTTGATATGATCATTATAGTTATTAATGAGACTAAATGAAAAACAGGTATAAAATACTATATGACAGTAACAAAAAAGTTGTTAAAAATAACAGGAATAGAGTTTAAAAGGGGAGTGATTTGTAAAATATCCAAAAAGAAAAATCTGCTGACAGTTCTGTTTCATATGGGTGTTGAAAGATGTATCCATAGATCTCTTCATGTTGCTCTCAAAGTGCACCAGATTGATGCTTTTAACTTCAATATTTAATATTCCCGGGGGAGCATGCCCCCGGACCCCCCTAGAGGAGGTTAGGTCCCCCCCCACCACTTAAATCATGTTCACATGGTCATGGATAGGATACTAAATACATTTGCACACATCTTGTGTCCATATCTTTCTGTGTTGGTGGTCATGCCACACCGTGCACATGCATGCATGCGTGAGTCATGGTGAGATATCTGGATTAAGAGGTTGCTTGTTCTTTGCACAGCATGAAAGAAAGGCCAAATGAATGGGCTGTGATTTTAGTTTTTTTAAGCAGAGGTTGAGTTCAATCATTGTTACAGCCCTCGGAGGATGTTGTAAACATTTAAAGGAAAAAGGTTCCCCACCCCTGCTGTAAATAATAATAAAAACCCTTGATTTATAACTTAACATCTCTGTCTCCTATTGATCTGAGTATATTATAAAGAACAGCAAGTTAATTGAAGCATTATAGCACAGGCCTTTGTCAGATGGTATATTACGCTGTTTTTTTCTGCTTCGAATAGTTCTCTCTTTTCATCATACCTGTGTTTGCATCACTGTAACCAATGAGCACCTGCATGTGTATGAGAATGGCCCTGACACCATGTCAGCCCAGATTTACAAACTCCTGGCAGGACGAGCTCAACTCTCTCACTGAATTTAAACAAAGTGAGTGAGGGACTGCAATATAAGAGGGAAAGAAAGAGAAACTTTGAAACTGTTCAATTGTTATGATGTGTAAAGACTGATGTTGTTCTATAATCGTCTGAAACTGTCAAGTCATGATGTGAAACAGTTAACAAAGAAAAAGGGAAACTCAAGCTGCTGCTACACTTAAAAAAAAAAAAAAGCACTTTTAAGATGCACATATTTTCAAAAGCTATTTTATTTATTTTCTCTATTTTATTTTTAAATGCAGCCCAAGAGGAACATTACACATAGCCACAGTATTTTTACTGTATATCTGTATAGTTCAGTGTAAATATTGTTGTTTTTGAATTGTACTTTCTTTATTTGATTGGCAGTCAGCTGTTGATTACATGCAGACGTTGATAAAGCTACAGCTACTTCAATATATATCACACTAATTCATAAAGCAACTTAGACATGTTGATGTTCCGGACCTTTGCATGGGGACATTTTCTCTAACTGGACCTCGTTGAATTTTAGTTGAATACCCCTGGTCTAAATCCTCTTATTCACGCGATATCAGAAACAGAAGTACGAGTGGAGGAAGACCCCCCCCATCGTTGAAGCAGCCAATGAGAGGAGGAGCCAGGAATCGCATATACAGACGCTCCACGGAGAATCGGCCTATATCCTTCCTCCTCCCGACACAGCGCTGTGTTTGACTTCCTCTGTCTGATTCAAAACCAGGTTACTTTCATTAAATTACCCATTTGAACTTTTGCGGGAATACATTGTCTCTTTTTAACTTCCTCCTGGGTACAACGATCACGATCTACAAAATCTGCCTCAGCAAGTAATATTTACAAGGAGCTCAGTGGGCTGATGGAAGCAACATATCTGCATACAATCACACATGTAGCTGAAATACCTTTATTCAATTAAACGATAGTGTGGGCGGAGAAAAACTCCACCCACACGCACACACATCAAATCACATAATGTGCAGAACATGAAAGCTCAAAGCAGCATGAATCCACTGTGGGTTGTGCAGTATACCAACACAGTTCCTTTTTAATAATGTATTTCTACATGTGTGGAGCTGATACTAGACATTTTCTTCTTCATAAACAAATACAGTATGCCTGTAATGGACATGAGACCAGTTGTATTATTTTCAGCATAAGGAACATCTTTAAAGGTGGGGTAGGTAAGTTTCAGAAACCGGCTCGAGATACACTTTTTGTTATATTCCATGGAATGCTCTTAAAGGTCACATGTCATGGCCATTTCCACTGATCATAATTCCATTGTTGAGGTCTACTAGAATAGATTTATACTGTGCAATTTTCCAAACTCACATTGTTTCGCATACAGCATCTCTGTAAACTACGTGCATTCACTCTCTCCACTAAACGGCTCGTTGCAGCTCTTGCCCCCCCTCCCTGTGAGCCCAGTGTGCTCCGATTGGTCGGGACGTTGTGAATCGCGCTGAACTCTGTGGAGGTGTGACTTCCTTGTTTAGCGATACACAGCGAAACACAGCCAAACTCACCCTGAGCACACACAAAGTCACAGCCGAAGTAAAAACAATAAGTGTGGCTTGATATTGAGTAAGAAAAAGGTTGATAAACGCTGTGAGAATGGGTCTGCAGAGAGAATTTCGCCGCGATCCCAACTGTCAGTTATCAGCCTGCAGCCAGGGAGGAGAAATCAGCTGAGCTGCCTGCAGCACTGAGTGTGTGAGGAAGTCCGTGGATTGGTCAATTTGGACCAATCAGCGGGGGCTTAACGTAACGGCTCCACGGATTGGTCCATTTCGTTCCGGACACGACATGACATCATGATGTACCCGGAAGAATCAAATGGACAGTGACGTATCTCCAACGAGGCGTTTTGGGGAGGTATTTTCTGTGTTAGAGTTTTGACTCTGCACACCATTTACATGCATAAAAACCTTCATAACACACAAGGGGACGGGTAATAACCGGAAAAGCATGACATGTCACCTTTAACATCCCGATAGCAATGAATATCTTAAGTGCTTTGACAAAAAATCCATAAAAAAATGTCATCTGTGGAAGCCGTAATACTGTAAAAAGCACGACCAATCCGTTTAGCCGGGCGGCTAAACGGATTGGATTGCCGTCCTGTCTGTCAGCCTTCCATCTCGTGCACGCACACATGTATCTCGTGCCCTCATTGGGCGTGCATTGCGCGTTCATGTGTGTTGGAGGAGGTGCTCTGTAAGGAAGTCTGAAGGAAGGGGCGGATTCTTTTCGGCTGTGTACTTTCAAATTTTAGTGCACTCGAGCCTGTTTCTGAAACTTACCTACCCCACCTTTAATGTAATTCAACATGACTTGTATACAGGATAGCCTAAAACACATGTTAGGGAGTTCAGCAGAGCAGCAACCCATTTATACCAATGACAGCAATTTTCTAAGGCAAAAGAAAAAGAAAAAAACAAACAATTTAGAATTTATGTACAGCTCTTCTGACCCTTATGTTGTGTTCGGGTCTCCCGTGACCCGTTTCAAGTTAAAATTATGTAATAACTACGCTCTAGTTTTTTTTATCAGAACAAGGCTTCATAATATCCTCCACAACAGCTATATAAACACTACAACACTGATTTTGACAATTTTAGCCAAGTCTGAAGGTTAAAAAAAAGTGTATAATTTGGTGTTGAATCAAGATTCTTCTTTGACTTTAGACACCCCACCCCCTTCTTCCACTGTAACAATATTTGTTTCGGAACATGCACCTGGTCTAGTTAGTTATGATGTAGTTACACAAGATATCAGCTAGCAAACTGAGATTCCACAGATTATAGAAATATAAGTATCATCACTGTGCGATCAAAACTCGCGGCAGGGGAAGCAAACCCAGACAACACACGGCGTAGCTTTACGGAGCACAAACGGCAAATATGTCTTACCTTTTGCTGTTTCTGATCAAAAGTTGTGTTCAATGGCATTACAACGAGAAAAACGCTGCTGAAGGTTAATCCAATGTGTCTGTGTCACTTTGAAATGATTACTGATAATCCATCATTCACAGTGACGAGCCGTGACTTTTATACCTAGGCCCTCTGACCCCCCCCCCCCCCCTCGAAAAAAAAGAAGAGTTATTACGTCTCAACCAGTCTATGGTCTCAACATATACTTCAGCGGAATATCAAAACAACGGCCCGGGGTGCAAAACGCATCAATGGCAGCGACCCTCTACCACACAAAACAACACCATTTATATAAACACCTATCATGACAGGGCACCCACAGCCAAGTAACAATTACAAATGAATTAAGTCGGCACGGCGGCCCACATTGAAAATGACTTAGGCCTACCTTTGATGATCAAATCACCTAAACACAAAGTCCATCCTCCTGTCCTTTTGGATGAAGCAATTGATGGCGGGTCATTCAGCTGATCCTTTGCCACTCCAGTTTATCATTGGAAGTCAATCTTGAAAATGACTCTGTTAATAATTTCGCAACGATGTCATCACTATCACTGAAGTGAGCCATCATGAACAAACTTATGTTAATCATACATCTATCGATTAGATTTATGATTAGAAAATAATAAAAGTAGGGTAGACATGTGGATATTATCCGGCTGAACAAAACGTGCATTTATCTAACAGGTTCGTTTTCCACAGACCTTATTTCCAGCTATTTTCCAAAATCCTATGGAGAAATCCCACTGCTTTCTATCGAGGGAATCCGAGCGAAGCTTACTTCCGGGTTTTAGGACGCGTCACTGCACCACTTGCATAGACCTCACAGCGGGCGGAACTTGTCATAAAGTCCGCGAAAATAAAGCCCACCCATTTAGAGGGAAGATATGATTGGTCAATTGTACTGTCATTTGACATTACTCTCTCGTTGAGTTACTATAGCTGGCCCTCTGTGAATCTACAGAGGGACCAACAAGCCCTCCCGTCTTTACAGTAACTCGCAGAGACGGTATTTAACCCTTCACATTCCAACAGAAACTGAACAGGCAGATTCTAAGGATTTATTTCTTTGGAAATGTTATTTTAAATACAATTAAATCAAGTTATTTAGCCAGTGCTGGAGGATTATATTTTACATATGTTAGACCATTCCTCTTCTGTAATAGTAATATTAGCTTCTACTTCCCATTTGGCTTTCACATATAGGGTTGAGTAGTTCTTGCCAGATTTTAGACAGGAGTATATTCTAGAAACCAGTTTCTTTTGGGTGTTGCCCACAAAAATGTCAATCAGGTCAAATTCGGTGTTCCCTTTCATTTTAATATTCCTATCAAAGTGATGCCTGAGCTGTAAGTACCTGTAGAAATCCTGGGGCTCCAAATTGGAGGTTTCTGTTACAGATGTAGCGCTTCATTTCAGACGCCACCAAATCACCGAAGCAGAGATGCGCACCATCTCCCCCGGCTTACAGTGTAGCCCTCACCCTGGCCTCCTATGAGAGGAGCAGGGTGGTGGGTCCTCCCTCCCCTTCAAAGCCTGATAGGGATGTGTGTGTACAAAACGCTGCAAACTGATATCTGCTGGGTCCAGGCTCAAGGGCGTATGGCACTCTCAACTCTTTCCAGGACATGCCGGGGCCCTGCCTGCCTGTAGCTTTGCCGATATCTGTGTTGATAGGTAATAGATTAAGAGCGGTGAATCATCTTAGATACAGGAAGCGCTCAAACGTTTGTGTGAGTTTATCTAATTTAGCAGTGATTCCATGTCAGCCACAGCTTGTTACAAAAAACCTGACTGATAGTGTGTTTAACGAACTTAAACTAGCTTTATTAAATGTCAGGTCTTTGGCAGGAAAAACATTTTTAATCAATGATTTTATCACTGAGCACAATCTGGATTTTATGTTTTTAACAGAAACTTGGATTGAACAAAATAACAGTGCAGCTGTTCTTATCGAATCAACCCCTCCCAACTTTAGTTTTATGAGTCAGGAAAGAATGCATAAGAAAGGGGGTGGAGTTGCTATTCTGTTCAATGATTCCCTTCAATGCAGGAAGACATCTTATGGGAACTTTGCTTCTTTTGAATATGTGGCCCTTCAGCTGAAATGCTCCTCTCGAGCTCTGTTCCTAAATATCTATAGACCACCCAAATACTGTGCAAGCTTTTTTGATGATTTTACCGAACTGCTGTCTATAGTGTGTATTGACTTTGATCGTCTAGTCATTGTTGGTGATTTTAACATCCATGTTGACAACCCCCAGGACAGAGGGGCAAAAGAACTGTTTTGTGTTCTTGATAGCTATGGACTGACTCAGCATGTGACGGAGCCCACGCACAATAAGGGGCACACTCTGGACTTAATTATCTCAAAGGGTCTGAATATCTCTAAGGTTGTGGTGACTGATGTTGCACTCTCTGACCATTCCTGTGTTTTCTTTGAGAGCTCTATTTCTGTTCACAAAAATGTTCAGAAAGAGGTAACCACAAAGCGATATTTAACTGAAAACGCTAGGGAAATGTTTACTTAGAATTTTTCTTCCACACTTGCCCCTGCTAACATCTCAGTAAATGAGCTAGTAGATCATTTTAATTCAAAAATTAAAAATGTTATAGATGCCATTGCTCCAACTAAGGTAAAGGAAGTGTCTGTTAAGAAAATATCTCCATGGAGAAAGGCCATGACCGTGAAAACAGAAAAAAGAGAATGTCGAAAGGCTGAACGCAGGTGGCGAAAAACAAATCTCCAGGTTCACTTTGAAATCTATAAAGAGAGACTTGGCCTTTATAATTTGGAATTGAAAAACGCACGACAATCGTTCTTCTCTGACATCATTACCAAAAACAAAAACAACGCACGTGCCTTATTTGCTACCGTCGACAGACTAACTAACCCCCCAGTGTCAGTAGCCTCTGAATTTCTATCCACCAGGGCGTGCAATGATTTTGCCTCCTTTTTCACTGACAAAATTCAGAAAATCAGACAAGCAGTCAGTGCCTCTGCATCAGGAACAGCAAATGTGTTGTCTCTGTGTCCACTTAACATCAATTCAAACACCATGACACAATTCCATCAGATTAATGATAAAAACCTAGAGGACATTATACAACTTCTGAAATCCTCCTCCTGCTGCCTTGATATTATTCCAACAGGATTTTTCAAAGATGTTTTGCCTTGCATGGCCTCAGATCTACTTCATATAGTAAACAAATCTCTTCACACAGGTATTTTTCCACAGGCTCTGAAAACTGCAGTCATTAAACCGCTCTTAAAAAAGAATAATCTAGATGCTTCAGTAATGAACAATTACAGGCCCATATCAAACCTCCCATTTCTAGGTAAAATCATTGAAAAAGTTGTTTTTCAACAGTTGAGTAATTTCTTGCATTTAAATAACTGTTTGGATGTGTTCCAGTCAGGCTTTCGTCCAAACCACAGCACTGAGACTGCTCTTGTAAAGGTCTTTAATGACATCCACTTAAACACAGACAATGGCAGAACTTCAGTGTTAGTATTATTAGATCTCAGTGCTGCGTTTGACACTGTTGACCAAACATATTACTAGACCGACTGGAAAACTGGGTGGGACTTTCGGAAACAGTTCTAAATTGGTTTGAATCCTACTTAAAGGACAGAAACAACTTTGTTTCTATAGGTAAATACACATCTGAGTTGACAAATATGACATGTGGGGTACCTCAAGGCTCCATCTTGGGGCCTCTTCTCTTTAACGTCTACATGCTACCACTGGCTCAGATAATGAAGAACAACAAAATAAGTTACCATAGCTATGCGGATGACACACAAATTTATGTAACAATTTCACCAGGAGACTATGCTCCAATTCAAACACTGAGTAAGTGCATTGAACAAATCAATGACTGGATGTGTCAGAACTTTCTCCAATTAAACAAAGATAAAACTGAGGTAATGGTTTTTGGAGCCAAGGCAGAACGTATAAAAGTTAGCGCTGAGCTTCAGTCTGCAATGTTCAAAACAACAGATAAAGCCAGAAATCTAGGTGTAGTCATGGACTCTGACCTGAGTTTCAACAGTCATATTAAAACAGTTACTAAATCAGCCTACTATCACCTAAAGAATATATCTAGGGTTAAAAGACTAATGTCACAGCAGGATTTGGAAAAACTTGTCCATGCTTTTATCTTCAGTAGACTCGACTACTGTAATGGTGTCTTCACAGGTCTCACTAAAAAATATATTAGAAAGCTGCAGCTGATTCAGAACGCCGCTGCTCGAGTCCTCACTAACACTAAGAAAGTGGATCACATCACTCCTGTTCTGAAGTCTTTACACTGGCTTCCTGTGTGTCAAAGAATAGATTTCAAAATACTGCTGCTGGTTTATAAAGCACTGAATGGTTTAGGCCCAAAATACATTTCTGACCTCCTGCTAAATTATGAACCATCCAGATCTCTCAGGTCTTCAGGGACTGGTCAGCTTTCTGTCCCCAGAATCAGAACTAAACATGGAGAAGCAGCGTTTAGTTATTATGCTCCAAATATCTGGAACAAACTCCCAGAAACCTGCAGGTCCGCTGCAACTCTGACTACTTTTAAATCCAGGCTGAAGACTTTTCTTTTTGTCGCTGCTTTTAATTGAACTATTCATATCTTAAACTGCACTGTAACTTTTATTCATGTATTTTTTTTTCTTTTAATGTTTATTTTATTCGCTTTTCTTTTTAATGACTGATTTTAAATGCCATTTTCTTAATGTCTTTCATTTTTTGTAAAGCACTTTGAATTGCCTTGTGTTGAAAAGTGCTATATAAATAAACTTGCCTTGCCTTGCCTTGCCTTCCCGTGCGGGTCCGGCACGGGGGCCCCTACTGAAAAGGAAAACCCCCCCGCAGGACTTGAAACGCCCCCTTGATAAATAAATGTAATTTTAATTAAACCAGCTGCAATGGATCATGGATCCACCAGGGGGAGCCGTGAAAAGCTGCCACACTGGAACTCATGTGAAATAAACATCTGATAGATCTACAGGTATCTGATCGGATATTTGTTAAGATCCATATGTCACGGATAGGATCATATTCTGTGCTAAATAAGAGACATGTAATCATTTACAAAACATCACCATGTTTTTATTTAACAAAATAATGTTGTTTAATTCACGTAGGTGTAAGTACAAAACCATCGCTATGTTTTTTCATCAGGAAATGCAGCCCGGCTCAAACAAACGATTTTCAATCATCATCCTCACGATCATTTAATGTAGCCTATCATATGTTCACGAATTGAAATGAATGCACTAATACATGTAGTTTAATCCACAACAACAAAAATAATCGCTTTGTTTTTATATCACATCCGACCTGAAGAAAATGCAGCACGGCTCTCACTACCGATCATCCTAATCCCACGGGCAAACAATAATATGTACAGTGTTAATAGTTTACTGTATTATTAGTGTCTAATATTACTGCTATAACAATCACACATTGAGTTGTTAAAATCAGACCGTTGTTTTTTTTTAAACAGTCTGAATGAAACGGCAGCTCTCAGGTGATCAGGTGTGTGTTTACCAGTGTTGGGACTAACGTGTTACAAACTAACGCATTACTGTAACGTAACTACCTTTTGCGGTAACTAATAACGTTACTAGTTACCTATTCCCATTCAGTAACGCCTTTATAGTTACTGTGATTTAAATGGGTGTGTTACTGCGTTACATTATGTGATGGAACTGAACCGAATCTCCCTGCAGATGTAGCTTACAGGCGAATACAGCGATGTCCTCTCACAGTACCATGGAAAAGTGAAAGTAACCAGAGAGGAGTGATGATTGGTTAACGCGGGGTAACATTTCAGGGTAAGCCAATCAGAGACAGAGTTGGGCGGGTCTTGCCTTATGGGGAAAATACACAGACACACAAACACTTGCTAACACACACACATACACGGCAACGCTCACCACCAGCACACACACACACACACACTATGGCAAATGCAAGTATCAGCGAGAGCAGCAGCGCATTTACAACTTGGAGATATAACCACTATTTTCAATTTGTGGGGATAAAGGACGCACAAAATATTATGGTCAAATGTAAACTGTGTGCAGGACAAAAAGCATTGTCCACATCGAATAACAGCAATGCCAATCTCCTGAAGTACCTACCTAACTAATGTACATGAGGCTATAAAACTAGTCGCCAAAGACCCCACCGTCTCAACCACCGGCAGTGACCCAGATGGAGCAACACCATCTAAACAGCTAAAAAACGATTTTTTTAAATCGCCACATGTCACCCAGAGTCAACTAAACAGATTGATTGCTGAAAATAGTTTGTTTGTCTTCAGTGTCAGTCTGACAGTTTATTATTTATATAATTGTTACTGCCAAAAGAGTGTAGTTCTTGTTTAATTGTTACACTGCCAAAATAGTGTAGTTGTTGTTAATGTGTACACTGTGGTGATTGACATTATTCACCCACGGATCTATGGGTTGGGGCAGCGCCATATAGACTGAGAGTTACGTCATCTCCGTTCACTCCAATGGACCACTTTTTTACAGCAATGGCGGATCGTGGAGCCTCTCAATCGTTCCCCGGAAGTTAACGCCAAGGCTAGCAGAGCTATAGAGTTGCAGCATAATAGACCGTTCGTGGCGGACTTTTAAAGGTAAGAAGAAGTTTAAAGATTTATATTGCGGATATTATCAGTACATCTGATTCAAATTAACATGTGTATTAAAGGATGTCAGTGGATTATCCCTAAATTAGTAGATTTAGGGAACGTTTACAGAAAACAGATTAAGCTAGGATACCGAAGCAAGTTAGCAACACACGTTGAACAGCCTTTTAATTGTAAATTCCGTTCTCTTAATGTCATTTCGTCCAACGTTGTTGAATTAGAGAAGAGGGGCTTCTAAACGGGATTGTATGCGGGGGTGGAGGGAGTTAAATATTAGATAAATATAACTTTGGTGCGTGTAAGAGTGAGTGTTTTTAGCAGAGCCATATTGTGTCCTTGTGATTATGTTGATTATTACCTGTCTGTATAATGTTGCAGCTCAGCTGATTTTGGATTGATGGCAAAGGGAGAGGGACTTAAGTGAGAGTGAAAACACAAGGCAAGTTTAATACTACTGTTTTATATATGTAAACACCTTATCTCCCCAAGGCAATCTCCCATCTAATAGGTGTGCTATATAGGTGTGTATAACCCTTTCTCCTGTCTGTTACTCCCTCTTTCAGCACAAGAACCAGAGGGGGATTCAATGGAGCCTGAATACCTGCACTGAGACCCTCACCCTGCACCCTGAGTCTCAACTCTGTGTTTTTCAAGCCTTTCCCTGTTTTTTTGTATTAAACAAAACATTAAGCTTTCCCAATGGTGTGGTTTTCGTTTTGTGAAAAAGTGCAAATGCAGTGTTTGTAAATCACATATTTTTTTGCTGTTGGTCGTGAAATTGCTCCTGCTTCCTCCGCTCTGTGTCAGTGGGGAAGCCGTACATTCGTACTCCTTTCTCTGAGCGATTGGAGCATCCCCAGGCAGCACAGCAAACCATGGTGGCGACTAGGAGGCAGCACAGCAAACCAGGACAACACGGAGGAAAAGGCACAGACAAACTGCATGATATGCTATTCAATGTTTATTGAATTCCATGTATTTGCAATGGATGTTCCTAAAACAACACATTTAACATCATCATCATCATCATCATGCTGCTGCTAGTCCTTTGATAGTCACCTGTCGGTCTCCTGTCCTTTCTGAAAGCCATAAAGATGACATTAGTCATTTAGATAACTTGTGTCCTCAATTACCATGGGATTACTGAAACTACCATGAATTTAAGAAAATGGTAGACATTAATCTAATCTGAATTTTAAAGCATTACTTTAGATCCCCTCCCTCTAAATATATCAATAAACATTAGAAAGTGATGCTCCTGACTACCATACAAGTTTAAGAAGATAATATTGGTTTTAAAGAATTCAAAGCTATAAATAAACAGCAACAGGCTCTTTAACCACATGTAAACTAGTTGTTCACACTAATCCTAATATTATCACTTAATATTAGCAAATTCTATTTTATTTTTAAAAACATATTGATGTAAATACATACACATATCGATTTGTTGTATAAATATTGCAAATCAAAACCTTTATTCACTAATAATTACCAAATATCGTAGTTCTATCTCCTGTTATCAATGCATTCACATTGCCCGCCATGAACTTCCGGGGAACGATCCTCGTCTACATGAACCACGTGACGATAACCGTTTTTGGACTTCCGTTGTCGTAACTCTTCTATCTATATGGCGCTGGGTTGGGGTATTGTTCTGCACGGACATTTTAGTGAACCGGACTTCCTGTTTCCGCCGGTCTTCGCTTCCCGGGAATGAAGTTGTTCACAATGGTTTTCAGATGCTAAATAAAAGTCTAGCTTGTACCTTTGATACCCCGCCTCCGACTCCCATCTCTCGGCACCACAACACTGCCAAAAGAGTGTAGTTGTTTTTATTTCATATTGCACTACTTAGAACTTGATTGTTGAGGCTACAATTTCATTTCATTTCATTTTTATTTGTCCCGCTCATGGTACGCAAAACAAAATGTACAATAATTGCCACAAAACATGACTACCATTGAGCGAAAAGGAGCAGGGAGAAGAATAAAATCTTATGTGACCTGCCCCTTTCTAAAAAAAACAAAAAACAAATAGATGGTCTGCCCTTCATAATAATAATATATATATATATATATATATTTTTTTTTTTTTCTTCACAGCCACACATAACAGTATCTTAGGATACTAACAGAAACACAAAAAAATACTTATTTCCCACTTGACGGTTAAGAATAAAGATGCCTGCTTTATTGTTATTGCACAGATTACAGGTACTGAAACAACGAAATGCAGTTTAGCTTCTAACGGTGCAACAAGCAGTGAAGTGAAAAGTAATGTACACAATCTACAGAATAAAATATAGAATGAATTGAATGATGCTAAACAGTGAGCTTGGGTATGAATACACTAGCAGCCTGTGAGCAGTATTAACAGTGTGTATGAATATGCTAAGATATATAAAGTATGAAAACGGTAAGCAGTGCAAGTATAGTATAAAATATATGGATATTAATTTCATGATAAACATTGTGGAACAATGATGAAAAATGTGAATGGAAGTGGCGACGTAAAACTGACAGAAAACAACAACAAACAAAAATATTTTGAGAACCCCCCACCCCCCATGTTGCCTGTGCTGTATGCTGCAAACTCTTTGTTTAAAACTAATTGGCCATCGGAATGTGTGGAGTAAGTCTCCAAAGGGGGAAGGTCACATTCCACAGCTCTCCCGCCCCCCCTCCTGTGATCTCCCAACCCCCAGTCTGTAGGCTTGTGTTCGCAAATTTCAGTGTTAATTTTGGCAGCTGTTTTTGATTTAGTCTTAGTCTTTAGACGAAAATGGTTATTAGTTTTAGTCACATTTTAGTCATTCCTATCCTTCGTAGTTTTAGTCTAGTTTTAGTCGACGAAAACTCAAAACGTGTTAGTCTAGTTTTAGTCGACGAAAACTCAAAACGTTTTAGTCAACTTTTAGTCGATGAAAAATTACATTTTAGTCAACTTTTAGTCAAAATGTGTGTCTATACTCTCTGCACGCTCCGTCCCCGGCAGATCTCTGTGTCCACTGCAGCATGTCTGTTAGGTCCCGCCCCCCGCACACAGGGAGATCGCTCTTCTGGAGTGAAGAGAGCGGAAATAATGATATTGCAAGTTAGAAACGTAAAATGCATTTTGACAGACACTTGGGGGAAATATGCTGCATTTTGAATGTCCGATAGTCCACCATTAACACCTTAGTCCCGTCTCGTCTCGTCAACGAAAACTAAATATACATTTCGTCATAGTTTTCGTTATCAAGAATCTATTTTTAGCTCGTCATCGTCTCGTCTTAGTCATGTAAAAAAGGTTGTTGACGAACGTTTTTCGTCATAGTTTTCGTTGACGAAATTAACACTGGCATATTTAAACTGTCGCACTTTATGTTGTTTCTATCGCGCATTGCCGGTATGAAAGGGTCTGTGCCGGAAATATCAAACATTTAATAAAAGTGAAAAACAATGAACACGACTTAACGTATTCATCATAATTAATTATATTTATTCCGTTTGGATGTAGGATTTTTGACTTTGTTTAGAGCAGTGATCTTCTCTGCAGCAGAGAGCTAAGCGCTGTCAGACCGGACCTAACCCTAAAAATTATTATCATCTGAAATTAATCATTATGTTATTAATATTAAATACATATAAGTATTTTTACAACTTGTATTTAGAAATACTCTGTTGTAATTATTGATGCATAAATGTGTTCATCCATTCAATGTGGCATCTGCTATAATGGGGTTAATGTATGATATTACTTAATAATACAATACATTAGAATATATGATATGATAATTATATTTTAGTTTTATTCATTTCTTATTTCATAGTTTCTCATTAGGGCCCGAGCACGGAGTGCTAGGACCCAACGGTGTCCTAGCACGAAGTGCGAGGAACCTATTGTTATTGGTGGTATTATTAGGGCCCGAGCACGGAGTGCTAGGACCCAACGGTGTCCTAGCACGAAGTGCGAGGAACCTATTGTTATTGGTGGTATTATTATTTTTAGTCGCCATCTTTCCTGTTTTTGAGGCCTTTAGGACGCTGACAAAGTTGTATAAGTTTGCACGGACGCCAGAACCGGTAAAAATTGCAACATTCTGGAGTCAATGGGTTAAAATATTCCAACATGCTCGCTAGCGCCACCTATGGTCATTTCCGTTTTTGGAAAGATGTACAAAGTCGCACCGTAACTCCAAATGACCTGAAATTTCGCACACATATCCGGGTGGACCTGCTCTACAAATAATCATCTTGGAACCCTAAGCTCCGCCTACTTTATATATTTTTTAATTAGCATAATGTTCAAAACAGTTAAATATTCACTTAAATTTCAATTTTCAGTTTTTCAACACCAAACTTCATATCCAGCATCGGTGGAGGGTCAAACACATTACCGTAGAAAATGAGTATGTTAGGACCTTAATAATGGCCGCCGTCAATCAAAACGTACTCGCAAAAAGGCGGGGCTTAGAAAGAAATTATCATAACTCATCAACAATGTATCCATTCACCACAGATTTTGGTAGAAAGGTTCAGTCTGTCTTGGGAAATAGGCACACCAAAGCATTTTCATTTTGGACTATAGGGGACGCCAAAAACACTACCAATTTATAACTCAAGAGCGGATGGACGAATTTTTTATTTTTTTTGTACACATAGTCTCGGGGTGACTACGAACTCAGATTTAACGTGTTGCAACAAATTCAGAATGTGGGCGTGGCCTATACATTATTTTTAAATTGCGATAGCATAAAATGAGCTTCAGACACAAAACTAGGGACACACGTCAGAGCCCACGACCTTTTCGAGAATGTAAAAAAAAAACGTAAATTTTCGAAAAAACTGCTCACTAGCGCCCCCTATTGTGTGGTAGTCATATATAGTTTCTCAGAACTTCACGAATTTTGGCACAGACATTCCTCATGGAATTGCGGACATATTTGTAGATAGATTCCATTAGCCCCGCCCCCCAGGAAGTCGGCCATTTTGAAAAAATTGCGTTTTTCAGCCATTTTAAGCACATTCTTGCGAACTCCTCCTAGGGGAATGATTGGAAAAATTCCAATCCAGGACACGTTCAGCCCCTATCCAATATGAAACTTAATTGAGGAGCACATTTTTTAAAAATTACTCGTGGAGGTCGTAAGCTAACAGCGAATACACCATTTTTGACGATTTACATGGCGCAAATTACTCCAAACTACTCGGATATAGTTATTCCGATATTCACAAAATGCTTAATACATATTGCTATTATGATTGCACATATATTTCAAATTGCCTTCCATTAGCCCCGACCCCCAAAAAGTCGGCCATTTTGAAATATGTGAGTTTTTCAGCCATTTTGCGAACTCCTCCTAGGGGAATGATCGGAAAAATTCCAATCCAGGACACGTTCAGCCCCTATCCAATATGAAACTTAATTGAGGAGCACATTTTTTTTAAATTACTCGTGGAGGTCGTAAGCTAACAGCGAATACACCATTTTTGACGATTTACATGGCGCAAATTACTCCAAACTACTCTGATATAGTTATTCCGATATTCACGAAACGCTGTATACATATTGCTTTTATGATTGCACATATATTTCAAATTGCCTTCCATTAGCCCTGCCCCCCAGAAAGTCGGCCATTTTGAAAAATGTGCGTTTTTCAGCCATTTTACGCACGTTCTTGCAAACTCCTCCTAGGGGAATGATCGGAAAAATTCCAATCCAGGACACATTCAGCCCCTATCCAATATGATACTTAATTGAGAAGAACATTTTTGATAGCTCAATCGTGGAGGTCGTAAGCTCACAGCGAATACACCATTTTTGACCATTTACATGTCGCAAATTACTCCAAATTACTCCAAACTACTCGCGTATACTTTTTCCAATATTCACGAAACACTGTATACAAATTTGTCTTATGATTGCGGACATATTTCAAATTTGCTTTTATTAGCCCCGCCCCCCAGGAAGTTGGCCATATTAAACAATGTGCGTTTCTCATGCATTTTAAGCACATTTTTGCAAACTCCTCCTAGGGAAATGTTCCAAAAAATTCCAATCCAGCACAAATTCTGCCCATATCCAATGTGATGCTAAATTGTGAAGCAAATAGTTGCTAGCTGAAACGAGGACCTCGTAAGCTAACGGACAATATACCTTTTTGGACCATTTATATGTCAGATAAGCTACTGAATCCTGCCTGTCTGCCTGGCACATCAACGCTCACAAACACACACACAGACAGACACACAAACAACAAACACAAACAGCTCCTCAAGCATATAATAAATATTACGCTACAGCCCTTGTATTTATTATGTGAAGCACCATATGGTTTCATGAAAAATATCTACTGATTATTACAGCCGGAGACTCGCAACGGCGGTGGACTTTCACAGCACCGCTGCACCGGAGCCACCAGAGCCTCGCAACGGCAGGTGTTTGCCGCGGCGGATGCGGTACCGGCGCAGCGGCGCTGTGAAAGTCTGCGGGAGCGGCCCAACGGGGAAAGTCCCGAATCTCCTGATGGCCAATCCGAGCCTGCTCAGACTCACACAACTGAAACCAAAGTCATTTGCAGACATATGTAAAAATCTCTCATAGGCCTACACACATGTGGAACGCTCTCACACACAGACACAACAGCGCTGCATTCAGGAAGAAAAGCAATGTGGAGCGGCACCTCACCACTTCATAAGGAGTTTAACCGTGACACTTTTCGAAATCCCGTTTGTGTCCCCCCATTTTACAAATAGGCCTATGTTTATTATTATCTTTTTTTATTCAACAAACGACACCTGGTTGATGCAGGAAAAATGGTACCAACACAACTGGCGCACATGCCTAAGATTTCCTGGTCAGAAACAAAGGAACGCAAAGTCAGGTAAACTATTTAGAGGGATGACAAATGGCTCATTTCGGAGGACTGGGGGGGGGGACCAGCAACCCTCCCCGACAGGCGCACAGACGCGAGGGCCCGCTCTTCACTGCGCGCACAAGTGCGACCGCAGTTTTAATTATTATTATTTTTATCGCTCATCTTATTTTTGATTTTATTAATCTGTGTGAATCTGTGCTATCCTGTTTTTCCCTCTTACCCTGTTGCTGTTTGAACTACTGAATTTCCCCACGGGGATTAATAAAGGTCCATCTTATCTTATCTTAATGTATAAGTTGATTTACTTCAATCTACTGTACTGTGTAAAAACACCCCAACAATATTACAGGAAATATACTGCATAAAGCAAACTATATACTTTATTTGATCTAAAACATTGATGTTTTTTCATTATAGTAGCCTGTGAAAACCATAACAAATAAGTGATTAAATGCTACAGTATTCAACAAACACAACTGCAGAGCTGCAAACATTACAAACAGACTAAGTTCTACAACACCCAGTTGTCTTTGTGTATTTGTGAATGAAGCGCCATCTCATGGTTAAATCCTGTAATTGAACAAATGGGGAAATTTGGCAACGCCCTCTAGCAATTTGGCAACACCCCCAGCCACTGGGATCCGCTGGGCTTTTGACTGGGACACACCCATGTGAGTCCTATCTGGAGTGCTACATCTGTAGCTGTTGGAAACTTTTCAAGCCAGTACTGGTAGCTATTAGGGAATATGATGTAATGCCTTTATGGATCCATTGTTTAAATCTAAAATCCAGCTCTGCTGGTTTAACATCTTTATCAAACGCCACCCATCTCAATAACATGGATTTTCTTTCAAGTCTTAAATCTTTGCAAATTTTGAACCAAATATTGAGGCGAACCAATGTCCAGCGGCTTAATTTATCAGAGTGCAATCTTTGAGGATTTATCACCTAATATACATTGAAGGGGTATGTTCAGTTGGCTCAGTTCAAGGTCTTTCCATTTTGCATCAGTCACAATTGCACCAGCAAACTAAATACCTTAATTGTGCTGCTTTATAGTAGTCTTCAAAGCATGGAAGGGACATTCCTCCCTTTTCTTTCGATAACTGCAGTGTTTTTAGTCGCACTCTGGGTTTCTGACCTTTCCATATAAATCTGGATATCATGCGATTCCAATCGTTGAACTGTTTTGTTGGTATCTCTATAGACAGTGACTGAAAGAGGAACAGCAGGTGTGGTAAAATGTTCATCTTTACGATCTCAATCCGATTGTGCATGTTAAGGGTCAGAGGGCTCCATCTATCCAAATATTTTTGAAGTTCCTTTGTGATATTACCGTAATTCATATTGTAAATATTGGCCAAATTCTTTAGTATAGTAATACCGAGGTATTTAATACTGGAGGTATGCCACTTAAAATTGTACATTTCCCATACGTTCCCCTGTGGTGAGTAGTGGTAAGAAAGAGTTTGGGTCTTATTTATGTTTAATTTATATCCTGAGTAAAAACTGATAACTGTGCTCGTTATTCTCGCGTCCAGGACAGAAGCTTTAAAAAGGAGACTAATTGAGTCTCTGAGAAGGTTCAAATGTATACTTTAATTAATAAAAAGCGCGGTAATGTTACAAGCAGATGATGGTTCAGTCAGAAAAACAGCTGTGTTCTGGTTCTCGTGAGCGAAGTAAAAAGGGCGAGAACCACTTTTTCAGCTGTTAAATATCCTCTGCTGGCTCCTCCCCGTGTGCCGGTTGGCGCTGCTGGGAGCCGGCCCTCCACGTCTCCAATGTTCGTTGTTGCGCATAACAGAGGATTCAGCTATTGTACATTAAATATATAACTAAACACGCCTTTTCACCTCCTTAACTCTTTCATGACTTTTCATTTAACACATTCTAAATGCTGTAATCAATACTCCAAAAAATACAGGAAACACTTCACGGAAGTTTGGTTTCCGGTCGTTCCGGATGTTGTCACATGCTACCCACATCTGTAAACAATAACGTATTCAAATAAACTGTACCTTCATTTAATATTCAGCAATAATAATATCTCAACGTCTGTAGTTGTAGTGTTGAAATCAGTAGGTTTCGGTGTGCAACACTCCGTGTCATATCGCTACTAAATTCACCTCTATAGTAAATGGTATATTAGTCATTCTACAGAAACGCACACTTTTGGAATAGCAACATGTCTTAAAATGTAGTTAATTTTCCTACATTTAAACTTAAGTTACAATATTGGTTAACCCTTTGACTTTATGAATCCACATAAATGAGAGCTTAATGATTAAAAAAAAAAAATGTACTTTGACTTAAAGAATGCTTGTGCCATCTTTTTGTCACTGGTGTTACCTCATACCTTTAACAATATTAAAGGCTTTTTAGAAATGTTTTTTTCACAATCTATTCTGCACATATAGTCAGAGGCACAGTAGGATAATGATAATGCAAAACATTAGGAAATTATGTATTTATTTATTTTAATCAGGTTTGTGAAAAGTGTGATTGTGTGACGTTTGCTTATTAACACCATCATATATTTTCTATAATAATAACAATATTTGAAGGACAGTCATACAAATTTAATGATAGTATCCTTAACATCCTAACTCTTGAATGAAGCAAAGGTCAATTGATATAAAATCATTTACAAGTCAAATGTGACACTTTTGATTTCATATGACCGAAAAAAAACACAGTAACACCAATGACACAATAAAACACCAGTGACACAAAGAACACTAAAGATTGTTTTATTCAATATTAATTACTTATTTGAGATAGAAAATGGTGTATTTAGTACAAAACCAAAGATTATCACTGACATTAAGTCAAATAACTTTGAACTACTCAGGAAACTACTCAGGAAACCACTCAAATGTCCATTAAAGTACATTCTCAAGCTCATGTGCCATTGGCTGCTACTACTACTGTGTTGCTGGACTAAAGGGGGACACTTAACTTGGAACTGTCCTCTTTATGTCTGTAACCACAGGGGCTGAGTTGTTATCCAGCTGCCCCATGATGAACTCCCAGAGTTCCTGTTCAATCTGAACTGATCGCTTGTTTACTGCCAACGGCTCTGGGATTAGGCACATGATCTGATCATCCCCATACCAGTTCACATCTTCTCTGGGGCTTGGCCAGAAGAATCTATTGATGCCGTTCCGGTGCATGCACTTTACTTTAACATTGTGCTCCTCCACCTCCAGGATTATGCCTGGGTAGGGTTGGTCATCATATCGCACAACACACCACTGCCCACTGTGGTGGTGTTTGATGACATCTGGTCTGACATCCAGAGCTTTCTCTGCGTGTTCCGTTGCCACTAGGGAAACCTCCTGTAGACTGTGGCATGAGCAATCAAACACCCCCTCAGCAGCCTGGCAGAAGCAGCTAATGTCCCTGTATTTCAGGATACCTGGGGAGATGCTAAGGACCTGATGCATCTTCATGGTGCCTTTAACTGTGAAGAGAGGCACTTGGTGTAGACTTTCATCCTTCTTCTCAACTTCCTCCTCACTCACATAAAAGAGCTTCACCTTGCTCGATTCCTTCAGCTGCTGATAGAAGCTCTTTGCATCAGGTATGTCCTTACCCTGGCGAACCAAGGTGTCAGCTGTTCTCTTCAGTGCACCCCCCACCCCATCTGGTGCACCCTTCCCATGACTTGACTCGAAGAAGTTCCATGTGATCTTTGAGAACCCCATCTGGTGTGGTGCAGTGGAAATCATGTAGAAGTTTTTTCGGTTTTTGTACTGGGTGGCAGGGCCATCACTGAAGAGGTGAAGGTGCTGCACACCAGGGTGATGATCTGTAAGCATTTCCAGGATGGGGTCAAGATGAGCCCATACAGCTGGTGGGTCATGCCTTCTGCTGGGGGAGATAGTGCAGAAGGGCATGGTTGGCAGGTCCTTCAGATATAGGACTCCGGTGTGGAGGGTCACCTGTTGATGCGATCCCCCAAAGTGGACTGACTGGATCTCGTTTGAATATTTACCTGTGTAATTCTCACTAAAATCAATATGGATGAGGCAGTCCTTGGCGGTCAGGTTCTCTCTGAGATTTCTGTAGGCGTTGTATTGTCATCAGATATTGAATATATGTCTCCGAAACTTGAAGAGCCTGTCCTGGAATTGTGCCACAAGTTCATCCTCTTGTATTGGGACATCTTTCTTCACAGTGATTGTGCTCATCCTCGTCTCTTCGCCTGGTTTGGAGCTAGGTCCACCTTCTCCTGGCACCACTGTGTCAGAGTTACCACCGTATTTGTTGATTTGGTGAGAGGATAGGTAGTTTGTTTGCAATCCACACATTCACCATAGGCACATAACTTGGAGGTGTTGCAAACAGTGCTGTCTGACATTTCCACAGGGTTTTTGGAGTTTGAGATGCCAAGTCTGTACAGTTTATCAGCCATGAACTGTAAGTTCTCATGGGTTTTACACTGGCATGTCTCCCTGTCTTTCTCATTGGGTGTAACCACCCAAAATGGTCTCTGTCGGCAGAAGAAAGCATAAGAAATATGTTGGAGCTCTGCTACAAATTTCTTATGGAGGTTAAGCAGGGAATCACAAAGTAGCCTCCTCTGTTTCTTAACCTTCCTGAGGGTTAATGTGTTCTTCTTCCCTGTGGTCAGTCTGCTGACATCATCCCTGAGATAGAACTGTCTCACAGTCTCCTTCTGTGTTTTGGCCACTTGGACTTGTTTTGGTGTTCTCAAGGTTCGAGACGCACAGCCAATGCTCTTCTTGCAGTATGTCCTGCATCTGTATTTTTTTATCATCTTTTCTGACAGTAGCTGTGCAAGATTCTGTTTGGATTTGGTTTCCTTCAATGCCTTATATTTCTGTTTCAGCGCTCTCAAAAGAGCAAAGTGGAACTTCAGGGCTTTTCTGACTGGAGGGTTGACTTGCTGACCTTGTAGGATTTCCCGTGTTTTTGCTCCTGGGCTGTTCAAATTAGCACACTGTAGACGTGTGTTACGTTTCTTCAACTTTTCACATTTTCGTTTGCAGACAATGAGCTCATCTTTCAGTTTCTGAATTTCCCTTTGCTTTCTTTGAGCACCTTTCCTACGTACTCTCCTCCCTTCTTGTAGTTGTCTGTAAAACAAAATTATTAGCTTAAAAAGGTTTCATTTCATTGGTTTCATTTAGCCTCTTGACTGTTTTATTTACACCATAATTTTACCATAGTTTTCACTCATTTCACCCTCAAGTTTGTGTGTGTGTGTATACTTGGTTTTCCTACAATATCAGGACCACATGTCCTGGTAATGCTGGAAAACCTGAAAGATGCTACAATATCAGGACGTCCCCATTTTGTACAGGGGTCATTTTCAGGGGTAAGTCCTGATATTTCACTAATACAAAGTTGTGTGGGGGGGGGGTGGGTGGGTGTGTGTCCTTGTAAAGATATTATATGTTGGGATAAAATCACTGTTGTGGGGACTATGGGAAGGTGTGCATGATGTCCTTTCCCTGTAATGTACAGTAGTTACCAATCCTTGTAGGCTATGGTCTGTGACATATTTTACTATTGATCACTGGATTCGTAACATCTCAAGTTCCGTATCTACCTTGAAATGCTGGGTGATCTATCTGGAGATGATGGGGGGGGTCAATGCTCCTGCTCTGCGCCTTTGCCTGCATCTTGCCTGGCGAACCTGCCATGCCTTGCGTTCACTTCTCTTCTCCCTTGCACTTTTGTCACTTTTTTTTTTTCCTTTTTTTGTCTGAATATCTTTGACATAGCCCCGTTTCCTTTGCTCTAGGTATGCTGCTTCATAAATGTGATAGTGGTGTATACATTATTGCATTTAAAATTGGAGAGAAATATATTTGTAAACTCTAAATATGCCCCTAAACCTCAATACATGACATTGGGGACAAGCACTTTTCTTGTACTTGGAATTTCATATAATTGATTAAAAACAAATATTGCCCAATTCTTGGCTCAAATAGGTTTAATTGTTCAAAGAACATTTTAAATTATTCAAATATATAAATTAAATGTGACTACAAAGTATGTTTAAAGTGTATGCTTTCTGCAAAGGCTGGGGACAGAAAAGTGTGCGTTTCTGTAGAATGACACATGCTAAATGCTAACTGGAGATGAAGGATTTTCAGAATAAAAGCTTAACAACTGGTTGTGCACAAGAACTTCTGTTTTTTCAGTATAAAACAGCATTTAAACTGACGGTATGTTTAAGGTACTTTATGCCATTAAAAACATTGATTTTAATTTCTAACAGTCCCTCCTTACACACCTAAAAGGTGTGTATAATACTGAAATCAATGAGTTCTTCATCTGAACTTTGCATAGTACACAACTCATATCAAAAACATACAATCAAAATGGAATGGTTCAAATAGCCTCAACTTTACAAAAATACAAAAAATACTTTGACTGTGTTCAAACATAAAAATGTTCTCTTGTGCATAACTTCTAGTGTTAACATTCAATATGGTTCTTCAAAATAGCAGCAATGGCTTGGTATCAGAACATTTCTTCCTCCCTCCTTTCACAGAAACCGTTCTCATACCACGCTCAGTGTTAAGGCACTTGTTTTTACAAAGTGAAAAGAAACAAACCATTTTAGAATAGTAATGATTTATAAAACATGAGATCTACCATATTAGAATAGTATACAAATAATAAAGAATAAAATAAACTATATAATAGGAATAGTGTAAAGTAAATTGAAATGGATTCACTCCATTTTAGCATTTTAGTTTGCTCACTTCTTCACATGATTTCATCATTTAAAATATCACATCAGCTGGACATTCATTGAATAATCTCATCTTTGAACATCCATATCATTTAAACTAACTCATCATTTTCATCAACATCTGTATATGGGGGTGGGTCGTCCTGTTCTGCTAGCAATTGTAACTGTCTCCTCATGAGAAATGTACCCTCCCTCCTTTCATACCATTTAAGGTATGAAAGTAATATGTTCTCTAGAAGAGGCCGTCGTGATCAATCGGTACGTTAGGACAAGGAATGCAACTACAACATCTAGCACTCCCCTGGGCGCCCCTATGCTATCCTTGTGCACTGTGGAGCCTAAACTCCCCCTGGGACTGGTCTCTTAGCCCTACTGGCTTTGGGGTGTTTCGCCATGTTGATTAACTACATAAAAAAAACATCACTGGCTGTGCTAGTGCACAGGTCCCAGTCCAATCCTGTGACAAGACTGAATACGAGGTTTTAGTTCCACGATACCACCAAACACCTACTCTGGGATACGGCATTCTAGACTGTCATTTCTGGGAGAAGATTTTGGTCAGTTACAACAGTTGTAGAATTTCATCACTTAAAAGTTCCTACTTCAGTAGCTTTGGGTGGTCTGTTGTAATGCAGTGATAAAGTCCCTAAAATGGTGTGAAAACCGGTGGAATATCAATAACTCATTATACTAATTTATCTTCAATTCTGGTCTCCTTGAAGAACCATGCTAACTCCTTTTACAGTGTGTGGAAACTTGGGTGCCCGAGCATGTGATAATTACTCCCTCCTTTAACAAGGATTTTAAAAACAGAAGTCATTTCATTAATGGTTTGTAGTTCAATTTAGGAATTTTCACTCTTGGCAGATATGTTTCTCCTTTAAATAACATCTCTAAATGTCAGGTCATCACTGATTAAATGGATGAGCATTAGGAGGTGGTGGCACTTGTCTTTTAAAACTCATACTCTGGTGCCGTGCGCTCCCTCTGAAGCTGCAAGTAAGATTTAAAACATCTGCAGGGTGGGTTGAGCGACCCCTTCTCCCTGAACGATATTTGTTGTCAAAAATATGCACCATTAAAATGAGCATGTATTACTCCCAATTATACTAGTTTTTAAAAATAAAAATTTGCAATCGCTCTTTGCCTAGTTTCTTTTTAAAACTCTACATCTTGGACGACAAACAAATGTTGTTTCCACCTTAACAGTTCTCCTATGGTAATATCCATGCTACAATGGTGAAATCAATACTCTAGATTGGAATACTTTCTTTGGCTTGGTTCTAGCTCTACCTTTAACATTTTCCGTTCAAATAAAGATTTGCCTGCTTTTATAGAGTGGTTATTAAAACTATCCCTTTAAACTGTAGATCTATATTGTAACAAATTAAATCTTCCCCAAATTCTCACATGAATAAGAATCTCTTAAAGAATAATTTGTTTATATGATGAAAATATTGAATACTATGTTCTACCCTCAGTGTGTTTATGTGTAAACTCACTCACTCCCGTGTTCCTTCTCTCCCCTCTGGTTGTCAAACCACGACCCCCTCACGTTCTGCTGGCCCATGCCAACTCCTCTGGTTCTGTCCTCTCCTCTGTCCTGCCTTCTCCTCAGTCCATCCGCTCTTGAATCCTTCCGCTGTAACTCTTTTCAGTGGCCCAACTGCTTTGCATTTCATCTCCTCCTTTTCAGTCTCTACGCTGTTTCATGGAGGGCGTATTCCGCTCTCATGTCCCACACTCTGCTCTTGTGCCAAATCTCGTGGCTCAGTTTGGAACTTCATGTCCTGTACTGGGACCGATGAGAGTTTGCCTCTTTGTCAGAATGCTGGTTTGGTTCTGGATGCCTCAGGTGGAGATGGTTCTGGATGCCTCAGGTTGGGGTGGTTCTGGATGCCTCAGGTCGTTGTTGGTTCAGCTCGGGTTCTCTGTCTGTTCGATGGAGGAGGAGGAGTCTCCTGTGGTGAGGTCATTTGTCTGCTTTGAAGATGGGGTCGTAGCATTCTGACAGGCAGAGAGAGATCTCGGGACGCATTACCTATAGTTAATTCTAACACACTGAGGTAAAATAAATCCAATCCTTTCCACTCTATTTTCCTAATCTTACTATCTGTCTTAGATGTTAAATGTCATCTAAACCCAATTAATGTCTACTAATGGTTGTGCCATATCCCTAAACATTGCTTTCACCCACTGTAACATGGCTACTCCAAATAACTATCAGGAAACCATTTTCTTCTATAAATTGAAATACCTACAAGTTTCAAGCACCACATATTTCACACACTATAAAAGAACGTCCCCCTATTTTCTCCATCACTTTAAATCTCACTGTTATTTAGAACATAAGTAACTTCTGTGACAGGACATATCTGCAATGTCGCCACAATCTGCTGGGGAATTTTGTTCATAGAGTTTGTACGTACAAAGCTGTACTTGTGGGTTAGTAGCCTGTTTCTACTGTAATCATTTTCAATAATTGTGCTCAGGTCACCGGTCGGTTGTCCATAAACTTAACACGGGTGTTTCTGGCACAGACTAAAACATGGATCCAGTGTGTTTGGAGATTCCCCTAATCTGTAAATCCTCATCACTTACATATCCCGATCACTTAAACCCATCTCATCATTTGATACAAGAACTGCATATATGGGGGGTGAATCATCTTGATTGTAACCGCCTCACCTTTGGGAACGAGTATCTCTAACTCCTCCTCTTGTTGCTCAGCTGATCTTTTGGCTCTGGGGATAAGTGAAAGTCTCTGAAACACAGCTGGAGTTTTGTTAGTGATGTGGGCATTCTCTATGAGTGGACTAATGGATCCATGTCTTACTTGATATTGTACTCCCCATCCAACCAGAAAGGTGCCAAGTGTAATGAGCACAATCAACAATGCTATTCTGACTCTTATCCCTAGGGGACCCCACAATTGCTTTGGCTTTGTTCTTGACATCATCTCTATTTTCTCCCTGGTTGTGTCAGTTACAGAATTTAAATAATGAGTACTATAATAACGTATACAAAAATTGGACTCTTTTTCAGATGTAAAGCAAAAATAGGTTTTCACTTTAGTGTACAATCTATACAAATCTATAGACAATTCGTCTTTTGAGCTGTTTCTATCTTTATCTTATTTCTATTTATTGTTTTGTTCCAGCTCTGCCAAATCAGTCCTAACTCCCAATAATGTTCGGGAAGTTGCCAGTGAAGGGTGACAATGTGTGAGGTGGTGTCAATTTGCTCCTTTGTCTTTACCTTTAAACCGGCGCGCGTGTGAAGTTCATTACAACTTCTCACTGTTCCGTCCACCGGGATCAGCTCACTGTCTTTTGTGAACTTTCACCCTCACCCAATCACCTGGCCGAACAGGAGTCTCTTCTAGTGTCTCGTCTGGTATCTCTGTAGCTTTCCTAGCCTGTGTAGACAAAACTTGGATAATATTACTCAGAGTTCTGACATATTCATCACATCTATTCGTCTAATATCTAAAACTGGACCACTCCCTCCTGGGAGGAGGCCCAAGCTTCGGCATACCTTTTGTCGTTATGAGACCTATTGTTATCTACATGTTATTATTTATTAACTACAACGTCGCTGAAATCAACATGTCTGTATAATCATGACACTCCCTCCTTTGAGCATAACATGCTCAATTAATATTGCAATGATTACCCTATTCTGAACAGGACATGTAAAACCCATAAAGTTGAATTAAATAAATATAACTTCTCCGTGTACCCATAAGGCGTACAAAAAAATATCGTATGATGTATGGTTTTCTGCTGGTATAAAAACATATTCACTCAAATCTGCCATTAGCGCAAAAAATAGTTTACTTGTTTCAATAATGGCTTTTGTCCTGGTATTATGCATCATTGTTGCTGCGAAAAACAATACCCCTGGTGTCGCTAATGCGTCTCAATAATTATAGGATTAGAGGATTGGTTGATACTGCTGAACAAAGATATGATAAAATAATATTTCTCTAAACTAGAGGGAAAATACGAACTATTCTCACAGAGGGTGACATGCATGAAGGGCTGGTGCCCCTCACTCAAAATGAGATATTGCCTTACGCACTACATTATAAATCAGTAAAGTTACTCAAGAATAAATAAATAAAAACTGATTCTTAAAACTGTTGTAAAAACCCTACAACTTCTTCATCCAAGCTCTCAATCAGTGTTATGTTATTTAATCTGCAGCTCATTGCCTTAAAACAGATACTTCAGACCGATTATAAAATTGTGTTTATGAGAAAACATTTTAATCTGACTCCATAAATCACATAATTGTTTGACTAAAAAACTACAATTCCACTAACAGGAAATGAAGTTCCCCTTTAAACACAGCCCCGGTCTTCTGACGGGGTCTATCTATGTACTGGCTGGAAAATGTTGTGCCAGTCTCTGTCGCTCCGTCACTGTTCTCCCGCTAACAGTCACTCTCTAGTTCTGCTGGGTTCTTGTTGACTTCTTCACTGGTTTGAGACAAGCGACCCTATCGGACACCTCCCTTTGTAGCCAGACTTCACCACAGCAGAATCGAGTTTCTGTTTTCAGGTCTCAACAGCTCCACGTCAGGTGTATCGCCGCCCCTTGAACTGCAGTCGGTGTAAACAGGAGGACTTGGTAAGGATCCTCCGTCTTGGGCGAGTACTAGGTTTCCGTCTTCATATTTTTGGGTGGAAACCCGTCGTCTTGACCTCACTAGCTGTGTGGACACAATAGTTTTCTGTGTTGGGGAACAACATCACTGGTAATCTCTATCCTTCTCATAATTACAAAAATAGTCTGCTAAATGTTCTATGCTTTATATGTAAATGCAATATGCTACTCACTATCTTTTAAATAACATTCAACCTCTCCCTCCTGTGGTGACAGATATGGCTCAATGTAGCTGGTTTTCAAAATACCCTTGTGCTGAAGATGCATCACCTGGTGGTCTGGCCCTCTGAGCTTCCTCGTTGTTGTGGTTGGTACCAGGCTGTCAGTGGCATTTGGTTCATGTTTGGCAATGCTGTTCGTCTTTGACATCCCTGAGACCCCCTGCTTCTGTCATAATCATGGAAACCTCCCCCGGGGTAAATGCATGGAGGGCCGTTGTTTGGTACATGTGGTGGGTATTTCATTTGTTGTTGTGGACAATCTCTAGCCCAATGGCACAGCAGATCGCATATGTAGCATCCCTCAAACGGGAGAACTTTTCCTCTGCCTCTGCTTCCTCGGAAACCTCCTGGTTGTTGGTTCTGCATCTGACTCTCTGGCACTATCTGAGTTTGAACTGTTGGAGGTGTCTGCCCTGCCTTCTCTGGTTCTATGGCCATCTCTGAAAACTTCTCCTCCCTTCCCCTTGTCATGGTCTTACAAGCTTCGGTGTCTTTCTCAGCTACCTGTATCTTCAGAAGTTTTAGTTGTAATGTTTTCATTTCTTCGTCATTTTCCCTCTGGGTTGCTTGGTATTTCATATCGTGGTGAATGAGATGTAGTCCCCATTCTTCAATGGGTTTAGTGTCTAATCCCACCACGTTTCCCAGGCTTGCCTGCACTGATGGGGGAAGGGTTTTAACGACAGCTTTCTTCCACCACATTTCAACAGGTGGAGAAAGATCATGTCGTTCTCCAATGTAGCCTCCCACACTCCTTCACATCTCTTCAAGAAGGCATGCATTTCTTCCTCCGTGCCTTTCCTCAGGCTGTTGAGGGCATCTAAACTGCGTGTTGTCGGGTAGATGTGACGAATAGCAGCCCAATAATTCTACCTGATGTAGTTGAATGAAGTGTCATCTGAGTCGTGCGTGCAATTGGCCTCAGAATCTATTGCTTTTGCCTCAAGTCGTCCTTCAATCCGTCCAAGCAGGGCCCTCATGTCCCCCAAGCACAGGTGGTCTTGGGCTGTGTATCTCTCCAGATCATTCACCCACTTCTGACCTCCTTTGATGAGTGGAGGTAGCTTTGCCACTAATGCTTCCATGTCTCTGTGAGTCCATGATTGGTATTTCAATCCTCCTTCTCCAGCCGCTATCACCGGTAGCATGAGTTTTGAGCAGTTCTTGAGTCTTCCAGCTTCAGTTACTGTTGTTGTGTCTGGAGAACCTTCGCCTTCTCTTCTCTTGAGTTGTGATTCCATTCTTTTGCTGAGTTCTTCCATTTTT
Organism: Pogonophryne albipinna; assembly: GCA_028583405.1. NCBI lineage: Eukaryota > Metazoa > Chordata > Actinopteri > Perciformes > Artedidraconidae > Pogonophryne > Pogonophryne albipinna. The sequence continues at coordinate 39,696,030 of CM053249.1, forward strand.
CTGTTGAGCTCCTCTTCCATTCTTCTGCCGAGTTCGTCCAATCTTCTGTTGAGCTCACCAGATAGGAGTCTTACCTCATACTCCAAGTCTTTGACACGTGTAGCTGTGGGGAGACCGTCCAACTCCAATACTCCTCCTAAAGCACCAAAAGTTGGGGCTTGTATTGAGGTTTGAAAGAAAATGTGTTCTTCTGTCATGTAGGGAGGAGGCGCATCAGTCAAGCTTGGATGGAGCTTTGAAGTTTGGATAAGTGGAGCTTCTTCTTCTGTCTTGTCTTTCTTATCTTCCTTTGTCGTGAGCTCTGATTCTTGAACCACATACATGCTGTTCGTTGATCCTTGGCTGACATATTTTAGATGGAGTACCAGACTTGTAACTCTAGATTTTCTTTTTTCAGCTCTGCTCATAGCGCTTTTAGCAGGTCCATACCAAGGAGGTTATCCGGCTTTGATCCATGCTTGTTGCTGTTGCAGGTATTCTCCATTCTCATAGTCAATTACAGCTGTTCTATGTGCTTTCGTTGGTCCAGGTTGATCATCTGCTGGAATCAGTCCTCTTGTTTGCCACTGTTCCAACAGTTTCTCTATTTGGTTCCATGTCTTCTGTCTTTTACTTGGAAAGGTTAAAGAATCTGATCTGATTTTTACCCTTTCCTTGATATCTGCAGTTGAGCCTGACTCTGCATCTGGTCTCAACTTAGTTTCTTTCGGTGACATGCTCTCTTCCTTTTCGAATGAATATTATTAAGATATTTTAGCAAATTTTAAATACATAAGAAACACAATGACATTGAATTCTGCCAAATTATACATGAATGCCATGATCATGTCACATCTAACATACTGTCTCACAAGCTGGGGGCAAACTAACAGCTCCACACTGAAGCCACTAGCAACCCTGTACAAACAAACCGTCAAAGTACTGGACCAGAAACCTAACCGCTCCCATCACTGTACCATCCTCAACAAGCATAACATCCTGAGTTGGGAAGATTTAATAAACAGGGCTGCACATAACTGGTGCGCAGGTGCGCATGCGCATCTCCGCCAAAAAAAGAGCACCGGGTCATTTGAAAAAAGGCGCATTTGCGCACCAACATTGAGAGAGAGAGAGAGAGAGAGAAGGGAGAAGAGGGAGAGAGAGAAGGGAGAAGAGAAGAGAGGAGAGAGAAGAGAGAAAGATAGTTGCGAGTTGCATATGAACTCAGGGCCGGCCCGTGACACTGGCGTTATAGATGTTCGCCTAGGGCGCCAGATCTGTGGAGGCGCTGCGCTGGCAGTTCTGGGAGGGAAAAACATTTTTTTGACCGTTGGTTCTCACCCTAATTTTCGGCCTTGATGTAACAACATTCATAATTAAAGGGGGGGTAGGTAAGTTTGAGAAACCGGCTCGAGATACACTTTTTGTTATATTCCATGGAATGCTCTTAACATCCCGATAGCAATGCATATCTTAAGTGCTTTGACAAAAAATCCATAAAAAAATTTCATCTGTGGAAGCCGTAATACTGTAAAAAGTACGACCAATCCGTTTAGCCGGCTTAGGATTGCCGTCCTGTCTGTCAGCCTTCCATCTCGTGCACGCACAAATGTATCTCGTGCCCTCATTGGGCGTGCCGTCATTGGGCGTGCATTGCAGCAGTACTTCAATGACTCGCCAGCAACAGGCGGCCACTTTCACCATGGCAGAGTTAGGTTCAACATCGTCTACTGGTGGCAAAAGAAATAATGTAACGGAGCAAATTAGGAACAAAAACAAAGTGGAAACTAGGAGAATTCAAACCAGAGTCAATATCGGAGTTGCTTTTCAACGATGGCGACAACTGATGCAACACACCTATGGGGGTTATTCCCTATCTTTATTCAAGAGCGTGGTATTTAAATTTGAGAGCATACTTTATGTATTTATTTCCCTCAAACCCTGTCCTTGCACTCAAACGGTGCCTGCTTGCACTTAGATTTGCTTCTGCTCAAACTGTACGCTTGCACTCAGATATATTGCTGCTTACGGATTTTTTCTGCTCTCAGATTTATTCTCTGCGCGCTCGAAACTTTTGTGCAACAATCCTGTCAAAATCCCTCAACCAATAGGAGGCCAGGTGTCCTTGCGGGTGCGTTCGTTTTACTTATTACAGCGTCCCGTAAGGGCGGTTACTCTTTGGTGCGATGACAGGGTTTGAGTGAAGGAAATCAATAAAGTATGCTCTCAAATGTAAATACCACGCTCTTGAATAAAGATAGGGAATAACCCCCATACACACCGAGTTGAAATCTGACGCCGTGGTCGCTCTTTTTCTCTTGGACAGGTTTTGTATGGTTTACAATTCCCCTGAACTATATAGCCAACCTAAGTCATGTGCGCGTTCATGTGTGTTGGAGGAGGTGCTCTGTAAGGAAGTCTGAAGGAAGGGGCGGATTCTTTTCGGCTGTGTACTTTCAAATTTTAGTGCACTCGAGCCGGTTTCTGAAACTTACCTACCCCCCCTTTAAGTAAATGTAACACCCTTTTCACCCCGGTTACATGTTTCATTTGCCCTGTACGATGGGCGCTGTAAGTGATGAAAATGGGGGATGTTGGTTTATCTGGCACCCGCAGCTCACAGCCAAAATGCGAGTGAGCGAGGGAGGGTGCACCGGTACAGGCGCTGTTATTAGAATATGGTGCTAGCTGCTCTAACGGATATAAGAAGATGTTTCTACAATAATGTGGAGGGAGAGTCCTCCCAGTCAGACTGAGAGGCTGATAATACAGCTCAGTGAGGTAAAGGACTCTGAGTGTTTAGATAGTTAACTTTAGTCTAACTTTGTGACCAAATTGATTTGGTCACAATTTATGTAAACACATATTTTCAAGGCACTCCTTTATAATTATTGGGATAAACAGGTTTGAAATCATTCCAATGTATACTATAGGACAGTAACCAAACATATCCTTTAAAACTGGAGAGATAAAAAAAATGCATAAATAAATAAATGTTAAGGTAAACTAAGATATGAATGAACAAGACAAATGAAATAAGTTACATTCATTTGTTATTGGCTATGGTAGGTTATTGGTTATGTTCACATACTTATTTGATTACATCCACTTGTCAAAGATGACAACAGAGACTTTCGACCCAAAACCAGCTCTTGACTTGTGGATGCAAGCATCTAATCGCAGACTCAACCAGAGAGAAAGAAGTAGGCCTACATCATCAGCTACCATGTCTGACAGAGAGGAAGACAGTGAGGAGAACAGTCAGGAGGGTAGTGATGACAGCTTGTAGGATTACTGGTCGTGCTAATGTTGTCTTGTGTTCACCTCTACTTGTGTGTTCTGTGTTCACCTCTGCATGTGTGTTCTGTGTTCACCTTTGCATGTGTGTTCTGTGTTCACCTCTGCATGTGTGTTCTGTGTTCACCTCTGCATGTGTGTTCAGTGCCGTGTGTCAGGCAAATAAAGTCAAGACCCCCTCAAAAGTTACGATTTATTTCATTTTAAGGATGAGCACCAAGCAACATCTCCAGGTGCTCCTTTTAGAACCAGGGCAAAAAAGTTATCCCAATCAGTCCCATTCAGGAAGAGTACTTTTGGTCAGTCATCATTCTCGGTCATAGCAATACAAAACTGGAATTCTCTACCCACTCAAATCAAAGACATACATATCCCACCTTCACAGCTCACTTAAAAACATGGTTCACTGAGAACTACACCTGCACACACTAGTCTGTGTTGAGTATGGCGTGAGTGTTACATGTTGTGATCATGGATGTTGCCCCTCGTTTCTGTTATGTGATTGTGATGTGCTATATGTGACATGTACTGTATATAGTAACGTGTGTTGTTTATTGTTCTCTTTTATCCTCACACCGGTATCTACTTGTCTTTCCTCCTTTTTATTTTATTTTATATATTTTCTTATAACTAATGCTGTTGATATATTGTAATTTTAAGGGTGTCTATTACCATCTGGCCGGGGACAACAGCTGGAAATTAGCCATGTCGGCTAAAGCTGCACCATTTACTGTTTTTGTGACAGTTCATCGATGGGGACTGTCCACGACACTATAAATAAATAAACTAAACTAAACTAAATCAAAGATTGAAACACTAATCCTCCGACTAGCACCTTCGTTCCTGATAAATAATATCCTATGTCATCCGAACTTAACTTTAAATCTGGGGGGGGGGGGGTTTGTTGTTAAAAGTTTTTTTATTTTGTTTTTAAAGTTATAGATTTTTTTTTTTTTTATGATTTAAGTTTTTTGTCAAATATTAATAAAGTAAATTAAAAGATAAAAATTCTGCACATTTTAAAATCTGAAATGTTAAAATAAAAATTGAACAGTGTATGGTTTTGACTTTGAAATATGAAAATTAGAAATCTGGTGAAAATCTACTGTGTACAGTGCATATAGTGAAATTATGCAAATGTCATAATTTGTGTTAGCTTCAATAAATTGGTGTTTGAATATTCTACAGTCTAGTTTGAAAGACTATTATGTAAAGTTTCTCATCTTTTAATTAGAAACCACTTTGCAATTCTATCTTGGCGATTGGACCATGTGTTCATTTATAACACTTAAAATCAAGCTTCAGAATGTTATAGTATCTTTGTAATAATTCTGTATTACCAGCAGAGTGCGCTGTTGTAATTTCCAGCTCAATCCACTAGGGATAGCTGTTGCAAAACGGACCTGTTTTTAACAAGAAGAAGCTTATTTTCCTTAAAAATGGGAAGAAAATTAGACTATGGTTAAACAACACAGCACATAACCGCCAAAACACATTTGCAAACAAGAATATTCAAAAAACCGCCAATCAGTGGCGAGCCGTCAGGGCCCTCTAGGCCCTCTGCTGCCTCGACAAGTCCCCCAGCCCGCTGACAGCCGCTTCCTAGTCGTCTGCTGTAAGGATATCCTCGAGGTCGTTCTCGTCCAGTCCACTGATGGCTGCTTCCGAGTCGACCTCCTCTGCGAGGGCCACTTCCGTCCTGATGTCGTCCATGGTCCTAGCAGGTGGTTTCCCCGCCGCACACTGGCTCCCGTGGTACGAGCTGTCCCCCTTTCCTCCCACGCGGACGGCATGAGAGATCCGCTGGGTCACTCGGTCGGGGCCGGAGAGCCTGGGGTTGAGCCACTTTGTCCTGATTACCTTCAGCCAGACGAACTCCGCTGTGTCAGCCTCCTGGGTCCCCCCTTTTTGCATCACCAACCTGTGTGGAGAAATCTGATACAAATACCTCAAGCCTACGCTCAGGGCTCCGGGGCCCTCCGCTGTTTGACCCACCACTGCGTAAGCCGCTTGGAGCCTGTTGGTGGGGTGTCTTAAAACAACAGACGTCTGTGAACAGGTTTTCTAAATTAATTGTAGACCTCCTATCTGCCAGTGCAGCTTCAGAATCTTAATACTTGGCCCGTGCCCCCAAAATAAAACCCCAACATCTCTAGGTGAACTAAATAACATATTTCAATAGCTCTGAATTTCTGACAAGCATCTGTGTTTATTTTTAAATGAAATCCCTGAGATCCTATTTAAAATCTAAATATAATATGATCTTTCCAATCCAGAAGAGAGATCTTTCTCTCCCCCGACTGTGTGCGAGGGGGCGGGGCGGTTTACACACACACACGCAGCTGCTACATGCAACACACTGCGGAGATGGCGGAGAGAACTCGCTCCGAGGTGTGGTTAAACTTTACCCGTCTTGATGTGGACAATGCTCGTTGCCAAAAGTGCAATAAGAGTTTAGCATGTAAGGGCGGTAACACGAGCAATTTGTCTAAACATTTAGCAAAAGTGCTCCACATTCAGACGGAGAAATGCACCGTTTTCTAGTAGCTCTGTAGCCCCATCCACGAGTAACGTTTCCACGTCAGGTGTTATGTATGCTAGCAGCAACACACGGAATTAACTCAATTATACAAACATGGGTTAATGATTAGAGGTAACTGAGTTATTTATTTTGTTAAAGTTTCAGCTATTCTGTTTACAGTTCTGTCATCAGATTATTTAATACGATTTGTTAAAACACAGTTGTTTCTTTTGATGTGAAATATTATTTATTTAATTTAAATAAAAAGCAATGTTAATTTTTTTCAAAATGTGTTTAGTTAATTTAATAATATATGTATTTTTGAATCTAGTATTCATCTTTATTGTCTTCATTGTTAGTTTCCACATGCTTTTAAACAACCTCAAGCTAAATCTAAAAGTTGATGGCTAAATAAGAGCGTTTGAGAAATTGTGCAAGGCGTAATAGTCCGAATAGTCGATTAATCGTTTCATTAATCGATAGATTAATCGATTATCAAATGAGTCGTTTGTTGCAGCCCTAGTAAGTACCTGAACCCTCTTACTTTGTCAATCATGTCAGTGTAGTCAATGATGATTTCTTCTCCTGCCATCTTAGGTAAAGGGAACTTTCCCTGGTGTGGTTTTACAGTAGCTCTGATGTTGTGGGTTAAGCAAATTACACATTCTTCCAGGTGATTAGCTATCATGTCAGGTAGGTAGGGGTGCCACCAGTGAGTCAGGTGTCTGTTCATCTGAGTTTTACCGCAATGTGTTGGGCCGTGTGCTTCTTTAAGCATTGATCTTATCCATCCTGGGGGTATCACTGGTCTCCCATCTGGGGAGTACCATATCCCATCTTTGTTGGTAGCTCCTCTGTCTAACCATACTGTTTTATCTTGAGGAGACCCTGCTGCTTGAGCTTCTTTGAGAGTATCATCTGTTACTGCGGGCAGTAAGTCAGCAGATTTTGCAACAAGCATTTGAAACCAGGGTGTATACCCTGCTTTGGCTTTAGCTGCTTTGTCTGCTGCATTGTTACCCCAAGTCAAGTAGTTGTCTGCCGTGCTGTGACCTTTGCACTTGAGTAAAGCTAGCTTGTTGGGTAACATTACTGCTTCTGCAAGCCTTTTGATCTCTTTCTCGTGTTTGATGGGGGTATTGGTGGATGTTACAAATCCTGCTCTCATCCACTGGCGCATTTCCACATGTATGACACCATGAACATATGCTGAGTCAGTATAGATGTTTACATCTTTGTCTTTTGATAGCTCTAATGCTGTAATGACTCCCATCACTTCTGTCAATTGTGCTGAGACTTTCCCTGTTACTTTTCCTGCTGCTCTTTCCTTAAACTGTCCCTCGGCTGTTTGACCCACCACTGCGTAGGCCGCTTGGAGCCCGTTGGTGGGGTGTCTGAAACAACAGCCGTCTGTGAACAGGTTCTCTGCATGTGGCATAGGCTCGTCTCTGAGATCTATTATTAGCTTCACATCCTGGATGATTCTTTCCTCACACCTATGGGGTTCTCCGCTAACCATGGTGTCTGCGCTGTTAACTCCTTCATGTGTGTAGGTGATGTGTGCTTCTGTCAGAGTTTTCTCTAACCTGGTCTGTCTTGTGGAAGTCATTGTGAATGCACTTGAGTTCACAAAAGAGACAATGCTATGTGTTGTCAGTACTGTCAAAGGGTGGTTCATCACAATGTGTGAAATCTTGTTTAAGATACGTGCTGTACCTGCTGCATGTCTCGTGCATGGAGGTTCTCTGTTCTCCACTCTGTCCAGTGTGATACTAATGTACATCAGTATTGACCTACATCCCCCTTTTTTCTGAAATAGAATACCATTTACTGTGTTTTCACTTTCAGAAATATCAAGGAAAAATGGCAATGCATAGGATGCAGCGGCGAGAGAGGTGACCTGGGACATGGATTGTTTGAGATAAATGAACGCAGCTTCTGCAGCTTGTGTCCAGTTCAGTGTGGCAGTGAGATTGCGCATGCCTTTCTCATTGATCAGTGTTCTGAGTTCAGCTGTTCTTGGGTTATACTCTGGGATGTAGTGTCTGCTGTAGCCTGTGAGACCCAGAAAAGATAGCATGTCTTTGACTGTCTTGGGTTTGGGGTGGTTTAAAATGTGTTCCTGATGTGCTGCTGACATGCCTGTACCTGCTGGAGAGATTACTCTGCCCAAAAATGTCACCTCTTTACGGGTGCATTGTAGCTTTTTCTTAGACTTTGAACCCTGTTGCGTGGAGGCGAACCAGTAGGTTCCTGGTGGCCTCTAAACAAGAGGCTGCGGAGGGTGCTGCAATGAGAAGGTCATCTACATACTGTATCAATACCACCCCCTCTGGCAATGAAACGCCATCTAGCTGTTCCCTGAGTATTTTGTTAAATATTCCTGGAGACAGACTGAAGCCTTGTGGTAGTCTTGTGTACTGTTTTCCCCGCCCATTGTAAATGAAAAAATAGGTCTCATACTCTCTGCTAGAGGTATGCAGAAGAAAGCGTTGGTCAGGTCAATACAGGTGAACCATGTATGTTCAGGTGAGATATTACAGATAGCTGCATGTGTATGGGTTAGGAACTGGTATCAGAGCTGTAGTCGTGATAGCATTAATGGTCCTCAAATCATGAGACATTCTGTACTCGCCGTTAGGTTTTGATACCGGGAATATTGGAGTGTTCCACTCGCTTTGTGAGGGTTCCAACACCCCCGCTCTCTTTAGTCCCTCAACTGCCTTGCTGATACCCCCTTTGGCCTGTGGTTTAACAGGGTACTGTGATAGGTTTACAGGCATAGAGCTGCTCACCTTAAATGTTATTGGTGCAGCCTTTGAGCAGAAACCTACGTCATGAGAGTCAGATGACCACAGGTCAGGCGGGAGGTCACGCAACATGTCATCAGTGAATGCATGGTCAGTCTTCTCCCTACCATGATGCCTATCCACTTTGTGTCTTTCCATGAAGATGCGTTCTTGAGTGCAGATTTTTAGAGCATAAGCTTTGTATGAGGGAGAGTATGTGAGTGCTGCTATCTGAGTTGGTTCCCAATCTTCGACTTCTTGCAGTGTTTTTACCATTGGACCAAGTTATTTAGCTTCATAGCCCTTTCTGATAGCTAATGAAATATGTGGTGTAGCTTCAGCTGACATACGGTACCAATAGAGTTGTTCATCAGTGAGGTCAGCAGATGCAGCCACCCCCGCTTGTCCCACAAATAAATTGGTTGTGGTTACATCCCAAACGGACATAGACACCTCTGCGTCATACGCATATTCATAACTTTGGTCGTCTTTTCTATCATAATTTAGCGTCAGATGGGGAGGGTATGGAGGGGAACCATAAGGCCTGAGGAGGTTAATCCACGGCTTCCATTGTTGAAAAATGGAAAATAGTCCTGGTATATTATCTCGGGGCCGGTCGAGCAACCCCCAGTATATAGTGGCATACTGAGTTGCTTCTGCTTCAGTGGATTGGGCCAACATCATTTGAGAACCTGACTTTATGTTGAATAATGAACAATTGAGGCGAGTGCCATCTGGGAACGATATTATTAGTCCGTCGGGGGAACAGAGGATGGAGGCATTAGCTTTGACAAGAACATCCCTTCCCATGAGGTTAGCCGGGCTTTGGGGTGCCAGAATGTACTGATGGAAAAATATCTGGCCTGCTATTCTGGTGTTTAATGGCGTAGAGAGCGGTACTTGCTCTATTTCTCCCGAAAACCCTATGACTGAGACTGTATTCCTCGAAATGCACGTGTTGAAGATGGAGGAGTTGATAGTTGAATATCTAGCTCCTGAATCAACAAGGAATGGTAGCTTTGAGTTTTTTACAGTCATGTCCATGTACGGATCCGCTAAGCCCAGACATTCAGAGTTCTCTGGGCGACTTCATTGTGGTGGGTTATAGTCTTGTTCGTTCTGGACAAACTGGCCATAGGGGGCGGCCATCGCGTTGGGTGCAATGTGACCTTGGTCTTGGTGTTGGGCCTGTGGGGCTGCCTCATGGTGCTTCTGGAAATATTGCATGTCTGATCGGTTCCTTTTTCCCCGCCCTCTCTCCGCTGGGGGTCCCTGTGGGCAATCTTTGTACCAGTGGTCGACCTGTCCACAGGTGTAGCACACCTTCTGTTGATATTGGTTCACTCCAGGAGCTGTTCTAAACCCTCCTCTACCTCCAGCTGTGCCTCTGAACCCGCCCCTCTGTTGCTGAAAACCATTATTGTAGCCATATTGGGCCTGGTTATATGACGGACCTGGGTGGGGAAACCCCCCTCGTGGGTTTTGCGGCCCCGGTGCTTGCTCTGCTGGCGCCACCGGATGAACAATCAGCTGTCTGGCACTCTTTTTCTCATTTTGGACTGTTTTACGGGCTATTTCTAGCTGAGTACGGAGTAGTTGCACTCTCAACTCTTCTTCCTCGGTTTTCTTCTTTGTGAGTTGTTTGTTAAATTTGCCTAAATGATGGGCCAAATGACGCTCCCATGTCTGTGTGTTTATGTGATCTATTTCTGGGTTGTCCTCCATAAGAGTTGTAATCTCTGCAGGTACTGCTGCCATTATTGCTTTACGGAACATCTGCACATGTTGGTCATTATTATCGGGACTACAGTCAGTAGCTACTGTGTATTGTTGGCGTGACCTGAGCAACATGGTTGCTGCGGCCTCTCCAGGTGTGAATGTGAAGGACAGTGAACTGTAGCCTCCTCCTGTCTGTGGGAAATGTTCTCTCATTGCCATGCTCAGCAAGCTGTGTATGTTGTTGGAAGAGATGGGCTTGTCATCATTCATGTTTTCTGTTCCTGCTCTTTTCTCAAATCTTTCTACCTCATAGTGGGAAGTCTGTTGTGCTAATATCCTCCTGAAATCTCCAAGGCAGATTGTTTGTCCTACTGCCATATCAGCAAACGTATTCATCCAATGTCTCCCTCCCTCAGTAGGTAGGGGCATTTTGTCAACTATAGCATGTATGTCTCCCAGTGTGAAAGGGTTGTAAGCGATATTCCCACTGGGGAGAACCACTAAAGGCGCCTGTAATGCTGGTCACATAAAGGCATGAGACGTGGGGTTTTCTGAGGTGTGTTGGGTTCTTAACATCATACGGGGGAGTGTAAGAACCTGCTCTTCAGGCAGTTCAGTGATTGTTCACTTTCATCTCCAGCTGCTCCTCCTGTACTGACTGGGTAATAGTGGGTCTGGGCTCCTCTACTTCTGAAAGGGTCACTTGACCCCCCCCCTCAGAGCATCTGTTTTCTGTTCTGCCCTGGCTGTCTTGTCTATCTATGCTTCTCCTCTGATTCACTGGCTCCCTCTCAGCACCCTCCATTCCTCCTATTTGTTCACAGGCTTTTATATAAGCTATTGCTCCAGGGCTTCTACCCTCTCTGTCGCTTCCTACTCCTGTCTGCTTTCCCTGTTTTTGTCTAATTTGCCTCCCTTGTTCTTCATAATCCTGCTTGTGTTGTCTTTCCCTTTCTTCTAGTATTTCTGCCATGTGGAGTACTTCTTCCTGTGTGGGGTCAGTGTGGCTTCTTGTAATATTTTCCAGAATGGAAACAAACCGCTCTCTCTCTCTATCTGCCTTTCTTTTGTCTGATGGGCTTTCCTCGGAGGAGGAAAAGAGCATCCGTTCTGGGGTGGTGCAAGCTGTCTGTAGAGTTTCATTTATTTCCTCCCTTTGTCCTTCATTCCCTCCAAGTGAGGCAGAGTTCCTCTGACCTTCTGATCTTGTCTTTGTAGTGGGAGTGTTCCTTAAAGGAGTCAATGCTACATTTCCCACTATTTTAAAATGTCCCCCTCTTATAGCAGCTATTTCCTGTTCTGAATCGGATGATGTGCCTGCTACCATCATTTGTAAATTTGTCACGGGTGGCGCGCTTGGGGTAGGGAGAGAATAAGGGGGGGGGGTGTTTAGATAGATCGGCTAGGTGCGGGTAAATGAGGGGAAAAAGGATGGGAGCAGACGGGTCCCCTATAGGTCCTGCTGGAGACCTCTCCTCTGAGCTAGCCTTCTGTGCCGTGCACTCCTCATTTACAGCACTGCGGATATTTTGCCTCCCTATGTCTTCTCTATCAGAGGCAGAGGTTTCATCTTTATTTATATCCCTAAAAAATTTGACGCGTTTTGCAATAAAGTCAAATATTTCTCCCTCCGTAGGTGCATGTGTTGACACTGGTGTTTCTTTAATGTCCTGAGGGAACAGGAGAGTGCCAACGTCACTAGAGCGTTGAAACTCCCCTCCCTGTGTTTGGGCTGCTATCATGGTTGGGGGATTTTTGGCTGGGAGGAGAGTAATAGTTGCTCCTTTCATGGCGAGTGCTGCGTTATGGCAAATCCTCCTTAATTTATCTACCGCCTCTTTCTCTTTGTTTAGTTTCTTACGGCCAAATAATCCGGGCTTTTGCCCGTTTAGGTTTCCAAGTTTCTTTACAAGCTGTCGCTCATAAACATTTAGCGCTGAGCTTAAACTTCCTAAAGTCTCATCTCCTCCTACCCTGTCCTCTTCCATCATTTTATTTTTTAGGAACCTCAGATCTACACAAGCCTTTTTCTTGTCTCTCTGTTTGATTCCACTGAGAATCAATCTCTCAGTCTGTCCCCATTGTTCGCGGAAGCTTCCGGGAATTGGAACGCCTAAATCACTCTTTTCAAACTCTCCTTCCATGATTGACTTCGTATTTATTATCTGACTAGGTTGATATGTGTTCACTTGTATTTATTAATATACTGGACAATTCTTGTCGTTACTCTTAATGTCCTTATTCTATTTATTTGAATGCCCTGTCCTTAATTCAGACGTGCACACAGTCTGAATCCAAAATTCAAAGTTTCCAGCGTGAAACAACACAGAATATTGTTAAACACCCTGTTCGCCACCAGAGGGCAGCAGCTGACCACGAATGAGCTCTCAGCTCTGCAAACTTTGTCTCCTGTCGACACTAAACTATACTTCTGCTCTTTCCTCTCAATTATTACACAGATTCGACGTAAAAAATCACACAGAGTTTATTCCTTTATACATTCTGTCCGGCTTTTTTTGTGCCATGTATATTTCAACAGATAAATGCGGCTTCTGAGGGCGCTTCTACACTCCTCTTTAGAGATGTGACCCTCACATGGAGTTTAACCCAAGCCACAAAAATCCTTTATTGTCACATTTAGCCGTCCAGATCAACCCCACAGCAAGAGTTTGCGAGATCCGGTCATTTCAAATTGATTTTGAAAGTTGCGTATCTCCTCTTGGAATACCCACATATATAAATCGACTTCAGCTTTTTATTAGCCTATAGTCTACAGAATTTCCCCAGCGAGTCAGCCGTGCAGGACTAGACTACCTCACGGGGACCTCGCTGGTTCACTTTATTTTCTTTAGTGAGTTAAGGTACGGGAATGCACTCCCCGACTCTTACAAAGACTTTTAACTTATAACTCTCTTGGTGCCTTAGGTACAGGACTGCTCTACCTGACTCTAAGCACTTTCTTACTTAACTAAAATATGTATTGTATTTTTTACCGTGACTAAGAACACTGAGAACGCCTCTGACAACTCTAACATTTTGTAGTATAGCCAATCACAGATGTTGGTAATCAACAGGTATCTGCTTACCTTTGTATTATGTAGGGCGCCCTGGTTTAGTTGTCAGTGGTATCGAGGTGTCCTCCCCTGGACTGAATTCCGTCCGCTGGCTGTCGGTGGTCCTTCTAGAGACCAGCACTCATCACGTCGGGGTCACCAGAATTGTAGGAGCAAACACAATGGTGGTGGCTTAAAGCCCACCTCCGCTCCGCGCCGTCCGTTAGATGAGCCTGGTCAGATTAATAAAAGAAGGAGTTCAAAACACCGGAATAAAAGTTATAACAATAATCTGATTTTAATGGTAAAAAAACACCACTAAAAGTTACAGAGTACTCTGGACTCCCAGTTCTACTGCCGTGCGATACAGATATCGGGACCAGCCAGTCAGAAACAGGGGGCATCAGTATACATAGACATATTTGGGGGCAGAGTTATATCTGTTGCTCAGCCCCCCCCCAAATCTCTAATTGGTCGATTTCACTCCAAAGCGAATCAGAGAGTCCGTGGGGAGGAGTTGTGTCAGTTGCTCACTCCCCTAGGTGTTCTTACTGGTTGGATTCACTTCTGTTCGGGCCCAATACAGCGAATCAGAGTTCTGGGAAAAAGTATTTTACTTCTGAACAGAGCGTGAGAGCTTCGGAAGTAAACAAGGACAGAGTCAATCTTTATCTTGCACCTGAATTCACTCCTTTACTTTCCCAAGGAATATTTCACACAAACTATTCTTTCCCAGACAATCAAACATTGTAGACAGATATATTGGTGCCTGAGATTATATTGGCCACAGAAAGAACCTTGAAAAGAATATGTGTGTGTGTGCTGGTATCTGGGTCAGTGAGTCTAAGTGAGAAGGTTATATATATAGGATTACAGTAAAACAGTCCCAAATAATACATGTTCACTTCAATACAGTTCAGAACAATATCTGTTTACTATAACGTCAAGTGTCAAACGGCATTTTGAGACCAAACACAAGACAACTTTCAAAGATGAGGCAGACAAGGCTGAATCCATCAAACGTGCCGTGTCTGGTTATGGGAAACAGGCAAACACTCTCAAAGCCTTTGCCACTGCTAACAATGATTCTACCGAAGCAAGCTATCGCATTGCTCATTGCATCGCGAAACATGGAAAGCCATTCACTGACGGTGAATATATTAAGGAGGCTTTCCTCTGTAGCTCAGAGGTTTTGTTTAATTCCTTACCAAACAAAGAGACAATAAAATCAAGAATAAAAGCAATTCCAGTGTCAGCCAGATATGTTGAACAACTCATCGAGGAACTGGCAGAAAACATTTGCGCGCAGCAGACAGCTGGTTTGAAAGAAGCCACGGTATTCCTGACCTGAATGTTTTATGTGTATTATCTCGATGCCCAAGACAAATTTCTCCTAAGGGAGACAATAAAGCTCTATCTTATCTTATCTTATTCAGCGTTGCACTGGATGAGAGCGTGGACGTGAACGACATACCACGCTTGGCAGTCATGGTAAGATACTGTGATTCGACTGTAAGAGAAGAGCTCTGCTGCTTAAAACCAATGCCTGAAACAACAAAAGGTGAGGACATAGCCAAAGTCTTTATGGAGCATTTTGAGGAGCGAGGGATTGACATAAGCAAGATTTTTGTGGCAACAGATGGCGCTCCCGCCATGGTCGGGCGAAACAAGGGAGCGGTCACATTAATTGAGAAACAAGTCGGTCACCCCATCATGAGACTCCACTGCATAATACACCAAGAAAACCTCTGTGCAAAGATGTCAAATTCAGATCTTAACGAGGTCGTGGCCACAGTGGTGAAGATTGTTAACTATGAAGTTAACAATCTTCACCACTGTGGCCACGACCTCGTTAAGATCTGAATTTGGCCCAATCCCTGCTGGAGGAAATGGACAGCTCATACAAAGGTCTCGCTCTACACTCGGCAGTTAGGTGGCTAAGCTGTGGAAAGGTTTTGGAGCGGTTTGTTGGCTGCTTTGATGCCATGAAGGCCTTCCTGGCCGAAAAAGGCCAAGACTTTCCAGAGCTCGAGGACGAGAAATGGGTCGTGAAACTTATGTTTCTCACAGATATTACTGGACACCTCAACGAGCTCAATTTGAAACTGCAAGGCGCAGGTCAAACTGTTTTGGACATGTTTGACACATGGAAGGCTTTTGTTGGAAAGCTGACAGTTTTTTCAGATGACGTGGCCACCTCCACTTTCCGCTACTTCACCCACTTAAGGGAGCCGTCCACGCAGCACAGCATCAGCACCGCTGAAATATGCACATACATCAGCGAGCTAGAGTCGGAGTATGGACCCATGTTCTCTTTCTTGATCAAACCCGACAGCTTAGATGGACATGAACTGGATGTATCTGTGATAGACTGGCTGGATACACAGGACATGATAATGCAGCTGATTGAGCTGAAGAGTTCAACACTGTGGATGACGAAGTTTGCGGAGTTGCGGAAACAGCTGGAAACCACGGCAAGACATGATCACAGCACTTGCATCTTCACCTGTTGGATATCTCTACCGGAGAAGTTCAGCTGTGTCAGGAAAATTGCATTGGCTTTGCTGACAGTCTTTGGCTCAACATATCTCTTTGAGCAGATATTCTCGCACATGAAGAGCGTGCTCAGCCCCTCCCGCAGTCGTTTGACAACTGACCACTCTGAAGCTTGTGTGCAACTTAAAGTGACAAAGTATGATCCGCAGATAATGGAGCTCAGCAAAGGAAAGCAGGGCCAAGGATCACATTGACTGGTTTATTTGTAGCACACATGGCTTTGCCTAATAGAGCTCTTTGTCCCGGTTTCTTATTTCTTCTTCGATGTGGATATTTTCATAACCATAGCAGCATTGTTATATAGTGCTCATATTTCAGTTTGTTAAATTTCATTCCCTTTTTTAACATTTGCTGCCCTTGCAAAACTTTGTATATGAGGGAGTCTCATTGAAAGCAGTATGCTGAAATGGCAACTGTGCATATAATTTGTTACCACAGGGCTTAAAACTAATTACATACTAAAAAACGATTTGTTAAGTTTATTGCTGAAGCATTGTTGTATAGTGCTCATATATAATTTCAATGTTCTGATTATGGGAGAAAAATTGCCGATATGGATGGAATAAAATCCGATGGAGATAAAAAAAAATGGAAGTGGTGTCACAATTAAAGTTAATGTTGATATGGCACACTCAGGGCCGCCCCTCGCGGAGGGAGCCTCATCTGATGCGCAAATGCAGCGCACCTTTATGCCCTTATGCGGATACATGCGCATAAGAGTCCGGTGTGCGAGGAAAATGATTCTGATGGCACGTCATATCAAAAAGGTTGCCGACCCCTGGTTTAGAGCAACAGCCTTTCTGATGCTTCTGAATGATTCATTGGTTGATGAATGCTATGTCTGCACTGATGCTGTTGTTTCTGAAATGTATATGTGAGCAGATGATTTACTAACTAAACAGACTTCCGTACGGCATGCACAAATGTTACTGCTGATACCACCTTTTTTCTTGTTCCGTCACACCGGCAAATCATGTTTTATAAATGTCAAAGGGCCGATACAAAATTCACACATGGACTATTTTAAATCCTTTAGCGCAAAGCTGATTAGGGGTGTCCTTTGTGCATCTTATAATTACCTCCCTGTCAAACACACTGCTCTTCCCCACTAATTAATTTTTTTATTAGGTGGTTTTTGCATCTATTTCTTTCACACAAGCTTGTCGTGGCCTCGTAAAAGATTAAGGCCGAAATAATTCCTTGGTCTACCGACTTTACAAATTGGTCATGTCACTGAGAACTTCAGATGGGACACACAGAAGGCTTAAGAGTAGGGTTGGGTATCGTTTGAATTTCCACGATTCTGATTCCGATTCCGATTCTACTTTTCGATTCCGGTTCTTAACGGTTCTCAATTCCTATTCTTTGAGGGGCAGGGTAAAAAAAAAACATTTAAAAACAGTTCTTGTTGAGAAAAACAAGCATATCTGCCTTCTCAGGCATACCGGGAAGACATGTTTGAACATTTTAAAGCAAAATGCTTCAATCTGGTCCACTTTAAGCAGAATTACTAGAGACTAGATCTAGGGGGTACAACTCTAAACACCCATATGAAAAAGATCAGTTTACATTTTAATAATTAAATAAGTATGTGAACATAACCAATAACCTACCATGGCCAATAACAAATACATGTAACGTTTTTTTTTTTTGTTGTTCATTCATATCTTATTTTACTATTTTATTTATGCATATTTTTGTATCTTTCCAGTTTAAAACGATATGTCTGGTTTACTCTCCTATAGTATACATTGGAATGATTTCAAACCTGTTTTATCCCAATCATTATAAAGGAGTGCCTTGGAAATATGTGTTTACATAAATTGTGATCAAAACGTTTGAGACCCACTGAGATAACTTGGACTAAAGTGAACTATCTAAACACTCAGAGTCCTTTACCTCACTGAGCTGTAGTTATCAGCCTCAGTCTGACTGGAGAGGACTCTCCCTCCACATCATTGTAGAAACATCTTCTTCTTCCGTTAGAGCAGCTAGCACCAGATGCTAATAACAACAGCGCGTACCGGTGCACCCTCCCTCTCTCCCTCACTCGCTCCCACGCTCACTCGCACTTTGGCTGTGAGCTGCGGGTGCCAGATAAGCCAACATCCCCCATTTTCATCACTTACAGTGCCCATCGTACAGGGCAAATGAAAAGTGTAACCGGGATGAAAAGGGTGTTACATTTACTTAATTATGAATGTTGTTACATCAAGGCCGAACATTAGGATGAGCACCAACGGTAAAAAAAAATCCCTCCCAGAGCTGTCAGCGCAGCACCTCCACAGATCTGGCGCCCTAGGTGAACATCCGCCAGTGCGACGGGCTGGCCCTGGTCTCAGGTTACGCTGTAGGAAGTGTAGGTAAAACCTTAGATATATAAACCATGATATAAACACGTGTTTATATCGGTTTATATATATCTATGGGTACAACGCTACATTTCCCGCCCCGCCGCAGTCATACAGTAGGCTACAGAGAGCGGCGAGAAACATTTCCTCGGGCATTGAAAAGCGGAACCGAAATTCACATGTCTAAATGATGCCGTTGGAATCGAAATGTACCCAACCCTACTTAAGAGTCACCATATAACCTGCTTAACACAGGTTATATTTCACACAGGCTCCGCCCTCTACTGGACTCTATGGGTACTACTCTCTATCATGCTGTGCGTGCTTTCACCTACTGAGTTACGTAAACGTAGCCGGCCAATCGGGGCGAGCCTACCTGAATGCGCGTGCAGGCCCATAGTATATAAGGCGGCTACACCCCCCGCCCACTATCCTTTTTCTCTTCAGACGAGCTGACAAAACCGAATGAGAGTTAAACGAACGAAGATTACAAACGAAAATGGACTCACCATTATTGGAAGCTCGGCCATGCCCCACCTGCCCTGGTTTGATCGCGGGGGCGGATCCATATCGGCTTTGCTTTGAATGTCTGGGGGCCGGACATTCCCCGACCTGCAGTGCCTGTCGGGCGCTCCCGCGACTCCGACGGCAGCATCGCGTGGACCATTTCCGGCACGCACAATATGCCGTACCTGACATCGATTCTCAGGACCAAGACGACGTGGAGGTGGTGGAGATGGACCACGAGGTGGACGGGGAGGTGCCGTTTGTCTTCGCCCTTCCAACGGGCCGCGCTGCTCCGTTCGTCGAGGAGGAAGAAGACGAGGACTTCTCACTATCGGACGTTTCTGGCCACGAGGGTCCACCACGCAGATCTGTTTGCTAAGATTTCCCGCTGGTGATGGCCGTGGCAGCGGAGCGTGTGGGCCTCCTCCGCTACCACCCAGACCGGTGAGCCGACTCCGTCAGGGGTTTTATGGCCCAGCCAGCTTTTGTGTCGCCCCCGCTGCCGGACATATGGCAGTGCGTGGAGGCAACATGGCGGCAACCCCTGAGAGCGAGGGCTTCAGTTGCCGGAATGGCGGGGTTGCTGAGGGTGCAGGGCCACTCGGACTCGGTGTGTCCCGGTGTGCCCCCCCTGGATGAGAGCCTGGCGGCCCATCTTCTTCCCCAGGCAGCATGTTGGGCGGAGGGGAGAAGACCCCTGCCCCCGCTGCCTCGTGACCATGAGGCGTTGGAGTACCTGGATAGGATATTCCGCCTCGGGGCACAGATGGCCGCGGCGGCCAACAATCTGGCCGTGTTGGGGGTATCCTTAATTACCCCTCAACAGGAAGCCTCCGCCTCCTCGTCACTGGACGACCCGGGCGATTATGCGGACCGCTGCATCGGACAGATTAATAATCTGGTTAACGGTGCAGCGGCTGCAGCTGGCCGGGTGTTGTCCCTAGCCACAGCGGGGTCACGCCATGTGTGGTTGGGACTTACGGCACTGTCAAGATCGGACCGTGACGATCTCCTGGGAGCCCCCATATCCACGGCAGGGCTCTTCGGGTCCGTTACCGTGGTAACACAGCGCTTTCGCCGCTTGGAGGAGGAGAGAGAGCAGCTCAGTCGGATGCTGCCGCTGGCTCTCCCTCAGCGGGGCGAGCGCGGGCCGACAGTGAGGAGGAGAGACAGGCGTAGGGCCGGATCACCCATAGCTCCCGCTGCCTCTTCTGCTCTCCCGCCCAGTTCTGCGCGGCGGTACCAGAGGGCCCCACGAGGCCAGGCTGGGCGGTCCCGCGTCAGCAGAGGACCGCGGGCTGGGGGGCGGGCGGAGGCAGCGTCCCGGCGGAGAGGGCTCTCTCCACCCAGGACGCAAGGATGAATCCCACCTCCTCTGTGTATGATCCATCTGTGTATGTAAATAAAAATAATTGCATATATTCCAGTTTGAGATTCATTCCTTTCCACAATCCTGCACTTCACTATAATGCCTGTACGGATTCCCCCCTCGCCGCCCCAGTTGTAATTCCAGTACAGGAAGCAACCAGCGGGCGCGCGCATGTGATAAACCGCAGGAAGCACTATCAGAATGCTATGCGAGTACAGGGGCATTATGAGCGGCGTGAGGTTGTTAGAAAACACATCGCGCCTTGTGTAAAAGCTCAGTTTAATGCCTCTTTCTCTCTGAGAGAAAACAGCATTTTTGGCGGAGCGCGCGCTCTCACGGTAGCGTGCTGTGGTGCGTTCAGGAACCTCAGTGGAAAATCAGTCGTTTTTTTCTCAGAGTGAAAACTGCATTATTGAAAAACGGCCCTTTCTGTGTCAGCCCCTCATGGGTCAAACTTCCTTTTATGGAGGGTTTGACGGCGGAGTGGGCCACCAGAGAGTATGCTTCATAGCTGCAGCTCCGCAGCTGATTGCACATCCCTAACACAATGTTATGGGGAATGGAAAATCAGTTGTGTGTTAACAGAGTGGATAGACAGGACACTGAGACTGGGTTATTCACTCCAGTTTTGCAGCGTCCCTCCTCCATTCAGAGGCATAAGAGAGGTAAATCTGTCATCCCAAGAGGAGATAGGTTTCCTCTCAGCAGAGGTTCAGGCCCTGTTGCAGAAACAGGCGGTGTCTGTTGTGCACTCTCAAAACAGAGAGAAGGGGCACTATTCCCTGTACTTTCCGGTTCCCAAGAAAACAGGAGAATTCATGCCCATTCTGGATCTTCGGGGCCTGAACCAGCACATTGCATGCAAAAAGTTCCATATGTTGACTATGAAACAGTTACTGGGACTGGTGCAGCCAGGCGATTGGTTTACAACCATCGACCTGAAGGACGCTTACTTTCATGTTGAAATTGCTCCAAAGCACAGAAAGTATTTGCGTTTTGCCTTCCAGGGGATAGCCTACGAGTACAACAGACTGCCGTTCGGCTACTCCCTACCCCCACGCACGTTCAGCAAATGTGTGACCACAGTGCTGCAACCGCTGCGCGACCATGGCATGAGGGTGTTCTTTTATCTGGACGACCTCATAGTCATGGCCAGGTCCAGGGAATGGGCAATGTTTCACACAGCCCAGTTGATCCTTCACCTAACCAAGTTAGGTTTTGCGATCAATTGGAAGAAGAGCTCCCCCATACCTCACCAGCAGGTAGAATATCTGGGGGTGATGCTCGATGCAGGCAGGCTACGGGCCACCCTGACAGAAAGCAGACATGCGTCCCTGTTGCGGGCGGTCTGCAGGCTGTGTCAGGGGGCGACGGTGACAGCTTTGACCATCATGCAGACTTTGGGTCTCATGCCGGCAGCTCACTCCGTAGTGCCACTCGGACTCTTGCATGCACGTCGCATGCAGAGGTGGTTTATCGGCCTTCGTTTAGATCTCAAAAGACACAAACGGCGTCTGGTGACCATCCCCCCCTCAGTAGAGAGCAACCTCCGATTCTGGGGATCCCCAGAGAATCTGCGGAGGGGAGCTCCACTGGGGCAGGTAACCTCCTATATCACAGTCTTCACAGACGCTTCAGTGACAGGATTGGGGGGGACGTGCCTAGAGAGAGCTGTGGGTGGTTGCTGGCCTCTGGCAGAGGCGCGGCACAGCAACCTCCTGGAGCTGCAAGCAGTGATGTTGGTCCTACAGCACTTCAAACCCTTAATACAGGGCAAACATGTGGAGTACATCAACAGGCAGGGCGGAGTCCGCTCAATAGCCTTGTTGACCGCAGCAGAGAACCTGTGAGTTTCACAGATGGTGTTGTCTCTAAGGGCCCTGCACATCCCGGGACGGGAGAACGCGGGGGCCGACCTCATGTCAAGAGGCGGACCCCTGCCAGACGAGTGGAGGCTTCACCCGGAGGTAGTGAAGCAGTTCGGGAGAGCAGAGGTGGACCTGTTCGCCAATCGGCGCAACAGCCACTGTGCCCTGTGGTTCTCCCTGGCTTGGTGGGACAACCCGCCCTTGGGGGTCGACGCATTTGCACACGAGCCATGTCCAAGAAAGCTGCTTTACGCCTTTCCACCGCTGCACCTTATCCCCCTCCTGGAGAGGGTGAGGCGGGAACAGCTGTCAATCATCCTGGTGGCCCCAGATCGCCGCCTGGCGCGGTGTTACGCGGGGGTAACACAGATGATGGTGGGCCAGCACTGGGCGATTCCTCAGGTCTGGGGAGCGCTGTCTCAGGAAGCAGGTGCAATAGGGGCTAGGGGCGGAAAGTTTTCGGTAAATTTCCAGAAAGTTTCCATGGGAAGTTAAGCTGGGGAATTTTGGAAATATTCGATGCAAAATTAAACAAAAAAGCATGACATTTCAACAAATTTCTTTTTTTTTTTTAAGTAGAACAGAACAAGTTTTAATTATTTTATTGAAGAAATATTTTTTCTCATTGAAGAACAAAAACAGGAATGTTGTGTTAAATGTTACTCATCCCCCACTCATTAAAAAATGAACAAAAATGCACACCCCATCCAAAAAGTCCCATTTAAAATGTTAAATGAAAAGAGTCCCATTAAACATGCAAATCTTCCTTCAAGCAATCCTCTGCATTTTTGCACGGGTGCTGGAAATCCTTGAAATTGTACGAGGTTTGAAAAGTGGTTGAATTTTGGGAATGGTGCTTAAATTTGGGATAAAGTGCTCGAAATTGTAAATGCTTTACTTCACTTTTTAGATGAAAAGAAAAGAAAGAAGTCGGAGCGCGCTTAATTGCTTCGCTTTTACATAAAACAGCTCCGCTCCGGCCTTCCCGCGCTATGCGCGTGACCTGCAAGTGTTTGTGTTACGTGTGACCTGGGCATTCTGATGAGTGATAGATGACAGTATGCCAGGAGGTTGACGTTTCAACGAGCGTTGGCTAGCAGAAGACAAATACAAGCCATGGCTAAGACGAGGGTCAAGCCCACAAGTAGCCTCCTGCAAAGTTTGCAACAAATAACGATGGGAGTCTGCGCTGACGAGTGTTAGAAATTAAAATCAATGTTTTGATAGCATAATGAACCATAAAACATACCGTCAGTTTAAAAGCTGTTTTATACTGAAAAACCAGAAGTTCCTGTGCACAACCAGTTGTTAAGCTTTTATTCTGAAAATCCTTCATCTCCGGTTAGCATTTAGCATGAGGCTAATATACCATTTACTATAGAGGTGACACCGAAACCTACTGATTTCAACACTACAACTACAGACGTCGAGATATTATTATTGTTGTTGAATATTAAATGAAGGTACAGTTTATTTGAGTACGTTATTGTTTAAAGATGTGGGTAGCATGTGACAACTTCCGGAACGACCAGAAACCAAACTGCTGTGAAGTATTTCCTGTATTTTTTGGAGTATTGATTACAGCGTTTAGAATGTGTTAAATGAAAAGTCATGAAAGAGTTAAGGAAGAGAAAAGGCATGTTTAGATATATATTGAATGTACAATGTCTGTATCCTCTGATATGCGAAACAACGGACATTAAGACGTGGAGCGCCGGCCCGCTGGGAGGAGCCAGCAGAGGTTATATAAACAGCGGGACCTGAGGGCTTAGATCTCTTTCTTCACCTGCGAGATCCCAGAGACAGAGCTGCTTTTTCTGTCGAACAAATATTCTGTTTGTAACATAACCGCGCCTTTATTTTTAATTAAAGTACCAATTTGACCCCATCTCAGAGACTCCATTTAGTCTCCTTTTAAGCTTCTCTCCTGGACGCGAGAATAACCAACACAGATAACACGAGCCACATGAAAGGTACCCCGTAGTAGAGCATTTTAGATTAGGCTAACGTTGCATGTTACGTTTGTTTAAGCTAACGTTAGCAAGCTGAATAGCGAACTCGTTGAGGGATAATAATAATTGCAGGGGACAATCATTTCAGAGGAGCGTACCTATGTTAATATGTGTGTTACAGTCGCCATCCGGTGGTGTTCAGATAATGAAGCACTCACTGTTGTAATTCAACCCAGTCTCACGGCATTTTGTGTTACGAAATATAATTATTGTTTCGACACAGAGCGATTTTGAAAGCAATGTATTTCTACTGGTAGTATGTTTCGTGCCTAAACCAAATGTGACTTGCTCTATCGAAATCAGTCACATTGACCCGAAGACACATTTTCGTTTGTATTACTGGTCTGGGGGAAGCTTGCGAGTGTGTGTGTTTGTGTATTTTTGCGTTTGTGTGTATTGTGTTTGTGTACCGGGGAAACACTCACAAGAAACACCGGCTGTTGTTATGCCTGCTGTGACGTTAAATGACCGCTTGTAATTATGCCGTTACAAGCTTCAAAATTGTATTTATCATCTGAATTGGCTGAAAAAAGTTTAATATTCTGAAAGCCAATACTTTGTTTATTTGAAAACAGATGAAAACAAACTGTAACGGACCCTGCCGTGTTATCTATGATTACTATACGTCTTTACTTCATAATTTCAGCGGAGGGAGGGGCTGCGGAAGAGCAGGGTGTGAATTGAGAGGTGCCTCTTCTTCCCTTTACAAGCTTTAAACATGTATTTATCGTGAGATTTTGGCAATAACAGTTTCATATTCTGAAAGCCAAGACTTGTTTATTTAAAATCAAACAAAACACCTGAATCCTGAAAAACTAGTTTTTTTACACAAATCCACTTTTGACTGATTTCGATAGAGCGGGTCACAAATAATAACAAATTAGAAGGAAAAAAAAAATATATATATATTTCAGTATTCTGAGGCTCTGAGCCCCATTTCTTTTCCTCACAGACGGCAAAAAAAGTCTGACATTATACGATTTAAAATAAAAACAATAATCGTGGCTTGATATTGAGTAAGAACATGTTTTATGAACCCCACAGCTTCCGGTCTTCCAAGACCCGACCGGACAAAAAGACGCAGGCACCAAACACACTACCAACAGAATACATTGCTTTTAAAATCGTTGCGAAAATAAGGGTAAAATCGTGTTGGTGAACACGAATCAATAGATTACATTTATTTCGTGACTATAACACGAAATGCCGTGAGACTTGGTTGCGTAATTAGACCTTAGCTTGTTAGTATGTTGTTATAAATTATAAACTGAGGATTTGACCGGGTCGCTATGGTTGATACTTTTAGAAACAGGCTTTTATATAAAATCTTGAAGTATTATACAAGTAAAACTACATTTTGCTTTAATCCCATGTAATTGTAGAATGAACACCGTCTCCCTTTGAAGATGTATAAGTCAGGTGTCTTGAGTAGTCAAAATTACCTACAAATCATTGTACACATTTGTAAATATTATTTTCCACTTGTTACCATTGTGAGTCTATTTTGATGCAGCTCTGCGTGATTTTGTGGCTACAATTCAGGCTAATACGCTACCAGAGGTGGAATAAGTACTCAGATATTGTACCTGAGTAAAAGTAGAAGTACTCAGATCTTGTAGTGAAAGTAGAAGTACTCAGATGTTGTACTTGAGTAAAAGTAGAAGTACCAGAGTGTAGGAATACTCTGTTACAGTAAAAGTCCTGCATTCAAAATGTTCCTCAAGTAAAAGTAGAAAAGTATTATCATCAAAATATAGTGAAAGTAGCGACAGTAAAAGTACTCATTGTGCAGATTGGTCCATTTCAGAATAATATATATGATGTGTTTTATAATGATTGATCATTAAAGTGTTCTCAAAGCTGGTAAAGGTGCAGCTAGTTTGAATGACTTTGTATACTGCAGGGTAGCTTGTTAATTTACTAACTAAAGTCTGATTTAACACTTGATTATATTTCACATCATTCATCCACATCTGTAAAGTAACTAAAGGTATTAAATACATGTAGTGGAGTAAAAGTACACCATTTACCTCTGACTTATGTTTACTGCTGTAGAAGCAAACACAGTAGTGGTGGCTTAAAGCCCACCTCTGCTCCGCGCCGTCCGTTAGATGAGCCTGGTCAGATTAATAAGAGAAGGAGTTCAAAACACCGGCATAAAAGTTATAACAATAATCTGATTTTAAT
This sequence comes from Pogonophryne albipinna, assembly GCA_028583405.1. Lineage (NCBI taxonomy): Eukaryota > Metazoa > Chordata > Actinopteri > Perciformes > Artedidraconidae > Pogonophryne > Pogonophryne albipinna. The sequence goes on from CM053249.1 coordinate 39,722,238, forward strand.
GGTAAAAAACACCAATACAAATTACAGAGTGCTCTGGACTCCCAGTTCTACTGCTGTGCGATACAGGTATCGGGACCAGCCAGTCAGAAACAAGGGGAGCATTTTGCATGAATAAACAACAATATATATGGACATTTTTGGGGCGGAGATGTGGGTCGGCTCTTCCGTCCCATTTTACTCCTAAGCGAATCAGAGAGTCCGTGGGGAGGAGTTGAGTCGGTTGCTCACTCCCCGAGGTGTTCTTACTGGTTGAATTCACTTTGGGTCGGGCCCAATACAGCGAATCAGAGTTCTGGGAAAAAGTATTTTTCTTCTGAACAGAGCGTGAGAGCCTCGGACCTAGACAAGGTCAGAATCACTTTTTATCTTACACCTGGGTTAACTCCTTTAATTTCCCAAGGAAGATTTCACACAAACTCTATTCTTTCCCAAACAATCAAACATTGTACACAGATGTATTGGTATCAAACATTGTACACAGATATATTGGTGCTTGAGATTATATTGGCCCCAGAAAGAACCTTGAAAAGAGTGTGTGTGCTGGTGAGAGGAGGTGTAAGTGTGTGTGTGTGCTGATATCTGGGTCAGTGAGTGAAAGTAAGAAGGTTTATATATATAGGATTACTTTAAAACAGTCCCAAATAATACATGTTCACTTCAATACAGTTCAAGATAATACCTGTTTACTTTAATACAGTTTAGAACAATATCTGTTTGCTTTACTGCCAACCTAAAAATACCTCAAAAATAGTAATCAATAATGTATTGAAAAGTCATTTGGCTGATTATTTTATATTGGCTCAGCCAGGTTATATGGGATGCCCAGTCTACTTACAGATAGTTTACTCATTTTGAAATATTAAACTTAGTTTAATTTTCTTTAATTTGTCATCCTCATGTAGAATGCTATTATGAAACACACATTTGGTTGTTTATAGGCAAGGCAAGGCAAGGCAAGTTTATTTATATAGCACTTTTCTGTACGCGACAATTCAAAGTGCTTTACAAAACAAATTAAAATACTTTTTAGGAATAAATACATTAAAAACACATTATACAATTTTACAACAGACATTACAAAGCAAAGATAATAAAATAATAAAAATAAACACCACAGGGAAACAATACATGTTTAAAAGGCATACTGTAGTTCGAGTATCTCAATTAAAAGCAGCGGCAAAGAGATATGTTTTTAGTCTCGATTTAAATATAGTAAGCGTTTCTGCGGGCGTGCATGATTTGGGTAGTTTATTCCAGAGTGTCGGGGCATAATAGCTAGAGATGTCCCGATCGGGGATCGGAGCCGATCACGTGATTTTGAAAAGATCGGAATCGGGAGAAAAAAATCGGGGATCGGAATAAAAAAAAAAAAAGTTATATAATTTTTTTTAATTATTTTATTTAATGTTACAAAACAAAAGTGACCATGTTCGCGTCTTAAAGTCAGGCCTTAGTTTTGGTTTAAAATTACACAACATCATGTATGTGTTGCTTCTTTTGGGCTTGTTTTCATAGACCTGGTTGCTTATTTCTCTCAAATCTGGCAACAGAGTGGGCAGGGCGCAGTGTCTAATAGTAGCAGTAAGCTAACGAGAGGCTACGTTCAGCTGGTGACTCGGGAGTCGGGACAGAAAATGTCAGGAGTTTGGAAGTATTATCAAATTGAAAGCGAACGCAGTGTAACAGCCAGATGCAATGTTTGCAAGACGGAGGTTCCGCGTGGTGGAAAGAACAGAGCTACCTTCAACACGACCAATCTAATACGCCACCTGAGAAACAAACACAAACAACAACACGACGAGTACACAGCGGCCACTCAGGTAACGGCACTGAAACAACCGACACTTTCAGAGACTTTTAAAAGGAAAGAGAAACTGCCCCAGAACAGTGAAAAGGCCCAAAAAATAACAGCCAAGATAGCTGAATTCATCGCGTTGGATGACCAGCCGTTATCTGTTACCTTTTTTTCTCTTAATGCATTGCATAAAGATCGGATCGGGAAACGTCGGTATCGGCAGATTGTCAAAATCAAATGATCGGAATCGGATCGGGAGCAAAAAAAGGTGATCGGGATATCCCTAATAATAGCTAAATGCTGCCTCTCCAAGGCAAGGCAAGGCAAGGCAAGGCAAGCAATATGTTGTGGTCAACAGTGTCAAAGGCAGCGCTGAGATCTAATAATACTAAAACTGATATTCTGCCACTGTCTGTGTTTAAATGAATGTCATTTAAGACCTTAACAAGAGCAGTTTCAGTGCTGTGGTTAGGTCTAAAGCCTGACTGAAACACATCAATAGCATAAAACATCTGATTTAATGTGAGGTAGGGAAATAATCATTTGAGTATAAGTATGTGTATATAAATATGTAATTTACAACAGCTGTAAGATGCTTGAAAAGCTTGAAAATGCACCTTGAAAAGGTGTAAGAACCCTGAGGATGGCTCTGTGTCAGGCTCAAAGAGTCTTAGGTTTGCCCGCATGCCAACCAGTTTTTCCACTCTCACATTTGTAAGCCTGTTGCGAACCTTTGTGTGGTCTCAATAGCCATGCAGTAAGAATGGATATTCAAGTGTACTTGAATGGCATCTGTTTGTTTTAGTCAATATTATGCTAACATATACTTGAAGAGCCAACCTTCAATTTTGAAAATTCCCAGTTTATTCCCATAAATTCCCGTTTATTCCCATAAATTCCCGTGGAAAGTTTCCATCTTTGAAAATTCCCGGAATTTTGCAACTCTAATAGGGGCGTTACCCACTCTGGGCCAACCTCTCCAGGCTTGGCTCCTGAGAGGGAAAGGCTGAGACAGGTGGGGCTGTCTGATAACGTTATTCAGACTATCCAAGCAGCAAGAGCAGAATCCACCTAACCTCCTCTAGGGGGGTCCGGGGGGGATGCTCCGAGAAGATTTTATTTTAAATGTTGAAGTTAAAAGCATCAATCTGGTGCACTTTGAGAGCAACATTAGGAGCTCTATGGATACACCTCTCAACACCCATATGAAACAGAACTGTAAGCAGATTTATTTTTCTTTATGGATATTTTACAAATCATTTCCCTTCCAAACTGTATTCTTGTTTATTAATAACAACTTTTTTTACTGTCATATAGTATTTTATACCCGTTTACTTTATTCTCTTGTTTTTTTATAACTATAATGATACTATAATATATATAATATATAATATATAACTATAATGATCATATAAAGATGTGCCTTTACCTCACTGGTTGTAGAAAAAGCTTCTTATATTCGTTAGCATAGCTAGCTAACCAGATGCTAATAACAACAAAGTTATTGACTGTATGATCAGAATGACAGATGAGCAGATCGCCACTGGGCTTTCAGCTAAAGACACGCAGGAACTGCGGCATGTGTACGGCTCCTTATGGGTACTGCAATTTTTGGCCGGAGCAACGTTCTGGTGCTCTCCGTCAGAACTGCACCCATGTCAGACAAGACATATACCACGTGATGACACGTTAGGCTCGTGTTGTGTTCAAGGACCCTGACCTTGGCCAGGAAAAACAGTCACTCGCTTTTTTAATTTTTTTGCGGTCTAGATTTCGTTCATTTTTTTCTTTTTTGCGTGTTTATAAATTACCTCGAGGGCCGTACCAAATGGTCTCGCGGGCCGTATACGGCCCGGGGGCCGGAGGTTCCCCACCCCTGGTCTAGAGCCTCTGTCGTGCACGCTGGGCTCTATTCTTACTAGTGATGGGCATTTCGATTCCCTTCGGGGACACGAATCTTTTGATTCAGTTCACTTTAAAGATTCGTTCACTGATTCATTCACCGGTTCGCGAACGACTTCTGGTGATTTGCACGTTTGCGATTCGTCTTTGTACTTAATTCGTTCAGTGAGGGGGTAGGGTTAGGGTTAGGGTAATGTTGTGAATCGAGTGGCCTGTGTTCATCGTCCATAACATACGCCTGCCCATACCATAACCCCACCACCACCATGGGCCACTCAATTCACATTACCCTAACCCTACCCCTAACCCTAACCCTACCCCTCACACCAGATACTGACTGGTTTTCGGACCCCCCCCAGACCCCCCCAATAAAGCAAAAATGCACGTTTCAGAGTGGCCTTTTATTGTGGCCAGCCTAAGGCACACCTGTGCAATAATCATGCTGTCTAATCAGCATCTTGATATGCCACACCTGTGAGGTGGGATGGATTATCTCGGCAAAGGAGAAGTGCTCACTATCACAGATTTTTTCAGATTTGTGAACAATATTTGAGAGAAATGGTTATTTTGTGTATATAGAAAATGTTTTAGATCTTTGAGTTCATCTCATGAAAAATGGGAGCAAAAACCAAAGTGTTGCGTTTATATTTTTGTTCAGTGTAGTTTACTCCCCAAGCAAGCATTATGATTCAGACTATACTGCATAACTAATAATCACAACTAATATGAAAATTGAATTAATACTTCATATTATTGCAAATAACCTATTGCAGTTAATTAAAGTCAACGTTTCAGTTTTTTTGGTGTTTAATTTAGCCTTTTAATTGATGACTGCTGAATGGCAAAAAAGGTTAAAGGAACCAGAAAACAACCACCACGCTCCATTTCTCAGCATCCCTCCCTAGAGCCCTGGGCCACCTCTCTGTTTCCTCCAACATGCAGATTGGTATAAACGGCTCTGAGCTGTAACAAAGCCTGTTATGCATTCCACAATCTTGCGAGGATGTTAGTCCATTCTTCTGCCACACTCCACTGACTACAAAATTGGACCATGAACCGAAAAAAATCGCTTTAGGTACATAGAAGTATACAAAAGAGAAGGGACTGTGTGTGTGTGTGTGTGTGTGTGTGTGTGTGTGTGTGTGTGTGTGTGTGTGTGTGTGTGTGTGTGTGTGTGTGTGTGTGTGTGTGTGTGTGTGTGTGTGTGTGTGTGTGTGTGTGTGTGTGTGTGTGTGTGTGTGTGTGTGTGTGTGTGTGTGTGTGAGTGATCCAATGTTTTATTCAAGAGTCAAATTGTTGGTGAGATATGACGCCTTGTGTTGTTAACAAATCTTGTGAATTTGTTAAGCTTGAAAAGAGCATGACAACACATGGCTGCTTCTCTGGCAGCTGAAACGGCGCTGACAAGAATTGGATTGTCATGCGAGTCATCTGTTGGACTGGGTTCAATTTTGGATGCAGTCAAAGTATAGGCCTGCCTGGAAATCTGATTAAACTACACAAAATCTGTGCATTGCAAAACTGAGTGTGATTTTATATCTAGAGAAATTGAAACTTTGGTGAACCTTTAACGCCGCTGTTATGAAAATGATTCTCACAATCCTGGCTTGCGTTTAATTAATTACCTGGTAAGGGTTTAAATAAAGTGTGCATGGTAATGAGAAACTTGTATTGATGTAAGGAGGAGCAAAATGCAGGACACATAGACTTAACCAAAACAAAACTTTTATTTCAGGTAATACAGAGCACGGCAAGTCAAAACAGAACCAATCAGAACCTCCAATGGACTACATACGCACAAGGATCCAACAAAGACTAACGGAAGACCAGAGCCCTTTCACATTTTCAAGTTTTCGCCTCCTTGCCTCCTCTCCTTGCGTCATTTGAACATCATGGCATGATTATAGTAGGATTGGGTGTCATCAAGAATATCAGGTGAAATATCAATAAGGAATGTGGTTAGACAACACATTCTCACTCCCAACTCGGCCTATGTTGACGTTATGTCAGGGTCCCTGTCGTCACTTTCCAACGCAAGGGGGGGCCCTTTAGCGTCGAGTTTCAACTATTAGGGAGTCCCATTGACTTGCATAGAGCTCCCTGAACGTTGGTAATAGACGAGTTGGGATCGCAGAGAAATGCTCTCCACAGATCCATTCTCACAGCGTTTATCAACCTTTTTCTTACTTAATATCAAGCCACACTTATTGTTTTTACTTCTTTATTTTAATTGAATAATGTAGGACTTTTGTTGCCGTCAGTTATGGGGAGAGTAGGGGCTCAGAATACTGAAATCTGTATTGTTTCATCGTTTTTTCCTTCTAATTTTGTATTATTTTCTAAACCACACACTGTTATTTACTCAACAATAACACATAATTATCCTTGTGTTTATTTATTTGTTTGATTAATAAACACAAGTTGGAGTCCGTCAGGACCGAGGGTCGGAGCAGCTCATAGTAGTTGCTTTAGAACATTTTGTTAGCGCCACTTACAGGCCTGGCATATGTACTACAGCGTCTCCAGCGCTTTCGAGCAGCAATGGCCGGCCGTGGCCCAACCTCTCATTCCCCTGATAGGTGTGTCACGATTCTCATGTTATGTCACGTTTGTGGTTTTGTATGTTTGGGTGTTTGCCGTTATGTTTTCCTTCTGGGTTATTGTCTGGTCCTTTTCCCTGTGTTTTTCCTCCCGTCGTTAGTTCCCTGGTGTGTCTAAGTGTCTGATTGTGTTCACCTGTTGTCCTTGTGTTTCTCCTCCCCTGCCCAGCTGTTTCTCGTCCCGTGATTACCCCGCCCTGTATTTAGTCTTGTCTCTTCCTGTGTTCAGTGTTGGTGCTTCTTTTGTTTGTGACCGAGTTCACCGTGGAGTGTTTTGTTTGTCCATGTGATATATTAGATAAGAGCCCTTGAAATAAAGGTATTATCAGTGTTATCTGCGATTGGGTCCTACCTGCTTCATTCCCCGTATCAGAAAGCACCAACCTAGAAATGGGCCCAGCAGATCCGTTCGAGATGGAATTATTGAATTTTTGAATTATTGAATTATTGAACTGCTCGGATCGATGGAAGAGAGCACCCGGAGTTCAGCAGCGAGAGGCTGTGTTGTCGGAGGCGCGCCAGATGGCTAGAGAGAAACCAGGTTTGGTGAAATTCTTACCTGGCTGGATTTCAAAGATCCTCCCGGTGTGTGATTCCCGGCCTGCTAGCCCCAGGCATGCTAGCTCCCTGTCTCCCAATTCCCAACCTGGTACCATACGCCTCGCTGGGTTCCGTCTGAAGTCAACCCATGCTTCTGCCCCAGTTCCTGCTCCTGTCCAGGAGTCGTATTCTGGAACTCGGCTGGCTTATGGAGGTCCACGGAGTATTCAGGCGGCTGCTAAGAGAAGGAGTCGCAAGGCTAAGCTAGCAGCCCGAGCCCCAAGAGCCATGGCTCCAGCCCCAGTGCAGGCCCCAGCAGCCATGGCTCCATGCTCCAGTATCGGCCCACACAGCCATGGTTTCGTGCTCCAGTACCATCCCACACAGCCATGGTCCCGTGTTCCGGTTCCGTGCCCAGAAGCCATGGTTCTGGCTCCAGTATCGGCTCCAGTACCCATGGTCCCGACTCCAGTTTTGGCCCCAGGACTGGCTTACCGGCCAACGCCAGCTCCCCGAGTCCTGTCTGCTTACCGGCCGACGCCAGCTCCCCGAGTCCTGTCGGCGTACCGGCCGATTCCAGCACCTCGTCTCCTGTTGGCTCTCCAGCCAAAGCCAGCTCCCCGAGTCCTGTCGGCGTACCGGCCGACTCCAGCACCTCGTCTCCTGCTGGCTCCCCAGCCGACGCCAGCTCCCAGAGTCCTGTCGGCGTACCGGCCGACTCCAGCACCTCGTCCCCCTCGTGTTCTGTTGGCGAACCAACCGACCCAAGTCACCTCTCAAGTCAACTCTCAAGTCACCTCTCGAGTTCCCTTGCAAGCCCTCTCTCAAGTCACCTCTCGAGTCTCCTCTCGAGTTCCCTCTCAAGCCCTCTCTCGAGTTCCCTCTCAAGTCTCCTCTCAGGTCCCCCCTCGAGTCTCCTCTCGAGTTCCCCCTCAAGTCTCCTCTCGAGTTCCCTCTCAAGTATCCTCCCGTGTTCCCTCTCAAGTCCTCTCTCAAGTCTCCTCTCAAGTTCCTACCCGAGTCCCCTCTCAAGTCACCTCTCGAGTCTCCTCTCGAGTTCCCTCTCAAGCCCTCTCTCGAGTCCCCTCTCAAGTCTCCTCTAGAGTCTCCTCTCGAGTTCCCTCTCAGGTCCCCTCTCAAATCTCTTCTCGAGTCCCCTCTCGAGTTCCCTCTCAGGTCCCCTCTCGAGTCTCTTCTCGAGTCCCCTCTCGAGTCCCCTCTCGAGTCTCCTCTCAAGTCTCCTCTCGAGTTCCCTCGCAAGTCTCCTCTCAAGTTCCTACCCGAGTCCCCTCTCAAGTAACCTCTCGAGTCTCTTCTCGAGTCCCCTCTCAAGTCCCCTCTCGAGTCTCCTCTCGAGTCTCCTCTCGAGTCTCCTCTCGAGTCTCCTCTCAGGTCCCCTCTCGAGTCCCCTCTCGAGTCCCCTCTCGAGTCCCCTCTCGAGTCACCTCTCGAGTCTCTGATCGAGTTCCCACTCAAGTCCCTACCCAAGTGTCGTTGGAGGTTCCGCTGGGGGTCCTGCCAACTCTGTGTCCTGTGCCGTTGGAGGCCCCGCCGACTACTCTCCTGCCGGGGGTCCTGCCAACCCTGTGTCCTGTCCCGTTGGAGGCCCCGCCGACTACTCTTCTGCCGGGGGTCCTGCCAACCCTGTGTCCTGTGCCGTTGGAGGTCCCGCCGACTACTCTTCTGCCGGGGGTTCTGCCAGTCCTATGTCCTGTCCCGTTGGAGGCCCCGCCGACTGCTCTTCTGCCGGGGGTCCTGCCAGCCGTATGTCCTGTTCCGTTGGAGGACCCGCTGGGAGTCCTGCCAATCCCATGTCTTGTTCCGTTGGAGGTCCTGCCGTTACCTGTCTCGCCGAGGGTCCTGCCAACTCCTGGTCCTCTTCCGTGGGGGATCCTGCCAAAGCCTGTCCCACCGACACCGGGTCCTGCCCGGCCTCCGGAGCTGTCCCGTCAGCGCCTTCCTGCCCGGCCTCCGGAGCTGTCCCGTCAGCGCCTTCCTGCCCGGCCTCCGGAGCTGTCCGGTCTTCGCCCTCGAGCCCGGCCCCCTGAGAGCCGCGGTCTTCGGCCTCGAGCCCGGCCCCCTGAGAGCCGCGGTCTTCGGCCTCGAGCCCGGCCCCCTGAGTGCTGCGGTCTTCACCCTCATGCTCGGCCCCCTGACTCTTCCTGCCGCTGCCTTCGCCCTCATGCTCGGCCCCCTGAGTTTGCCCGCTGTGGTCTTCGCCCCTCCATGGACTCTACCTTGCCCCCGGGCCGTCCGCCCGAGATCTCCACCTTGGACTTTGCCTTGCCCCCGGGCCGTCCGCCCGAGATCCCTTCCGGGCCCTCCGCTGTGCTCCTGGGCTGTCAGCCCAAAACCCGTCCTCCAGACCCCCTCCACCCACCCTGGTGCGCCTAGTGTTGTGTCCCTCCTCCGGACCCCCTCCACCCACCCTGCTTGAGGTTTTGGACTTTTGTGGTTTTTAGGGACGTCTGGAATCCGTCCCTTGAGGGGGGGGTTCTGTCACGATTCTCATGTTATGTCACGTTTGTGGTTTTGTATGTTTGGGTGTTTGCCGTTATGTTTTCCTTCTGGGTTATTGTCTGGTCCTTTTCCCTGTGTTTTTCCTCCCGTCGTTAGTTCCCTGGTGTGTCTAAGTGTCTGATTGTGTTCACCTGTTGTCCTTGTGTTTCTCCTCCCCTGCCCAGCTGTTTCTCGTCCCGTGATTACCCCGCCCTGTATTTAGTCTTGTCTCTTCCTGTGTTCAGTGTTGGTGCTTCTTTTGTTTGTGACCGAGTTCACCGTGGAGTGTTTTGTTTGTCCATGTGATATATTAGATAAGAGCCCTTGAAATAAAGGTATTATCAGTGTTATCTGCGTTTGGGTCCTACCTGCTTCATTCCTCGTATCAAGGTGGAGAATTGACCAATAGCCGTAGCACCACTTTACTGACGTCAGTAAAGTGTTCAAATCTGGATCAGTCTGTATCAGATCCGTTGCAGCCCCTTTTTTTTAGAGATTTGGGTATGGAGCAAAATAGAGAGGGTTGTGTTTTCTGACACTTGGTGAGTTCCCTGGAACACCGGGGACACATATTCATGTATAAAAGTGCATTTTGCATGATAGGTCCCCTTTAACAGCTGGTCTTATGTCTGTGACCCCTCCTGTTGTTCATTGATAAGCCTGAAACATGCACTTGTCAAGGTTCAGAGGCACATTTTGCAAATATGGCAGTAGCCATCGATCATCTTAAGATAAGATATACTTTATTGATCCCAAGTTGGAAATGTTTTCGTTACAGCAGCATGTGTAACAGTTGTAAATATGCAGTGGTGTTTATTTTTTAAATAATTTAGTATAATCACACAAATTCTGTGTTTTATATTTAATAATTGCTGTGTTCTTTATTTATTGAATGTTCAATACCTGACAAGGTCGGAGATGAAAAACTTGGGTCAACAGTGCATTACAAGACATCTATCAATATGTGTGTATACCTCCACCATTAAACAGTCGTATTCTGCACATTTCTTATTCTATCTACATACATCTCATAAGAGTTTAATAAATATGTATAATATCAGTTAAAATAAGTGCTTCAACATAGTTAACATTGCAGGAAACTTGATTGCCAAGTGCCAAAACAAACTATGCAATATATTAGACGTTAAGTACTTTGTAAGACTTAATATTTATCTGTTGATACCCCAAAGCTTTTTTCTTATTCAAAAGAAGACTGTTCTGGCTCCGTCAATTATTTTGTGTGTTATAGTGACTCCTTCTGGCATGGGCGCGGGAAGGGGGGTGCTGAGGGCGCTGCAGCACCCCCTAGCTGCTCCCGCTGTGCATAATCTGTGTAATATGTAGCCAATAAATTCCACATTGTTGGCTACAATTCTGTAGCCCCGGACAATTCTACCTCAATAATATAATACATTAACTGTGCGTTACGTGAACCTCATCATGACACTAGAGAGGATGGCAGGACTGTAATTTCCAGTGTTCAGTGAATGCAACAGAGGCATGACACCAGACCAATCAGAGAGTTGCATGGAAATAAAAGTGTGCTTGTGTCATTCAAGCTCGGCTCTGTGTGTGTGTGGAAATAGCGCATTTAGTGAGAGAGAGAGAGAGAGAGAGAGAGAGAGAGAGAGAGAGAGAGAGAGAGAGAGAGAGAGAGAGAGAGAGAGAGAGAGAGAGAGAGAGAGAGAGAGAGAGAGAGAGAGAGAGAGAGAGAGAGAGAGAGAGAGAGAGAGAGAGAGAGAGAGAGAGAGAGAGAGAGAGAGAGAGAGAGAGAGAGAGAGAGAGAGAGATGCCAGCAGCAGGGACCGTGTTGTTAGCATCTGGTTAGCTAGCTGCACTAATGGACACAAGGAGCTGTTTGTTCCACAACAAGCTGGAGGAGAGCTCAGGTGAGTTAAAGGACTCTCTGAGTGTTTAGATAGTTCACTTTAGTCTAAGTTATCTCAAACGGTTTTATTTAATTAAAATTATTCAAAAGATTATTTCCGCGGCACACCTTCATATGATCACTATAGTTATAAAAAAAATAAGAGAATAAAGGAAAAACAGTTATGAAATACTATATGGCAGTAAAACAAGAATACAGTTTGAAAGGGGAGTGATTTGTAAAATATCCATAAAGAAAAAGTAAATCTGTTTACAGTTCTGTTTCATATGGGTGTTTAGAGATGTATCCATAGATCTCTTAATGTTGCTCTCAAAGTGCACCAGATTGATGCTTTTAACTTCAATATTTAAAAAAAATCTTCCCGGGGGAACATGCCCCCGGACCCCCCTAGAGGAGGTGAGGTCCGCTCCCCACTCGTAAAAAATAGCACTTTACCCCTGCCTATATGCCGTGAGCTGATTATCGAGCCTTCATTGTAACAGTCGCGGGTGTACTGTGTGTCTGCGTGTGGGGAGTGCTTTTGTGCGTGCTCTATAGTGCCCGTAATAGTGTTCACTGGAGTCCAGCACCTCAGCACCCCCACTCAAAATACCTTCCCGCGCCTCTGCCTTCTGGTGACTTCCCATACTGCATGAAGCAGTTCTTTTTAGTTCCCATGTGACAGGAAGTTAGCCTGAGCCAGACGCTAGCTGTTTCTGGTAGACGGTGGTGGCAACACTGGACTGTGACTGGATGAGAGATGGCAGAGGGAAGTGACGAGGCAGGAAGCGAGTCAGGAGACATGGACGCAGCAGGCGTAAGTACATACACCAAACCTTCCAGTTATATTCCTATAAATATTATGAAGGCTTTTACAGAAGGGTTTGTTCATATATCATTCATAGCCTGAATTATACAACACTGTATACCTAAAAACATGGCGAAAATTGATATTTTAGGGCTGTTGACAGTATTTTCTGATTTATGGAGTGATAAAAAGAGATATCCAATATCCCTTCTGTAAAAGCCTTAGATACTAATATGACATCAAAATGAAACAATAATTTTGAACCTGGCTTTATCCAAAGTTCAGATTTCGATTCCTGAAATGTGTTAAAATATGTGCATATTTAATGAGATAATGGATAATTTGCATATTTAAACATGCTATTTCAGAAAACTTGTAATACAAAAGACAATTGCCTTATTGTAAGTAATTAACTGGAGAAATTTCTAGCTGATACCTTTAAGTTAAAAAAATTACCCTATTCACCTGGGGTGTCTCGCCTTAAGTCATTCTACAAGTTTTATGGGCGTTCAAGTGCCAAACAATTTCTTGTCCGGTGAGCAGTAACTTCTAACTTGGCCTTGTTTTAAGAGGGACCTTGTATTAGCCTGGTTCGGAAGCTCAGAATTGTGTTCCATTCCTTTGATTTGTTAAGTACTTCAAACATGATATGTATGTTGACATATGCTGTAAGTCCACCTATAGGAATAATAAATCTGATTTTACATTTACTTGGTGCTATGATTTAAATGTACTTAACAAAATGAAGATAACAAATTACTTGCAAATTAAAGTAACACATTACATAAAAGGAGAGATGTTGAGTAAAAGAACATTAGTAGTAATTTCTTCTAGAATTTAAACACGTAATATGGGAGGCGTGTGGCGCAGTGGGTTAATGCGCTGATCTTCAAATCAGAAGATAGCAAGTTCGAGTCCCACTGCAGTCAGCATGTCGTTGTGTCCCTGAGACACTTCACCCCAAAGTGCTCCTGTGGAGATTGTCCACAGTATTGAGTATGGAAGTCGCTTTGGATAAAAGCGACATGTAATAATCAAAGTATTATTTACTGAACCAAAAAGTCATTTTTCTAGTGTGTATTTTCAGTGGTGTTACCCAGTGTAGTTGGGGAGAACGGTATTGGAAACAGGAGAGGAGAGGAGGGAGATAGAAGCAGGGAAGAAAGGAGGAGTGTGGATGGTCATTGTAGCTCTCTTCACGACACAGACACAGGTCGGTTCTTTGAAACGGGCGTTTATTCTTGGAGTTATATCTTGTAGCCTATCATTTACAGTAATAGTGAATAATATCCCCTCACACTTAATAGTTTTTTTGCAGTCACATTATGTTCTTTCAATTAGAACATGTTTTGAATCTGTCTAACACAAAGCAGATACCTGTCCTTTAAATCAGTTGTTCCAGTCATTGCATTTTGGAGATCTTGCTTTTGTTCAGAGCTCAGGATAATGTGTGGTTGTGGCACTATCACTGCTCGTTCAAGATCATCATTGTTTGCTTGCAACTGATCGAGCCGTATGCCATGTCTTGCCAAGCCATTTTCAATATTTTCTTGGCTGTAGGGATCATTTCCAAAGACATTGTCTATAGCTGTCGAATGTTGCTCCCTGTTGGCTAGCATGCCGTCCATCCAAATATGTGTTGGTGTACGATTGTTAGCAGTTCTTAGTCTATGGTTGTTCCAGGCATGTCTGAATAAATCTAGTCTTTTTTGGATTTCTGGTTTAAAAACGATTTGTAGTGCCATTTTCTGAATGTCATCTTCAGGGTTCAATATTTGTTCATCTTCAAAGGACTACAAAAGTGTGTAAAAATAGTGCACAACCGGCTGGAAAACATCTCTCCAAAGACGCTCAATACGTTGGTTGTGTACAGATTGGCCTGTAATGTGCCTCACTTCTCCGTTTCCCTGTAGAAGGTTCATCAAGAGGGCAACTAGAGTGTTCTCCCCGCCGTGGTCAGACCTGACTCTGGATGGTAACCCATACCGACAAGTAGCTCGAACAAAATGGGTCAGCACTGTCAAAGCTGTGTTGTCAGTGCCGCAGTTGATAAAAGTTACGAGTCTGGAGTTCCCATGAATTCCGGCATGTGTCACAAGCCCCCACCTGTGCAAATAATCGAATGAATAGAACAAGGAATTAATGCATTACATTAAATACCTTAAAGGTTATCTTTATAACATTTGTTCAATATATCCAATACTTCTATAAATGTTGTTGATAAGAAAATGATTGAGATTATATAGTGAAAGAGGAAAATAATAAACAAAACTAGGCTGGATTAGAAGATTATAATTACTACTATAATTGCTTTCTTTCAAATTCAAGAGCTGATTACCGAATGAGACGCATATGGCCATCTATGTGCCACAAGCTGTTAGGAAAGGGCACATAGTAGGTTCTCCTAGCCACAGTCTGGCCCCATCTCTGTGCTGCTGCAGCTGGATCGATTTGCTTTAGAGTCTCTCTAACTCTTCTTCTTTGTATCACAATCCCTTCTTCGTGCAGGTATGCCCTCATCATCTAAAAGTGGTTAATTTAAAAAGACAAATAAGATACAGAACATTTTCTATAAAATGTTATATATAAAAAAACTCTAGAAGGGAATATAAACTAGTATGCTTACTTCTGAACCTGATCTAGGAAACTGGTTGTGGAGTCTCCTGACATGCTCTTCTAGGTCAGGATCACTAATGGTAGTGAATCTGTTCCTTGCTGAAGTATTTAAAGACATCATTTTGTTATGAAGGAATGAGCAGGAACAGCCCAACATCCTTGCCATTGCTCTCACGGTAAAACCTTGACCTAGGAGCAGCTCAATTTGCCCCCTCGTTATGTCAAGAGCAGGTCTTCCTCGTCTTCCTTATGATATGGAAATAAAAAAGGAAAATATATAATGTCAATTATATAAACATGTATAATTATTATAACAGTTCATCAGAACGTTCATTAACAGAACAATGAGTTTTTAAATGTTAAGTAAGTCTGTTAACAACAGGTCACATTAATATTCATGTGAGTTCAAAGTTATATAAACTGGTAAAAAAGTGGCGTAGTAATCAGCAGCGAACCGCTTCAACGCGTGTATATTGGTGTAGATAATGCTCTTTGAATCTCAGTACATCTTCTTCTTATACGTCTCAGTACAACGCCCGCCATCTTGTGTTTGAACTTCTGTGAAGATTGATGGTCGAGGTCTATCTTAAGAGCCAATAGGAGACCGATATGCATCCACTAGTTAACTAGTTGCAGTTCATATGGCTCACTAGTGAACGTGAAGGCCATACACGTTCACTAGTGAGCATATATATGCAAATGAAGCAGGCGGGACCCAGATTCTGATTGCTCTGTGAGGGAGAGCCTGAGGGGGCGTTCTCCTGCGATGTTTTTAGCAACGTCTTGAAGACGTGAGGTGCATCAGTCGGGTATTTAGTGCCTACTGTTAACATATTGTCCGTGGGAAGTCAGTCAGTGTGTTTTGCCAAGAAAAATACATGTTTCTGCTTCTGCTTTGTTCCGCTTTGTGTGTGTGTTTTTGTTGCGAGTGTGCGTATTGTGTGTGAGAACACCGGCACTCGAGACACAAAAGTAGAGGAAGTGATCGTAGGACATTTTATCAGCGATGCTCATGAAATTAATAAAGCTGAAACACTGGGCAGATCTTAAAATCAGGGTAACGATAGATCCGTATGAAGATAAACAACCTCTCCATATTTTGCCTTAGACTAATATTTACGGAAGTCACGGCGATCTCTCAAAGCTGTGATCCGAAGAGGGTTACTTCCTCGTTCTATCCATCAATAATGTCACTCTGTTATCACAATGCAATTCTAATCCAAGCCACTTTCAAATTGCAGCTTAATAAAATGTTTTAAAGAGGATCTATATTCCTGTCTGCAGTCTTAAGGCACGTTTCTAATTTTAAGAAAGTCTTTAATGTTCTTACCTAATTTGATATACAATCATATGATCATAATTACACAAATAATTTTGTTTTATATTTGTGTAAATATGGTCGTATGACTGTATTTTAAAACACAGTGTATTTAAGCTCTTAAATAAACTATTTGGGCTGGGTGGCGCTCTATAGCTTAGGGCCAATAGGAGACCTCGATGCGTTCTTTCCCCTCCTCCTCATTAGCATTCTGTGCAACTAGTGCACATTTGGGACCCACTAGTACTACTAGTGAACATTTTAAGCCTCACTAGTTCACTAGTGGAATTTAAACGTATCTCACTAGTTAACTAGTAAAGGGCAAAGGGTTCACTAGTTAACGTGTAGACATTTTGAGCCCCACTAGTTAACTAGTAAGGTCAAAAGAGGCGTCAATTAGTTAACTAGTGAACCTTTTGCCCTTACTAGTTAACTAGTGAGTGATTCTGGGTGCTACTAGTTAACTAGTGCAGACAAATGTATGCCACTAGTTAACTAGTTGTGCTTCTTTTGTGTAACTAGTTAACATGTCAGAGCTTTTGCAGCGCACTAGTTAACTTGTAAGACTTTTAGGGTCACTAGTACGATCAGAGGGCCACTAGTTCATCAAAAAGCTTACACGTTGGGACTTTGGCATTACTAGTGCTGCTCCTGGCGTCACTAGTAAGGCATACGTGGTAACTAGTCGGACAAAAGTGCCACTAGTTGCTGAAAAAGAGTGACTAGTGCAATGTTTTATTTAACTAGTAAAGCAGAGTGCCTAACTAGTTTGACCATATATCTAACAAGTGAAATCAAATAGCCAACTAGTAGGGGTGTAACGGTACACGTACCCGTACCGAAATTATTCGGTACGGGCCCTTCGGTTCGGTACACGTGTGTACCGAAGTGTACCGAACGAATATAACGTTAAACGTAAAAAATTGAGAACGTGAACAACTTCTTGGAAGTAATCTCAGGTGCTGCGTCGCAGCATTCAGAGTAATTTTCTCCCATTGTGTTCAACGCGTCATAGAGCGAGCAAGTCATTCCATTGGACGAGCTGGTCAGAGGGATGCGTTCAAATGTAGTCAGTAATTTGAGGAACTGTCGAAATGGCGAACGCAGATAAAGTTGAGCTCGAAAATCCTCCAGCATCATTGAAGTCTCCGGTTTGGGAACATTTTGGTTTCGCAGTTACGTACAAGGATGACGGACAAAGACAGGTGGACCGAACCAAAGCTGTTTGTCGGCATTATTCAACTAAAATTGGTTACGCGGCTGGCAATACATAAAACTTGCACACTCATTTGAAAAGGCATCACCCGAACGTGAATATCACCGGTACAAAAAGACTGAAGTGCAAACCCAACTCCCGCTAGCATTTAAGCCTCCACCACTCGCAACAAGTTCAGACCGAGCCAAAGCTGTTACAAACGCCAAATCTCCTCATGTTGCCATGTTAGCAAATCGCTACCTGGCTGTATCTGCTACCTCTGTCCCTAGAGAGGGTGTTCTCCACAGCAGGAGACATTGTTAGTGCCAGCAGATCTGCCCTTTCGGCAAGCAATGTGGACAAGTTCATCTTTCTTTAAACAACATGAAAATACAATGACAAGCAAGTCATAATGTCAAACTGGCTGCTTAGGTAGTACAGTACAGTTCACTACAGATTATTTCAGTTCATCGAAAAAAGCTGCACCTTAATGTTTATTTTATTATATTTTATATTTATTTGAGTGAATATTCATAGTTTAATAATAATTAAAAACCCAAAACTAATAGTTTATGTTTTGTGAGTACTAGTACAGTAAAGTTCAAATACAGATTATTTCAGTTCATCGAAATGCTGCACCTTAATGTTTATTTTATTATATTTTGTATTTATTTGAGTGAATACATTATTCACAGTTTAATTAAAAAAAAATATGTTGTGTTTTGTGATAATTTTTTCTGCTGTACCGAAAACGTACCGAACCGAACCGTGACCTAAAAACCGAGGTACGTACCGAACCGAAATGTTTGTGAACCGTTACACCCCTACCAACTAGTGTAGGCCGCTGCCGTCTGATATCAAGGAAATTGAATACAGATGTAGCACTCCAGATAGGACTCACATGGGTGTGTCCCAGTCAAAAGCCCAGCGGATCCCAGTGGCTGGGGGTGTTGCCAAATTGCTAGAGGGCGTTGCCCAATTTCCCCATTTGTTCATTTACAGGATTTAACCATGAGATGGCGCTTAATTCACAAAATACACAAAGACAACTGGGTGTTGTAGAACTTAGTCTGTTTGCAATGTTTGCAGCTCTGCAGTTGTGTTTGCTGAATACTGTAGCATTTAATCACTTATTTGTTATGGTTTTCACAGGCTACTATAATGAAAAAACATCAATGTTTTAGATCAAATAAAGTATATAGTTTGCTTTATGCAGTATATTTCTTGTAATATTGTTGGGGTGTTTTTACACAGTACAGTAGATTGAAGTAAATCAACTTATACATTAAGATAAGATAAGATGGACCTTTATCAATCCCCGTGGAGAAATTCAGTAGTTCAAACAGCAACAGGGTGAGAGTGAAAAATAGGATAGCACAGATTCACACAGATTAATAAAATCAAAAATAAGATGAGCGATAAAAATAATGATAAGCTATGAAATAAGAAATGAATAAAGCTAAAATGTAATTATCATATCATATATTATAATTAGGGCTGTCAAACGATTACAATTTTTAATCAGATTAATCACCATTCGAACTATGTTCAAAATATGCCATTTCTTCATGTATATTGTTGTGGGAATGGAAAGATAAATGAAAGAAGGCGGGTATATCCATTTAACATACAGTATGTATGTATGTTTATTATAACTAGGGCTGTCAGTCGATTAAAATAGTTAATCGCGATTAATCGCACATTTTTTATCTGTTCTAAATGTTCCTTAGAGGGATATTTTTTACGTTTTTAATACTCTTATCAACATATGAGTGGACAAATATGCTTTATGCAAATGTTTGTTTATTATCATTTGATCAATGACAAATATTCTCATGAATATTAAACACAACAACCTCTGAACATTAAAAATATCTGCCTCAATTCAACCTGGAACCTCTCTCATCCAATACAAATTGTGTGTGTGTGTGTGTGTGTGTGTGTGTGTGTGTGTGTGTGTGTGTGTGTGTGTGTGTGTGTGTGTGTGTGTGTGTGTGTGTGTGTGTGTGTGTGTGTGTGTGTGTGTGTGTGTGTGTGTGTGTGTGTGTGTGTGTGTGTGTGTGTATGTGGAGACACACTGTGATGGATTGTTGGAGCTATGTGCAACTCAAGGCATATGCTCGAACGGGAGCTGCCTGGACGCTGCAATCATGTTGCACGCACTATCCGTGCTGAGTGTGCTGACTGTTCGTACAATGTCCCACTGTCTGTCTGCCTGCATAAAGTCAAGTGCCCGGCGCAGTTGTCGGCGAAATGTCACTCCTCTGTTTTCATTGATATATTATATCCGTTAGCGCAGCTAGCTAGCACCAGATGCTAACAACAACAACAATACACGTAAGGTCTCTCTCGTGCCACACATACACACACCCTCCCGGTCCTCCCGATGGCCAGTCGGTGCCTGCCGGTGAGCGTGGAAGTGTGGTCTGCCGCAAGCGGACGGCAGGAGCGGGGCTGTCAGCATCAGCTTGTAGATGGTATTTTAAACTTAATGTGCTCTGAAACTACGGGGCAGCCGAGGACAAAAAATTCACATGCGTTAATCGCGTTCAAAATTATTAGTGGCGTTAATTTTGTTTTGCGTTAACGCGTTATTAACGCTTTAACTTCACAGCCCTAATTATAATGTATTGTATTATTAAGTAATATCATACATTGATGCCACATTGAATGGATGAACACATTTATGCATCAATAATTACAACAGAGTATTTCTAAATACAAGTTGTAAAAATACTTATATGTATTTAATATTAATAACATAATGATTAATTTCAGATGATAATACTTTTCAGGGTTAGGTCCGGTCTGACAGCGCTTAGCTCTCTGCTGCAGAGAAGATCACTGCTCTAAACAAAGTCAAAGATCCTACATCCAAACGAAATAAATATAATTAATTATGATTAATACGTTAAGTCTTGTTCATTGTTTTTCACTTTTATTAAATGTTTGATATTTCCGGCACAGACCCTTTCATACCGGCAATGCGCGATAGAAGCAACATAAAGTGCGACAGTTTAAATATGCCAGTGTTCATTTCGTCAACGAAAACTATGACGAAAAATGTTCGTCAACAACCTTTTTTACATGACTAAGACGAGACGATTACGAGCTAAAAATAGATTCTTGATAACGAAAACTATGACGAAATGTATATTTAGTTTTCGTTGACGAGACGGGACTAAGGTGTCAATGGTGGACTATCGGACATTCAAAATGCAGCATATTTCCCCCAAGTGTCTGTCAAAATGCATTTTACGTTTCTAACTTGCAATATCATTATTTCCGCTCTCTTCACTCCAGAAGAGCGATCTCCCTGTGTCTCTCTGTGTGCGGGGGATCACAGGAGGGGGGGAGCTGTGGAATGTGACTCCACACATTCCGATGGCCAATTAGTTTTAAACAAAGAGTTCCCAACATACAGCATAGGCAACATGGGGGGGGGGGGGGCTGGTGAACGGTATGGTCCTAAGGATGTGTCCTAATCAAACTATCTATATATTGTATACTATACTTGCACTGCTTACAGTTTTCATATTTTATATATCTTAGCATATTCATACACACTGTTAATACTGTTCATGCTCACAGGCTGATATCTAGTGTATTCATACCCCTCCTCACTGTTTATTCATCATTCAATTCATTCTATATTTTATTCTGTAGATTGTGTACATTACTTTTCACTTTACTGCTTGTTGCACCTGGTTAGAAGCTAAACTGCATTTCGTAGTCTCAGTACCTGTAATATGTGCAATAACAATAAAGTTGAATTTAATCTTGAGCAGGAACTAATGTAGGCTATTTACTTAGTACATATCTGACATTAACGATGAAACACATTTGTGCATTCTTTATGAATGCAAACCGAGTCAAGCCGACTCTGGAGGAAATCATATTTCGTTTATTTTTAACAAAATAAATGTGATTTAATCCACATAATTTACTGTAGTATTGTTTAACTTGAAGGTGCCTGATGTGAACATTTCCAGAAGAACGTCTATTGAATGGCCTTTGTACTCACATCTTAAACTGCACTGTAACTTTTATCCATGTATTTTTTCTTTTAATGTTTCTTTTATTATCTTTTCTTTTTAATGACTGATTTTAAATGCCATTTTCTTAATGTCTTTCGTTTTTTGTAAAGCACTTTGAATTGCCTTGTGTTGAAAGGTGCTATATAAATAAACTTGCCTTGCCTTGCCTTTGTATGTATACAGTACAGTCTAGCCCAACCAACACCTTCCTTTTTTCCCGTCAAGAGTTTGAATTGGAGAAAGGTAATGGTTATCGATGGTGCTTTTATAGCCTATTGTATAATAACTGTGTGATTTATATTGCTTTTCAAATGCATATGGCCACCTATTTACACTGCTCTTCCCGTCAAGAATACTGTATGAATAGAACTTAGTTAGATCACTTTACATTTCTGCAAATACATTTTTAATCACACACGTCTCCCCACGTCTCCCCGTCCCGAAAATAATAAAGAAAAGAAAAAGAGGAAACAATTTTCAAGTTCAGTTTTCACCGTTTTATTTAAAATAACTGACATAACAGACACCATACTGTAGGCCTATCTGCTGCGGAAACCAGGACGAGCTATTTCGGGATCTGTTTTTCTGGGGCTCCTCAGTCTCTCGTTTACCCGGCTCCTGATCTTATGCCACTGGTCAATGTTCAGATTTGGGAACCGATTGGAAACATAGGACTCAATCTTTTGCTTCACATTGAGGGGAAGAGGCATTTTCCCATTGGTCCCAGTCCAGTTGGTTCTTTTCACCATTCTCCCATATGTTACAAATGGCGTTATGGCCATGAACATATTAGCAGCATAGATCTCAGGGCTATGCTGTCCCTTAAAAAAGCTGTCCTGATAAAAACTTTCCTCTCGTTCTGAGGAAACAGCCCTGGTGGGTTCATCAGGAGTGACCGCCGACCATGGAGTGACCGCCGACCCTGGAGTGACCGCAGACCCTGGAGTGACCGCCGACCCTGGAGTGACCACTGGCACTGGAATGACCGGTGGCAATGGTGTTGCCGCCAACACCAGTATGGGAGTGAACGGGGTTGTCGCTTCTGGCTCCAGAGGCTGTGGGTCTGCTTCGCCCACATGGTACCCAAACAGTCTTCGCCTGGTTTGGTACAGGCTGGTGTCCAGCTGCGTGTCCAGCTGTTCCTGCTGTGCTGGTGGGGTCCCTCTTCAATATTTGAAAGTCTTTGAGAAAGAGTCTCTAGTGCCAACCGTGTGGAAGCCCGCTCTGACTCTGCGGTCTCCAGTGCCGACATCATGGAAGCCCGCTCTGACTCTGCCGTCTCCAGTGCCGACATCATGGAATCCCGCTCTGACTCTGCCGTCTCCAGTGCCGACATCATGGAAGCCCGCTCTGACTCTGCCGTCTCCAGTGCCGACATCATGGAAGCCCGCTCTGACTCTGCCGTCTCCAGTGCCGACATCATGGAAGCCTGCTCCTGAATCAGGGCGGACAATTGTGCCTCCGTTGCGGTCAAACGGATTTTAATAGCGCGGATTTCTGCGTCACCCAATCCAGCCGTGCATGTGGCAGACACCGGGAGCAGATTAAGTGTGATGGCCTGATAGGAAACAGAAAAAAAATATGAATACCAGTGGTCACATGGAAATAAATAATATATTTTATAGCAGAGAGATGGTGTAAATATCAATGATTGACAATGAGGGACAATAGTACGTACCGCTTTCTTTTTAACAAGTCTAACTTTGCTTGCTTTTTTGGGCGCAGGGCTTTCAGACGGCTTCTTTTTTTTTTGCAGCCACCTGCGGGGCGGACTCGAAGGGAGAGCTTCGTTTTGCCTATGAATACAGAATATAACACAATTAGACATAAGCACAAGTGAAATGAAAAAATAATCACACATACAGTAGGTCTAAAGGGCAGAGTAGCCTATAGGTTATTAACAATCTGTCAGCTCACCTGTGCAAGACGTGGTCTCCGGGACTGGTAAAAATTGGAAGCTTCCATTCTTCCTCGATTCTCACAAAGAAAAAACGTTGTGCGTTGTGCCAAAAGCAAGTTATGCACTCTATTTATCTGTGAATCCTACATGGTGTTCGTTTCACCTGGAATGCTATTGGTGCGTCGAGTTTGGGCATACAGCCACACCCACTTGTGTAGGCTATTAATTAGCATGACCGGCTTCTGGAATCCACGATTGCCTATGACAGCAAGGATGACGCGCATCAACAGAGAGAGGTCCCAGCAGGTCCGTGTCATGCGGGCAAATAGAAAATCAACCAGAGAAATCCAAGAACTCTTTGCAAGCCTTGGGATCGAAGTTTCACAGAGCACTCTGCGAAATCACTTTCAGGAGAAACCACCCATCCGCTCAGGTCCAAGGAAACTCCAACAGTAAGTAGCCTATACCTTATTTAATAGTATGGCTATACTGTAGCACGTATCGTAAACAGCTGACATGTCACAGTTCTGCATTTCCCTGATGGCTTTTGTCTTTTTCTTTTACAGCAATATCGTGACTGCGATCGAAAATGCGACAAAGGCTGACGACGAACTCACGGCTCATGGCGTAAAGCGGCCGAAACATCCAATAAAGTTGCATGTCTGGGGATTGATTTCGCGCCACGGTCCAGGCACTTTGGTTATCTTTGAAGGAATCATGGATAGAATCTACTTTGAAAGCAGTATAATCAAGGAAGCTGCAGGTCCCTACATCAGGGAACATTTTGGGTCGGATCACCGCTTCTTCCAGGACAATGACCCGAAACACAGCGCGGCTGCAGCTGGAATTGCTGCGGAGGGAATCAACTGGGTTAAGACTCCACCAGAATCTCCAGATTTGAATCCCATCGAGCTGGTCTGGCACTTGATGAAAGACTACATTCGGAAGGAGGCTATACCAGGCTCAAAGCAGGAGCTAATGCAAGCTATAGAGGATTTTTGGAAGACAAGACTGACCCAAGACACATGTAGTCGACTGATTACAGGCCTCAATAAAGTCCTGCCATTGATTGTGCAAAATAAAGGTGGACATAGTGGAAAGTAAAATTGACCTTGTCATCAGGTTCTATAAAGTACTTCAATAAAAATACAAAATAATGTATGTGTACGTGTTTTATTGAACGAGCTGTACTGTGATCGGCATGCACTTATCAAACATTTAATTAAAGTAGGCTAGTGAGGGGTTCCAAAATCAGCCAACGTGCTTTTGTTTTTATTAGATGAATTAAGGTGACTGAGGCTTTTTAACATAGACTTTTCAGTGAAAACTGAACTTAACTTGAAAATAGTTTCCTCTTTTTATTTTCGGGGAGGGGAGACGTGTGTGATTAAAAATTAATTTGCAGAAATGTAAAGTGATCTAACTAAGTTCTATTCATACAGTATTCTTGACGGGAAGAGCAGTGTAAATGGGTGGCCATATGCATTTGAAAAGCAATATAAATCACACAGTTATTATGCAATAGGCTTTAAAAGCAACCATCGATAACCTTTACCTTTCTCCAATTCAAACTCTTGACGGGAAAAAAAGAAGGTGTAAATGGTTGGGCTAGACTGTACTGTATACATACAAAGGCCATTCAAACGTTCTTCTGGAAATGTTCACATCAGGCACCTTCAAGTTAAACAATACTACAGTAAACAATTAACACAGTAAATGATGTGGATTAAATCACATTTATTTTTCGTTAAAAATAAACGAAATATGATTTCCTCCGGAGTCGGCTTCACTCGGCTTGCATTCATAAAGAATGCACAAATGTGTTTAATCGTTAATGTCAGATATGTACTAAGTAAATACATTTGTTCCTGCTCAAGATTAGATTCAACTTTATTGTTATTGCACAGATTACAGGTACTGAGACAACGAAATGCAGTTTAGCTTCTAACCAGGTGCAACAAGCAGTGAAGTGAAAAGTAATGTACACAATCTACAGAATGAAATATAGAATGAATTGAATGATGAATAAACAGTGAGGAGGGGTATGAATACACTAGATATCAGCCTGTGAGTAGTATGAACAGTATGAACAGTATTAACAGTGTGTATGAATATGATAAGATATACAGTATAAAGTATGAAAACGGTAAGCAGTACAAGTATAGAATAAAATATATAGATATTAATTTCATGATGGATTAAACCACATTTATTTCGTTAAAAATAAACGAAATATGATTTTTGTTTGAATGATTAAATGTAGGGTGAATTGCCCTAATGTGGGACATTTTTGCATTTCAGACTTCGGGAATATATTGCGACATGAAGCCGATACAATAAATCAAAATCCAGTACCATTCTGAAATCCCCAGGATGTGTCCTAATCAAACCAAAAGAGAAAATGCAGATATTAAACTCATAAAAGAAATGGTAGACATATCAGTACTCTACACAGAAGTACACAGAACTGTTCTTACAATGTGTGTTGGAAGGATTTATTAAATTACTATGCATATTTTATTGTGTAAACACACAGCTGATCACCTGAGAGCTGCCGTTTCATTCAGATTGTTTAAAAAAAACGACGGTCTGATTTCAACAACTCAATGTGTGATTATTATAGCAGTAATATTAGACACTAATAATACAGTAAACTATTAACACTGTACATATTATTGTTTGCCCGTGGGAATAGGATGATTGGTAGTGAGAGCCGTGCTGCATTTTCCTCCGGTCGGATGTGATATAAAAACAAAGCGATTATTTTTGTTGTTGTAAACTAACGTGGATTAAACTACATGTATTAGTGCATTCATTTCAATTCGCGAACATATGATACATTAAATGATCGTGAGGATGATGATTGAAAATCGTTTGTTTGAGCCGGGCTGCATTTCCTGATCTAAAAACATAGCGATGGTTTTGTACTTACGCCTACGTGAATTAAACATTATTTTGTTAAATAAAAACATGGTGATGTTTTGTAAATGATTACATGTCTCTTATTTAGCACAGAATATGATCCTATCCGTGACATATGGATCTTAACAAATATCCGCTATATCAGATACCTGTAGATCAGCTGTTTATTTCACATGAGTTCCAGTGTGGCAGCTTTTCACGGCTCCCCCTGGTGGATCCATGATCCATTGCAGCTGGTTTCATTATAATTAAATGTATTTATCAAGGGGGCGTATCAAGTCCTGCGGGGGGGTTTTCCTTTTCAGCAGGGGCCCACCCCGTGCCGATCACGGACCCGCACGGGTAGGCGTCTGAAATGAAGCGCTACATCTGTAAATACTCAAATGGCTTGCCATAGTAAGGCATACGTGGTAACTAGTCGGACAAAAGTGCCACTAGTTGCTGAAAAAGAGTGACTAGTGCAATGTTTTATGTAACTAGTAAAGCAGAGTGCCTAACCTAACTAGTTTGACCATATATCTAACAAGTGAAATCAAAGAGCCAACTCGTGTAGGCCGCTGCCATCTGATATCAAGGAAATTGAATAAATACTCAAATGGCTTGCCATACCTGTACCTGTTCGCTCTGCTATCGCGTGAAGGGTCTGCTTTCTAACAAGCAACCAACAGAAGACAAACAGGAGTCACATGTTGTTGCACATCAGTCATGCGCAAATGACGCGCACTTCTGCACCAGTCAGTTGCGCAACCACCGCATGTAAGTACATTTTTCTGTTGGCTGTTATAACATCATTAGCTCTAAAGTGCATGTATGTTATGTATTTTTACCATAGACTATATATAAATGGTATTTTTTGTATAATACAATTGTATTGCATCAGCTAATTGTATTGCGTCAGCTAAATGAAATGTAATGTATTGTAGGCTATATAAGCTTTATTTGTACCTAAGGGTGATCGGGCCTCCGATTAAATTGGCAATTTCACTCCAAATGACTCCATTAATTGTTAAGGTACAATTCTAAACGTGTACACCCTTTTAATTTTAATTTGGCAAATACTCCGTTAGCTCAATGCTAACATATAAGAGCGATTGACGCGCTAAAATAAATTAGCATTACGCACGCGGTAATTTTATACTTGAACTATATTTCTGTCAACCTGATCAACATAAACGACATGAGCTTAATACTTAGTCATATTTTTCCTGTGCTCTGTGGCAATGAACACATGACTGCTGTATAGTTTACTAGTTTGGTATTGAAGTAGCCTTTATATCTGATATTGAATAAGATGTAGAGGCCTAGCCATGAGTCTAATGAGTGTTTAATAATGGGGAAACTTAACCTTAGTGACAACTCTAATTTGCATTCATTTTCAGAATGAAAGATTTTGAGGAAAGTGATGCACTTGTTGTGAAAGAGCTGGATGCAGGTTGCAAATCCAGCTGGAAGTGGTCATGGCTAAAGCTAGATGTCACAATTGAGGTGAAGTCAGTCAAACACACATTCCCACTGTCAGACTTTTTCAAAAAAGGATGTGCGAGATGCACTCTTTGCACAAAATAAATAAATTATGGCAGCACGGGCGTGCATGGCCTGTTGGCACACTGTCAGACAGAAATTCACAAACATAAAGTGACCACAATCACAGAAACACAAAGTGTTGCACAGCTCCTCAGAAAGAGCCCATTCCCAGCAACCCCCAAAGCAGCAGCTGACAAGATCAGGGAAAGGATAGCGCCTAAACTACCAGTACCTATGTGTGATCGCATAGAGGTGTGTGTGTGTGTGTGTGTGTGTGTGTGTGTGTGTGTGTGTGTGTGTGTGTGTGTGT
The DNA here is from genome assembly GCA_028583405.1 of Pogonophryne albipinna. Lineage (NCBI taxonomy): Eukaryota > Metazoa > Chordata > Actinopteri > Perciformes > Artedidraconidae > Pogonophryne > Pogonophryne albipinna. Next base: position 39,750,071 of record CM053249.1, read on the forward strand.
GTGTGTGTGTGTGTGTGTGTGTGTGTGTGTGTGTGTGTGTGTGTGTGTGTGTGTGTGTGTAAGTGTGTGTGTGTAAGTGTGTGTGTGTAAGTAAGTAAGTGTAAGTAAGAGTAGCCAACACAACTGTCCTAATGCTTTTGTGCAATGTTGGGGGAGCTTTTTCAGAGCAAATGCTAAGTTAAAGGTGCTGTCAGTAGGAAGGTTCGTTGTAGTTCAATTAGATTTGTTTTCCTGAAATGAGTAACCTCATATATTTTAATCTGTTTTCTAGGCAATGGTCCTGGCTGTTATTGCTGAACATTCCCTACCTCTCTCAACTGCACCTGTCCTAGTTGAACTGAGTCAACAACTGGCTACAGACAAAATAGCACATAGACAGGATGAAACTGTCACGAACCGCTGCCTCTTACAAGATGGCGCATGGTCTGGGCCACACATTCTCTGAGAGAACGCTCTCCAACTTAAGGAAGTATCCCTTTTCTCTTAATGTAGATGAGAGTACATCTAGCAGTAATAAAAAGGTGCTTGCAATGCTTGTGAGCTACTTTGACCAAGAGCTGAAGGATGTTGTGGTGGAACATTTGGGTTCTCTGGAAGTTGTTAAAGTCAATGCTGCCAGCTTGGTAGGAGCTCATCTGCAACTTCTTTAAGGAAAAATATATTCCCTGGTCAAACCTGGTCAGCATAATGTTAGACTCATGCAATGTGATGCGAGGCAGCAAGTCAGGACTGGAGACAAGAATTAGACAGAACCATTGTAAAACGCTTCTTGATGTTGATGGTGATTCATGTCACCATGTGCACAATGCTGCAAAGAAGTTTGCAGAGCCCTTTGAGAACTACTTGGAGCAGCTGTTTACAGATCTCCATACTGACCACCTGTGGGAATCAGATCAGGTAACTGAATGTCAATTTTGATTTTAGCTTAAGTGATAGGTTGAGTTTGTCTTCGTGTTTTCTCTAATGTGTTGAGTGGTGTGACACTTAGGCAGTGGTAAAATGACTTATGTCTTTATTTGCAGATCATGTACCTGAAAGAAATCGCTGAATACATGGACATACCTGCTTCAAATCCCAAGAGGTTTGTCTCCCACCGTCGGTTGTCTGCGTATGACGTTGGGATGCAAACAAAAAGACTGCTGCCTGTGTACAAGGTCCTGTACTATGGTTTCATGGGGAAAGAGGACAAAGCTCTCTACCAGGATCCATTGCAGCAGCTATATGAAGACTACCATGTCAGCGAGAAAGCACAGCGAAGGATCACATTTGTGCACCAAGACCTCAGTAAGAAAGGTATGTATATTAGTTTAAACAAGGAACTCAAATTGTGAATGTCCTCTTTCTGAGAAAGTTATTATACTATAATAAAATGTGTTATCTTTGTTTTTCTTTTGGTAGGTATGACTAAATTGGGGAGGAAGAGCCGAGTGGTAAAGAAGATCTGGTTTGAGAACCAAAAAGTGGACCTGCATCTCAGTGTGTACCTTAGTGTACTGCCAATACTAAAAGAGTATGTGATGGTTTTCCAGGTGAGTGTTTTTTTATATATACAGTGTATATAACACACACCATATAGAAATAACATGCATATTGCAATTTTATAAACAAAAGATGGTTCAGTATTTACTGAAACGTGCCCTTTCTGTGCATTTAAGGAAAGTCAAACCTTGGTCCACAAGCTGCATGACAAGCAGCTTCAAGTGTTTGGCTTCAACTTCCTGGCTTGCTTTATCAAACCAGAGCATCTGAAGATTTCGCCCAAAGCATTGTCAGAATTGGACTTGGCCAACCGGACACTTTATTCCCAGCTCTATATTGGTAAAGTGGCAGAAAACCTGGAAGCAGCCAGTCGAAAACACCCGGTTAGTGTGTGAAATAGATTAGTTAGTATTTAGGTAATATTATATTAAAGTAAAAAAGAGTGCCATCTACTGGTGGAAAGAGGCCAGGTTAACCCAAAGGCAGCACACCTCTTACTATTTCACATATATTTGAATATTATTCTTACACCAAATCTCGGGTTTTACCATAGTCATTTTTGTATGAATAATTGTTGCATGCCTTATTTAAACATTGTCTTGCTTGATGTTGACTAGTACAGGCCATCATTTCACTGATAGCTTTAGTATTGATAAACGTAGCACTGTGCTGCATGAAACTTAGGATATTCATCAAAGTGTTTTTTGTTTTTGTTTTGTATTTGTGTTAGGATTTCTTTTGAAAGGTGACCAAGGCATATGTGACTTGTGGCAAGTACATGCAATTGCCACTTAAAAGTAAGACCCTACAAGCCTTGTCCTCTATTGATCCTGTTGTGAGGGGCCATTCAGAAGCAGGGACTCAACTGATGAAGCTGGCAGGAATCTTGCAACACCTAGTTCCTCCAGAGAGTGACATCACCCAGGAAATAATCAGATACAACGTTGACTTAACACTGGCACAGTATCACGAGGGAGACAACATGGTCATGTGGTGGGCTCATGTTATGAGCACAGGGAAATATCCAGCTCTCAGTGGGGTTATCAGAGGTGCTCTTTCTATCTTCCATGGGCCCATGGTGGAGTCCTCATTTAACTTAATGGGAGATATTCTTTACCCTAAAAGCTCAAGAATGAACATTGCCACTCTCTATGAAATTCAGACAGCAAAGTATGCCATGAAGTCTAGGGGCATGACTGCCACCATGATGTTTAAGAGAGAAGACGAAAAGTTTGGACCAGTTGACAGAACACTGTGCCGCAACATGAGGTCTGCTGCAAGAAGGGATAAAGCACAGAGAGAGGAGAGGCTTATGGAGAAAGGGAGGACACAGGTGGAGTATGGCTTCAAGAAAACATGTGCAAGTGCCCAAGAGAGCAAGAGGACAGCACAGCAAGAGGAGAAAGAAGCAAGGTTGAGACATGCAGCTAAGCAACGGAATGCTGCTAGACGTAAAGCAGTAGAAACACTTGTGCAAGCAAAGAAGAAGAAGAAAAACCCTTAAAGTCAAAAGTGTATACCTGTCTACCTGTAAATAATAATAAAAACCCTTGATTTATAACTTAACATCTATGTGTCCTCTTGATCTGAGTATATTATAAAGTAAATTTAATTGTTAATTCCAGTTAATTGCAGCATTATACAGTTCTGTTTTATATGAGTGTTGAGAGTGGTATCCATACATCTCTTAATGTTGCCCTCAAAGTGCACCAGATTGATGCATTTAACTTCAATTTAAAGAAAACAATCTTCCCGGGGGAGCATGCCCCCGGACCCCCCTAGAGGAGGTGAGGTCCCCCCACAAATAAACAGGTTCATATGGATAGGATACTAGATAAGTTTGCACACTCATTATATATAATGATAATATATATGTTTAATTGCGGAGGACCCCCTGTTTTGTGTGTCCCCCACTTCTTAAACCAAAGTTACACCCTTGATAATATCTGCCTGTAAATAATAATAAAAACCCTTGATCTTTAACTTAACATCTCTGTCTCCTATTGATCTGAGTATATTATAAAGAATAGCCAGTTAATTGAAGCATTATAGCACAGGCCTTTGGCAGATGGTATATTACGCTGTTTTTTTTCTGCTTCGAATAGTTCTCTCTTTTTTCACCATACCTGTGTTTGCATCCCTGTCATCTGTACAGTGTTACATATGTATTGAACATGTACAAACTAGGGCTTCCCATTAATGTACCGGGCGCTACAGCGGAATACGCACATACACAGTGTACCCGCGACTCTTACAATGAAGGCTCGATAATCAGCTCACAGCATATAAAATGGCATATAGGTGTAAGCAGAGGTAAAGTGATATTTTATAAGTGGGGGGGGGGTCCTCACCTACTCTAGGGGGGTCTGGGGGCACGCTCCCGCGGGAAGATTTTTTTTTTTTAAATATTGAAGTTAAATGCATCAACCTGGTGCATTTTGAGAGCAAAATTAATTGATGGATACATCTCTCAACACCCATATGAAACAGAACTGTAAACAGATTTTCTTTTGCTTTATGGATATTTTACAAATCACTCACCTTTTAAACTGTATTCTTGTTTTACTGTCATATGTGACCTGCTCTATCATTTTCAGTCACATTGACCCTGAAACACATTTTGAGTTTGATACACTGTTGGAAAGATGAGATTCTTAGCTTTCTAATGATATCAATATTGTTTTTGTCCTCCAAATATTAAGCAAAATACGTCACTTTACATAATGAATGTCACCGAACCATGATTTTGAGAAAAAGGCCTTCAAAGTTTGCAGTACTTTCTTAGGTATTTATTCAAATGAACCATACGATAAAACGAATTCATCGAGAGCTGTTTGCACAAAAACACACACACACACACTATACTGTTCTCTCTTTGTCACTTTCATACATCAATACATGGACGCCGTACCAACGTGCACTCCCGTACTCACGTGCACTCCCGAACGCACGTGCACGCTCATCAATTTAACATGTATTTTGGTCATGTTTGAGCACATGCTTATGCGCACACATCTATTCCCATGTACATGGCCATGTGCACACCCAGACCCCGTACTCGAGTGCACGCCCGTACTCACTTGCATGCCCGTACTCACGTGCACACTCGTACTCACGTGCACACCCATACCCACGTGCACACTCATCGATATACAATTTTTATCGAAAACAGAGTTGGAATAAATAAATACTTGAATGAACTGATTGCATGTTAACCTATAACAACATTAGAATAATTTGGCACAAAAGTTAATTTAGAGAAAGAAGCTGCATGTGAACAACAAGCAACAGAACAGATAAATATACTACACAATATAAAAATAGCAAACAAGCAACAGAGTAGCTAACAGTACTTAAAACCAATTTGAAATATGTATTTACAGAAGAATGACAGTGTTGATGTATTATGCACTCTCACTCATTAAGGATGAGGTGTTAAGGGTTTGGGGCAGGTGATGTCTTTGGTTTCCTCAGTACAGAACTCTCTGATCTTCTCAAAAAGATACCACTGCCGTTTTTCATCAAGCCCAGGGGGAGTCAGTTCAGTGGGACGTGCCTCCTGGTCAGTAAAGCACCCTGTTCGTAGCAGCATGAAGGACTCTTCTTCTTTACCTTCAAACTCCTTGGCGTAGACCACTCCAGGCTCGGCACTGGTGAAGCGTAGGTGATGGTACCTCTTGATACCTGGAAGCGGTCTGAAGCTGGGGGCAAGGAAGTTGTGCCAGTCGTCTGTTTTGACCAAGGTCTCCCCTGACTCATTACCAACCAGCTGGGGGATGTTGACTCCAGTGACGGTACTGGACCTGACAGCCTGGCTGATGTCCTTCAGGCAGGACACTGGTGTGCGGCGGAACGGCTGCTTAAACAGGCCAAAGCACCAGTCAGGTGCAAATTTGGTGTGGCCAGCAATAAGAAAGTTGAGGGAGATATCTTCATGGAGTCCCACCATGCACCGCCAAGCAAGGTACCAGAGGAGGTATCTGTTTGTGTTCTGACAAGAGCAGTTGCCACAGTGCAGGTGAACATTTTTCTCCCCAAGCCCATACTGGGAGAAGAAGTGGTGGAGGTAGGCAATGACAGCATTGGAACCCTTGCTGCTGCAATGAGCCTCATCTATGAGGTAGTTTACCTGCTGAGGAACACCTTCACAGCAGACACCAAACAGTCCACACTTCCTGGGAACCATAAAGTAAATGGGCCCGGGCTGGAGAGGGTCACTGGGGTAGTGGACCTGTAACACCAGACCAACAGATGAATTAACTAATGAGTGATCTATACTCTAATTCAAAAAATGTGTGAATATACATATTGATACATTCCAAACATTCTGGATTATCACAGCATTCATCACATTCATACACCTCACCTGCTGTGCATAGTCAAAGCTGTAGTGGATGGTGATGTCTCTGCTACAGGGTTGGTTGGGTCCTAATTTGACACCCAGCTCTCTAGCTGTTTCTTTACAGCTGGCGACCATCTCCTGGTAAGCCTGACGCTCCACCCCCACGGTGCGGAGGTGTTCTTCCTGCTTCCTGAGCTTCGCTGACTTGACACAGTCCGGAAGGTTGGAGCTGCGGTAGATGGCAATGTTGTTTTTCTGACAGAACCAACATAGGTCTGTCATCGGCCTCCCAATAATGACACTGGGAGTCAGCTCCTTCCACAGCTTCCTAAATGTGCTGTTGCCAGCAGCACGGTGACCTGGAAAGGTGATTAAAGACAAAGATAGCATTGTTAGATTACTCATCATTAGTTTTCCATTGAGGCTTCCGCGTGTAAACAAACCCAAAAAAACAAGATTAAGATATAAGAAAATACCCACCCTTCTCCTGCATCTGAACCTTGTATTTCCGCCACACAGAGGACTTGGTCTCAGTTGTTGGTAGAACACTGATGTCCGTCCTCTTAAACCCTGGAATCCGTCCAGGAAGTGGCATGGCAAAGACATCTGCGAAGTTGGTAATGAACTGTACAATTCGCTGGATGTCTTCAAAGGACAACACCCTTTTGGTCACCACACGACCACCACGTCTCATCCTTGGGGCCAAGCCATGTTCCTTGTAGAACTTGATGATGCCTGTCAGCTTGTCTTGAGAAATTCTGGAATGGTTTAAAACATCAGTCTTTGATTGTTTTGTATGGCTTTCTTTAATGTAATTGTAGTATATACATTGTCGTTGTATTTTTTCATTATGTAAAAGCATGTATATATATATATTTATTTATTACTATTGCTGTAAATTCTGCTTCTATTCAGTTATTGTCAAACTCAGTTCAACTCATGCATGGCTTATTACCACTTCATTTGAAAATAGTAACACTACCAAAACTGAAGTAGCCTTTTCAAAATCAAACTCACCCATGTAGAACCTTGAAAGTCTCCCGGCAGATTTTGTGCCCATCTAAGAAATAGGACGTTCTCTGCTGTTTCCGCTCCTTTTGGTGTCCTCTCTTTGCACAAGCGGTCTCCTTGGAGTGATTTATGTTGGAGCTTATCTTTCCAAGTAGCACCAAATGCTTTTCACCTGGAAAATCATATAACATTGCATAATGTGTTGTGTCAATCACTCATCACACACAACTTAAATCTTTAACGTGTAACAGAACACACAGGCCCACCCCACACACATTGCCTATAGTATTATGTTAAACACACTCCCATACACACATATTCTATCTATTATAAAGGGTAATAATAAGTACAGGCTAGTCTGGCAGATAGCCTGTACCCACAGGCTGGCAGTGACTCCAGAGTAAACTGCTCTCACATGAGATAATACATTTGTAGCTGCCTATCTCTGCACATCTTTAGATAATTAGGCTGGGGCCACATGTGATTTAAGGGGTATACCAAAAAAATATGTCTCCCCATGTGGATAAAATGTAGGGTTGAAACATTTATGAAAATGTTCACCACAATTATTTTTCAATGAGTATTAGCCAACTTTAAGTTGTAGGTGGTTATGTGAGCATTATTTTAATTTTTGTTATGTTTCTAACACTAACCCATACTCACACACACATCGTTACCACAGGTTTTGATCTCTCTCTCTCTCTCGCTCTCTCTCACACTCTCACTCTCACTCAAAGGTATTTAAATAATATAACGTTATAACCAGGGCTGCACATAACTGGTGCGCAAGTGCGCATGCGCACCTCCGCCAAAAAAAGAGCACCGGGTTATTTGAAAAAAGACGCATTTGCGTACCAACATTGAGAGAGGAGAGAAGGGAGAAGAGAAAAGAGAGAAGAGAGGAGAGAGGAGAGAGGAGAGAGAGAAAGATATTTGCGAGTTGCATATGAACTCAGGGCCGGCCCGTAGCACTGGCGTTATAGATTTTCGCCTAGGGCGCCAGATCTGGGGAGGCGCTGCGCTGGCAGCTCTGGGAGGGAAAAAAAACATTTTTGACCGTTGGTGCTCATCCTAATTTTCGGCCTTGATGTAACAATATTCATAATTAAGTAAATGTAACACCCTTTTCACCCCGGTTACACTTTTCATTTGCCCTGTACGATGGGCACTGTAACGCTGCGTCCACACTACAGCGTCGACAGCTTCAAAAACAGTTTCCAACGCGTCTGCCCATTCACTTTGAATGGGGTGACGTCACGTTGCCTCGCTTTTCGCCGAACTGAATTGTGGGTAGCATAGCGGTCCGTCTCCGGCGTCTCCGGCGTAGCCAGCGCCAGCCAAACAAATCCCGTTTTTGAAAATATGACAGCTCAAGCCCTAGCCAATCAAACCGCGTCTAAGCTGGGAGAGATATCCCGCCGTTCATTTCTATATTTCAAAAAAGATGGAGGAGAAACTAATTATCGCCGTAGCAAATCACCCGGTTTTGTATGACCAGACCCTCTTCACCTACCGGGATACAAACCGGAGGAACCAGGCATGGAGGGAGGTGGCAGAGACAGTGGGTGAAACTGGTAGGTTTTCGCCTGTTTGGGGAGTTTATATATATATTGCTCGAATAAAATCCCCGTTTTTTTTTGCTTTGTATGTCGGGGGCGGGAGATTCATGTGATTGGTTGTTGGTCGCGTTGCTCGAATAAAATCCCCAAGCTTCAGACACGCCCAGCTCCAAGCTTTTTTTGAAGCTGTAGTGTGGACGCAGCGTAAGTGATGAAAATGGGGGATGTTGGCTTATCTGGCACCCGCAGCTCACAGCCAAAGTGCGAGTGAGCGAGGGAGGGAGAGAGGGAGGGTGCACCGGACCAGCGCTGTTGTTATTAGCATCTGGTGCTAGCTGCTCTAACGGAAGAAGAAGATGTTTCTACAATGATGTGGAGGGAGAGTCCTCTCCAGTCAGACTGAGTGGCTGATAACTACAGCTCAGTGAGGTAAAGGACTCTGAGTGTTTAGATAGTTCACTTTAGTCTAAGTTATCTCAGTGGGTCTCAAACGTTTTGATCACAATTTATGTAAACACATATTTCCAAGGCTCTCCTTTATAATTATTGGGATAAACAGGTTTGAAATCATTCCAATGTATACTATAGGACAGTAAACCAAAAAATATCCTTTAAAACTGGAAAGATCAAAACAAATGCATAAATAAATAAATGTTAAAGGTGGGGTAGGTAAGTTTCAGAAACCGGCTCGAGTGCACTAAAATTTGAAAGTACACAGCCGAAAAGAATCCGCCCCTTCCTTCAGACTTCCTTACAGAGCACCTCCTCCAACACACATGAACGCGCACATGACGTCAGCAGACTGATGAAAGTGGCCGCCTGTTGCTGGCGAGGCATTGAAGTACTGCTGCAATGCACGCCCAATGACGGCACGCCACAATGAGGGCACGAGATACATTTGTGCGTGCACGAGATGGAAGGCTGACAGACAGGGCGGCGATCCAATCCGTTAAACGGATTGGTTGTACTTTTTACAGTATTACGGCTTCCACAGATGAATTTTTTTTATGGATTTTTTGTCAAAGCACTTCAGATATTCATTGCTCTCGGGATGTTAAGAGCATTCCATGGAATATAACAAAAAGTGTATCTCGAGCCGGTTTCTGAAACTTACCTACCCCACCTTTAAGGTAAAATAAGATATGAACAACAAAAATAAAATAAGTTACATTAATTTGTTATTGGCTATGGTAGGTTATTGGTTATATTCACATACTTATTTGATTACATCCACTTGTCTAAGATGACAACAGAGACTTTCGACCCAAAACCAGCTCTTGACTTGTGGATGCAAGCAGCTAATCGCAGACTCAACCAGAGAGAAGGTAGTAGGCCTACATCATCAGCTACCATGTCTGACAGAGAGGAAGACAGTGAGGAGAACAGTGAGGAGGGTAGTGATGACAGCTTGTAGGATTACTGGTCGTGCTAATGTTGTCTTGTGTTCACCTCTACTTGTGTGTTCTGTGTTCACCTCTGCATTTGTGTTCAGCGCGTGTGTCTGGCAAATAAAGTCAAGACCCCCTCAAAAGTTACGGTTTATTTCATTTTAAGGATGAGCACCAAGCAACATCTCCAGGTGCTCCTTTGAGAACCAGGGCAAAAAAAGTTATGTGCACCCCTGGTTATAACGTTACTTACCATTAGTCATTTCATTAATTTGGTCTCGTCTCTTGACCATCTCCTCAGGGGTGTAACGGGTGTAACAGGGAACTCCATCGTTAAATGTACAGCTACACCTGTAGTCACAGGCCCTCTCAATCTCTTGAGCGCTGTTCTCGCTCACATAATGCCGTACGGACTAAAGTGTCTCAGCCACCGGGTCGTTCAGCAGTGGTCGCTCCTCGGTGGTGTCCTCATCCTCTTCAGCATCCGTGGTCTGATGGCTGCTGTCAGTGTCAGGGCTGTCTGACTCTGAATCGGAGCCGGATAACGGGGCAACTTCAACCGGTGCCGTCAAAAAGTAATCAGTGATCAGCTGAACCCATTGCTCATCAGAGGCTGTCCCTCTCACAATGTTGGAGTTCAACAATCTTGCGATTTGCTCTTCTCTGGAATCCATCGATCTGATTAGCGCCTAATAAATTGTCAAAGTATGGAGGAAAAATATTTTCGTTTTACTGGGGGAAGGTCGCGAGGAATGATGTTGGTTTATATATTGTGTGTGTGTGTGTGTGTTTGTGTATTTTTGCGTTTGTGTGTATTGTGTTTGTTTCCCGGGGAAAACACTCACAAGAAACACCGGCTGTTGTTATGCCAGCTGTGACGTTACGTTACTCCGTTCTCCGCTTGTAATTATGCCTTTACAAGCTTCAAAGTTGTATTTATCATCTGAATTTGGCGAAACAAGTTTAATATTCTGAAAGCCAAGACTTTGTTTATTTGAAATCAGATGAAAACAAACTGTCACGGACTCTGCCGTGTTATCTATGATTACTATGCTTTTCATTCATAATGTCAGCCGGAGGGAGGGGGAGCAGCGCTGCGGAAGAGCAGCGTGAGAGCTGTCATCTTCCCTTTACAAGCTTCAAACATGTATTTATCGTGTGATTTTGAAAATAAAAGTTTAAGATTCTGAAAGCCAAGACTTTGTTTATTTGAAATCAAACAAAACACCAAAACCCCGAAAAATTAGTTTTTTACACAAATCCACGTTTATTTTGAAATGAGCCGTTGCGACTTCCGACTGATTTCGATAGAGCGGGTCACATATAGTATTTCATAACTGGTGACCAAACCGTTTGAGACCCACTGAGATAACTAGACTAAAGTTAACTATCTAAACAGAGAGTCCCTTACCTCACTGAGCTGTAGTTATCTCTCTCAGTCTGACAGGACAGAGCTCTCCCTTTCTTTGTTTTAGAAACAGCTTTTAATATCCGTTAGTGCAGCTAGCTAACCAGATGCTAACAACAACAATGCAAATAGTGAGTTTGGTAGAAATATACTGTATAATAGTAAAGTTATTTAAGATGATTTTACATTATAAACATTCCCCCGAAAGTCCTTTTCCATGTCTTCTCCGAACTTCTCCCACACCCGCTGCTTTGCCTCGGCCACGGCTGAGGCTGCTGCCCTTCGGGCCTGTCGGTACCTTGCATCTGCCTCGGGATTCCTCCGGGATGACAAATCCCTGAAGGCCTCCTTCTTCAGTCGGACGGCTTCCCTGACCACCGGTGTCCACCAGGAGGTTCGAGGGTTACCGCCCCTTGAGGCACCTAAGACCTTGAGACCACAGCTCCCCGCCGCGGCTTCGGCAATAGAGGCTTTGAACACCGACCACTCTGGTTCAATGTCCCCAACCTCCACAGGAATGCCCGAAAAGCTCCGCCGGAGGTGTGAGTTGAAGGCCTCCTGAACTTGGGCCTCCTCCAGACGTTCCCAGTTCACCCGAACTACACGTTTGGGCTTACCAGGTCTATCCAGAGGCTTCCCCCACCACTCGACCCAACTCACCACCAGATGGTGATCACTTGACAACTCCGCCCCTCTCTTTACCCGAGTGTCCAAAACATACGGCCTCAGGTCCGATGATACGATAACGAAATCGATCATGGACCTTCTGCCTAAGGTGCTCTGGTACCACGTTCACTTATGAGCATCCTTATGTTCGAACATGGTGTTTGTTATGGCCAATCCATGACTAGCACAGAAGTCCAGTAACAAACCACCAATCCGGTTCAGATCAGGGGGGCCGTTCCGCCCAATCACGCCCCTCCAAGTGTCTCAATCATTGCCCACATGTGCGTTGAAGTCTCCCAGCAAGATTAAAGAGTCCCCTTCAGGAGCCCCATACAGGACTCTTTCCAGGGTCTCCAAGAAGGCTGTATAATCTGAACTGCGGTTTGGTGCATAAGCACACACAACAGTCAGAGTTTTCCCCCCCATAACCCGCAGGCGTAGGGAGGCGACCCTCTCGTCCACTGGGGTAAACTCCAACAACGAAGCACCCAACCGGGGACATGTGAGTATCCCCACACCCGGCGCCTCACACCTTGGGCAACTCCGGAGAAGAATATAGTCCAACCCCTATCCAGAAGTAAGGTTCCAGAGCCGACGCTGTGCGTAGAGGTGAGCCCAACCAGATCCAACTGGTAACGCTCCACCTCCGCACAAGCTCCGGCTCCTTCCCCCCCAGAGAGGTGACATTCCACGTCCCCAAAGCCAGCTTCTGCCGCCCAGGTCTGGTCCGTCGAGACCCTCTGCTTTCACTGCCACCCTTCTGGCAGCGCACCCGACCCCATCGCTGTTTCCCGTAGGTGGTGGGCCCGCGGGACGGAGAAGCGGAGGTGTTGCCCACGTTGCCTTTTCGGGCTGTGCCCGGCCGGGCTCCGTGGCAAGCCCGACCACCAGACGCTCGCCGACGAGTCCTCCTTCTGGGCCTGGCTCCAGAAGGGGACCCCGGGCTTCCTCCGGGCCGCGTATCCTCACTTCCTGTGTCGTCTTTCATGAGGTCTTTTGAACCAATCTTAGTCTGGCCCCTTGCCTGAGACCAATTTGCCATGGGAGACCCTACCAGGAACACAAGGTTCCAGACCACACAGCACCCAGGTTCATCAGGGCACACAAACCTCTCTACCACGGTAAGGTGCTGGTTCTTCATACACACAAAGATGAACAAAATGTGTAGAAGCGGGAGGGCTGAAGCATAGCTTGTGGAAAGTAGCCCTCCCGTGCATCATCCTAATACAGCGGCATTATTGCGTCAAAAACGTATAGAAATGAAGGAGTACAAAGAAATAAAGAAAACAGGAGAACAAATTAAATAAAAATTAGGGCATTCAAATGAATAATAATAATATATGCATAATTGCATATAAACATTGTGAACACTTATTTTCAAGTGACTTTTTTTACATTCATATGTTCACGCTGTGGTTTGGAACTGCTTTTGAATGTTATTAGGCATTTTCTTATGGAAAATGTTGTGCATAATCAGTACTGTTTTAAGCTGTACTATGTCAACACATTTTAATAGATTGAGTTTTTTTAAATATGGGAGTTGTGTGTTCATATTTACCAACACCACAGACAGATTTGTTGAGTATGTGTTTCCCCATATTTCGGAGCAGTAGTAAAGGTAAGGGAGAAATAGACTGTTATAAAGAGTATATTTTCTTCAAGAATGTTCTTAGTATGATGCCAAATACATATTGTTTTTGACAGTTTAGTCTGTACATAATTTATATGGTGCTTCCAATTGAGTTTTTCGTCAACAAGCAATCCTAAAACAGGGTTGCCAACTTTGGGGACCTGGCTGGAGTGAGATTTTGATATCATGGGTTTAATTACACATATGCGCACTAAATGACTGCTATCGTGTCAGCAGCGGGACCTTAGCATATATATATATAGGATATATATACAAATACACAATATTGGACACAGACTATAAAGGGCACACAGTTTCATTCACTTATTAAAGTCAAACACATGTTTGTTTCCACGGTTTTATTGTGTGCCTGTCGCGATAAGTAATTAATTGACTTATCGTACGATAAATAAAAATGAACTAGATAAATTGCCATTTAAACCTATTAGCCCCGCCCCCTATTAGCCCCGCCCCCTTTGAACGGCTCTCGCAAAGGAACGGAGCCATAAGGTCCGGCTCCCTTCAAAGAGCCGTAATTCCCATCACTAACTGGGGTAGCTTGTGAATTTACTCCAGGTGTAACTAAAGTCTGATTTAAGACTTGATTATATTCCACATCTGTAAAGTACGGAGCCCCCTAGGGGACATGGAGAAGAAACAAAAAAGAATTGGAAACATTTTTTTAAATGGTTTTGCGATATCTATCAAACCTTTGCGAGATCTTGCAAAACTTTTCATTTAGCTCAAGTACTTCCTGGTCAGTTCGGCAACACAGAAACCACAACAATGGAGTGGTTCATCGATTTTATTTTGAGCTTGGCCTTAAATATAAAGATATAACATCAGTGCTTGCCAATAGGCACGGGTTTCACATAAGTGAAAGACACCTCAAGAGAACACTCAGAGCGAGGGGACATGCACGTCGGACAAGCATACTCTGAGCTGAGTTATTGACAGATTCAAATTTTGCGGATCAATAACTCATGAACATAACGTTGTAAAAATACAAACAACATGACTTTACAATCATAGCAAGGTAGACAACAAGCTACAGAGTCGTTTTGATCAGAAAAGTTCGATATGCGCCGTCATCCGAGCTAAACTTCAAGAATTGGTCACAATCTGCAGCTGGAGGAGAGTGGAGTGCTTAGGGACCGTCTACAAACTGCAACACTGAAAACATATACTCGTAGAAAAATATCTTTTAGCAGAAGGGTCATCCAAACCTGTCCGAGGCTTCTAAGGACCTGGTGGACAAGTGGAGGACTACCGTCCCTACAGGGATAGTGCTGCAGGGACAGAAGAGTGTCTGCCTGGAGCTCAGAGCAGGAGTGGACTCTGAAGAGCTGGACGGCAGGGAGGAGGAGGCCCGGGAGTTTTCTATCAGTAAAGAAATCAGCCATTAGGAAACTGTATATACTGGTGGAGCAAGCGAATAAACTCTTTCATAGCAGCAGCCACATTTTGTCACTCTTAAACTGCTCTATGTAGTTAATGCATATAAAGATCAACAGGCTGCAAAAGACCTTGCTTATTCAAACTACTGAGCCATGAATCAGTAGTCAGGGAAACTTCGACTAATTTCCCACAAACTAGCAGGAGGTTTGTTCCGCTATGATTTTCTAAATTACGCAAATAAACCTGCTCATTACATATTGTAACCTGTGACTTGTCTCACTTCCTGACAACCTGCAGTTATTTACTTATTGTTAAAAACATTTTTATAAAAGTAAAACTGTATGTTTCCTGTATCTTGCTGAGCAGCAAATTGCTTTCTTTGTCTTGCAACATTTATTTTCCCTTTTAGTACTACAGCATGAAGTGTTGTAAACTGACAGTTACCATTTAATTCAGAGGAAGGAAGTACTGAACACTCTTTAAAGAGGAAATTATCCCTTTAATTGTTCTGCTCTCAGATATGAGACGCTGGACTAACACATCTGTTCAATGCGTTTTACTTGAAGATTAGTTATTTTTAATTTGTGCTTTGATCAATATGCCCTATTTTCCTCCTTTTTGATAAGAATAATATTGTGAGCGCCATTGCTTGCATGATTTGCACATGGGTAATAAGAGTGAGACATTTAAAAAAAGATTGCTTTAATTGAAACATTTGAAGAAATTATCGATTCTCCCTGAACCCCAACATAAATCTGTCAGCAGTATTTCTGTCAGCGGCCTGGTGTAACAGATTACAGTTCTGGCCGCCCTGACATCAATCCAACCAGCAGATAGAGGTCCTGCTGAGAGAGGATACAAATACAAATGTGTTTGACATTTTGGCAGTTATTGATGTTGGATTTAAAGAGCAAGCAGAAAATAGTCTTGGCGAGGGGTCTGACACCAGAGGTGTGGGGCTCACAATGTCAGAGGCTGTCACCGCTCTGAGGGGTCCGCTCGGGGTCCGCTCGGGGTCCAACCCAACAGGACTGCAGCTCATGGCAGGACTCCTGATGGGGAGGGAGACGGGGAGGTGAGGTGAGATGAAACGTGTGAGGGAAGTATTCATATCTTGTACTTAAGTGAAAGTATAAATAACAAAGTGTAGTAGTACTCATTTACAAGTAAAAGTCCTGTATTCACAAAGTTACTTAATAGTGTAGTTGCTAGAGTCCTATTGAAAACACGGAACAGGCAGTTTTAACTATAACATTTCCATATTTGTACTCCTGGTGGATTGATTTTTATTAATTTTCTGTCGATTATGACATTTTTGGATCGGACAGATTGCCTATTTATTTGAAAAAAATATTGCCCACAGTGGAGATAATAATTTTCATCTTGTGCGCTCTATATCCAATGGTCGTAAAACTGCTCATGGTAGTCAAAATCAGCCCATCAGGAGTACATATATGGCCACTTTCTTGTTTAACCTGTTGAGCTCCACGGACCCGCGGGCGGTGGCAAAAACGCAACATCTGCAAGAAACAGCGTCTGAGGGCTTCTTAACATTTAAAAAACTATAAATGTGTCATACCCACCTAACGGGAAGAAACTCAGCTAACTGACGATACGAGCCATTTTTACCGAAACAAAAGAAGTCTCACAAGAAGCGTCTAAATGAGCCCTGAGCGAAAAAATGCTAACACATTTAGTACAGAACTCACGGTATAAATACTTTATTACTTATCGGATCTGCACAAACAATTCCACAGATTCTAGCGGTATAAGTATCATCACTGTGCGACCAAAACTCGCGGCAGCTCAGGCAAACCCAGACAACACACAACGTAGCTTTACGGGGCCAAAACGGCAAATGTCTTACCTTTGCTGTTTTTCTGATCAAAAGTTGTGTTCAATGGCATTAAAACGAGAAAAACGCTGATGAAGGTTAATCCAATGTGTCTGTGTCACTTTGAAATTATTCCTGATAATCCATCCTTCCATTTTTGTCAAAAATGGAGATTTCATATTAGCTGCTATTAAAGCTACAATCCAGCTTCCGGTTTTGGGCAAACTGCATGCGCATCACTCTCACTCCTCAATGGAAATGTTTAGATGGATTTAGGAACTTCCCCTCGATTCTATTGGCTCTAACGGTTCACAAGTGGTGTCAATCATCGAAATCGACCGAGGGGGGCCAGAGATATGGCAAATCCACCCAAATGTTTTGCTAAACCTCTCTAAAAATGTCAAATGTCACTTGTTTTGCATCAATCTTGATACAGGGTACTTATTATATGTTATAGTTTGGATTCCTAAAGCTTTGAGTCTACCATCCCATCATTCAAGGGTGGTTTTCACTATAAATAATGTTGTTGTTTTTTTGGACGTACACTATAATTTAATTTTTTTTGCTATGTTCAATCTGAATTTACTTTAAAATAAAAAAAATATATATTGATTCTGACTTTTCTACATCCAACTCACAGGTTTATCATTGCTTTGAGAAAGAAGATTATTAATTTAACACTTTTAGAAGAGAAGATATAGTCATGTGTTCTGGGAATGTCATTTTCGAGCCTGAGACCTGAAAAACAGGCTTGGGGCTTAACTGGTTAAACTCATGGGAGCCTGCCTGCAGACCTCCACTCTCAGGACAGTTCCGGTGCAGGCTGCACTCTCAGGACACCTCCACTGTCAGTACAGGAAGTGACGATTCTGACGAACACGTTTTTTTTCCCGCCCACCGAAGGACTCGTTTGATGGAATTTTTCAAATCACAATGGAGACTCATCACGGAGGTGATGAGTCCGCCCACCGTACACTTTGGGTCGGCCTTGGTCAAGCCCTTTTGACCCCCCCCAGCCTGGTTCTCGTAAAAGTTTTTCGCTCAAATGACACCATGAAGGAATGTAACGGGAGTTGACAGGGGACGCTGTACAATAGCTGCCCACTGCTCCTAGTACTAGACTCCTGGTACTAGGATGGGTTAAAAGCAGAGAACACATTTCACTGTGCAGAGAACACATTTCACTGTATGTTCTGTGTGCTCTGCATGTGTGACCATTAAAGAGGGTTTCATCCCTCCCAATTCTTCTTCTTCTTCTTCAACACCCATATAAAACAGAACTGTAAACAGATTGACTTTTTCTTTCAACATTTATTTGAACAGCAAGAGGAGGCAAAAGTGACTGCACACAAAACAATAAACGTGCTAGCTAACTAGCCTAAACTCATTAACAGAATGTGGGCAACACGTTCTTCTCCACAGCAGCGCGATTTCTGAGTCAGACGTCACGTCCCCCTTTTCTATCGGGTACAGCCGTACAGCCACTCTCCCTGAACCCCGTTTCCCTGCCAACAGGGAAGCTGCTACGGGCCTGATGTGTGAAATTGAAACTGATAGATAGAACAAAGGTAGCCTATCAAAACGGTGGGCTGGGCCGGAACACTTACAAATGTGGGCCGGTAGGATGTAGATAAGCAAAAAAAAAAAAAGGGAGTGGCCGGAACACTTACAAATGTGGGCCGGTAGGATTCAGGCAAAAAAAAAAAGATTTTTTTTAAAAAACATTTAAAAAAAATTACATTTTTTTTTGCGCACCGGCCCACCGGGGAAACTCCCGGTATTCCCAATGGCCAGTCCGCCCCTGTCTCAACCCAATGCTTACACTAGTAACCTGGCATTTCGATGCCTTTTCTCATCTAAACTATTCAGTATTTGTATCTCTCTATCATGACATACAGACGAAACTCCTCTCCAGAAGTGAGGCGCTTTTGCCGCCACCGCCGCCATCACTGTTAACTGATTATAGTGATGGGTCGTTCGTGAACGATTCGTTCTTTTTGAACGAATCTTTGAAGTGAATGAGATGAACTGATTCCTCCCACAAAACGATTTGTTTGTTTGAGTCGCCGCCTTCCGCCAAAAGCTAAAGAGAAGCTGTTCGCGAACGACGAACTTAAAGAACTGGCGGAAACAGTTCTGAACTATTTCCTACAGTTCTTTTATCTTATATCCCTTTCTTTAAAGAGGAGGGTCCCGTTAGGGCCCCTCCGAAATACTGGATGTTCCATCTACACAGAGTTGGACTCAGTTAGACAACTACCACAATACAATGAAGTACTTTACTGTTGGACTCAGTACTAGTTGGACTTCTACCACAAGTAGGCTTGTGACGAAGCGGATCACATGAGTGACTGACTCCGCCACTGACAGCCGACACACACACACACACACACGGGTTTCTATGTTATAGCCAGACTATTTCCCTAAACCGGCTCTGTGGTGGTTTAGATGGGCTACCCTTTCCTGAGGTCCTACAGCTATGGGAGTTGGGTCAAAGTACTCTAAAAAATCCCTTTTAGAACGGTTACACACACCACCTACTTATATTGTGGTATACACAGACATTTGTCTTTTGACAAAAGTGTGACTTATAAGGACCAAAAAAACACTATGGGGTCTTTAAAGGGACGATAAGGCCACTCCCACAACCCTCCAAATTTACATACATACACAACCTGACAGGACACAGCATCATGGGAGCAGTCATTTTAATTGTAAAATTAACAAACAGCTACACAGGCAGCTACACAGGCAGAGACATACAGATCGACAGACAGACAATTTACAGACAGACAAACAGCTACACATACAGATCGACAGACAGACAAACAGCTACACATACAGATCGACAGACAGAAAGACAGCTTACAGACAGACAAACAGAGAGACAGACAAAGAGACATACAGATCGACACACAGAGAGACAGCTTACAGACAGACAAACAGCTACACAGACAGAGAGACATACAGATCGACAGAGAGACAGGTTACAGACAAACAGCTACACAGACAGACAAACAGCTACACAGACAGAGACATACAGATTGACAGACAGCTTACCACAATCGTTTTTTCGGCCACAAAACAAAATGGCCTGGATAACATCCAAAATGTTTCATAGCTTTCCTATTATAACGCAATTTGTATCCAACTTACCACAACATTATAACACATCTGAATAGTATACAATTTAAACCAATTTGCAATTGTCTCAAAAAACACATTGGATACAAATAAGAGCATCAAATCCTTGGTTTAACACAAAATAAAATTGGTAAATAACCCAAATCAAAGGCTTTTTTTTGTTTTATGGCCACAAAACAAAATGGCCAGGAATATAACATATACAGCATAATCTCTGTCAACCCGTTTGTTGAACATAGGTGCAGTATAAAACGTTAGTCATCAGGATAACCACAACATAATACAAAACAAAACTGATGGTTTCACTGTGACTGCCTCTTTCGAGCAATTCCGCGATTGCGAACAAAGTCTCTTACATTTTGTACTGTTCGTTCATCAAGTACTTTGCCTTCAACCAGCTTGCAGTGCTGGCACTCAGATTTGGTTGCCAGATTTCCTTTGGCAATATGACACTTAAAATGCCGCATTACTGCGGCAACCTCATCCTTGGCCCACAGTTTTTTTATTGTTCTTCTGGCATTTTCATGATCCTTTCCTGAAAGATATACAAGTAAAAAAAAAATCAGTAGAATCAAATGTGAAATGTACTAGGCAGTCATATTTTAGTTGGAAATAACTGTAATAACATCTGCTTTTTATCTGAAAATTGGATACGAGTAGCACATACATGCCATCCTCTTCCTGCCTGCCTCCGAGCCTTAACTTTAGGACAGCAATCCAATAAGTAAAGTGACTATTGAGAAATCTTTATAAAAAGGTCTTGTACATGTGCTGTATTTTTTATATCAGAAAAAAGGTTACTGTTCCAAACAGAAGTGCTACTCTTTTTTTAATTAATTGAGGGTCATATATTGAGGGTAATATAATAATAATAATAATAATAGATTTAATTTGTTAGCGCTTTTACAGGTGCTCAAAGACGCTTTATAGATATAGTGAAGGGAAAAGAAAAGGAAGGAACAACAAATAAATATATAGTTAAAGTTAAAGTCAAATAATACAAAAACAATCACACATTCAAAGCCAGATTGAAGAGGTGAGTTTTTGTGAGTTTTTTGAAGGTGGTGAGGTCAGTGCAGTCTCTGATGGGTTGGGGGAGTGAGTTCCAGAGGGAGGGGGCAGCGACGGAGAAGGCTCTGTCCCCCCAGGTCCGGTGATTGGTGCGGGTGGGGATGGATAGGAGGTTGGCTTCTGATGAGCGGAGGCAGCGGGAAGGGGCGTGGTGGTGCAGCAGGTCTGTGAGGTAGGGGGGGGGGGGGCTGATTGTTGAGGGCTTTGTGAGTAATGAGGAGGACTTTGAAGTTGATTCTTTGACGGACGGGGAGCCAGTGGAGGTTCTGGAGGACGGGAGTGATGTGGTCTCGGGAGCGGGTGTGGGTGAGGAGGCGGGCAGCAGAGTTCTGGATATGTTGGAGTTTATTGATTAGGTTGGATGGTATGCCGTAGAGGATGCTATTGCAGTAGTCGAGTCGTGAAGTGATGAATGCATGAATCAGGGTCTCAGCAGGAGGAGAGTGATGGGCGGAGACGGGCAATGTTTTTGAGGTGGAAAAAGGCGGTTCTGGTGATGTGATTTATGTGGTGGTTGAATTTGAGCTGACTGTCGAAGATGACTCCGAGGTTGCGGATGTCAGGGGGGGGAGATAGAGTGTGGCTGTCAATGGTGAAGTTGAAATTCTGGATGTCTTTGATACGGGATGGGGGGCCGATGATGATGATGTCTGATTTGGCACTGTTCAGTTGGAGATAGTTTGTTTGCATCCATGCTTTTATTTCTGAGAGACAGTTGGTGAGAGTGGAGTGTGCTGTGGGGGTGATGGTTTTTGTTGAGATATAAAGTTGGATGTCATCGGCGTAGCAGTGAAATTGAAGGTTGTGGCGACTAATTATTTTGCCAAGGGGGAGCATGTAGAGGATGAAGAGGAGGGGGCCAAGCACCGAACCCTGGGGGACGCCTTGGGACAGAGGAGCAGTGGAGGAGGTGCAGTTGTTGATGTTGATAAACTGATGTCTGTCGGTGAGGTAGGATTTCAGCGAGGAGAGTGCAGTGTCGGTGATGTTGAGTGATGATTCGAGGAGGGACAGCAGGATGGCGTGGTTGATGGTGTCGAATGCTGCGGTGAGGTCAAGGAGGATGAGGATGTTAAGGTTGCCGGAGTCAGAGGAGAGGAGGAGGTCGTTTGTGATTTTGAGAAGAGCTGTTTCGGTGCTGTGTTTTGATCGGAAACCGGATTGAAATGGCTCAAAGAGATCATTGGAGCTGAGGTGGGCTTTAAGTTGTGAGGCAACGACACGTTCAAGTATTTTTGATGGAGATTTGAGATGGGCCGGAAGTTGGACATGATGTCAGGTGTGAGTCCAGGTCTTTTGAGAATGGGTGTGACAGCAGCCAGTTTGAGAGAGGGGGGAACTGATCCATATCAAATCCTTTAATAGCAAAGATCAATGTTTAATTACATTTGCTTTTACAAGTCTCAAGACATTACATGAAAGCATTTATGGTTGTGTTTCTGAAATCCAATGCAGTTCTGCATTCACTCGACAGCCCAAATGATTACAGGTCTTAGGTTGTGAAAAGTATAATCCTTAAACCTAATTTTCACTTAGGAATTCAGGATATACTACATTTAATTTACATTATATCTTGTCATTGATAACATGAATCATTACTTAGTGGGTCGCTTTTCACCACATGTTACTGAACAACTTAACATGTAAAACTAACATACAGATCACATGCAGGCAGTGCAAGTACGAGTTAAACTCAGATGAATGCCACCATTAACGCCACCTGACGACATGGCCCCTTAAACAGCCAGAACCTCCTAAACCATGTCCCTGTTGTTCTCAGATTGATACACATACACTCAAGATACTGACTTACACTTTGAAAAGCGTTTGAAGACAATGTCCTCACATACCATTGTCTCTATAAACCATATGATATTCAGACTACTGCATACACACACACACACAGCCCAAAGAAACATGTGGGTATGTAAATAGATCAAATCAAGTAGTATTTAAATTAGTGCTGTCAAAATTATCGCGTTAACGGCGGTAATTAATTTTTTGAATTAATCGCGTTAAAATATTTAACGCATTTAACGCATGCAGAATGACCCGCCCCATACATCCAACACACTAGAGGTCGCTATAGTGTTCCAGCGGGGCGGATGCATGTAAACAGCATGGAGCTAGAACAACAAGTTGGCCCTCTGGATGGGGAATTTGAGTTCAGAAAGAACAAAGATGGAACAATAAATAAACAAATAGTTATTTGCACGCACTGCAAGAAGGAGTTTCAGTTCCACCGCACCTCTTCAAGTTTAAAGTACCATCTCAACGCTAAGCATGCGTTTGTTGGGGCTTCCACTTCCAGTGCAACACCTGGCTTGCGTCAGACCACCCTGAATGAACGCAGGTCAGTAAGCAAGTCCACCTCGGATAAATTAACCAACACAATTGCCAAATGGGTTGCAAAGGACTGTAGACCGATTAGCATCGTTGAAGACAAGGGCTTCGCCGATGTTTTGAAAGTTGCGTCCCTCGACACATCCTACAAGCCACCATCAAGAGGCACAATAATGACCAGAATCCACGAACTCTATGACACTGAAAAGGAGAAAAAAAAAGAGGCTTTAGCTCAAGCGGATTATGTCGCCCTGACAGGAGACCACTGGACGTCAGTGAGTAACACTAATTACTTGGGAGTAACTGCACATCAAATCACTGAGACATGGGAATTGAAATCCTTTGCGCTAACTGTAATGAAAACAGAAGAACGTCACTTTGCGGAGGCGTGTGCAGAACAGTTCCAAACTGTGGCACGCAAGTGGGAAATTGAAGGGAAAGTTACAACCATAGGGACTGACAGTGCGCGCAATATGATTGCTGCGGCTCGAATTCTACCCTACGATCACATGCCCTGTATTGCTCACATCTTACAGAGAAGCATCACTGTGAGTCTCTCTGACAGTGGATTTGTCGGTGCGTTGGCCAAGTGTCGCAAAATGGTGGGCCATTTCAAGCACAGCCCGGCTAACACAGCGGAGCTGCAAGTAGAACAAGGGGCACTCGGACAGAAGGAGGAGCCACTGATCCAAGACGTTCCAACACGGTGGAATTCCACGTTGGAAATGGTCAAGCGCTTGATCCGCAACCAAGCTGCAATAAAAGCAACCCTGGATCAACAGCAGCATAAACTGGTTATGCTGACACCACCAGAATGGGACAAAATCCAGAGACTGGAGACCCTTCTAGAGCCCTGCCGGTAAGCATTCCATCATATAATGTGACCATTCATTGTAGGCTGAAATTAAATAAATTTTAAACGTTAATCTACAATTAAATGTAACAACTTGTGTTCAAGTAATGTACTTGTGTATTTCCTTTTCTGTGTGTGTGTGTGTGTGTGTGTGTGTGTGTGTGTGTGTGTGTGTGTGTGTGTGTGTGTGTGTGTGTGTGTGTGTGTGTGTGTGTGTGTGTGTGTGTGTGTGTGTGTGTGTGTGTGTGTGTGTGTGTGTGTGTGTGTGTGTGTGTGTGTGCGCGTGTGCGCGCAGGTATTTAACTGAGATTCTGGGTGGGGAGGCCTACGTCTCCTGCTCTGTGGTACTACCTGCCCTCTGCCACTTGCGTCGTGTAATGGCAGTCTCTGATGAGGACCCTGCATATGTGGTGAGATTTAAGGCAAAATTCAAGGAAGATCTAGCCTCCCGCCAAGAACACACCAACAATGCATGGCTCAAGATTGCGACGGCACTGGATCCACGTTTTAAAGATTTAAAGAGCCTGCCCAAGACAGACAGAGAAGCGGTGTGGACCACACTTGGAGGCATGCTGCGTTCACCACCCAGAAGATCTGCACACACTGTAGGTGGGCCACCCAAGAAGAAAATGAACATTCTTCTACAGATGGGCTCAGATTCAGAATCGGAGGAAGAGGTACAGCCTGACAGAGCCATACACAGGTACAGAGCAGAGCCCACCACTAGTATGGAGGACTGTCCCTTGCAGTGGTGGTCATCTCATGCAGGAGCCCATGACAAGCTGGCCCCACTGGCTCGCAAATATCTAGCCACTCCTGCATCCACAGTTCCATGTGAAAGACTCTTCTCAGTTGCCGGTCACATTGTGCAAAAGAAGCGCTCAGCTTTACTCTCAGAAAATGTGGACAAGTTGGTTTGCCTCAGCAACTGGCTAAAGGATGAATAGAGAAGAGGGCCACATGTAATTGTGTAGGCCATGTTGTGTTGGCCATGTTCTTTTGGTTTGATATAAAAGAAGAAAAAAAAGAGGTTTCATTCAAATAAGAGAGATGGCTATTTGTTAAGTTGGCCAGTAAGTGTGTTAAAGAAAGAATGTTCTTAACAACACCATCCTATTTTGTTTAGAGCAGTGGTTTTCAACCCTTTTCATATCAAGGTCCATTATTTGTTCTGCATTTGAGCCACGGACCACCATTTGATGAGATTTATACTCTCAGACCCAAGACTTAGAATATTTTGTTATCGTTGGATACGATTTTGTCCACAATTCCATGCTGTATTGATGGATTTGTTATAATAAACATAGATACTGTATGTTAAATGGATATACCCGCCTTCTTTCATTTATCTTTCCATTCCCACAACAATATACATAAAGAAATGGCATATTTTGGACATAGTTCGAATGGTGATTAATCATGATTAATTAATTTTTAAGCTGTGATTAATCTGATTAAAAATGTTAATCGTTTGACAGCCCTAATTTAAATGTAAAGTACCTTTTCAGCTCTGCTGAGGGGAGAAAGCACTGGACCTGTCGTCTTCATGTAGCTCTCAGTGCAGTCGCTGTTCTTCACCATCTGTAGCAGATAAAACACAAAGAGAAGGATCAATAAACAAAGTCAAAAATGTACTAGCAGAGAATATTTGGAATTGAATAAAAGAATGGTCCTACTGATGACAGAAAGAATGAAAGGAAAACTTAGTTTAAAACCTTACTGGATCCTTTTGTCAGCCACAAAACATCCATTTGAGATATTACATTTAGTCATTGATGACATGAATCATTACTTGGTGGGTCGCTTTTCACCACATGTTACTGAACAACTTAACATACGTGTAAAACTAACATACAGATCACATGTTAATCTATGTTAAATGTAAAAATACCTCTTCAATGTTCTCATTTGGAGATGTGGCCTGTGTGGCACAGGTTTCCAGAGGCATCACTTCACCCTGCAAGATGCACACAAAAAAACATTGTTATTATTATTGGATGGTGCTTTCCCATGTACCTAAAGATTCCAAACCATTCATAGCTTGTAGTAACATGAAATTAAAGTTATTCAGATATACATTTCAATAAACACCCTGGAGTTATGTTTCACTATATCAGAAGTTAAAAAAAAAATTATATGTATAATATTTATACTGAAATAATCATGACTCGGAATAATCATAATCAAAACTAATGCATGCATTGGACAATATGTAGCATTTACGTCTGTGGTGTGATGGTTAGAGCATTTCCTTAAGAAAATATTGAGTTCACAAAGTAAAATGTTGACCACCTTGCATCTCCACGGCCAGTCTGAATCACCGTAATTATAGGTGATCTCCTCTTCTGGACTTATGTCTCGGTCAGCGAACAAACAAAGATGGGGCTTCCCTTGCACGGATAGTTGTCTCATCTTTGCAGTCGGGTTTCTGTGATCGTCATTCACATGTCTTCCAAGAGACTCATCCTCTTTTGCTGCATCAACGCTACGAAAACACAAGTAAAACCTCATTGCAAAATAGTCAATTAAAATACTCTGTGAAAACAGCTAGCTAAGCTGTGAAAATAAATCCAACTTCATTCATTCTGCTCAGACTTATCATTGACATAATACGCACCACCACAGTTTTCCATCAAAATGGAAATCGAACATGAACACCTTGAGCCTGACAGGATAAAGTTTCAGTCTCCTCTCACATTCTTTTTTGCTTACGAGTTCACCTCTATATTCTATCAAAAGGTCTCCTTTTTGAAATGGTATAGAGGTGAAGATGCCGCGACCTACAAGGAACACAAATAACAAATAAGTGAGCAAAATAGCACACTAAAGTCACATATTTTATGTTTATACTTTAAGTTAAATCATGGTTAAACAGTCAGAAGCAGGGATGCAAACTCATCAGTCCCCCGAACCCACGGAATGTCTGCTTCAAAATTAGGAATAACAGATGATTTTAGCAGTCAGCACAACAAAAGCAGCAGTGATAATAACAGAAACGCCAGAGTCACATCTAATAGAAATATATAAAAGCATTTATTTTAATTGTGTAAGTGTGTCTAACAGCTGTTCACCAGGGGTCGAGTCTGTGCCACAGTAGAGGCTTCTCAATTCTTAAATTTCCCCTCCTCGACTCCCCTCCTCGAGACTTAGTCCCGCCAACAGGAGATGCGAGCGGAGGACCGAGGAGGGGAACCGAGGAGAGAGGAGGGGAAGCAGCAGACGTTTAAAGAAATGAGAACTCCTCTCCTCTGAGCGGTCATATTAAAGCGACGTCCGTTCATTATTACGTGACAACAGCTGCATCAGCTGTCGAGTGTTTTGTCACAGCGCTGTATTTTATAATCTCTGTTAGATCAGCTGAACATTGTTCCCCCACATATTTACTTTGAATTAATTGAGAGTGCGGTATAATGAGACAATAACAGGCTACAGATGCGGACACACACAAATATATTTATATAAATATATACAATTTAAAGTATGAGAGCACTCTCATAATAACGTAACACAATCAGAGACTGGATATATCCCCCCCCCCCCCCCTCTCTCTGGTCGCTGAAATGGGGAATTGAAATGACGGGCCAAAAGTTGTATTTACAAGTATTAAAAGTAAGCAGAGGACACCAAACCAACTGAGACCCGTCTGTCCGCCGCATCTACGCACACACTGTACCACACACACCTACATACTGTACCACACACACACACACTGCCTACCACACACACTTACAGCTCCTAAAGCATAATCAGGCTACAGCCGTTGTGTATTTTATTATGTGAAGCACTAAATGGTCTTAGAAAAATATTGACTCTTTGTTTGTAGATATCTACTAAACTACAGCAAATAAAGAGAGTAATGTAGGCCTGTTATACTGAGTGATATATATTATACACACTGCTCTGCTTTCTGCACAACCTCACAGCTGTTCTCACTGTAAACATCGCGTCGCGATGAAAGCAGTTTCTAAAATAATATCCAGAGGATGCATGCAGAGCTGTCATTGGCTGAGATAAGTCCGGCCGTGCGTCACGCCTCCACCGTTCCCGGAAATGCATCCGCGGAGGAGCCGTGGAGGAACCATCAGTGTATCCTCGGTTAGAGCTCCTCCAGAGAGCCTCCTCGACGCTCGATGCTCGGTCCTCGGTGTGCATTTAGAGAAATGAGATGTCCTTCAAAATGGCGCGCTGAAATTCGAGGAGGCTCTCTGGAGGAGCTATAACCGAGGATACACTGATGGTTCCTCCACGGCTCCTCCGTGGATGCATTTCCGGGAACGGTGGAGGCGTGACGCACGGCTGGACTTATCTCAGCCAATGACAGCTCTGCATGCATCCTCTGGATATTATTTTAGAAACTGCTTTCATCGCGTCGCGATGTTTACAGTGAGAACTGGGGTTACGTAATGTAACCCAGCTTCTATGAGTATAGGCGCAGCCCTCTAAGGCTATCGCTATTGGGTTAATCCCACTGCACGTGTGCAGCACTGACAGATTTATTCCACGCCCACCTATGACGTGGGCCCCACCTCCAGACTCACTTCCGTATGAATAGGAAGTAGGCCTTACAATCCACTCCAACAGCTTTTCTTCAGCTATTCGCGGAACCAGTGGGGCCCGAACCTTAGAGGGCTGCGCCTATACTCATAGAAGCTGGGTTACATTACGTAACCCCAGTTCTATATCGTATAAGGCTTCGCCCTCTAAGGCTATCGCTATTGGGTTAAGGGCGAAGCAGGATGTAGTCTACGCCCCACTGGTTCCGTCCGTTACCAGAAGCACAAAACCACACCTACTCAGTTAATAACCCATGTCCATTTCGCCGTGCGAAAATGGAGCATCACCTTCCCTGGAAATATATCATTTTTTCCCCCAACAATGAATATTTCTCCATCAGGGAATGAAGGTAGGCTTACTCGGGCTACCTGTCGTTTCTAAAAGTAGAGATCGAGTCCCACTTATTAGGAACGACCAAGAGAGGGGAACAAAAGGCCGCTCTCTAAATGCCGACAGGCAGGAGAGAGGACATGCCTTTGAAAAACCCCCCGATCCTACTCATTCTGGCAGACTATTCAGTACTGAGTGTGTCAGAGATGACTGGGAGACATCCCTCAAATAAAACCGAATGAAAGAACAGGGTGAAGACCAAGATGCAGCAATGCAAATGTCTTCCACTGTCATTCCCCCGTGCAACGCCGTAGAAGTTGATATTCTCCTGGTGCTGTGCGCCTTAATGTTTTCCGGGGGCTCCAACCCAGAGGAAACATACGCCTGTGACACCGCCTCACACAGCCAGTGTGACAAGCGTTGTGCCGATAGAGGCTGCCCTTTTGAGCGCTCTCTATAATGCACAAATAGCCGCTGGGATTTGCGTAAAGCAGCCGTGCGTGCAACATAGCATGCCAGCGCGCGCACGGGACAGAGGAGATGAGATGTGGCTTCCTCCTCCGACTTGTGAGGAGGGGGAAAGAAGCCTTCCAAGGTTATCACTCTCGACCTAAACGAGCTTGTGATCACATTTGGCATAAAAACCGGGTTCGGGCGCAACACCGCTGAGCTGCCATCTCCTTGGATCTGGAGACATGACGGAGCCACCGAGAGAGCAGACAAGTCACTCACCCTTTTAGCTGATGTCAGAGCCAAGAGCAGAGCCACCTTGGCTGACAGAACTTTAGGGGAACCTGCTCCAATGGTTCAAAAGGGGCTTTGCTTAGTGCTCGCAGTACTACAGCCAAATCCCATTGAGGCGCTAAAGCGCGTGATACTGGTCTGAGTCTCTGTACTCCTCGCAGGAAACGTTTTGTCAGAGGGTGACTAAACACCGTACTGATCCCAAAACCTCCATGGCACGAAGAAATGGCAGCCGCATATGTTTTTATTGTGCTATATGCCAAGTTCCTGTCCAGCAACAGCTGGAGGAATGATAGCACGTGAGGCAGGGGACACGCCACGGGTCCCATGCCTTTCCCTACACACCAACGCTGGAACGCTGTCCATTTGGCTGTGTAAGATGCCCTGGTGGACGCGGCTCTAGATCCCTGAATGGTATTCATAACATCTTGAGAGAGGCCGAGCCCCTCTAAGTGTTCCCGTTCAGGGGCCATGCCCACAAACGTTGGCCTAACACTGGGTGACCGCTGATTGCTCCCTCCGCCTGGGAGAGAGCATCCCCCCGCCACGGAATTTCCCACGGTCTCCCTGACAGCATACGTTGTATGCAGGGAAACCAGGACGCTCCTGTGCGCTCCGGGGCTATTAAGACCGCTATCAGTCGCTCTTCCTGCACTCGGTCCAGGAACCGAGGGATCAGAGGGACTGGTGGGAAAGCGTACAGTAACCCCCTGGGCCAAGGTCTGTGTGCGAACGCGTCTACCCCCAGAGGGGGGTGATCCTGCCTTCTCAGGGAGAACCATAGAGCACATTGCGCGTTCCCGCGCGCAGCGAACAGATCTACCTCCGCTCTCCCGAACCTGCTCGACACTTGGGAGACCAGCTCGGGGTGGAGGCTCCAGTCCCCTTGTCGAGGACCTCCCCTGGACATGAGGTCTGCCCCTTTGTTCAGCTCGCCGGGAATATATACTGCTCTGATCGAGAGTATGTGTGTGCGCGTCCAGCACAACAGCCGTCTGGCTGTGTCCAGCAGCTGCGCTGATCGTACACCTCCTTGACGATTTACGTAGGCTGCCGCCGTCTTGTTGTCTGTTCGAATCAACACATGATGATTCCTCAGCAACGGGGCGAAGTGCTGGATTACTTTCCATATGGCGAGTAATTCCAGCGTGTTTATATGGAGGGACATGTGAGGCGGCCACTGTCCCCCCACTGCCTGCGACATGCAAGTTCCCCCCCACCCTGAGAGCGATGCGTCCGTAAACACCGATGTGTGTGACGTCACTCTGCCGAGGGGAACCCCCACTGACAGGATGTGGGGATTTTTCCAGTAGGTCAGATCCAAACCTACGGATAGAGGAATGCACACCCTGCGTCTCCTCTGACGCACTGGGTCGATGCGCAGGCGAATAAACCACCTCTGAAGTCTCCTCATGTAAAGGAGACCCAGGGGAATCACCACGTGACCAGCTGACATCATGCCCAACAGCTGCATCACGGTAAGGGCTGTCACCACCCTGCCGGGTGTGACGCTCCTGAGGAGAGCTGTCAAATTCTCCACTCGCCGCTGTGAGAGTCGTGCTCTCATGCGGGCTGAGTTGAATTCCATTCCCAGATACGTGATGATCTGGGTAGGAAGAGGACAGCTCTTCTCCCAATTGATTTATGAAACCCAGGCTTGACAGGTGAGATACAAGCTGTACCGTCTGTAAAGCAGCTTCCTCTCTGGAGCGAGCCAGCAACAGCAGGTCGTCCAGATAAAATAACACTCTCATCCCTCCTCTGCGTAGCGGCTCCAGTGCCGTCTCCACACACTTCGAAAAAGTGCGTGGAGCCAGGGAATATCCGAACGGCAGCCGGTTGAACTGATACGCTGTTCCCTGGAATGAAAACGCAGGAATTTCCTGTGTTTTGGGATGATGGTTATGTGGAAGTAAACATCCTTTAGGTCTATGGAGGTGCACCAGTCTCCTTGGCGCACACACTCCATTACCTGTTTGATTGTCAGCATGTGAAACGGCCTTTTTCGTATCACTCTGTTGAATGCTGACAGATCTAGGATGGGTCTCATCCCCCCGGTCTTTTTCGGGATAAGAAAATAACGGGAGTAAAACCCTTGATTTTCTTCCCCTTGAGGAACCCTGGAAATTGCTCTCTTTAACAGGAGTTCCCGCAGCTCTGACTGGAGCGCAAGACACTGTTCTTGGGATGACAGAAGTGTTTCCTGAATCCCTTTGAACTGCGGGGGGGGGGTAAGGCAAATTGCAGAGAGTATCCTCTGCTGATCAGCCTGCTCATCCATCCGTCCATTAAACATAGCCGCCTCCACTCTGAGCACTGCTCTGAGAGCGGGCGTACCTGTTTTTGTTGTGCTGTGGTAGTCATGGTGACAAGCCATGCCAGAGCCCTTGCCGCCGTTGTTTGTGAAACAACCCAAGGGGGGCCCCGCCCTAAAGGGCTGCGCAGGGGTCTCCACACGCTGCATCACACACCGACTCTCATCCTGTCTCTGTCTATCATAAACAGAACCCTGAGGCGGGTTTCCGCTCCCACTCGCGGAGGTGTGTGCAGTGCTTTTCACCTCATGCGTAACAGCCGCGCTAGGCTTAATACGACTGTGTGTAGGCACAACTGATACAGAGGAAAAACCGCGCTGCTTGCTGCCCGAAAGGGTAGAAGCGGCCGATTTATATGTCAAGCGCTGTTGTCTTATAACCGACTGGTTAAATACAGCAGGCTTATACAGCGAGCCTCGCTGCTTGCTAACCGACAGATTAGACACAGCTGGCTCTAACGGTGAGGTCCTCTGTTTATTAGCCAACAGGTTAACAACAGATGGTTTATGCAACAAATCCTGCTGCCTTTTAATCAATAGATTACTGGCAGCCGGTCTGACTAGTGTGGGGGATACGTGAGACACAGTTGCTACAGACACACTGCTGAGATTTGAATCATTTATTAACAATCCTCTCTTCCCACATAACCCCACCAAAGAGTCATCTTCGGTTCTGCTTCCTCGGAGGTTCTCTCGGAGGAGCAGACCAGGAGCGGGGGTTCTTCCTTCCCCTCCGACTCGCCGCCTGCAGATCCTGTCTCTGCGGCTGAGGAGCGGAGACCTGGGATGGGGCCCCTGCAGCTGCCGAAGGGCGCTGACGCCGTTGTTGCTCTCGCCGCTGTCCGCGCTGCCCCCGTTGAGACTGTTGCGGGGGCTGCGGGTGCTGTCGTTGCTGCCGCTGCTGTTGCTGAGGACGCTTATCCTGAAGCCAGCTAGCGTGACGCCTTATGTCGTCTGCCTGCTCTGCCGCAGACTTCATAGTCTCCACCATGGTGTGGAACTGTGGTCCAAATAGTCCGCCCGGACTGATTGGAGCCTCCAGCAAATCCTTTCCTGCACCCTCCATTATGTTCCCCTGCTGTAGCCAGAGGTACCGATGGATCTGTGTCGCCCACGCCGCAATCCGCGCCTGCGAGACTGCGACTGCTGCGCACCGTGTGAGTGCAGTACTGGCCGCCTTACCTATCTCCTCAGCCTCCACTGAGGACATAGTCTTTGACTGCTCGGATATTTCCACCATGGAGTTTGACAGCAACGCTATATGGCCGGGAAGCGTGGCCAGACCGGGTCACTCCTTACCCTGTGTACTCGGGAGAACACCCCGGACATATCATCCGGAGGCGAGCTCTCCTGAGCTAGGGGAACGGGGAGATTTCTCCAGGCGGCCGCCTTGGATATAATCTCCGGAAGTTCCATGAGTATCCCGCCAATCGACGGTAACGCCGAGATGGCGGAGATAGGGATCACGGGATCATACACCGGACCTACACCGGGTCCCCTACCTGTCTCCTCCGTCCGGAGGGGAGAGATAATGGGGGAATCACCCGGTGATCCCTGAATGGAGGGGCGTAGTCGTCCGACTCGTGCCCGCCATTCGGATCCAGGAAATCAATGGCTTTGTCCCCGGAGTATTCCTCCTGGACGGTCCAATCGTCCTCGACCTCTGCCGCAGCGAGAGCGTCCGCTCTCTGCTGTCTGAGGGCCAGCGGGAGGCGGGCACAATGCGAGCATGATACCCCGGGAGTAAGAGCAGCGTTCGCATGCTCTATTCCCAGGCAGGACTCACACAGTGAGTGCCTGTCCATACTCATGATGTAGCCCGTCCCGCACACGGGGCAACTCCTAACGCCGCCTTGACTTTCCTGCCCAGTCTCCCTACTAGAAAAACAAAGCTTTTTAGGAGGAATCTTTGTTTTTCAGTGAGTAGCTCTTAAAAGAACTTGTTTTTCCTGTCAATGCTTCTGCAACGGAGTGCTGAAGAAAAGTAGGAGTGGATTGTAAGGCCTACTTCCTATTTATACGGAAGTGAGCCTGGAGGTGGGGCCCACGTCGTAGGTGGGCGTGGAATAAATCTGTCAGTGCTGCACACGTGCAGTGGGATTAACCCAATAGCGATAGCCTTAGAGGGCGAAGCCTTATACGATATAGAACAGCTGTGAGGTTGTGCAGAAAGCAGAACAGTGTACAATATCACTCAGTATAACAGGCCTACATTACTCTCTGTATTTGCTGTAGTTTAGTAGATATCTACAAACAAAGAGTCGATATTTTTCTAAGACCATTTAGTGCTTCACATAATAAAATACACAACGGCTGTAGCCTGATTATGCTTTAGGAGCTGTAAGTGTGTGTGGTACAGTGTGTATGTGTGTGTGGTAGGCCTACAGTGTGTAGGTGTGTGTGCGGTACAGTATGTAGGTGTGTGTTGTACAGTGCGTAGATGCAGCGGACAGACAGGTCTCAGTTGGTTTGGTGTCCTCTGCTTACTTTTAATACTTGTAAATACAACTTTTGGCCCGTAATTTCAATTCCGCATTTCAGCGACCAGAGAGAGGAGGGGGGGATATATCCAGTCTCTGATTGTGTTACGTTATTATGAGAGCGCTCTCATACTTTAAATTGTATATATTTGTGTGTGTGTGTGTCCGCATCTGTAGCCTGTTATTGTCTCATTATACCGCACTCTCAATGAATTCAAAGTAAATATGTGGGGGAACAATGTTCAGCTGATCTAACAGAGATTATAAAATACAGCGCTATGACAAAACACTCGACAGCTGATGCAGCTGTTGCCACGTAATAATGAACGGACGTCGCTTTAATATGACCGCTCAGAGGAGAGGAGTTCTCATTTCTTTAAACGTCTGCTGCTTCCCCTCCTCTCTCCTCGGTTCCCCTCCTCGGTCCTCCGCTCGCATCTCCTGTTGGCGGGACTAAGTCTCGAGGAGGGGAGTCGAGGAGGGGAGTCGAGGAGGGGAAATTTGAGTATTGAGAAGCCTCTAGTGACTCCGCACAGTTACTGTTAACAAACGCTTTACTCCGGATCAACTCACCTTTGATGGCATTAATGTATTGGACGTCAAGTCCTGCTTTGTCCCCTCCAGTGTCAATATAAAAACGGGCGTCATCTTTTGGAGTGATGCGTCTCCGCCTTTGCATCTTGACTTTGATTATAGCTGTGAAAAAGAGTAAGGGTTCATACGTCCTGTCCTCAGCTCCAGTTAAATACAATGTGTACATCACATAAATAAACCGGAGGCTCCTAAACAGTTCATACCTCCATTTAAGTAAAACGTTCCAATCAATTACTGGGACAGTCCATTCTTCATTCACATCACCTAAGATTACCGGGAGGCTCCGGTTCAATAAACCGGAGGCTCCTTATAAGCTACAGTTCATACCTTCCGTCCTCAGCTCTGGTGATTGAAATATCATACATTACTAAAAAAGACAGGAGTCTAATCTTGCCTTGTTTTTTCCCAAACCAGGCTGCTTTCTACATTAATTAATCTTCAATCAAAAAACAAAACAGCTGCCGACATTATTTCTTTAGCATTACTCCTAGCTAGCATTTACACACGTGCGGCGAGATTACATCAGCTGGTAGCTGTTAGCCCTCAGAGCTCCTCATGTTCAGAAACTAGACAAAAGTTAAACAAGTACAAACCACAGACTGTCTGTGTCATGGCGAATACAGTCGCTGGTTTATTTATGTCTGTATAGGCCGTTGTTGTAAGTGTGGACGGTCAAAGCATATATAACGTTAGCTTAGCTGATCTCCATTTAGACCATGGGCGTAGGAAGCATCCTGAATGTGGGGGGGACATTTTTAAAGGGGGGTGTGGGGGTCCTCCCCCACGAAATAAAATAGATTTCCTGTATTCTGGTGCGTTTTAACAGGTGGTTTGATACTTTTATGTGGCTATACTAGCATGAGGAAAATGATGGGTACATTTTGTAATTTCATCCAGTAGTAAAGAAAGGAAACATATTTGATTATTAATTCAGAGCCGTCTTTGAATTAATAAAAAGCAGTTTAAATGCCCATTTTTTGTACATTTATATACAACAATAAATATTTGTGAGTGCATTGAGAGATATTGTTGTGGAGAGTCATTTATATATAAATCGCAAAATACATTTGTGAATCCTTCTGTGAGCATTTATTAATATTGAGACTGATCTGACTCCATACAGATGTTAAGTTCACCTAGAAATGGTATCATTGACTTAAATGTTCAAATAAATGTTGCTCTTCTGTCTATATTGGTCATATGATGCCCCTTGACTGAAATGTTTCCTTTTCAATATCCCCACTGATTTCCTTAAAATTCTGGGATGAGATGGATGGATGATTCAATGTTGATGAAAGGGAAACTGTCATTTCCCTTTCATCAACATTGAATCATAACAAGTCATACTGAATGTAAATACAACTGACTCTAAAGTAAGTCCCAGTCTGTGACATTGGACATTTTGAAGACTCAAAGTCCCAAGCAGTAGAATATTAGCTATCTATGTAATGTGCACAGAAAATAAACAGTTAACTGAATACTGGGATGGAAATGGCCTATAAGCACTCAGTAAAACATAATCACACACAAAAAGCTTCTGAATGATAAGAAGTATAATTAAAACATAATGCAAATTACCATTTTGAGAGAGAGTACCTTAAAGCAGGGGTTCCCAACCCCCAGGTGTTACTGCCGGGCCGCGAAATAGCTGTGAGTTTATCGTAATATTTGCAGAATTATAAATATATAAAAATATTTTATCATAATATTTTTTTCAAAACGTGTTTAATTTTCGCACCTATACCAGTCATATTATTTCATCCAGTAGCCTAGTTCATCTTTCACCAGATAGCCGTTGAAAATGGCTTTTGTGATGTTCCTCAGCCTGGTCTCAGCTGTGGCTCAGCCTGGTCTCAGCTGTGGCTCAGCCTGGTCTCAGCCTCTCGTGCGCACGAGAAAGTTACCGGTGCGCCAAGTAGGAAGAGGAGTGCACAGGAGACAACCGTTTCATTGCAGACTGTTATGTTGATGTGGGGAAATGGCAGTGCATACATTATTTGAGATATATTTCAAACTCTGACTTCATTTTAAGGACATGTCGGCCAGGGGTGTAGAGCTATTTGTTTAAGCACCGAATTGGCAAAACAGCAGAGTAAACCAGTCTGCCTTGATCTATGAATTCATGTCCGGGACTCTCACGGTATCTGCTGCCCGCAGCTGTTTTATAGAAGGAAAACCTCCTTCACTTCATGAAATGGCTGCAGGCAGCATCAGGAGGCAGCGGGACGTATACTCCGCCTCTGAGAAGTGCAGCACCAGCGGGTAAAGAGCTGTGCCTTTTTACGCACCGCCTTCGCTGTGTTTACCTTCATCAGAACAGCTTAAGAGTGACTGCAGGCTGCTACGTGTTAACCACACACACCTCTACACACATCGAACTGCCCGATTACTTATTATGGAATGGAGTTGATAGTGAAGCACTGACACAGCGCTCTACAGAGTGCGGCGAGTGGATAGACAGATTCACGGACTTTCCACATGGTGAAAGTGGGGGGGTCTAAACTAATCATTTGAAAAAGTGGGGGGGACTTGTCCCACCCTCATATAATGGCTGCGACGCCCATGATTTAGACAATACCCATTTTAAAAGGTTTTTCGCCTGCCGTCTTGTCTGCAGACTTGTCAAGCATTAATTCATGGTTTTTACTAACCGGTATCAGTATGTTGTTACTTCGGCATAATTTAGAAACGTGTATTACAATTTAATCACGGTAAAATATGTTCATTTTGTTGTAGTTGTAGTAGCTCCCGACACAGCTGACAGCCGCGGTGAAACTCGAGCGATTAGAGCGAAGCCAATATTCGCATCGTGTCCGGTGTGAACGCAGCATTAATCATGTAAAATAAGCAATATCTACAAGTATGCAAGCTTACCTGTTTGTGTTTAATTGTTTGTAGGCTATTGTAGCTCCGTAGTCTTCTGTCTTCTGTGAACGCAGCTGCAAGCATGTCTTGGACGTCACGTGACTTGTTTAAGGACCGCCCACGCTATTGTGTATGGAACTGCAAAAATGTGTATGAACCTGCACTCGAAAAACCACCTGAGCGGCGCTGTTCTATACACTGAGATACATTACAAAAACAGGCGTAGTGGTATAAACAGACTTTTCAGAAAATTAGGATTTCAGTTAGTTAGACACTAACAAACATGGATACACTCTTAAATTGTAAGCGGACTTCGGCATAGGTACAAAAGGACTTTGTCAGAAATGAGGATTTATGTTAGTTAGACCAGTGCTTCTCAAACTTTTTTCAGTAATGTACCCCCTTTGAAACATTTTCTCAGCCAAGTACCCCCTGACCGATCCCGAACATTTTTGATCGAAAAAGCCTATATAAATAATTACAATATAGTGATGTTCCCTCTGTGTGTGATGTATTAACTCCTTCGTGGTATGCTTTACAACAAACTAAGGATATTTTCATTTTATGCATGAAAAAAAATAACATAACACTTTTTCCAAGGAGTTTTTCAATTTAAGTAATATGTTATTGTGAAAAACTATAAAATACAATACACACATTTGACATGTTTATATGAGGACCCCCTTGGTGGTTCTAGGAATGTTTTATATAAAATTGTGTTTTCTATTTAACTTATTTTACTATTTTACTTTACTAAGATTAACATGTTTACTCTGAATGAGTGATGGACGGCCTGTTTTGGTCTTTTATTTTGTTTGTTTAAGGTGTGCTGTTTCGTTATTTTTTTGTTGCTGCTAAGAATAAAGTTTATTTGGAGCGTAACCCAACCGTCTAGGCCAGTGTTTGTGAACGGACAAATAGAGCCCCGTCATATATGGTGTCAGAAGAGGGATGGCTAGTCGGAGGAAGCTGGGACGGCGTTGCGGAGCGGCGCACGGGACTACCCAGATAGCAAAAGATATTAATTCAACATTGGATTTTGGTTAAATTGGTTATTTTTGGTTGAGGTTGAAAAATCAATGTTGATTCGATGTGTTTTTACAGATACCATTTCAACGTTTGAAAAAATGTTGTTGAATCAATTTAATATAGATGCCGGTTTTTCAACATTGAAATTCCCTACATTGAATTGACATTGTTTCAACGTGTGGCGCTCCCCTCTCGGGCGAGATCATGATACAGCGTCGGAGGCGGGGTCTGGTTCTTTCCTATGAGAGCTGCTGTGCATGAAGACAAAATGGCCCAACTTTTGAGAGAGCGAAACGTCACAGATTACCCGTCATGCCTGTTGCACGTTGCACTTAATCTTGAAAGCACGTTGGTCACGTGAAAGAGCGTACACCTCAGGGTGTGGAGGAAGGCAGGCTTCAGTTCAGTTGCCGCCAAGCCGCCTGAAGAGAAGAGACAGATATCACAAATCGGTAAGAAATGTAACGTGACCGTTGCGCATACCTACTCTATATGTTTACCTCAGTTACACCCTGTTATGTTTTTTTAGGCTATTCAGAGCGCAAAAGAGGGAACTAATTACTTATAATAATATATATCATCAACAAATTTAACGTCGTTCATCGCATGACGCAGTTGATATTTTATGGCCCTGACTAGCACCTAGCTAACGCAGCGCTAGCTAACACAATCTGACATTAAACTCTACCATCCTACAGAAATTACATAAAGTGTCCACTGATGCAGTCAAGCTAAAGCATTATTTAGGATATTTGGGTGAAATTGTGCATATTTTTTGTTATAATATAGCCTATATCATAAATTAATTAAACCGTTCATCGCATGACGCAGTTGATATTTTCTTGCCCTGGCTAGCACCTAGCTAACGCAGCAGATACGCTAGCTAACACAATCTGACATTAAACTCTTTTTTTTCTGGCTTAGTTTCAACCAAAATATAGACTAATGCTCATAATAGTAATAGTATTAATAATTGTAAATGGCCATTGGTCACACCACCAGTTTGTTTTACTGTAAACTTGGAGGAAGCCAGCAGCGCAGGCTGTGCAGAGTGCAGACTGCTGCTGCAGCTTGCTACACACCGACCCCGCCGATTTTGATCATGGTCAGTTTCTGGCATCCCTACATCCTACAGAAATTACATCAAAGTTGGTCTGATACAGTCAAGCTAAAGCATCATATAGGATATTTGGGTAAAATGTATGTCCTAGGGGTCCTGGACTCCCGGTTGAAGACCCATGGAATAAAACATGTAATTCTAGGGAATTTCGTCAGTACAGTTATATTTGCATTGCACCAGGAGGCTGATATATATTTTTACTGTTAGTTTATGCATACTTTTTTTAATCTGCTTTGTTTTCCTCCATTTTCAGGATTATACTACAAGACGAGTCGAGGGGATCACTGCAATACACAAGGCCAAGTAAAGTAATTATAGCAGCGCCACCTCTCTTTACCTAAGATGGCTTCTTATTGGTCTAAAAGACGTAGAGTCATCAGAACTGTAAGGGACATGGAGAAAGATATCCTTAAGGAATACGAGGAAACTCTTTATAATAACAAGTCACATTTAGACCCCTGTGTGAATAGGGAACCACCCTTCAGAATCTCACACGTTTCCCAACTAGATACACCACCAGCTTCCCATGTACACATGGAAAATGATCATACTGATGGTAGTTTAGCTGGAGATGATGAAGTTGAATCAGATCATGTACAAATGGGAAATTATCATACTGATGGTAGTGTGGCTGGGAATGTTGAATCAGATTCTGACTCCGACAGCCATGACGAGCATCAGCCTAGTCAGGATCTGCTTATGAGGAGCCTAAGATATTGGGCAACATCCTACTCAATCAGTCTGGTTGCTTTGTCTGCTCTGCTGTCCATCTTAAAGCTTTTTCACCCCATTGCTCCCTAAGGATGGAAGAACTCTGCTTAGAACACAACATGATGTTGCAACCACTCAAATGCAAGGTGGCGAGTACTACCATTTTGGATTGGTGCAAGGGATACTTTCACGATTGAAATGTTTGAGTTTACCAGTGAGCCTCAGAACTCTTACTTTACAGTTCAACATAGATGGTCTCCCTCTCTTTAAGAGTTCAAGACTTCAATTCTGGCCTATACTTGCAATTCTGAAATGTGATTATACTAAGTCCCCATTTATTGTCGGTATCTTTTGTGGTTTAAGCAAGCCCAAGTGTGATGTTGAGTATCTGCAGCAATTTATTAGCGATCTTAAAAATGTACTGGCTAATGGCGTTGTTCATAATGGTAACCGATTGAAAGTACTGGTTTCCTCATTTGTGTGTGATGCTCCAGCCAGAGCCTACGTTAAGAATATCAAGTCACATAATGGCTATTCAGGGTGCGACAAGTGTGATCAACATGGTGTGTGGAGGAAGAAAATGACTTATCCTGAAACAAATGTCAGGCTCAGGACAGACTCAAGTTATTGTGATATGATTGATGAAGAACATCACTTGAAACAGACACTCAGTCCTTTAACAGGGACAGTAAAGATGGTTTCTTCATTCCCAATAGATTATATGCACCTCTGTTGTCTTGGTGTGATGAGAAAACTGTTGAATATGTGGTTAAAGGGCAATCTAGCCACTAGGCTTCCTTCACAAACTGTTAACAGTATATCAAGCAAACTGCTGGGGTTACATTCCCACACCCCTTGTGAATTCAATCGCAAGCCAAGAGGTTTGAATGAGCTGGATCGTTGGAAAGCTACAGAGCTCCGATCCTTCATACTCTACTGGGGCCCTGTAGTTCTGAAGGATTGCCTTCCCAGTGAGATTTATGACAACTTTATGTTGTTTTCAGTGGCCATGTATTTGTTTTTGTCTCCTGGAATTTCTGGCCAAAAGGTTGAATTAGCGCATATATTGATGATTTCCTTTGTGGAACACTTTGGACAGTTGTATGGCAGGGATCAGATTGTGTTCAGTGTACACCAGCTTATACATTTAGCCGATGAATACAAACAATTTGGACCTTTAGATAATGTTTCAGGATTCCCTTTTGAGAATTATCTTGGCCAAATAAAGCATCTTTTACGCAAGCCACACCAACCTCTACAACAGGTGGTCAAAAGGTTGTCAGAACAGCCACGTTTTGAGGTTCCATTACCAACAGATGAACCAGTCTTACAGAAAATCCACACTGATGGTCCACTCCCTCAACATTTCGGTGTTGCTGTACAGTACACAAAGGTCTCCAGTAGTCGTTTTACCTTGTCTACAAAGCAGGGGGATAATTGTATTGAGGTGGGACATAGTATTGCAGTAGTGCAGAATATAGTCCAGGAAGAAGATGAGGTCTATGTGATCTACAAAAGGTTCAGACACCAAGAATCATATTACACTTATCCCTGCGAGTCCTCATGCATAGGTACATACAAGGTTAGATAGTTGTGTGACAATATCGGGGTTGGTAAACTTGGATGTATCAAACGTAAATGTGTTCTGTATCCAGAGTCAGAAGGAAATGGCCTCATAGCTATTCCAATAGCTCATATGCAGTAGCATACCGCTCATACTGCTGGGCGAGTAAATGACATCTTATGATTTATGAGCAGGTTTTTTTTTTAATCATTTACATTATTTCATTTATTGTATACAGAATGGAAAGGGAGGTGGTGCTTTGGGCCGTTGTACTTTTTCCAAATGGCGGAGCTGCAACAGTTCTTGCCAGCTGGTTCAGTCTAAAGGAAGGTAAATTGTTATGGCCCCCCAAAAAACATGTATTTGAAGGCCCTTAAAGAACACATGACGGCCCATAAAGGATGGACCACATATGCGAATGTCCGGCTCTTGATTACTTGTGGTAAGTAGTCACTGCATTACTATTGTCTATTTTCAAGTATATAGGTATCCACACGTTTTTATGGATGGCAGTTTGAATGTGTGTGGTGCCATACCACATATGACATATCTGTCACAAGTGGGACTAGTCAGTAAAATGTCATCCTGTTATTTTATGCTTTTTCTTTTACAGACTCATTGGAAAAGGCCAAACGATACGAAGAAAAGTATGTGAATACTGGATGTCCAACAACTGATCTGAGCTCTGAGGACGAAGCAGGTGAACGTGGGAAAAGAAGAGTAAGGGACAGTTGAATTCCTGTAGGAGGTCAGGTTCCATGTCTGGCCTGACTTTAACCCATATCAGACAACGTCGCATTGATAAGAACCAGTATGCGTGCATAGGCTGGAACCAAAAGAACCCAACCGCTCATAAGATGCAATGGAAAAGTGGTCACAGCACTCCCAGTGTGGAGGAAGCAGGCTTAGGATGTTTACTTTGATCGCTCCCTCTTGAAATATATAATCCTTGGTTTCTGTGTAAACAATAAGTAAAAACCCCACCTCCAGTCCTGTGATAGACTAGTGTCATCTCTATGTGTACCTATACGTCAAGCTGCCTCATTCTACAGAAATGGGCCATGGGCCAAATTAGTTCAATTAATGGGAATGTTTCATTTTTATTTTCCAGGCCAAATCCTGTGTACATGGAGTCAGATGGGGAGTCAGAAACCAGCCGTGTGAAGAGAAGATTTGCCAAGCCACCTGATGTTCATTGTCCTACAGTGCTCCCAGAATCCAGCCAGTACCCCTCAGTACCAACCCCAAATGCAAGCAGTGGTATGTCATTACTTATTAAAATGGCAGAAACAATATGTAATTGCCTGTGAGCTTTAATTTACAAGCATTTAGTTCCTCCATCAATACATTCAAACATCAGTCATGTGATATGTGTTCAAAAGTTACAGCATCCATTATTCCTGTCTTTTGTTCCCTTTTAGCCTCTGGAGGAAGCCACTCGGAGGATGTTCTGTCAATTCACCAGGCTGATAATGGTAAGTGAACCACTTCACACGAGGGATCGACCGATATGGCTTTTTCAAGGCCGATACCGATTATTAGTAATCAAGGAGACCGATAACCGATATTTGGAACCGATATACATTTGCAGTAATATCAGAAAATCTTGGTCTCAAAATGTAGAATAACACAAACTCCAACACAACTTCTTTGAAATGCCTTTTTATGTTTGATGAACTTTTCAACATCTTAAAACTGGTTTCCTCTCTGTGACCTTGAGTAAAGTAAATGAAATAAAAATAAAATAAAAACTACTAAAACTTGTTCTGAACTTCTGATATTTGAGTCTCATTTAGTAGTCCCAATTCAGCAGCCCCAGATTGTGGTGCAGAAAGCAGAGTTGCTGCGAGGCTCCACTAGCAGCCCCCCCCTCACAGTTTATCCGCTGCGAGACGCTACCCGCGTCCCTGTGTAACTGGGAAACTGATAGAATTGGATCGGGACATTGCTCGTGAACACAGAGTGGTGACTGCAACCAGAGAAACGGCCGCATCAGATCCAAAGTTTTATCGGCAATTTGATTTAAAAAAGGCCGATAGCGATAATCTGTAAAATGCGGAATATCGG
Organism: Pogonophryne albipinna; assembly: GCA_028583405.1. Lineage (NCBI taxonomy): Eukaryota > Metazoa > Chordata > Actinopteri > Perciformes > Artedidraconidae > Pogonophryne > Pogonophryne albipinna. The sequence goes on from CM053249.1 coordinate 39,794,569, forward strand.
CCTCGATAATCGGTCGACCCCTACTTCACACTACTACCTCCGGGCGGACAGTATGTAAATGTGCTTTGTCCGAGTTACAGCATTCATAGTTCATGTTTTGTGTTCTCTCATTGTAGGCTTTTGTGGAAGCTATTTGGCGGAGTTGGACCAGTCAATGGACCACTGTAATGATGGTAAGTAAACTAATGGTGTAAAAGTCAGGCACATTCATTTGGCTGCCAATGACAATTTATTCAGGACACCGGAAATATGACCCAATGTTTCAGTCTGTCCGAAACGTTGGTCATATTTTCTGTATCCTGAATAAATTGTCATCGGCAGCCACTTGAGTGCACCCCTCGTTATTAAGTAGACTAATAGGCTATTATATGTCTTTTTTTAATCTTTGGATCACAGGAATTATCAGCACCTTAGGTGGGAAACTATTCTTTAATTACTCACTCGGTAGTCAAGTGTGTTCATCCCACAGGTATCCTTTATCTAAAGTTGGAAAGTAACTATATGGGGCTAGCGAGGTGCAATTGCTATATGGTGCTCATGGATAACAACTTTGATAGTGCTCATTTGCCTTATTTAGTTATTTCTGTCTTTTTCTAGGATTGCCAACATATAACTCCAGCCCCTACCACGCTATGCCATTAGAGAAAGCAAGGAATGGTATGTATTTCTCATCTTAAATGTTGTTGTCTTTTGTGGAAAATTCCCAAATTCATGTTCAATATAAAGAATTAATACCAGCTCAGTGGCCTTGTGGTTAGTGTCCGCCCTGAGATTGGGAGGTTGTGAGTTTGATCGCCGACCGAGTCATACCAAAGACTGTTAAAAATGGTACCCGATATCTCCCTGCTTGGCACTCAGTATCAAGGGTTGGATTGGGTTAAGTCCCTGCGACATACTAGCATCATGTCCAGGGTGTGTACTTGTACATCATGCTGCGGAAACAGGATACTTATAAACAATTAATAATGGTGTCTTATCTTTTTTAGACGGCGGTGCCAGCTATGCACATGGCTCAAGATTAGCAGACTTCAGCTCACCGGGCTTGGCTCACCTGACCCCGCAGCACCCATCCCACCCCCCTTCAGCTCCAGAAACACCACGGGGGAGATTATATGGAGGGGAATCAAGCCGAGTGTTGAAAGGCAAGTATCATTTTCTGAGCAGGTTCTTAACCGTACTGATGCCTTCTGAATTGAGAAACCTATCCCTTGTGACTTTCCCATCTTTTAATGTTTTTTGTCATGGTGTTAAGGCTTAAAATGTAAGCACTTAAACCTGCATTATGTAACCTTTTTGTGATTACAATGTTATTTTGTCCAATCTGTATGGTTGTGTTAATACAATATAACTTACAATTGGGGTGGTTGATTTTGGTCTCCCTGCTCTTCTATTGAGACATTTAGATCCTTTATCTAGGTGAGACATGACCGTGGTTTGACAAAAATTATGACTTTATGGTCAATTTCTCCCCCGAGCAAGCAGGCAGGCTCTATAAGCTCAGTGGTAAATATGTCAGCAGTTGTGCTGGAGACCTGTGTTCAAATTCAGGGTAGAATAGGAAAGTTACATAGTGCAGCTTTAATGGTTACTGTTGGCAAACACTTATCAGTGAGTTACTTAGTGTCATTCTAAATGATTGGAAATTAAAAATCTATCCTTGAAATGTAAATTAAAACCTTTATTTTTTTATTTTTCAAGACATTGCTGCCATGAGAACCACGAAGATGCTTACCGAGCTATGTATGGAGGGGAAGCAGATCTCACGTGACATTAACTTTATAAAGACGGAACTTGCTAAACTGAACATTCATGGAGCTGGACCAGAGTCACAAGAAGACAACTTCCCCATAATGCTTCCACTCACCAACGAGGAGAAGTTTGATGAGACTGAAGCTGCTCTGAGGGAGGAAGCAGTCCGTCGAAAGATGGTGAACAATTTTTACACAAAGCATTTTCTCTATAATCTGTCGAGGCTTCTAATATTTTCTGTATGCATTTGCAGGTATCCTGTGGATCCTTAAAGTTTTAAAAGTCTTACATTTATTGTTTGAAATCTTAAGGGTTTATGTCTGGAATTGTAGGAGTGGATGCATTACATTTCTTTTTCACTTGGATGTGTGTTTGACAGAAATATTGTAAAAATACGCCTCGCGAATCACGATCATATTTTTATTAATCAATATTTGACCATTTCTTTAGGATTGCCAATTTGGTTGTTGGCATTGTTTGTCGATTAGTTTGGACACAGTAGTGGTCTTATTTCTTCCTTAGAGGTAATACAAATGTGTTCAAATTCATTACATTTGTATTTATTTATAAATGAGAAGATGTCTATTTACGTAGTACACTGTAGCACACTAACCATTTTCTCTCGTCTGTTAAGATTACCCGCATGGCATTAGTCGGAGGGACCAACTCGGAAAATATGATCCGGCGAATGCTATCCGCTGCCATGACAAACAGTTTAGCCTGCATCTTCAACTGGGTGGGAAAGGGAGAGAAGAGGGCCTTCAAGGACACGCTGATAAAGGACTGCATGTTTGGTGAGCCTGCACCTCAAAATACTAGGTTTACTACTTTACAACAGATTAGGCAAATATTGAATTTAATTCATAAGTCTTTTAAATTTCTTTCTCAAGTTGATAAGAATGGATGCAAAATGCATCCATTCTTATCCTTATCTTCATATAAGTGGTCCTCATTAATGCTCATAATAGGATGGCAGCATTTCTGTCTACTCGCTCTGCATCTCAAAGGTGGGCTGTGGACAGTTCAGAAACCTGCCTACCAGTGACATTATTCCTAGCTAATGGAAATTGGAAATGACCATTGATGATGTCACTGATGGGCACATTTCTGAACTGTCCACTACCGTCCTCTGAGACACAGAGCGAGTAGACAGAAATGAGTAATAGTGTGAATCAATTATATGAAGATGGGGTTGATGGGTGAATTGCTCAATTAAGGCAGCCTGAAAACCTAGTACACTAAACAGTACACACTGGAACGCATCCATTGCAGCTTTCTTCTTCTTATTATTTCAATAAACAAACAAAAAATGTAACTTCTTTTTTTTCAGCTGCTGCTCGTCAATTTGACCGCAGGCTGACGGAATTGACATTCAGGGTTGGAGTGCAGAAGTGGCTGCGTTACGCACCAGAGAGGAATGGCGGGGTACCAAGGAAAAAATAGTTAAACGGACATTGTTTAAAGTTGGGGTGTTTTCTTTCATGTTGAACTGGGGTCTTATAGATTTGAGTTTATAGTTAAGACTGCCTTTCCACTGAGTATGACAACCCCGTTTGCAGTTGCCAGGTTTTTATGTCACCTGGAGTTTCAGAGCAAATATAATTTGAACTACAGTTGATGGCCAGATCATTGTCTCTAAGGAGCTTCCTCCACTTAAAGGTCCCATGTCATGCTTTCCTGGTTATCACCTGTCCCTTGTGTGTTATGTAGCTTTTTCTGCATGTAAACGGTCTGCAGAGGCACAAACCCTCAAAGTACACCCTGTAGCGAGTAAAACACTAACACAGAAAATACATGTCTATGCTGCCCCAGAACTTCTTCCTGAGTAAAGTGACGTAACGGGCATAGTGGCGTAACACACACACTCTCACTCAGCCTTATCTTTTCTCAGCTGCGGCTCCGTGGATTTACACACACACAGCCTGGCTGTGAGTGTGTGTCTGTGTGCTCAGGCTGAGTTCCTCTGTGTCTCGCTGATGTTCAGCTGTAACGGTGGTGAACATCAGTGATTATGTGTTACAATGGTGTTAGCAACCAGAAAATGACACCAGTAATGACAAACTGATGAGAATGCTGCGTGGGTTCTGGGTACCGTGTTGGCGGGATGTTGCGGGGCTCGCTGCTCGGCTCGAGGAGCAGACAGTGTGAGCTGGATTACTGGTGTCGTTTCCTGGTTGCTGCGTGGGGTCTTTGAGACAGCGAGACACAGAGGAACTCAGCCTGAGCACACAGACACACACTCACAGCCACGGAGCCGCGGATGAGAAAAGATAAGGCTGAGTGAGAGTGTGTGTGTTACGCCACTATGCCCGTTACGTTACTTTACTGAGGAAGAAGTTCTGGGGCAGCGTAGACAGGTCTTTTCTGTGTTAGAGTTTTACTCGCTACAGGGTGTACTTTGAGGGTTTGTGACTCTGCAGACAGTTTACATGCAGAAAAAGCTACATAACACCCAAGGGGACGGGTAATAACCAGGAAAGCATGACATGTGACCTTAAGAGACAATGTTTTTCATGCTTGTGGTCAAAAGATGTTAAAGATGTTCATATCATTAAATAACTGAATAAGTAATGGGCTCCTTTTTTGTTTGTTCATTTTAGTTTATTTTCAATGTCCGACATCAATTGCAATCTTCAGCATGACAATATCTCAATGTTGATTCAATGACTTTTTGCAATCTGATAATAACATTGTTTCAATGTATAATGCAATGCATAATATAGTTGAATCAATGTTGATCCAATTCTACATTCTTTCAATGTTGATCATATCGTAATTGAATCAAGGTTGATTCATTGTTGGGATTGGTTGAAAATTCAATGTTGTTTCAATGCTGATCATAGCGAGCACATTCACTGTTGTTTCAATGTCTGACTTCAATGTTGAACACAATCTTCAGCGTGACCATATCTCAATGTTGATTCAATGACTTTTTGCTATCTGGGTACGATCCCGGCGTCAGCAGCAGGAGGAGAGCGCGGCTGCCGGGTCGGAGCGGGCATGGGAGACGGAGGACGATGATGAGGACGGGTCCTGGGTGGGCCCAGCGGCTCCTGCGGCTTCGGGGTCGGCCAGTGAACCAGGGCGAGAGGAGTTCCTGGTGGCGGAGCTCCGGGAACTACAGACTTCGGTTCCGGTTGGTGGTCAGTTTCCTCAATCGGACTCCGGTGGCCAGCCTGATCGGCCGCCGCCTGGGTGGAGGCACTGTGCGGTGCAGAGATTCCACAGTACCAGTGCGGTGAGGACATGCGAACTGTTTGTTGCGGTTTGGACGCATTGCCAAAGCGTGGAGGTGGCTGCTTGCCTTTCCAGGTTGCCGCACATCGCCAACCTTGGGGAGGGAGAGGATAATGTGACGGAGCGGATCACATGAGTGACTGACTCCGCCACTGACACACACGCACGCACGCACGCACACACACACACACGAGCGGGCCATACTCCTCAACCTGTCCGCCATAAATTCCTCAGAGGACGGATACCTGAACCGTAGTGTCAGGCTAGCTTAGCGATAAATACACACAGAGTTGTATTCTCCTCCCCCTGTCGGCCCTAAAAGCTTCAGAGGGCGGATACCTGAGCTCCGTAGCGTTCCACTAGCGTTAGCAGGACATTCTCCTCCCCCTGTCGGCCCTAAAAGCTTCAGAGGGCGGATAGCTGGGCTCCGTAGCGTCCAGCTAGCTTAGTGATAAATACACACAGAGTTGTAGCGACCAGAGAGGGGGGGAGGGATATATCCAGTCTCTGATAGTGTTACGTTATTATGAGAGTGCTCTGTTTGATTCTGAAATTGTATATATTTATATAAATATATATAAGTGTGTGTGTGTCCGCATCTGTAGCCTGTTATTGTCTCATTATACCGCACTGTGAATGAATTAAAAGTCAATATATAAGTGGTCATGAACACATCTGTCCATCAGACAGAGGGCTGCTGTGCCTCCTGTCATCATTAATGGACGTCTCTTTAAAATGACCGCTCAGAGGAGAGGAGTTCTCATTGCTCTAACCGCCTGCTGCTTCCCCTCCTCTCTCCTCGGTTCCCCTCCTCGGCTCCTCCGCTCGCATCTCCTGTGGGCGGGACTAAGTCTCGAGGATAGGAGTCGAGGAGGGGAGTTAGAGAAATGAGAAAGGGCCCAGGGGTGCAATGGAGCTACTCAAACACATTGAAGATTGCCATATTTCGAGCACCAGCAGGAGTGAAAAACATCAGCCACCACAACACACCTCTGCACCACCACAACACACCTCTGCACCACCACAACACACGTCTGCACCACCACAACACACCTCTCTGTAAGGGAAACTTCTGTGTAGCAATGCAGTGGGAGTCACCGACTCAGGAAAGAGATACGGGAAGAGCAGGAGCTTTGATGTCAAACACTGATGGTTTATTTGGAGTTTCGGCCGGAGGATTCACATCACAAGTCACAGCAGTCACGATCTGACTGCACGGTAGAGTTGCCACGTCAATTCTGAAGAACTCTACCACAGACCCATGTATTTAGCTAGTTCCGAGAGCATCATCAACATGCTGCATAACAAGATACAATCATAACACCTCTATCAGCTGACGTCAACAGGCAGGAACATAGAATCATAACACCTCTATCAGCTGACGCCAACAGGCAGGAACATAGAATCATAACACCTCTATCAGCTGACGCCAACAGGCAGGAACATAGAATCATAACACCTCTATCAGCTGACGCCAACAGGCAGGAACATAGAATCATAACACCTCTATCAGCTGACGCCAACAGGCAGGAACATAGAATCATAACACCTCTATCAGCTGACGCCAACAGGCAGGAACATAGAATCATAACACCTCTATCAGCTGACGCCAACAGGCAGGAACATAGAATCATAACACCTCTATCAGCTGACGCCAACAGGCAGGAACATAGAATCATAACACCTCTATTAGCTGACGCCAACAGGCAGGAACATAGAATCATAACACCTCTATCAGCTGACGCCAACAGGCAGGAACAGGGAGACAGAACACTGAGAGCACAGCAGCCAAGGTTACGAGGTGCGTGTGCTCAGTCAAGACAGTTTGAACTGATAAACTGGGTCAAAGTTATGGGCCTTGGAAAATATTTCCTAACAGTCCTCTCTTTTTATCAATTTTGATAATCTAAAAACCTTAGTCTCATAATATTTTGTTCAATACTTAAATCAATGGGAATCTTCAGATTTGAGTGTGGACTTACACAACATCAATTACATCAATAACAATCACATTAAGATTGAAACATTCAATCACAATGATTGATACAGCCAATCATAATAGAAAAATCATCTCTCATCAGTGTTTTGATCATCTTTTGTCAAAAGCATAATAATGAACACACATAAAACACAGGTGCACAATAGCAAAAGTATTTGTTTTGGGCCAAAACAGAAATTAATCCAGTACTTGAAACATCATTGTAGGTCTTTCTGTGCATGGATAATACATTAAAGAGTAGTGTTGTTAAGCCTGATTGCTGGACGATTAAGGATATTAACATTATCTGTGATAATAGTAGAAATATCTTATTATTCAATACTTTATAATCTGAAAATATTAATTAATGAATTTTGTTTAGTGCGAAAGTGTAATCTGATCCGGGAAAAATATATTAATTACCACTATTCAACACATGTCTGGTCATTGGAAATATAAAAACAGTCATTAATTGGACATCTGTAAACATCCAAGGTATAAAATCAATTCAAAGTTCATTTTTGTACGAGAGCTGGAAGAACATGTCCTTCAGTCTTTCTGACTCGTTCTCCTCCTCTCTTTATGACAACGAGTGTCTGGTGTGTAAAGGCATCCTGATACTGTAGATTAGCACTGAGGTGCTGATTGGCTCAAACTCTTCTTCATCAGAGCGCCATATTTCAACCCCCCAATTGCTCTGCTTTTGTGTGGCTCATTCAGTGAGCACTGTAGCTGATCCCCCCAGTGAAATGGAGGCTCATCTGCCTGCATTCCTTCTGCTATCTGCTTGAGAGGAGTGCAACTGCCTATTCCAAGTGGCACATCCAGGTCTCCCCCCGTGATGGGAGAGGTTAGGAAGACATCAAACTCCTCCAAGAAACAAGGAACCTTGTAGCCTCTGAAGCCCTCGCTCGTCCCGCAGGGTTGTCTGCCTGAGCCCACCCAGCAGAAAGATGAAGAAGCATCCCATCTCATCAGAAAGTTGAAGATTAGAATCCTCTCATCTCGAACGACCTCGTGCCTCCTTGCCCGTGGCTGGGGTGCTCTCTGCAGCCGGAGAGTGTGATCCTCTCTCTCTGACCCTTGGCCTTCAGAGCTGTCCTAGTTAATGGGTTAACACTTGATAGGGATGTTTTCCTGAGTGAAGACAACTCAAGGTAATGGATTAGCACATTATCATTCAATTACAAAAATAGGATAGGCCCCTCAGAATTATTTGGGAGCCTTCCTGACACATGCACATGCATAAATGTAAGGTTTGTGTTAGTCATTTAACATGCAAGAATCATATACTCATCAGTCCAAAGCAGAGACATGTTATTGTAATTTAAAGGTGAGCTTGTCCCTGTGGATATAACCCCTTCTCAATGATTCTAAATGTTATATTAATTCACCATTTACCGTTTGATAAAAGATTAGTTTATCAGAAATATTTTCTTTTTTCTCTTCCATAAAACAGGTTTGAGAAATAAATGTTCCAATATAAAATCAATTACACAATATAATTGACTCTTCCCTCCCTTTTCTTACATATGTCACATATGAAATAATAACTTAGGAGTCTATTTAAGCATGGTGTAGTTTATAATCTATTACTCGAGAAGACTCAGTATCACCTGTGTGCAGCTTACAAAAAAACAATTGTGAGAAGCATATATTAAGCAGGAAATGCATACCTTTGTTGAAAAACAAAGCATATCTGATTTGGGAGGAAAAGCTTCATCCCCCTTAACATCTGAGTCACTACTGATGGCATAGCATGAATGGAATTGGGTGTCTGAGGGTGTCACTACTGAGAAATGTCAAACAAATTCAAAACCTTACATTTGAAAACAGGTTTGCATTCCTCCACTTAAGGTGACGTTATCATTGGAAACAATAAAAACGAATTGTTTTGATGTAGAATCTATAAATTGAATCGTCAGAGCAGAACAGAATGGTTGTATTGTAGCCTGAGTTCCGTGCAGCCTCTAGTTTCACCAGGTGGAAACATGGTCCATATAATGTGAATACATGTAGAACTAAGAGGCCCCTGACATGAGGCCTATTTTAAAAATAGTAGGGGCTTTTAACAGCTTGCCAACTTACAGGCATCCTCTGCATAGCAGTATGAATAGCCTTAAAAAAACAAAAAACACTGTGGTAACGAGAGTCATATTTCTGAACCAAATGCCCTAAGTGAAGCCGTTAGTCTCATCTGACTGACCCAATGGTTGGTGCTGGTATGACAATGAGGCTTCCAAGTGTTCAAAGCAGATGTCAAGCTTTCAGTTCATGGCTCGGTGGGGGGGAGCAGACCCACGTGAGACAGTATCAACGGCTGTAATGTTCAGTTTGAGGAGCGTCATTCTCTCTGGGAGCAGGAAATGGTGTCCATTCTCGGACCAGACCATTAATGTCATCTCATGTAGAGCAGCCATAGAATCTCTGTGACTGCACTCAGCCGGACTGTAGCAGGGCAGAACTGGGTGACTCTCAGTGAAGCCGTCCAAGGCCATAGACAAAATGGAACCACGTACTAACAAAAAGGACACAGGGCCATCAATGTCTCTCTTTACCTTTGGCCTAATCATAAAACAAATCAGTGGGAAAAATGTGGAACACTAATCCATCATGTGAAATGTTGAGTTAATCTAAATAATTACTTATGGGTTGAAATCAAATTAACATTAACATTAGAACTAAAGTCAGTCAAAATTGGACTTGCACGGATCAGAATCTAAGCAATACACCAGCTCTGTAACGAAAAGGATAACAAGATTAGGTACCTTACGGGAGTGTTAAAACACCCAAACATGCACACGTATCTTATTCTAGTAGAGATTAGAGGACAAGTCTAATGTTGTGAACAAAATTATCAAGTCAAAGTTATTTTATTTATTCTATGTTATTTACCACATTTAATTTAATAATTAATAATTACTAATAACTTTAAAGAAGGCAACAATTTAGAATTTGGATAAGGTGAATACTTATCCAAAGTGTGTGTGTGTGTGTGTGTGTGTGTGTGTGTGTGTGTGTGTGTGTGTGTGTGTGTGTGTGTGTGCGCGCTTGTCTGCCCAAGGTTTAAAACATTTGGGACAGCAGTGAGAATGTTATGAGAACCAATATGTTGCTTAGACTAAACTCGAAGGAAGCTAGACTGGAACATTTTAAATAAATCAAAACACTTGCACATTAATTAAATACATTTGACATTTAGCTTGAGCTGGGTTCAATACTTTTCTTTATTGTATTTAAATTGGGCTCGAGTAGAACCCCTGGATTTGGCTTGCAACACAAAGTGATACTGATCTCTGTAGGACTTGGAAGTGTCATGATTCAAAGTGTGGGCCTGTGAAAGAGAGGCCCTTGGAAAACAGCATCTATTTTTTAACTGTAATTACTTATTTTAAAGAGATTGCAACATTATACTTTTTAAAGAATTGCTCAATTAATTTAACACATTTATTATGCACACAATAAAAACTTCAACAAATATATTGATCCTGGCTTAACCAGCGACCTTTACTCTGTTGTTCATAAGCTCGGTTTCAGAAAACTTGTCGGTAGTTTAACAACTATTTTAATTTTAGTAATGTCTATGGAGACCAATTGGTTGATACGAGAAATAATTTGAAGCAGTTTAATAAAGAATGTTAAACTATTTTTAAAACTGTAATTGAACTTCAACTTATATCAATTATCTGATTCCAGTGGCCAGTTGGAATAGATAATCAACAAAGTTTCCATTTTGCAGCAACAGCGCAAAAGGTTTCAACAACAATTAGTATTATGTCTGAGTCTAGTTCTGTCTTATCTGCTTTGTTTCAGAATGTGTTCAATACACTACATTTGTATTCATTATTACCATACAATACATAGATTAAGAATAAATGAAACAAATAATACAACATTGACCTAAAAAACAAACAGATTTTGCAACCCTGATCTCCTCAGGCAGGTCTTTACGACCAGCAGTGATGCCTCTGAGGGTCTCGGGGCGCAGGACGGGGCTTAGGGTTTATACAAGGTCACAAACATTAACATACCAGCAATACCATTTAAGAATGGATTCTTAAAGCAATATAATCTTCTTTTCTTCTTACACCTACAGCGCACACCCTGACCAGTGGGCTTCTTGTTTACATTTTCCTCTGCACACTCAGATGCAGGACATCAAAACACTCTTTTGCTATTTATTTTTATTTTGCAGCACATTTATACTATAATATATAATTTTGCTTTACATCTTTACATTATTTATTTTTCTCAAGTCATTTACTTTTGGTGAGATAACTAAAGGTTAGTTCATTTTACCCTGTCTATGGACTGATTCATTATTAGTTGTTTCAAAACATACACAAGACGGCGGGTAGACAAACCAATATAGACCCCCCATACAAACAAACATGAACTCATAATAAACACCAGCGCGACAGCAAAGCTCATCCAGCTCAATTTAGTCCGAATTAAGAGGTTTCAAAGGGGGTGTGGAATTGTAGATGGGGCGCCTTGACTCACCCACCCTTGTATACAAGTCATAGATCGGTGCCTGAAAGCCGAAGTGGAGTCGAAAGAGATGAGTTTTCAGTCTGCGCGTCTTACCATGCACGTAGAAAAACGGTCACAAACAACGAGTGCTTTTAGACCATCTCGTTTTTAATAGAGACGGCGGTGGTGTGAGTTAAAGCTATAGACAAAAGGCTGTGACTTTCTCCCTCTCAGCTGCACTTCTCCAGCCCCACAAACACGGGGAGGTTTTACACACACACACCCGCGGCTGCAGCTGGAGCCGTGTTTTTTTACAGAGAGGCGATAGCAGTAATATCTCCGGCTGCTTATTTTCAACTGCTAGTGTTGGCCGCTGAAAAACCCCAGAATTCGGCGATTTGTCCAATACAAATCTTTACATTGCTTTCACACAGAAGCTCCACTTTACTGATGCCTTTCTTTTAAGGTCTCTCTAAACATGAGCTGTGTATGCTTGTATGGCACTTCCGTCCCGAGCAGCTACACAGAGGAAATCAGCCAGGACTGAGTCCCCAGACACTGATCCCCTGGGTTTATTATCCCCAAATGTTCATTAACCAAAAAACGAAACACAGCCGCTCAGTTTCACAGGTAATTTTAGGATAACGTCAATCACAGATTCTAGTAAGGCAATGTCCAAATGTAGATTTGAACTCACACTTACCAGTTCTGAAGATTTGTTGGTATCCTGCCGACAACGCCAATTTGTAAGGGAAACTTCTGTGTAGCAATGCAGTGGGAGTCACCGACTCAGGAAAGAGACACGGTAGAGCAGGAGCTTTGATGTCAAACACTGATGGTTATTTGGAGCTTCGGCCGGAGAATTCACATCACAAGTCACATTAGCCACGATCTGACTGCACGGTAGAGTTGCCACGTCAATTCTGAAGAACTCTACCCCAGACCCATGTATTTAGCTAGTTCCGAGAGCATCATCAACATGCTGCATAACAAGATACAATCATAACACCTCTATCAGCTGACGTCAACAGGCAGGAACATAGAATCATAACACCTCTATCAGCTGACGTCAACAGGCAGGAACATAGAATCATAACACCTCTATCAGCTGACGCCAACAGGCAGGAACATAGAATCATAACACCTCTATCAGCTGACGTCAACAGGCAGGAACATAGAATCATAACACCTCTATCAGCTGACGTCAACAGGCAGGAACATAGAATCATAACACCTCTTATCAGCTGACGTCAACAGGCAGGAACATAGAATCATAACACCTCTATCAGCTGACGCCAACAGGCAGGAACATAGAATCATAACACCTCTATCAGCTGACGTCAACAGGCAGGAACATAGAATCATAACACCTCTATCAGCTGACGTCAACAGGCAGGAACATAGAATCATAACACCTCTATCAGCTGACGCCAACAGGCAGGAACAGGGAGACAGAACACTGAGAGCACAGCAGCCAAGGTTACGAGTTGCGTGTGCTCAGTCAGGACAGTTTGAACTGATAAACTGGGTCAAAGTTATGGGCCTTGGAAAATATTCCCTTACACTCTCCACCACCACAACACACCTCTGCACCACCACAACACACCTCTGCACCACCACAACACACCTCTGCACCACCACAACACACCTCTGCACCACCACAACACACCTCTGCACCACCAACACAACACACCTCTCCACCACCAACACAACACACCTCTCCACCACAACGGCCACAACCTCCTCCTCTTTTTCACACATCTCCATATCTCGTCCATCTGAGGCCGCCGGAGGTGAATTGGGTGAGTTTTTTCCCCAAACAGTTCAGGAAGATCATCAAACCAGCCGACCAGGAGTGGATTGCGATGTGTCTCTACGAGCCCACAGGACAGCTTAGGCAACAGTTTCCCAGAACTGGTTCCATCCCCCAAATCCACCGAAACCTACAACTGCTCCACCTGAACCCATGAACTACAACAGGCAGCGGATGTTTATGTGGGTACGATGAGGATGTGGGGTATTCCACTGAAGTGCCCTCAGTGCGGTACGAAGATGCATCACTCAGGAATATACACTAAGGTACGGGAAGTCATCGACCTTGATTCACGGTACTACTTGGTCGGCGGTGACTATCCTCGGTGCAGTAAGTGCATGATCCCTGTGTGTCCTTGGAGTACGCATTTATTGGTTCAGTTAGATCCTGCTCACAGGAACAGGTTTCCTGCAGTTCTCACAGCACAGCTGACTCTGGACAGGAAGTGTGTGACCATGCTTAAACCTCGGACTGTAGGGAACAGCTCCAGCTACCTGCAGCAAGCACTGGAGGAAGTCCACAGCGAGGAGTGGGCAAGGCATACAATAGAGTACTTGGCTGACTGTGAGCTCCACAAAAAGAGGAGCACAATGACTCAATCTGATGTAGCAGTCTATATGCGTCCACCACGCTTCAGCCCCCTACCTCTAGCACAGTGGTTTGAGACGGTCCATGCCAATGAGATCCTGGGTCATCTGGAGGAGATGAAGGGTATAATTACATCCACATATGGCAGGATCTTAAAACTGGACTCCACAAAGAAGGTGCAGAAAAATATTTTGTTCTATGTTTTAATTGATTATCATGAGTTAGACTTGATTATGTTTTTATAGATCACTAAGAAACTTGCCGGGGCCATTTCAGACACGGCCACATGGATGACAAACGTCAGTAATGAATGTGGCGAGGTTCTGAACTGTGTCCTAACCACTGGTGAGGGAGCTGGTCTAGAGGACTTGTGCCAAGGAATCGTCAAGCGCTACCAAGACGCTGGGGAGCCAGAGCCAGAAGTCATATATGTTGACCGAGGTTGCTGCAACGAGACAGGTATTAGGCGGTTTGACTGTTTGTGTATCATTGTGTTATTTATTGCACGCACAAAATGAAAACCTTTTCAAACATGTAAACATAAGACTCTTCTTGTTTAGAATAAGGTACTTCATTCTAAATGAATACCACCAGTCTAAGATTGTACATCTTTGATTTCTTTCCCCACTTCCCTTGCCTCAAATCTAAGGAAGAGACATAAGGAGAGAGGATTCAGTGCAAAAGGCATTTAAAAAAGAGACATCCTTTTAAACCATTTAAAATTAAATTTGATGCAGCATCATATGTGTATTTCATTTATGTATATTGTTTACTTTGTATTCAAACTGCAACGTGGCATAAGGTGACAATTACATATTACCAACATTTGTATTATTATTATTATTTTACACAGGACACACACATTCATATATTAAGGTGTGTGTCCTGGATGAGACGAGGAGGCACAAATAAGAAGGGTCTTTTGACATTCCCACTTCTTCTAAACCATCAATTGCCATTCCCTGCCTTTCCACCAGATGCTCTCCTGCTTTCCACCTGATATTCTGCTCATTCAACTACTTACCTGGTCTTCCCTCATCAGTCACGTTTACATTTGTATTTTAATAACATGCTTACATTCACACCTTGTTTTTTTATTTGCACAGGTTTAACCCCGGTTCTAGTTTGGTTTCGACCTTGGAAAACACAGGTTAAATTGGATATTTTCCACTTGATGAGGCGATTCACAACTGGTCTAACTACAGAACACCATCCCCTGTATGGCACTTTCTGTTCCAAAATGTCGAGCTGCATTTTGAGAGGGTCGCTTTCATTGATACGTTTTGCACCCCGGGCGGGCCGTTGTTTTGATATTCCACCAATGTGAAAAAAAGAAATATATATATAAAAAAAAATTGTATTTCGCGACCCACCTATCACATCTCTGCGCCCCACCAGTGGGGCGCGCCCCACACTTTGAGAAACGCTGCTCTAAAGGAATACCCTTTCCGTCCAATGTGAAATGCTGTGGTTTTTCTGAAATGCTGTAGTGTCTTGCATTTCAGGGCCACCGTACTCTTCTGTGGAGAGCTTCCATCGGCATCAGAACACCTTCATCCCGGGTAAAAATAATATAGATAAAAAATTCTGCTTTTGAATTGTCACAAAAACAGTCTCAAGTGTATGATAGATTGCACACATGGGGAAAAGTGCACACGCACATGTACATGCTTGAAGGGAGTTCCAGATGGAACATGAATCCAGCCCATGCAGCTGTACATGTGAGTGGTGCTTCACAAACGAGGATCTACGATGTCCGACTGAAGAGTAATTTAAATGCCCTCAGCAAGAGAGTTCTTGGTTGTGCGCTACTACCAGAATTCATCCCCCCTGGGAAACCTACTGGTAAGTCACTTCGGGACACCCCATTTTCACTGCAACTAGGCCTTTCTTTTCTTGTTCTTTTTAGTAGCAACTTGTCTATTCCTCCAAATTTAAACATTTTCTTTTTCATAATTTATTTTATGGCAGGTGAGCGTATTGCTGTGGAATATTTGCTGGCTCAGTCTGACAGAGGAGATCTGCTGGGTCCACAACAGCACAGGGAACTTGGCACAGTGTTGTAGTCAAGTCACCAATTCACGAGTCCAAGTCACTCTCGAGTCACCACTCTTCGAGTCCGAGTCACCAAGGGAGAGTCGTAGTCGAGTCCGAGTCACCCAAGGAGCGTCCGAGTCGAGTCCGAGTCATCATTATCTGTGTTCGAGTCCGAGTCACCTAAGAAGAGTCCAAGTCAAGTCCGAGTCACAAGTCTTCATGTATTAATCTTCGTGGATATATGTGTTGAAATGTAGCTGCTCCTCTACATTGCTTTTATCCTGTCATGTTATACTGATCTGTCTGTTGAACTGCTGTGAAGCCAGTTTGGCTACAATTCTTGTAATAGGTGCTATACAAATATAAAGCTTATTACTAATATGAATATTATTATTATTGTAAATGACCTTTAATATGTCTAACTATATTTAAAATGAGTTACCTTTTAGAGAAGTGATTATATTTGTATGCCAATATTTTCCTATGGTAAAGTTTTCGATTTGCACTTTTATTTTAAGTAATAAGATCGGGACTCTTATTTTGAAGGAACTTTCACCGGTTAAATCGGTTTACTGATAAAGATTTAGCCCCAGAAAGCACATGGCTACTTAGCATGCAAAATGACGTCATTCTGCATGTTAAGTAGACATGTGCTTTATTTATTGATTAGATCACGTTACTCTGATGATTGTGTTCAACACAGCCTATATGTCTGAACTCGATCCTTAGAGTAATGTGTTACGGAGCCTTCTCTTCAATATTGTTTCCACATAACAAGCATTTTGCGCTGCTCTTTTCCAATGTGGAAGCAGAATGTGTGAAAGCATACAGCACGATGCGGGGTGTGTCTCTAGACATCTTTAGACTGGAATAGCGGGGCCCAGTACGTGAACTCGCCTCACAGGTGCACACGCCAGGATAGAGGACATCAGACTCCAGAGAAAATTTGCTCGAGTCCAAGTCGGAGCGTCAATGTACGAGTCGAGTCCGAGTCATCGTGGGGGGAAAAATGCACGAGTCCGTGTCCAAGTCAGCGTACGTGATAATTCACGAGTCCAAGTCGGAGTCGCGTCAATCAGTGCGCGAGTCACAAGTCCCGAAAATCGGCACTCGAGTCTGACTCAAGTCCGAGTCGAGTCACGAGTCCCGAAAATCGGCACTCAAGTCTGACACGAGTCCGAGTCCAGGACTTGAGTACTCCATCTCTGACTTGGCACCATTCTTCCAGAACGCCAGGTTGAAGTTCAGGAGGAGTGTACTGATCATAATTTAATAATTATCGTGAGAAAGACAAAGGTGCCAAAAGCTGGACCAACAGTGATTGTGAGGAGATCAATGAAATATTTAATAGTCATTTATACAGGATGTTCAAATTATATGTTATGTTACATGTTTTTGAGAAAGTCGATCCAGATGATGCTCTTGATGTCTTTAATTTGTTATTTACGCAGGTGATTGATAAACAGGCACCACTTAGAAAGCAGACAGTAAGGAACTTTAGAGCAGTGGTTCTCAACTGGTTTGGCCTCGGGACCCACTTTTTCCTTTGTCAATGAGTCGCGACCCACCATTTTGAACCACACAAATTTAATTCACAAAAAGTAGTGCAGTAATATAAAATATTAATATAAAAGTGAAGAACAGTGAATACATTTTCAATAAATGTAGTCCATGGGAACACCACCACATCTTCAACATTGTTAGTGCCATGCAAGGCAGATTATATCCCTTCACAGAACTACAGTATGCTTTTTAAACAAGTTTAAATTGGTGATGGTCATCAAGTTTTTAGAGTCAAAATTGTATTAATTATTATTATTATTATAAAAAGGCACACTTGTGTTGTATTACATAAAAAGGCAGACTTATCTTCAATAACAGGCATGCTTTTGAGAAGGCATGAGAAGAATACAGAACTGTGTGTATGTTGTATTATTATCCCCCCCAACAAACAAAAAATATACATTCAAACCAGATTTAGAATAAAAAAGAAATACAATTAAAACAGTAACAGTACTTATAGAGTCAAGAAATAAACAACAAAATAAAGAGTGCAAATATCCCATAAACAAATAGTTATGATGATAAATAATAAATAAATAACAGCACAGACAGAGTGATTATAACGAATAATAGTAA
Organism: Pogonophryne albipinna; assembly: GCA_028583405.1. Taxonomy (NCBI): domain Eukaryota; kingdom Metazoa; phylum Chordata; class Actinopteri; order Perciformes; family Artedidraconidae; genus Pogonophryne; species Pogonophryne albipinna. The sequence goes on from CM053249.1 coordinate 39,812,583, forward strand.
AAAGTACATATACAGGCATGCTTTTTCAACAAGTGTAAAAGGATAATGTTATTAAAGTTTCAAGAACCAAAATTGAACTGTAGAAGAGCTTATCTGGGATACATTCTGAACAACATTGTATTGTGACAAATATTTAGTGTCAGCATCTACTGAACTTACTGTAACACATCTTAGTTTGGGGGGAACTAGTGGGACAGCTGGGGATGCTTTTTGTTCCTGACAAGGGTCTCAAAGTCTGGGGTGATGGTAGACAAAGCAACTCTGAGGTCATGCTCAATGTTCAATTTGTTCCTCTGCTTTGTCTTCAGCTGGACCAGAGCTGAGAAGCCACTTTCACAGAGATAGGTAGTGCTGAATGGCAGGATGATTTTGATTGCATGTGTGGCGAGGGATGCATACTCAGTAATCACAGCACTGCACCAGAACTGGGGCAGGGTTACCTCAGTGAATTTGTTTTCAGCGACCGAACACATGACAGCTCCACCAGCTGACTTTCTTCATTGCTCGGCAACGTGACGCTTTCCATCTGGACTCCGAAAGGATCCCGTACCCAGTCATCATCCCCGTGTTTCTCAGGGAAGTAATCGTTGAACCGATCCTGCAGTTTGCTTAGATGTGCCCTGATAGTTTCATTCAGGGCATTTTTGCCTGCAGTGTCCAGTTCTTTTGCCTCATGACACACATTTGGAAACATGTCCAGCCTCTCCCTGGAAACATGATTTGCCCACAAGGCGATCTTTTTTTTGAACGCATCGATTTTCTCCGATTGTTCGAACACATTGTGTCCCCTCCCTTGCATTGAAACATTTAATGTATTTAAATGTTCAAACACATCAGCAAGGTAAGCTACTCGTGCGAGTCACACATCATCACTAAACATGTCAGCAAGAGGCGATCTGTTCTGCGCAAAGAAGGCTGCAATTTCTGTTCTAAGCTCGTAGAAGCGTGAGAGTACCTTTCCCCTCGAAAGCCAGCGAACTTCTGCATGATACAGCACCTGTATGTGCTCACTGCCCAGGTCTTGGCACAGCTTTTGAAAAAACCGGGTGCTCTTTGCTCTTTAATGTGGTTCACCGCTTTGATGACATCCTTCAATGTTTCATGAAGCACTGGGACCATGTCCTTTGCTGCTAAAGCCTCTCGATGCAAAAAACAGTGTTGCCAAGTCGCATTAGGGGCTTTTTCTAGTATTCTCTTCACCACCCCTGAATGTTTTCCAGTCATAGAGGCAGCGCCATCAGTTGTGATTCCGACACACAGATCCCAGTTTAGGCCCACCGAACCCAAGTACAAGTCCACAGAACTAAAAATGTCCTCCGCAGTTGTAGTAGTTTGAAGATCTCTAGTGCAGAGAAATTGCTCCTGTAAGTCCCCTTCCCACACATGCCTCACATAAACAAGTAAAATAGCATGGCTCGCGATGTCTGTGGACTTGTCCATCTGTAATGCATAGTGAGCACTTGCCTTGATGCGAGCTGTGGTCTGTTGTTGAATGTCATCGGACATGTCTTCAATCCGCTTACTGATTGTATCGTTTGACAGTGGTATGGTCTTCAGTTTTGCAGATTGATCCAGCAGCTCTCTGACCATGTCGATGGCGGCAGGTAAAATAAGGTCCTCTGCAATGGTGGGGGGCTTTTTGCTCTTTGCAATACGTTGAGCTACGAGGTAAGATGCACGGAGGGCCTGCTCTTGTTTCGAACATGAAGAGGTCAGGCACTGTTGCGATGTCCTCTGCTCTGTGAGTCGTCTTTGAAAGAACTCAACAGGTTTATCTTTATAAGCGGAGTGTTTCGTTTCCAAATGCCGCTTCATTTTTGATGGTTTCATGCTCTCTCGTGCCAGTATTTCACTGCAAACAACACACTGAGGTTTTGGTCCCTCTCTTTTATCTTCAATGTATAAAAATCCATACTTCATATATTCAGAATCATACCTGCGTTTCGCCATGTTTACAATTTGAATGAATGAGCGGTAAATACTGATAACGTAAGGCAGCACGTTATCATGACATTGGGTGTTGTCATGACGACGCTGTCATGACAACGCCCAAGACGCTTCCTACCCAGGACGCAGCAAACGGTGACTACGCGCGCAGCATTGGAAATCCCGGCCTTCAAAAAAAGTTTGACTTTTTTCCATTTTTTTTTCTTCACTCACACATCCGCGACCCACCAGTTGAGAACCACTGGTTAGATGAGGAATTAAGGGATCTAATGAAACAAAGAGATGATGCAAAACATGTAGCTCTCTCATCAAGTTATGAGTCAGATGGGCAAATGTATAGAAGGTTAAGGAATTATGTTACAGCATTAAATACAAATAAAAAACTATTGTATTATGGAAATAAAATTAAACAGATAAAGGATGACAACAAAAAACTGTGGAGTTTAGTAAATGGCATGATGGGCTGTAGGCCGAAATCCACCTCAACATATCTTGAGGTGGAAGGACATTTTGGACTAAACCAGTACAAATAGCTAATTATTTGAATGATTATTTTCTTGATAAAGTAAAACATTTGAGGAGAAATATGAATCAAACTATAAATAGTAACTCCACATTTCTAATAAATGATTTAATTATGAAAAATAAGAAGTGTACATTTAAAATAGAAAAAGTGACAATTACAGATGTTGAATGTCTACCAGCTAAATGTAATGATAGGAGTGGATAATTTAGTTGGTACATTTCTTAGATATGTTGCTAATTTTGTTGCAGAGCCTATCTGCCATATTATAAATTGGAGTATTGATAAATGTATTTGCCCACAGGCATGGAAAATAGCAAAAATTATTCCACTTGCAAAAAATCCAGCTGGACCATTTTCTGGTACAAATAGCCGCCCAATAAGTTTATTACCAGCGTTAGCAAAGATAATGGAGAGAATAATTTTCAATCAAATACAAAAATACTTTAATGGAAGTCTCTCAAAGATGAAAACAATCACTTGTGGAGTACCCCAGGGTAGTTGTTTGGGACCACTTTTATTTTCTATTTTTACAAATGACCTACCATTAGTGTTAGAAAAATCTAAAATTGTAATGTATGCAGATGACTCAACAATATATGATGCAGCATCAACTACAAGAGAGTTGACAAATGTTATGAATAAAGATCTACTACTGATATCAGAGTTGGTCATAACTAATAAGTTGGTACTTAATGCGGGAAAAACAAAATCATTATTAATAGGATCAAATCATCAGTTAAAAGGTGAACCAAAATTGCAACTACATTTAAACCATATTGAAATTGAACAGGTCAAGGAGACAAAATTGCTAGGTATAACCCTGGATCATAAATTATCTTGGTCTAAACAAATTGATAATGTTTTATGTAAAATGGGAAGGGGTGTGTCACTTGTAAAAAGAATTGTAAAATATTTGCCTATGGATGTCAGTAGACAAGTTTTGGATGCTTTGGTTCTGTCGCAGCTTGATTATTGTTTGGTTATATGGTCTAGTGCTGCTGAAAAAGATTTAAACAAACTACAAGTAGCACAAAATAAGGCAGCACGATGTGCACTGCAGTGCTCCTACAGAACCAGGGTCACTGAAATGGTTAACTATCAGACAGTCAACTTATATTTTGTAACATTTTGTCAGAAATATTAAAGTGACTCACTCACCAGATATATTATCACAAAGGTTTATAGCGCAATATGCACAACATAACTATCAAACACGACATACAATAGAAGGAAGGTTTGTATAACCCAAATCTAAATCAAATATGGGACAGAAAACAGTCATGTACATGGTCAGCTGGTCCACATCATTCAGGAAAATTCTCAAGTACATTTCAAAAGGTTGCTATAAAATTATTTAAGTATTATAAAGTAAACTGTGTCTGTGGCTATGTATGCATATGTTATTATGTACACTTATTTGTATTTACTTTTGTTTGGCCTTAGGGTGGCGATAATTGGATGACCATTTTAGTTTTCACTTCATACAGCACTGTAAATTGCATGAAATTATGAGCTGTTTTGTTTTAATTTTGTTGTATGTATGTTTTGTGTGTGCGAGGACCCCAGGAAGAATAGCCAATGCTCATGCTAGTGCTAATGGGGATCCTAATGAAGACATAAGACACAGAGTGCCTTGACATCACAATTAGTGATGCAGTGGAGATCCTCAGTCAGCGCCCCTCGGAAGTGGACACTTCAGCACCCCGCGGTGCTTTTCCACTCCCTGTATCTCACAACACATCACCTCACACAGCATCCCAGGTAATCTGATTATTGTTTTATTGTCCTGGCATATGAATTCTAGAAGAACATACATGCTTTGAATTATGTTTTTATCGCATAGGATACATTTGTCTTTTTGTGTTGCATGCATTTAGATTTTTATGGCAATATCAATTTCAAGGATATTTTTACTCAACTGTTTGTCTCTCATGGCCGGTACGGCTGTACAGTCATTGGCACTATCCCCCCAAGTGATGCAGCTGAGAGCCCACCTGAAGAGCCCCAGCCTGAATCCACTCAGAGTATTTCTCTTCCTGCTGACTCACCCGACGCGTCCACTTACACAACCTCTCAGGTAATCTGACCTATTGTAAAATCACATTGTTTTGAAATTCTTCAGGATTAATTATTGCTCCGCACATGCTATGAATAACTTGTTTCATTAAGTCTCAAATAGTCAATTGGTGTTGTGTGCTTATAGCACGATGATGTCTCACAGTCCTGCCAGATGTGTACTTCTGACAAAAACTTCTCTGCGCCCAGGACATCGGCTCAGGTCATGTGACCATTTATTAATCATTTGTCAATGGTTGTTCATTTTTCAGAATACCCGCTGTGATTCTAGAGGTGTTGAGTGATGGGAGGCTGTGGATTACTTGGCCAAGTATCTTGTTCAACTTAACAGACCAATAACGGCATTGTGAGTAGGCGAGACGGATGAGATTGTGAGGCTGTATTCAAAGCTACATCAAATGGATAAGCAACCCACAACTTATAGCCTGAAGTCCAAAAGAAAAACCTTGCCTGGACCACGGAGAGCTTCCAGGAAACAAAGTGGCTCTGTGCCAGGCCAACAAGCAGCTGAAAGGTGAACTGACTTATAGTGGATGCACACATTACATAATTCACATATATCTTAATTGCTAGTAGTAAGTAGCTGTTTTGTATGTCTAACCCTCACACCCTCAGACAAATTAACTGGTATAGTCAATTTGTGAAGTGGGGTTGTACTGTATATCCGTATAATATTTATACATTTTCTTTTTCCTTCATAGACTATTCATGACCCATGGTCAGGCTGCTCTGAGACCTGATGCCAGCCGGATATGTGAATGTGTTTCACTCAGACTTTTGAAAGAGTTTGAGCTTGCAAGAAACCGACCAAAAGACAGCAAGGGTAAAACCTTGCCTATTCCACAGTCTATGGTGAAATCGTACGTCCACATAAAACAACTGCTGGAAGACAGCCTCGTCATACAGGAGCAGACCGACTTGGTTCTTGTTACTATAAACAACACCACTGTGTCTTGTTGGTAAGATATTTTGGCTACATTCTCTTTAACAGCTGCACTTTAGATGGATTCACTTTGTATGAAATGATCAATATATTGTATTTCTTTCTAGGTTACACGAAAGACAAAAAAGAACCGGTCGGGACTCATTGCTCCAAGGAGTGCAGCTTCCCGAAAAGGCAACGGCAGCTGAGGATTCCTTGCCATTATCAAGGGAGCTCCCTACTGAACCTGTGCAGCACGGACATGTTAGCCTAGAAATCCAGGAGCCTGATAATAGGGAGGGTGAGGCATTGATACGCCAGAGCTGACTCAGCACAGCACTGTCACCCTGGAGGGTTTAATGCATGGCCTAGTTCTTCTGCTTCATCCTCGCACACACAGTCACCTTCCACAAGCCCCATCTCCTGAATTTTGGCAGTACCCCATGCCTCCAGGCCCCTCTCCTGCTTCATCATCGCACACGCAGGGTCACCTTCCACAAGCCCCATCTCCTGCATTTTGGCAGTACCCCATGCCTCCAGGCCCCTCTCCTGCTTCATCTTCGCACACGCAGGGTCACCTTCCACAAGCCCCATCTCCTGCATTTTGGCAGTGCCCCATGCCTCCAGCACTAACTCCTGCCTCATGGCAGTACCCCATGCCTCCAGCACTAACTCCTGCCTCATGGCAGTACCCCGTGCCTCCAGGCTTCTCTCCTGCTTCATCATCACACACACTGTGATGCTGACCGTTGAGCGGCCCGACCAAGGAGGCAGAGGGTTCAAATTAATGCTGTCAAAATTATCGCGTTAACGGCGGTAATAAATTTTTTGAATTAATTGCGTTAAAATATTTAACGCATTTAACGCATGTGCAGAATGAACCGCCCCATACATCCCACCAGTGGCAGCGCCAGGGTATGGCTAGGGTAGGCAACACACATACCAATAAATGGCTTAGCCCCACCATGAAAAGTGATGTTAAAGTAAGCAAAATAAAGTCCGCCAACGCGCGGAGTAAATTCCACAGACAGCAGTTAGTAAGATTGATTTCAGTAGCCACTTGTCTGGAAATACCGAAGACCAGAAACGGTTTTGAAAACTTTTGTCACGTAGTGATCGTCTTCTCAATAGAACATCTTTGATAATGTCTTCTGGCCAATCAGAATCAAGATAACGCCGTGGTGTTGTTGCAGGAAGTCCCGACGGAGAATACTTTTGCTGTAGTACAGGGGTGCACATAACTGGTACGCAGGTTATGTGGGTAATCTGAAATGCGTACCGTCACTTGTGTCACAAAGCGCATTTGCGTACGACAGAGTCGGTCTCCGTGTGCACAGACAGGGCTGCTGTTAACGTCGGTCTCTGTACAACGGCATTGTGACAAAACTACGCCAACCGGCTGCGGAGGGAGACTCCCCCCCCCTTCACTGGAGAACTGCGCTAAAACAGCTGATCACAACGTTCACACTCTGTGGTCACGAAGTACTCCACTAGCGCGCCCCCCCCGTCGACTTTCCTGAAGTACTCCCCTGTTGATAGAAATCAACACGTAATGAATTAAGACCCCACGGTTTGATGACTGATAGGTGTGTGTGCTGTCTTTCATTTTGGCACACAGAAAAATGTGATAATAAACATACATGTTTGTTAAATGGATATATCCGCCTTCTTTCATTTATCTTTCCATTCCCACAACAATATACAT